>OY660870.1:11650357-12252142 GCA_962446985.1 Xyrichtys novacula
GAAATGAAAAAAAAGAAACTGGAGAGTAACACTAGGATCAACATCCCATCTCTCCATGCTAATCCAGCTTGCAGGCAGCCCCCCCTCCCCTGAGCTGGGTGCCGTTAAGTACTTACATACGCAACCAAGAGTTTGGAGTTGGGAGAAGTTTTGCATGTGTTGTCATTTATAGCGCTATCATCTTTAATAACGGGGAAGGATTAGCGCCATTGCCTTTTGATCCTCTAATCCGCACTTCTCAAAATCCCAAACTTTATCGGCTTGCCTCTCTGCTGGACCCGCTGATCTGCTGGGAAAGGCAGAAATTGACCTCAAATGAGGCGCGGTCCTGTGAAATCTCTGACAGGTGACAGCAGTAATTCATGGCAGAGAGCAGAAGAGTTGGCCTAATGTGGCCACTGGAGATGAGCCCATTGGCGCATGTGAGGCTGTTGTCAAGGGAGATTAAAAGGCTTCATAAATATGCCCTTCCATATTGCAGTGTCGTATATATCACGCTGCTGCATTAATCTGTGCTGGCCATCCATAACACTGTAATTGCATCTGAAGATGAAGCTGAGAGACTTCATCTTCCTACCTGCACCATACATCCACTTACAGGGATTTGTCACATATGATCATGCAGAATATAGAATCAACATGGTAAATGTCCTCCTACTAGTTTACAGACATACAGGCACAGAGTGCTTTAATGTTATACACTCATGACCACTCAAGAACATCCAGCATTATACAACAGTGTGACTTTTTACAAGAAGCTGAACTTGTTGTAGCTTTCAAGTCCATGGGCTGATCTACAGGACTCGTTGCTTGGACCTAACCAGTAAATACTAACTTGTACTCAACTGGAGCATTAACTGTTTTACAGCTTTGAACAAAATGAGGACTCAGACATACAGTATGCATTGATAGAGGCTAATGTTACTGTTAATTGTCTTATGTACAAGGCCATGATCATTAATTCAGGGAAGAGAGGGGGGTACCATCAAGCAGCAACCTCTGGTCTTCAGAAATGAAGTGCAAAAACTGCAGTTCCCAAAGTGTCCACTTGGAGCTGTTTGCAGAAGCACTGGAAGCCACATACACACTAATCCAAAACCGTAAGTTTTTACTGAAAAACAAACATGTTTACACCCTAGTTCAAAAAACAGTTTTGGTCTGAATATCTCTGAGCTCCCACAGTACCCAGAACAGCCTCTCTTTAAATCAGACCTACTTCAAATAGCTGATAAAATGCAGATATTTTAGACTTTGTCAGACACCTTCAGTGATCCCACCGCAGTAAATCCAATCCATGCAGTCACTCCAGATTCATACAGTCTACATTTCAGGGTGAGAGAGCCACTCTACTTTTAATAACTTATATTATGAAAAATTCTCCAATGGACTCAGACACTGGAAATGAGGACATGACTTTGACTTTACTTGAATTGAAGGTGTGTTTCTTTTATAAAATATAAGTATTAATGGTGAATGAGCCCAATCTTCTTATTTTATGTTTTGGCAAACTTAAGCTTTGTCTTAAACTGCTAATTTTGATTGAAAACTTTTAAATAGTTTGGTTATGTCACATATTTGCTGAAATTTATTAGGAACTAAGTTTTTCTGTCTCCTCTCAGGGCTGGAAATAAATTAAATGTAGACAACACAAAGTTTAAGAGAGGAGAGCAGGGAGTTCAGGGAGGAAGTCACAACATCCAGAGTCAGGACGAGTGTTACAAGCGGCTTAACTTGCTCTCTTCATTTACATGACATGAACTCCCTCCCTTCCCGTCCTCAGGATTGATGCTCCACTTTCATTTACAGCCCTCCCTCCTCGTCCACCACCACCACCAGGCTGAACATGAAGAGGGAGTAGGTCCATCTCAGCGTCTGAGCGCTCGTGATCACACACTGGAACTAATTAACCATCTCAGCCTGCGTTTATGTTAAGCAATGTTAGAGAGAGGAGAAGGACAGGAACTTAATTACATGGTGCAGGAGACAAGAATAGCCGCTAAAGGTTTCAGTGGCAGAGAGAGCAGGCTTTAAGGGGCTCTGCTCCCGACTCACATGTATCGTCACTGAGTGGATATTAAAGTCATGTGTCACATTGTTTCTCTCGGAGATTTGCGAGTATCGTATTTCATGCGAGACATGTGCAGGGTGAGGTTCATACAGCAGATTTATCCCCCTCTTTCTTCATCTACATTCACAGTCTGTATGACCAAAGAGGTTCAGCATAACAGAGATGTTGACTCTGCTTAAAGGGACGACTGCAGGACATGAGCATCATGTTGAGATGCTTCCATGTGTGTTCATGAAAGTCTGAGGATTCTCTTTTGGAGTAACTTTTGAGTCAGAGTGGCAGACATGAGTGTATGAGGGCTGTGACAGTTAAACAGTTAAAAACATGATAATCTATTTTTGTATGGACAGCATAAATAAGCCCCTAGACTTGATTCAGATTCTACCTTGGTGACTCAGATTTAGGGGGCTTTCACACCTACGTCGCTTGGTCCGGACTTTCCAACTTTTCTGTTTAGTCCAAACAAAAATTATAGGTGTGAAACCTCCCCAGGACCTTGGTCCGGATCAAACAGCTGGACCTTGGTCCGACCAAAGGAGGTGGTCACATTCCAAACCAAACTGAACCATGGTCGGGTTCATACCCAATGTGAAAGCATTATTTTGAAAGGGTTGAACCTTCTCTCCAAAGACAGGAAATGACGCGAGGAGTAGAAGTATCCGTTATTATGTTGAATGGAGATAGTGAAATAACAGGAAATCTTATGATCTTGTAAATAAAGTTATCCCTCATTATTGACAGCTTATCTTTTCAAGAGTTTTGCCACACATACTTTTATCCCGAGCCGGTGTTGCAATGACTCACAGGATTGGATACTTTCTTTTCCTTTCCTGTCGACGTCGATAAGGTTGTCGTCTAATGATCAGATTCATAAGATGAACTCAGACAAGCCTCATGTACAGCTCCTCAAGTTGTTGCTGATGGAGGTAGAAAATCAAAAATAGAACGATGGTGGGAATGATGGTTTCATTCATGTTTACACCAGACCCGCGCTTTTTGTGTGGACATCAGATGTCATCCTAATGACCAATCAATGTAAACTAAAGAGATACGCAAAGCATGTAGTTGATGATGATATCATGTAGGTTTGTCATGTAAAGTCTTTTAGTCCATTTGTAATAATGACAGTGTGAAACCTAAGCAGACTGAACAAAATGTTTATAATTGACAAAAAAACTGAACTTAGTTCGGACCTTGGTCCGGACTTTCGGGTGTGAAAACACCCTTAAACCCTGATGACTTTGAGACTTGATTTGGACTCCTGCTTTAGTGGCTCGACTGTAATGCTGCACCGGTGTTAAAACTTCAATGCTTTTTAATTTACTTACACTTACTTTTATTTTGAACCAGAATCATTTCCAACCTTACGAAGAAAACTGAGTCCTCTCCTTATTAGACTTCAACTGCTTTAAGCCTGAGAAGGTTGCTGAAATCAGGATTTATAATGATACAACATGTTAATTTAGCTGCTGAGTCATAGTTAAATGTAAATACTTTTTTGTAAATCATTTATCGTGAGTGATAACTCAAATGTTTTAATAACTTGTGCTTCTGGTGTAAGCAGCAGGACCCGGCTACTGCGGAGTCTGCTGACAGGAGGTGAGAGCGAGGTGAGCTTCCTAGAAAAAGTAGCCACCATAAACCAAACCATGCTCTGGGAATACTTCACTGAGAGATTTACAAACTCCAGGCAGGAGGAGAGGATGCACGGTTTATTTGAGATATTTTTCAGCCACAATTTACATGAGAAAGAATGGTGAGAGAGCTTGTTTTTGATCTTCCCAAAGAGAGGGAGAGTGTGGGTGAAACTTTCAGACCTGAAAAGGAGGAAACTATTAACAGCGGCTGTCTGATGAACTGTGATCCCGGCTTCTGCCCCTTTCTTTCATCTTCTTCAGCCGCAAAGCCGCGCAAAGTCCTCCACCTGGAGCTGCACATTAAAAATGTATGTGACTCTGCACACCTTTGCTTCTTTGCATTACCTCTGTTGGAGTAATAATCCGAACCTTTTCATATATATTCATCATAATGGAGGTTCATAACAGCTTCCAGATTGGCAGCTAAAAACCTCTAGCATGAGGCGGTTTCTATTTCCAGGAAGTCTCAAATTGTGAATTATATTTATGAGATCTGCAATAATAAATGATTTGTAATATAGACAGCACAAAATGATTTTTTTTTTCTTCTGTGACTCATATTAGGGGGCAAACGTTACTTTACTTCCTACTTTAAACAGATCTTGAACACAGCAGACTGTGTGATGGATGCTGACAGTTTAATCTACTCGTGGAAACACTTTTGTAACTCTAGCCCGGTGAATCCAATGAAAAACACGTACACAGCTTTATTGTGAAGATGTTTATATGGGTGATATGCTGTATAGTAAAATGGAGTGCCATTACTTTGGTTTACGTTTGGCCATAAAAGCTGGACCTGTTCATGGCAAATATGGAATCAGTTTATGCAGAGGAATGTGGAAAACTCCGGCGCTCGGTCACACGCTCTTGTTATTCGAACACATTTAAACAGTTTGTTATTTATGGCGGTAGATTCCTGGGTTTCAGCGCTCAGCGGGACCTCACCTGCTGCCTGGGTTCAGCAGGAACCCCAAAACCAGATCGGCTAACCTCTGGCCATGTGTGACGGGCGGCAAGAAGAGAACGCTCCAGCTGGTGACGACAGCTCGGTTTCATGTGAATGTACAGGGGGGAAGGAAGGCCTGAGTGTGTGAGGAGAAGCTGAATATGTAAGAAAAGAGCTCTGTGCCTCAGCTTGAGAAGGGCGGTCAGTGTTTCCTCCTTCTTCCCCTTGCAGAGAGCGTTCTGGAGAAGTGGTTGCCAAAGCCGCAGCTCTTATAGAGGAAACCATCCGCAGCTGTGACGCAGCTGCCTCCAGTACACTTGACACTCGAGCATCACTCGGTTATTTTATTCAACTCTTTTACAATGAACTCCCAACATTTTCTCCAACTTATGTTTCAAATAAGTCAGGAAACTTACATAAAACCAAATCTGAAGTGTGCGAATCGTGTAAAAGTTAAGTCAAAAACATACAGGATACATATTTGGCAGCAGCGTTGTGTATTATGCAGCAAATAGGTTGCCATTCTAATCAATGCAGCAAAGTGTACAGGACGCGTATCAGCTCCGTTTCAGCACTGTATCAAGAGCAGCACTGCTAAAGATACACTGCAAGCCTATTTTTGCTGCTCTATGCTTCCAATGCACGTCAATCCACACAGAGAAGATCGCTCTAGACAGGAAGTCAAGCATGAAAAAAAATATGCAGAAATACTTTCTGGTTATGGATTTATCAGTAACACAGAACAATCCGATGGTCAATCCCTGATCCATGTGGACCCAAACAGGACTTATAACAGCTAACTCTGTCTGAAGGTAACAACACAGCATAAAGGAACATAGTTTACTTTATTAAACACGAGTAAACCTGCAAAAAACGAAACTGTAAAATCACATTGCTTTTTCACATATACTAGAAGCTCAACAGTTATTGAGCTATATCCAAATTAGCATGAAATATACCACAGAAAGGCAAAACAAGTGAGCATATTGTTTATTCTATACTAGGCCCAGCTGACCGGGGCTGCACTACGCTGCTGCTATGCTCCAAATATGCTTCCTATATGTGATACCCAATGCTGCTCTAAGGAGCAGCATTCCATCTAAAGGATTCATGCCTCTGTAGTGGAAATCACTGCACTGAATCAAAGTCACTTTCAAGAGTCATTGTACACACATCTTGATACTACTCCACAAATACCATTTCAGATGGGCTGAGGTCTATGGGCTGGTAAACTTTCTTGGGTATTGATTATCAAAATTTAACATTCTTCTTGGAATTCATGGACACTGATTTAAGGAGGAGAGGGACTACCTGGCTTGTTATTAGCCAACGGTTCAAAGCCAGCATCCCTCAGTTAGTGGAGATCGTAAATGTCCATGGCATGGTAGCTCACACATCTGTGAAGGCTTCATGAATGCTATATAATATATACAGGGTTTGGAGCAACTTATGCAGCCATCCAGACAAAGACAAAGTTTTTCCAGAGAGACGTTACAAAATCTAGCAAAGAAAAAACCCAAATCCACTTTGGGAAAGGTAGTCTGGATAGCACACTTCTGCAAACGGCTGTCATCACCTGTATAATTCAACACTACTCATTTTAGTGCAGGCAGATTGAGGCTCTTTAAATTGGCCTATACCTGACAAAAATAGGTCATCAGTTAAACACAACTATGACTTTTTTATGGTTTGACCTTTGGAAAGACTTCATATGACTTTGTTTTCATAAGATTATGACTCAAATTAGACCTTGTAATATCATGACTTTAATATGGATTTTGTTGGGTAAGATTATGACTTCACTGTGACTTTATTCGCATAAAACCTGACCTTGTGACCTAACTTAAATCTTGTGAGATTTGACTTAATTTTGACCTCTCTCTTATAAGATTATGATTTTATAATGGCTCGATTCTTGTAGGGTTATGACATTCACTGACTTTATCCTTAGGTTATAGCAGGACAACGATTTTATTTTACTTAACTTCTGTATTCTCACAAAATCATTTCTTTACTATGACTTTATACTCCCAAAAAGTTATGAATTTATTATGACTTTATTCAC
Source organism: Xyrichtys novacula (assembly GCA_962446985.1). NCBI lineage: Eukaryota > Metazoa > Chordata > Actinopteri > Labriformes > Labridae > Xyrichtys > Xyrichtys novacula. The sequence goes on from OY660870.1 coordinate 11,657,074, forward strand.
ATAGGACTGTGGTTTCATTTTGACTTTATTCTTTAAAAAAATACTTTACTATGACTTTACTTCTATAGGATTATGACTCTTTAATGACTTTATTCTTGTAAGATAATCTTTTGGTCTTAAGTCTTCATCTAAGTGACATAATGACTTTATTCCTGAAATCTATGACCGAATAATTCTTGTTACATCATGATGCCAGGTGGTTTAATCTGGACCCAAAAGCTGGACCGGAAGCAAATGAAGCATTAAGGAGAATTTATTGACTGGAAAAAGGTAGAGGGAAGGGGTCTGGGGTCAGGAATCCACAAAGTGTGAGGGCTTGTGGCTAAAGCAGGTGAGTGGTTTCCAGAAAGAGAGTATAGCAGCGTGGCAGAGATTGGGCCGATTGTGCTTGTGCTCATGGAGGCACAGAAAAAAAACAGAAAAGACACCACTAATTCACAGGAGAAGCACATAAAAATGGGCAGTGTTCAACAGGTAGCAAAACACAAGATAACTCCAGCAGAGTTTGCCGATGTACCACATGAGATGCAGAAATAATCTAAATTTCCAGACAGGGTTCAGCATTTATTAATTCTTTATCTCCATAAAAATAAAATTTCTGCATAGTAACTGGATAAGTTATTCTGCGTAAGTTTGAGAGTGACTTTTCTCCTTCTTGTATTTTATATCCTCCAGTCAGAGTCCCTATCTTTTATCTGACACCCTGTACCTTTGCACTGCGTCACCGTCAGGAAACAGTGAGCGTCATTGTTTGGCGTTTTGTGATCCGTACCCACTTACAGCTGTGAACAGAGAAACCACAGGGAATTCCCCCGAGCTTTGGGCTAAATGTCACGTCTGGAAAAGGAAAGTTTACAGACTCTCACTCCTCTGCAGGCATCTGTGAGGACTTGTTGTCCACAGCGCACAGGATGTGATGCTTATTTTTGTCAACCAGTGATCACTGACCAAACTAATTACACACTAATCAATCAAGAGTAATGAGCCTGTGTCCTGCAGGGTGTGGCTGCTCCACTTCTCCATCCTCCACATCTGTTTAAGGGTTACTCCACAACCGACTTGTTTGACTTCACACACCAAAAAGGTCTCATTTCTTTCCCATAGGATCCTGCTATCATATGAGTCGTGCTGTGTTTTGGCACAGAGGAAAATGAAAGGTTTGATGTTCTTTTGAAGGAGCGGGAACACAGGAACACAGAACAGGACTGCTCGGTACATCAATAACTCCTCTGCATTCATAAGCTTTCATTTGAGTTTTTAGTCTGGCCTCAAACATCCTTTCCCACGCTGCTTTTTAAAAAACTGTCCTGTGAACCATCCCTGAGTGAAAGGATTTATGAAAAAAGGAATATTCCTGCATGTTTTAAAGCCACAAGCGAAGCATAGCAAGGTATATGTCTGAGAGAAGTGAATGCATTAACCTCATAAAACAGTCCAGTTTGGGGTCAAAGAGCAGCGAGCTGGTTTCTCCGTTTCTACTCACATATTTCTGATATTTCCTCCATCCTACACATCTCAGAAGGAAATCCTCGGCAAGGTTTTTTCACATCCTCTTTTATTTCCACTTCTCTCTCACTTCCATTGTGTTAGAGCGCCGCTTTCTTGACATTTCAGTAATTAAAGCCAAATGTTTTATCCCCTCGATTAGCTTGCAGCTGCTTGCATTTAATTCTATACAATCAAAATGTCCTGTTCAGTTGCTCGCTGTCACAGCTACCAGAGCAATTTGTCACAACTGAGAGGGGAAGAAAAGAATATATTGTTGATGTTATCCAAAGCAGATACAATGTATTTACGACAGAAAGACATAAAACATTTTTTAAAAAGAATGGTTGCTGTAATACTTCCACACATGCAGGAAATACCTTAGATAGAAATTTCTATGCTGTAAAAAGTGAAATGAAGGTTGGAGGAGAACTTAAGTATCACATAAATACATGCTTTTCTAACTGTTGAGATAAGACATTGAAGCATTTCAGCTGTTTCAAGCTTTTTTATCTGCAAGGTCTTATCACATTTTGTACATAGATACTTGGAATTGGATTTTGCAGAATTACAGAGATTTCCAATGTCAAGATTAATTCTTTTTCAAGTATCTTTCCTTTTCTTCCTTTCCTGAAACACTTTCCAGGATCTCTGTTCCTTAAGTTCCTTAACTTGTTCATTGGCACATGTCCCTCACAGTATGAAGTCCTCACTTTTGGACAGGGTTTGGGTGTTAGAAGGCTAGGGATGACGAAATGACATCAAAAGCATGCTAACAAGCCACAGTTAAATAGTATCCAGAGATCCATGCTATATGACCATGCAGTTAGCCAAGTGTGCAGACATTGGGCTCTATTTTCTTGTGCGCCGGTGAGGCGACAGAGGGTGGCTGACCCTGCACAGTTGTGTCTTCGTCTGGCGGAGTCCGGCGTACAGCCAGTTTGGTATTTTCGTGGTCTGAGGTGCACGGAGGCGAGCCGAGATCCACCAAGCTGGGCGTGGTGGCGTGGCAGGGGGAGGTGTCGACAGAATCGTGCTCACCAGTGGCATGTATAGTGTGCTGAAAGCTCGCCGATTCAAACTTGGACATGTCTCTGTGTCCTCTCTCCTGCTGCAGCAGCTGAACAGATGATTTGTTTCTGTGATCAGATGAGTTTTTTACTTTAAGCCGACATACGGATATTATAATATTCAGTTTTGTGAGCCAAATTTATTTTATATGCCAACATCTATGAAAGAAAGAGCCAGGCCACAGAGCGCGATGCGTCATTTACGCACAGATGGTTCCGATTTTAATGCCATTATTGGAGTTAATGTTGTGATCTGTGTGCACAACCCACCTTTGTCACGTGAGGTTTGAATATATGCAACTTTATGTGAGTGTCTTTATTTGTAGGAAAGGGTGTTTGTCTTACCAGTGGGTCCAACATTACACACACCAAATCCATCTGTGCTCATATGAGAGAGTGTGGAGGACGCCCAATGCAGCGCTTACAATGACACTTGTTGAGGAGCTGCCTTCTGTCGCCATTGTGTGGCATTACTGTCTTAAGACATCTTTTGATCTCTTTGACTACTTCACGAAAATAGTAATACGCCTCGCCGGTGGCGGATTTAAAGGCAAGGAGAGGAGCTGATGTGGTTGGTGAAAACAGGTCTCGGCTGTGTTAAACCCACTCCACGCCCTCTCTCCTCCCTCGCTACGACTTACGCCGCTGGGAGGAGCTGAGTTAGGAAGGGGGGATACTTACGCCAGGGCTGTGCCACTCACCAAAATACCAAATTGTGCTTGGGAACGCCTTGTTGGCGCGGCGGACCTGACTTATGCTGCGCCTGCATCACGTCTCCGGCGAGGCACTAAAATAGAGCCCATAATCTCTGTTCTCATCTTGAAAATAAATCTCTCGCAACCTCGTAGGTTTTTCTTGATCCATGTGTCGGTATTTTTACATCAGCTCACCAGAGCTCCATGCAGAAATTTTTTGAGGTGGGTTGACAAGAAGCTTTCTGTATTTGAGGATGCAGCTCACACAGGAAACTGATATGAGTCTTCATAAGTAATGTCCATGTTAGAATACAGCTTTAAAAATGTTACATGATATTCAGCCCTCATTGAACAAGCCAATCTCTATCTTACACAAGTTTAAGCCTTGATTATAGACAGGTTTCTGTGCAACGTCACAACGGCGGGCATGAAAATAGAGCCTATTGAGTGAAATCCATTGACATTTCAGCAAGTGTTTCCTCTGATTTTGATGCAATGAAAGACAAAGCAATTTTTCAATGAAATGACAATTTGTTGCAATTGTGTCAGGGAGAACTTGCAAACAATACGGCATCTTCATTGATATCAGTTCACTCCGAAGCAGGCTTTTGCCTCCTGGTTGCGCTTGCACCTAGTATTGTTTGTACACAAGAAACCCGTCTATATTCTCTGGTAGTACCAATAAGAGAAATTGCCGACAATCCTTTTTTTCAGTACTACAGGATGTCTACCGGGGCATTCGACAACTTGCTTGCTGGTTGTCTTCTTCGTTTCTCTCTAGAGATGCGTATCGGGTAGTGACAGCAGCAACACTGTCCCCACGGTTTCCGGTGGTACTGCTCCATCTGGCCCTTATCTGTAAACTTTAAGGATACGTGCAGAAATACGGACGAAAAGAACACAAAGCACAGACGGAGAGCTCCACCCATATCTGGATCCATATGTAACATTGAGCATAAATGAGTCTTAACTCAACAAACTATACTATTACTTTCATTATCAAGTCGTTAATTAAATTATAGTCCAATTTAAGTCTTGGTTTTCTTTTGGTTTTCATTTTTCTACACACACAAAAAAAAAACCACTGCTTGATATAACAGCATCTACATGATTTTAATTTGCAAATCTGAAGCATTCCACATCTGAAAAGTGAGAGTCTTGGGCTACTTTCCTGCAACTTTTCTCTGGTGGTACAAGGCTGTTTCAATCCACTTGAACAGCCTATGACAAAACTCTGAGTAAATTCCATTGAGTGAAGGTATTCTTCAAAGATTTTTGGTTTAATTTAAATATGTACAAAACCTCCAATTTTTTTGGGATGAGCTGGGTGAACACAATCAGCTAAAACACTTACTTCAAACTTGTTTTCGCTGGCTTCGAGTAAAGCTTCTAGTGATTGCAATTTCAGCTCTGCATTTCTGTCTCCATATGCAGCAACTGGTATCAGTGCAAAACCTCACAGTGCAAGTCTGTGTTGCTTCATCCACCCCTGAAACTCATCTCTTAGTATAGAAAACTGACTGTGGAACATTTTGGGGATGAACTCCTGAAGCTGTCCAGAAATGTTCAGGAGTTTTACTTTAAGTCTGTTGGGATGCATGAGTTCTGAGATGTCCACTGGTTCTCCTGCACCTGAAATTCATGCTTCAAAAAAGCTTTGCAAGTACAATGTTCCTTTTATTCAACAAGTACTTTCTCCCATGTTGAGTAGTGTTTTCTTCCATGGTTTGTCTTGTCTCCATTTTTCTTCCTCTTTGCAGTGATACTCTTGGAGCCTAAGACTGAAACATTAGAGTCAGAGATATCCCTGTTGGGGAACTTAAGACACAAAACCCTGTCAGACACAAACGCACGAACAAGAGCTTAACATTTCCAAAGTTGACACTTGTGGAAAAAATACAGCTCAGGTGTTACCTGATATTCTGCACCCCTGTGTCATAGGTTCCTCCAGATGGGCTTTTTTCCAGAACCTTCTGACCTTTGCAGAGCAGGAACGGCGTGTGATCCCTGAACACCCCCAAAAGTCAGAGCACAGGCTTGTTTTTGTTTTCGGACCCGTTTCCTGGTGTTTTGACTGGGTGTGCATGTGGATCAGCCCTGAAGTGAGATCATACTTTTACATCAATGAACTCATCAGTAGAACTTATCAATGTACAGAGAGCGAGGTAACCCAGTTTTTGAGGAGGAAATGCCTCAGTCGCAAACACTGATTCTCTTTTCTTCACTTTTTTTCCCATCTGCAGAGTCACATCTGGGACTTTTAAAGAACATTACATAATATCTGAAGAATAATTTTGCTCTGTTTCTCTCCTCATTTCTTCTTCTTAAACCTCCTGGCATTGTTACATGGGAGAAATGTAAGAATAAAGAGGTTATAGGTTAGAAAAACACTTCACAGGAGGTCTGTCTGTGAGAATGAAATACGTTTGCTTTTATAAAAAGAGCAGAAATATAAAACTTTCCAGCCTCTTAAAACTGTCCGACTGCAGGCTCTTATATTCCACAGGGTGAAATACTTTCATTTTTTTGGATGGCAGTCTTGATATTTAATGCTGTGAGTGAAATGAAGCCATACTGATCCCATCTTTGGAAAACAAGCTTCTTTATTTTGGCTAAAATGCACTGAAATCAATACAACTATGTCAAACTCTCCTTTTCCTAATAAATTTAAACAGTGGAGACATTTTCTGATACTCAGCTCATTACACTGGACCCAGCAGTGAAATGCTCCCTCTCCCACTGCCCTGTATCCCGGAGACGAGAGGCCAAAACACTTCAGCTTGAATTGAGCGCAGTCGTTAAACTCTTCTGAAGTAATTATGAGCCATTAAACGGAGAGTGGGATTGCCCTGTCGCTGCTCGAGCTAAAAGTCAGTCCACATGAAGGTGATATCAGGAGACGCAGCGGCCTGTGTGCCCTGGCTGCAGGCCGCTGGTCTCCGAGCAGGGCGGACCTTACACACACACACACACACACACACACACACACACACACACACACACACACACACACAGTAGAGGCTAATGACATGAATGTGCATCAGCCTTACTTAAACAGGGATACATGTTCAGGCGGATACACACTCCGACGTGCTCACACATCGACTCTGAGTGTATCAGCTCATCAGAAATATTTGAAGCATGATAATTTAGTTCAACGTCACATTAAATGAACTCGCTCATCCTTCAGTCTGAATAAGAGTGTTAGGCAGCAGCCCAAACACAATGTAGAGAATTAAAACTCACTTAAACACTGTATATTCAAATCAAGAAGTGTTAATGACCCAGTGGAGGCCTAATGACACTCTGATATCACAATCTGATAGGATTTAGGACACTTCAGTTCATGCTACAGTTGATTTTTCCTGAAGTGAACTAACCCAGTTCATTAAACTGGATTTTGTGATGTTTTTATTTTACCTTTTTTAACTGCCTCATGCCAAGGCCATTTTACTTCAAATTGATAAAGGGCTGTGTGATTTTGCTCAAGTTGTCTGTGATCCATCTTACCAGGCAAGAGCAGAGTTTGGATCCTCCTCCAAAATAAATGCTGCCACCGGGCAAAGTCAAATGACGAAAAATTATGTTAAAGAAAACCAAAGCTAATGGAAGTTCGGGGTTTTGATGGTCAAGTTTCAAATATTTGTTGACATCAAAAGTTTTCAAAAAGTACTTCTATAAACATAGATTTTGTCTTCTGTATTCAGAAACATTCTCACATGGGCAAATCAGACCAGACAGCGGCAATTACAAGATAACAGTTTGTAATATCAAACACAAAAGACGAACAATGTACGCCTGTTCAAAATCTTTATACGGTGCACAAAGTAAAGAATCAAAAAATATTGAGAAGTATATTCGCCTTTACGCTGATATACAATGACAGAAAAAAAGCTTTTCATGGTACACATGTATTGGGCTCTACGCACCTGAACTTAAGGCAGCTCCTTTATTTTCTGTCTTACATCATTGGACAAACTGATCAATCCAGGTGTGACTGATCATTGTGACTACTCAGACACTCCTGGATTAATCAGTTTGTCCAATAACTTAAGTCAGAAAATGAAGGAAGTAGTGGATCGGTGCATAAAGCCCATTAGACTGAGTACAGAGTAGATGTCCTTAGCCCACCAACTCTTAATATAATTAATACATAAAAACAGCTTTTGCTGTGCGTGAGATGAAGTAATGACAATGGTGTCTTCCAAAACTTTTGTTTTTGCAGTCCACACAAACACCAAGAGAATAATTTTAAAAAAGCTTCATTTTGGAAAGGGATTGAAAAAAAAAACTTCCATCTGGGTGACCACAAATCCTGTTTGCATATGTCTTAAAAGCCAAAATGCAAAGAAGAAGCTATGTTATCAAAAATACCAACCTACATGTGGACTTAATCTAAATCTGAGACCTTTGGACCGACTAACAAAAGTGTATTCTATGTGTTTTTAGCTTCAGCACACAAGGAGCAGGACTTTCACTTTGAGGTTTTTTCATCTAAAAAATAATTAAATGAAAGGAATATCCATAATAAATATTTCCTTTTTTTGGTTTAGGCAGACATTTGTGAGTTGGTAAAGATCAGCGTATTCACAGCGTGTTTGTGGTGTTGTATCTGCTCTCAGAGAGTAGGCATTGTAAAATTACAACATGATCTTCTAGAAAACATGTCATAGATAGAGACGGAAAGATTGAAGAGGTGTTGAAGGTGAGGAAATGGACAAAAACATACCTCCATCTTTTGATTCATGTAACTCATTTGCAGTTTTAGGTTGACAGGAAGTGAGAGCTCATAACCTGAACCTCTATGACTCATGCTGAGCAGCAGCAGCCCGGGCAGCTCGATTAAAGCGTCAGAGTCACTCAGCCTCAGTGACATCTTATCTGATCCTTCATCACCCCCAGTGTCAGACACACAGAGGGGTGAGACCCTCACTCTCTCTGCATCAGCACTCAGAAATGTCCTCGTCCCCTCCCAGAGGAGTCAGGGGTCTGAACTCAGAGCTGCTAAAGCGATCAGTGTGTCCTCGTGTTGACCGCAGAGAAGCCGACTCATACTACCAGACAGATGTGTTTCATTGGTTTTATCTGTTGACACATCCTGTCTGCGACGCATGCGAGGACAGCAACACACCGCGGCAGTGACAGCCGACTGAAACCTGAACGCTGGTCTGCAGCGCCGTGTTACTCCACAGTTTGTAACATCACTCCACATGAGGACACTGAACTTCTCTTAAGAGTTACTACTTTAAAAACAATCTGACACATTTAGGTCTCCACGTTAACACTGATTCCTCCAGTTTGATCAAGACTGATACTGCTCTAACAGTTCAGGGAGTGCAGTTCACTATCTCCAGAGGATGATCTCTTTCTTATCCATGCGCTGGAAATAAGGGCACCATGATACCTTCAAGTCACTCCTAAAACATACCCTTTTAAACTGGCTTTTAACCTGTAAACTGTTCTTCTACGAGCATTCTTTTATCCTCTTTTCATGTTGTGTCTTTTTTTCACCTTCTACATTGTTGGTGTATTACTCCACATTGTTCTGTATTTTAATTGTGTTTCTTGTAAAGCGTTATTGAGCACCTGTAACAGCGCGTTGTAAATAAAATTCATTATTATTATTATTATTATTATTATCATTATATCATCTCTTTTAATCTCTAATAAACAAATGTAACTTCCCTAACCTGCAAGCTAAACATTGTTGATATTGTGCGTACACTCTGGATGTTTAGTATGTACACAATGAACCCAGCTATAACTTCTTTATTGGGAGATGTAACAGTTTTTTTATCAGCCCCAGTTTTTAGCGCCAAGTAAGAATGAAATCATTAACAGCAGTATGTCTGCCATCAGTATTATAGGTGGTAACCATAGACTCTATATAGGATGGACACTGTCTGCCTCCTCGCTGGGTGAAGCCACTGCAAGAACAGCACCCACTGGTGACAGGCTGCAGTATAGGTAAAAAAATCTTACCTCCTCCAGCAATCCCTATGGAGCTGTGGACAAACTTTAGAAATTTATCACACAGAATATACATTTTTCTCCCCCCCGTTTGCGATGTTTACATGTAGTTACTGTAAGACTATTTTTTTCTGCTGCCGCTCTGTTTTTAAAAGTTATTAGGAGGTTCATTTGGTCCGTGATTGACACCTAATACAGCCTATGGCGTACCAAGATTGCGAGGCTCACCCAGGGGATACGCTGTCTGAGCAGAACATCATCACAGCGACTCTCGACGACTCTCCCGCCGAATGTGTATAACTCTACTGGGCAAGTGGTGGTTGCAGGAAGTAAAAAAAAAACTGGAAATACCAAGTGCAATCCGGCTTCAAATTTGTAGAATGAAGGCAGAACCAAGTTTAGGGTGACCATATGTCCTCTTTTACCTGGACACGTCCTCTTTTTTGTGCCTGTCCGGCCTTGTCCGGCCTTTATAAAATCCTTCAAATGTTCAGGGTTTTGTATGGAAGTTTTGAGTTTGTGTAGCGTGGACTAACTGAGTTAGAAGCGCGAAAAAAACATTCAATCCGGCCCGAAAAAACTCTCAAAATTAACTACGCACAACTCCGTGACTCTGCCCCAGCGTACTCGTGTCCTCTTTTTTGGGATTCAGAATACGGTCACCCTGACCAAGTTGTGCATAGTATATACAGTCCATGGTGGTGACATGTCCCCTTACACTTAGTTGCTTCTAGGCCATCACTCGGCTTACCTACTACATCAAAATCCAAGACAATTGACAAAATGCATTGATGCATAAATGTCCAAAACCCTTCAGTCTGTGCCAAATGAATTAAACACCCAAGTCCTATTTCATCTCTGTTATGAATAAACATGAGGTACACTGTCATTTTGGAAAGCATGTGAAAAAGTCCAGAGACCTTATTTTAAAGCTGTTCAGCCACGTCTTTAAACACACTCAGCCTCTGCTCCTCACGGCTCTGTCCCTTTTATTCCTCAGAAAGAAAAAACCTTGCACATGTAAAGCTGTCTCATTTGAACCTCAGCTGACCCACGGAGCTCTGATGTGGTGTCGAGCAGTGACCCCCTCCTCCCACACGCACGCCTCCCCTGCTGGTCACTCATGAATATGCCTCTAATTGAATTCAGCGCAGACAAACGAGTGTTAATTGGGAGGATAACGATGACCGCAGCCGGCTATTCAGGGGCCTGCCTTCAAAAAGAGGGAGGCCTCCTGCTCACCGCAGGCCTGTTCTTCCCAGCAGGAGGGGGTTTGTGGGGGGCTGAGGGGAGGTCGGGGGTGGGCTCTGCAGTCCTTTGTGCTGCTTTTCTTTGGGAGGAAGCAATAAAGCAATAAAGAGCCTCAGTGGTAGAGTCTTCTGTGCTGTGACTCTCCCCATGCTCAGTGTGAAAGAGGAGGCCCTGTGACACATCATAACCACAAACAACAACAAGGCATCTCTGTCTGGTCTGTGAGAGTGTGTGTGTGCGTGCGTGCGTGCGTGCGTGCGTGCGTGCGTGTGAGTGTGTGTGTGTGTGTCTGTGAGTGAGTGTGTGTCAATGTGCAGAAGTGTTCCTATCAGCTCTGATTGTCCTGAACATTACCTCATCCCGTGTGCAAAACTTCAATATGAACTTTTTAATCTTTTTAAAGAGCAGCCGTGGTGCAAACATTTGAATTATTCAACACACTGAAGTTTCATCCCCGTGCACACACACCTCACACACACATATATGCAGATTTAGACGTATACCAGCCTTATTTTATTCAGTTTTTGAATCAGTCTGCAGGACTTTTTCAAGCATCTTTCTTTATTGCCTTTGTTTCTTTTATTGCATCCCAGAGCAGTCCGTCAATATTTAAAGACTTTGGAGGCAAATGTCCTAACACTCACTTGGCCTCGTTATACTTTATTGCTTTGTTATACATTCTTTATGAGATGATATGATCAGAAATGCTTGAACACGGGAAACACAAACAGCTCTGTTTTATTTATTTCTGCAGTTTGCTGGCTAAAGATAAAGAAAAGGTGTGACCCTCTCTGAAGCAATAACTCAAGACTTCATTCAAAAACACATTTATTTTGCTCTTCGACATTCATCTTTATTGTGTCTGCATTTTTAAATGAATGCTCCAGTCATGGCCTCAAGAAAACCTTTTTTTTTCTCTAGGTTGCAACCTTTTCATCTGTTTTCTAGGTTCACTTTTGTGTTTATTACCTGGTTTGAACCTTTATTTCGGCTTTAGTTTTATGAGTGCCTCTATTTTCCAACAGGAAAACTTTGATCACTGCAGAAAGTTGGCCAGCTCTTGCTGGTGCTCAGTTCATGCGTTCAAACATTTGACTCTTGTGCTTACCTGAACTTTCATAGGCTTTGTATCAAACTTTCAAAAAATGGTGGGCTCACTCAAATATACAGAATTTGTACATTAACAGGCTAATAAGCACTAGCAGGTGTGGTAAAACGCAAGCAGAAAAATCTTGCGGTGTAAGTTTGAGCCAGTGCAGAAGTGTAAAAATTTGCAGTTCCTCTAGTGTCCACCTGGGGCAGTCATGTAAAAATGCCCATTTGAACCTTGCAGCAACTGCTGTGCTTCTGAAATGACTGATGAGTTTAAAAGATTTAAATGTATTGCTTTAACCATGACCAACATTACAGATGTTGGGTCCTTGTGAGCTAAAATATATTCATTTATAGTTTAAGAAAACTACAAAAGATAAAAAGTCAGTTCAACTTAATTTGCTTGAAAAACAAACTTTGTATCTTTATCAGCAGGGGGCTTTATCAATGGTAACTTAAGGTAACATATTAACAATCATTTAAATACATTATACATGTTATTTTTTACAGTTTTTCCACTAAGAACTTCAGGTGTAATGCCTTTCAAAATAAAAGATCTGTTTTTGTAATATTATTTTAAATAAAATTAAAACCTCAGTTTAAAATCAACAACAACAAAACATTTCGGTCTTTTTCAGGCTGGTCTGTGCAAAGGTCATAGAGCCTGCCTTCTCCATGGTAACAGATGGGAGATGGGTCATTTAAACATTTTACAAAGCTTGCATCCAGCAATTTTTTTCAAACATGGTTTCAACCAAAACAGTTTGTTTTGCTATAGTTTCTCTTATTTATGTGCAGGTGCTCATTTTTCAAAGAGGCTCACTTAAATGAAATATTTGGTACTAAAAAGAGGGGACGCGACATCATAATTGACCGCATTGCTGAGAACTGCAGCATCCCTAACAGGATTGTCACAGTAGAGGAAGAACAGTTGGAGAAAACGAACAAAAAGGTCATATTCACAACAAGACTGTTTGTTCTACTTTGAACTCTAGTCCATTTCCTTGTCCGGTACATTTTGATGGTTGCAAAAGCTCATTTAAACTCTGGTGTGGACCAAACAAGTGAACCCTTGAAAACAGAGTCTGGATTTGCCTACAAGTGAACCATGGTGAAGTTCATGTGTGGTTTGAAGCACAGCAGACCAAAACATTTCAACCAAAGGCAAGAAGTGGCATCAAGTGCAGTTCACGGGTCAGAGTCTGTGTGTTGATAAAGCCCTCCACATTGAAAATAAGCCTGATTTTTCATGTTGCTCCATTGGTAAAGTGGTGAATGAGCTGGGTAAGAGATAGGCCATTTTCTTCTTCCTCTGCTACCTCAGTGGAGTTTATTTGGGATGATCCAGTCAAACAGTCGTCATAACCACTTGATGTCATTCAAATGGTTTGATTTTTTATCTGATGTGAAAGCAAAACAAACTACATGACAGTACACTAACACTGATTTTTCATCCTCAATCGCTCGGAGTCCTCCTGACTATCATAGCAAAATGACGTCCGGCTCATTATTGCTCATGTCTTGGCTCCAATATGCATCACCAGCACATTGATGTCAGCAGTGACATTGTCAGTATTTTGGCTTCACTTTTTTCATGATTGGAAAAATGGTGGCGCATCATCCATAATATACCAAGTCAAAAAGTCAGACCAAAAAATCTGCCGTGAACAGTTTGAGCGAACACTTGGCAAAAGCATCTTTTCAGTTTTTTCTCTTGCAGTGGGTCTTTAAGTAATTTCAATTGTGCAGCTAAAACCTGCTCTTGATGTAAAGTTTCTTAAGAAAACTTTGCTGTATTAGAAGTCAATATGGAAAAGAAAACCACAAACTTTCTCACCCAGTACAAGGATTTATATTTTCAAATGAGTGTTATAAAACTTTACACAAGTTGTGTTGTGTTGTGACTCATGGCTGTTGATATTTTTACAGCCGAGGTCGATGTCTGAGCGCTCTGTAACAAACTTGTCCATTAAGGTGATCTTCTTCGAGTCGGCTCACTGAAAATAAGTTCTCATCCTCCTCTCTCCTTTGGGAACGCAGCAGCACTCAATCACAGCCGCCTGACCCTGAACAGTGGCACCAGTTCAAAGCTTCACTCGGCCTCCACATCATCCAGAAGGATCTGTCCAATCAGCTCCGTGTCCCTCTGCCGCCCTCCCTGGCATCCGTCTTCGGTCCATATATCACAGGTGAGCGCCGGCCATAAAAAGGATTACTCTGCGGGGAGACAGTGCATCCATTGCCACCATTAAACCCGGTTCAGGTGCTGCTCTCTGCTCTCCATAGGCATTCAGTGAGTAATGGATACCCCAGAGCCTCTCACTGGCCTTTCTTATCTACTGTAGAGACCCAGGACTATCACTGACTCACACAGACAGACACACTCACTCAAACAGGAATATTCAGTGTCTTTTGGCTTTTTGTCTGTGCTTTCACACAGGAGCTCAGTCTTTAAAAGAAGTTTGAACTATAGCCATAGCTTATCTTCAAAGAGGTTTTGTGATGATTGAAATAAACACTCAGAAATTTGGTTTTATGCAAAGAACATGATTTATTTTTTTATTTTTTGTTCAGTTTCAGTGTAGATCATTTCCCCTTTGTTCAAAGCAAGTTTATGGACCTGTCAGAAAGTATCTGACAGGTCCATAAACTTGCACACCATTGTATTACTCCAGATCCATGTCCTCCCTTTGGTCCAGTGCTTCTCCCCCTTGAATAAAGCTCTAACTTTATGTCGAGTATCTATGAAAAGGGCCACACTGGACTGTGATAACGCTTCATTGGTCTCACAGTGCTAAAAGCTCAGGCTGCATCCAAACATGGGAACGATTTTCACGGCTGAGAGGCCGACTTCGCAGAGGAACTTTAGAGCTGCAGGAAGAGACGAAGGAAGTGATGAGTATGACTTGAATTCGGGATTAGAAGAGAGAGAGAGAAGGAGAAAAGGGTCATCAGGTCTTCATCTCTCAGAAAATAAAGAGTGCTACAGCATTCACTGATAAAATAGCAGGGCCTTGATGGCATGTCACATGAGTCTGGCTTTGCTTTTTATAGGAAAACACTCTCTGTCTGGCCACAACACTCAAAGCTTTGCCTGGTGAATGAGTGGACTCTAGAGATTAAATATGATAATGCACAGTTATGTTTTATGTTAAAGGACCTAGTTTTTCTGGATCATCACACTGATCAGTCTGTAAAAGAGAAAATGCTGGCATAGCTTTCTGACTTGACATGACTGCACAAATGGTTGTTGTAGGAGGGCAAAGACCCGCCCCTTTTGACAGATCTGGGTCTACGTATGAATGAGTGTGAGCTATATGGCACAAGAGTATGTATAACCTTGCATTGCTTGTAGTTAGCATTCTTTCATGATGAGCATGTGCGAATCTAAATAAATGCAGATCTGTCCAGGCTTCCATGCTAACGCATCCACTGCTGAAAACACTTACTCTGGACACGTGGGCATGAGAGCTGGACCACAGAGTATTGGAAGAAGGTGTACTGGAAGATTAAAAATTGCTGACTCAGTTTATAAATTCTCTTGATTGTAATCCAGTCAAGTAACTGTGGGATGTGCTGAGAACCTGGTCTAGCCTGTGGAAGCCCCACCTAAACTTTGAGGACTTTAAGGACATGCTGCAAACAACTTGATACCAAATACCTGTTTTACCTTGACCTATAAAGCCCCATTTTTATGGCATTTTCCAAAACCTTTGTTGCAGTGTCACAAGGTCCCGATTTTGGGCTTATTTTTTCTAAAAAGTTATCTGTAGCTTATTTATGCTCGATGTTAGATACAGAAACAGTTGGAGCCTCCCATCTGGACTTTGTTTCTGCACGTTTCATGCAAGCATACAAACATACACCTCTAAAATCATGGGATAGTGTTTGGCAGTAGAGCCAATCATTCAAACCTTAGACTTAATTAATTAAATGAAATGCAATGTCATTCTTTGAAAAATAGGATTTTCCATCCACATCTTGGACCACTTGATGACCTTATAGACCACCACTGTCTGCGAACAGCCTTTCTTTGACCTCTTTCCTAACTGATACAAACAACCATGTTCACTGTTGTCATTAGCTTTTGACTCCTCCCCTCACGAACCAAATGGCGGTCCACCTGCTTTGGGAAGAACAATAACATCATTGCGAAGACTTAAACTTGGACAACATTTCATATTATAGGGAGAGCACCGCGCTTTCATTTCATTACAGTAGAAACAGTCCTTCTGCATTTGGAGCTTGATTTGTTTACATTAAGTTGGTGGAGTCATAATGGAATAAGGTTAGAGGTAATTCAAAGCACTGGCTGAATGAAGTGCTGTCATCAGGGTTTCACTGTTACATGCATCCGTCTTCACATGATGTCATGTCTGTGGGGTTCAACACGGCCTGGAAAAAACTGGGACATGCTAGATTTCCTGCCAGCTCTGAATCAAGAGCATTACGAGTACATATGTGAGCACAAAGCATGTACAGTGTACAAAGGTGTTTTGTGGTGCCCGGAGGTGAAATGAACCTGTGGGGTGTGTTCTGCTCCTGCTGCTGGTTTGAAGAGTGATGGAGGAGTGCAGAGCACAGGTACAGGTCCGTGAAATAAAAACCTGCCCCAGAGGAGCGCTGAGTGTTTGACTTGAAATGTTCCAGAAGTGTGAAATTATTTCTGTTTGAAACCCAATCTATTTCTCCTGTCGTCAGTCTGGTTTGGTCACATTTGTTCCTGCCACCTTAGATTAAATATGTTCTCACTGAAAAGCTGCTGATCCCACATCTGAACATCCCTGTATCACAGGTAAACAATGACATAAATGAATGTCTCCTGCTTCTGAGGCACACTGACTGAGAGCAGATTGTCTCTATGGTGCTCAAAATAGTTCATCAAAGACCTCCAGTAACTCCATAAACTGACACGAGCCAAGCTGAGGCAAAGGAGTCTGGGAGATATTCCATACGAAAGCTTGCCTGAACACCTGAAATAGCAGGCGGGAGTGCAGAAATGGGAAATTCCCACATCCAGTCAGAGAGGCATGTATCCTGAGGGTTTCAAGGAGCACCTCACAGAGTGTAATTACTGGACTGAAATATAGATTTCATTATAGAGCTCAGACCCCACACACCGTATCAGTGTCAGCATAGATCAGATTAGTGAAGTGAAGCAAGGGTTTGTGAAACAGCAGCGAACTCTCAAGGCAAGTTGATCTAACTTAGTATTATATTTATGACGTACAGTTTTAACAGTTATCCCCCAGTCAGTTTGTAATTGAAACCAGATGATAACTGAGGGTTTCCCTTCAAAATTTACACAGTAGCCAATCAAGCTTCAAAGAGTCGAGTAACTCAGAGGTCCCCAACCACCGGGCCCCGGACTTGTACCAGTCCGTGGACCGATTAGTACCGGGCCGCAAAAAAATGACGATGATTTTTTTTTTTTCTTTTCATCCGTCCTCCCAGTATCTTATTGAAAGACCACCACTTCCGCCATTGCCTCACTTTCACACTTACCTCTTCTGCACGTCATTTTCCTGCATCAACAACACAAGCTAGCCCTTGCAAAAATGAGCCAGAAACAGAGTTCACTGGCGAGAGAAAGGGTTGATTCTGCATTATGGTGAGTTGATGTTAAAGTGAAATGAAAGGTACTCAACATAAAATGTAACTGTTGTATCCAGATTACATACTATGCACATACTATGTACTGATTAAGGATTTTGTTCATGGAACCTCCTCGCTCCTACCCGGTCCTTGGAAAAAGTTTCCTCCATGAAACTGGTCCCTGGAACAAAATAGGTTGGGGACCACTGGAGTAACTGACAAACACTGCAGAAAAAGAATTAAAGATGATAGAGCAAATACATACTATTAGAGTAAATCAGATGATAAATAAAAACACCGTGTAGAGTGGAAAAACACATATGCAGGACTTGAGTCCAGGACAAATCCCCTTCAGTGAAAATACATGTATTATATCATATGTTATCATTTAGTGTTAAATTGTATTTTGTACTTTAATGGATTGTTTGTCTCATATCCCGTCACATTCTAGTGTCTTGTATAATCTTATATTATATCATAATGTTTTGTTTTGAATCCAATTGCATCGTATTGAATCAATTGGAGCATACTGTTTTGTTTTGTATTTCACATACCTTATCATATCATTATACTTAACAGTATCCCATTATTTTGTTATGAATTGTATCATTTTGTGTTGTATCATTTCATATCATATCATATCATATCATATTGGCTAATATCATATTGTACTGTTTGAAGTTTGAAGTTTTTATTTCATTATTGTTCAATTCATTCATTAAGGTGTCCAGCCCACATGGGCTTACATGACATCCCTCAATTACACAGTCAGGTGTCAGAGCACATAACAAATCAATATCAAAGACCAGAGGAAGAAAACTTAAACAAAGTCAACAGAAGCTCATAAGTTTACACAACTCAAGAGATCATCTTTTTTTCCCAGGCTTTGAGAAAATGAACAAGCTAGCGCACATCAAACTTGAATAGCCAATCCAGTTTTTGGTATTGTATTGTATCATTTATATTTTTGTATCATATCTTATAGAATTATACTGTGTGGTCTTTAATCAGATTGTGTTGTATTGTATCATATTGTTTTAATTTCTATAGTATTGTGTCATTGTTTTATATTTAATCATCTTGTATTGTTTTGTGTTATACTATACCTTTTTGTGTTGTTTTGTATCATAATATTGTATCTGGTCACTTGGTATGGTGTGGTGTGGTATCACACATTATTATGTGATATTATTTTACTATTGGTTTGCCTTACTTATAGGGTTTACTTTATGGTGGTCACTGAGCTGTGGGCCAGCTGTCTCTATACTTCACCACATCCCAGGTCATCAAGCCAACAGGACTGATGGTGCACAACAAAAATAACCACATTAAACTTGATTATCTGCAGGAGTCAGATGATCAAGTAAATTCATCAGAATATGTTAATCTGTTATTTTTTTCCCATTAAAATAATGCATTAAGGATTAACAGCCTTCCTCTCACCGTGCAAACAGGAAGCCTGTTGTATACACTGACACATGCATAGAAAAGCACAAAAAGCTTAGTTTGCATCAGGAAGACACTGCATGTTGTTAACTGTTTCAGTTTTCTGTTTCTACCAGTCCTGTAACAGTATAAAAGTGTTTGTTCCTGTTAGTGAGCAACATCCCTGTCCAGCTTGAAGTTTTTCGCACTGTCCAGAAGAAATTGTGAAAAAGTGCCATTAAAGAAACTAAGCCCACCTGACTTGACAAAGTTTGTTGTTGCCTTTGACTTGAGAGGCACGCGGATGTTAAGTTAGTGAGGACATAAACTGATCTTGTGGATCTTCCTCTGACTCAAAAAAGATAGGGACTCGGGGAGCTACTGACATGTATGAGAGGTGACTGGATGACAGACGCTATCGGCAGGACCTTGTGCAAACACACTCATCGAAGACAGTGTCAATCAGCAGCCCAGATTAGAGCTCAGGCTATTAGTGGAGTCAGAAATCCTTCATCTCCCCTTCAAAACTTCAGCCGAACAGAGTGCTAATTGAAGTGCGGGCAGGCTGAATGGACAACAAAGAGAAAGCTCTGAATTATTACAGATTATCAGGGACTCTGCTGATGTAAAGCTGGAATAACTTTAAGATAAAAGTTTCAGCGCTCAGTGGAGAGCAGAGCGAGGCCAAACTGTTAGCCTTCACTTTTACAGCCTTCATTTCACAGGCTAGACAACAGAATATTTATGAAAAGGTAAGTCTGATGGGGGCACCTCAGGAATCCTCAGAGGGTCACCTTAATCAACAGGCTGCGGTAATGGTAGGCCCTAAATCTGCACACCAAAGACAGCATGTTTTTTTCTTGATTTGTTCAACACGATGCAAGTATTTATGTGATAGCAGATTTTTCTACGAAATTTGATTGTGTCACAAGATTCATTACACATTCACACATATCTTATCAATCTAAGATTTCAGATTCAGATTCAGACAACTTTATTTATCCCCTAAGGACAGTTCCATCCACAGTTCACAGATTTGGCTGTTAATATAAGATACAACAAGATAAGATAAACCTTTATTCATCCTACAGAGGGTAAATCTTAGATTGTTGCAGCCATAAGAAAGGCAGTAGGTTTCAATCAGGTGGTTGTCTGACGGTTTCCTGCAAATCGATACTATTGCATTTTGTCCTCCATAATCTGTGGTTTCAATCTGTAGCAGTGATGCACTGGAATGAAATAACAGGCGGTTCTGTGGAGTATTGACCAATCAGAATCAAGCATTGAACACAGCTGGTTACAAAGTTTACAGTAAGAAAACTTGTGAATGTTTGGAGGGTGTAATCATGTTTTCCACTTCAACATGTTTGTTTTTTTTATATGCCAGCATACATATTAGATTTAAAAAACACATGACAGAGTACAGTTAAAGCCAACAGAACAGCAGATGACTTTTTAAATTTAAAGACAGTTCAGTCAAATCTACAGTAAATTCACAAAGACTGGGTAAACTGTAGGGTCATTGTTTACAAGACAATAAACAGATTCTTGATGAGATTGTTTTAACATCCACCACTAACAGTGCTGCAGAAACAGAGAAACAGAGCATTTGCATGACAAAAGCTAAGTTGACAATATGCTGAAAAGTGACATTCGAGCACTGTCATCCTGTTTGTAAATTCTTGGAAAGAAAGTGCAGTGCTTTGATTTGGTTAGGAATAAACATCTAGTCAGTCTGACTGTCTTCAGTGTTCCCAGGTGCTTCTTAAGAACTGTCAGGACTTTCCTTTTCAGAAAAACCTGACAGCATTGGAGTGAAGACTGAATGGACAAATGACCATTCAGCAGCTTTGTGCAGAGGTGGCTGCAGTTTGGGCTGGTGGGCTGTTTCATTATGAGTCAGAAAAGAGAGGTAAAAAGGAGGAGGACAGGAATGATGTCATTTCTCATCCTGTCACACATCACATCCTCCAGAGTTTACAAAACCTCCATGCCTTTGTTTTTCTGGATAATACTCCTCGGTGAGAGTCACGCTGCGTTTCAGCCCTCATGTTTCAGTCGTTTAATCTGCTGCAGATAAGATGCTTCAGTTTTGTGATTTAACTCATGCTGCTGGTTGAAGAAAGACTTTATCTTGTTTATGTGATGCTCATAACCTCTGACACTGTCATCAGGTTTGGTATGTTTGTCAGAATAAAGGACTCAAATCCATCATGTTCAGCTGGGTGCTGCTAAACCACCATTCACATGAGATCATCATCGTGACTGCAACCACAAGTCCTAAATCTGTGGTCCTAAAATAATAAACTAAATCATATCACCGTTTCAGCTCAACTGGTTTGATCTTTCTCTGAGAGCAAAGATAAACTTACAAGAAATACAAAAAACACAAAGATAAACACACACGTAGGCCTGTGGTATCATGGTGGAGTGTCAGGGTAAGAGAGCACACACGATTCTTTCTTTCAAAGCTGCTTCTGCATGGTGCACTTTTGCAGGAATCAACATCACTCATTTTGTAAACTTGCAAGTTATGCTGGTAAATGATACCCCTCCATTTAGAGGAATACTTCAGGTTACCTGATTTGCAGAAAAAGCCAAAAACAAATTTTAGATCTGTCTTAAAATCTTTATCTCAGACTGAAACCCAGTAAGAAGATGACTGTATAATAAGACCTGAAATAAACAGAGGAGCATGTGTGTGTGTACACTTGAGTCCAGACTTTGATTCTTTGATAGATTTAAATATACTAAAATCATAAATTTATGTCCTACTCAGAATTCATTTGTCAAACCCTTGACCTTTCACCCAAAAGCCTCAGCTTTATTTTGTGTTCCTGTCAGTTTGTGAATGTTTATCCAGTAAACCAAGTGTTATTTACTTATTTACTTACTTATTTATTTCACATGGCACTTTTAAAAATCAAGATGGTTTTCAGCAAAGTTCAAACCAGGCTCTTTTTGCTGGATAGTTCTACATTTTGTTTTGAGTCCAATAACATAACTGAGTCCATTTAAAAACAGCTGTTTACCTGCAAACATGTGACCATTGTTACAGTGAGAGCATCAGCAGCTTATAGAGGTCTTCTTCTGAGACATTGCTGCGTACCTTTATGGTCATCAGCATGCTTGACTATAGAATCAGGCCTTCTTGAATTGGATTTGTATGAGTCATAATTGTTCTGTCTGGTCCTTCATTTTAGATTTCAAAGCCTCCCTACAAATATCATTTAGACTCCAGAAGTATTCTAGAGCTCTGCCCCTGCAATCTGTCAATACTGCCCGTTCACACATTCCTAACAGACACCTGTGCTATGATAACAGTTTTTGCATTGATATCAGGCTACAATCTGGCACATTAACATTCCCAAGTTCATGAACGTGTATTGTTCCTGTAGTACATACAGATAAATAAATATCTGCAGACAGATTTCCTGGGCCAGCCTGACACAGCTCCTGAGTGCTGCACGTCCTGCATGCACAGCGTCTAAGATCATCCACAAACACTGACATTCCTGATCCTCTGAGGTTCCTCTCTGCTCCTCCACATGCTGAACAGGGATATATGATCCAGTGCTTATTAAACAGAGCTTAGTTGTAATTAAGCCTCCCAGATGGGTTTTGCTGAGGTTCACTTTAAGCTCCTCTCTCCGTCTGTCTTGTGAAAGTGATGAGTGAAGAGTAATAAGTTTCATAATGTGCCATCGAAAAATGACAGACTGTTGAAAAACGAGAAGCTGCCATGAGAGCATGTGCTAGAAAGACTAAGCTATACCAAACACTTCTTATTAAGTCCTCAGTTCATAGCAGGGACCACTGTCCTTCCCATGACCCCTCAGTGGCAATTTATGCAAGACAGTGTAATGAGCGACCAAGGAGTCCTGTGACAGAGCCGAAAGGTCTCAAAGAGTAAGGAAATGAATTAGAGAATGGAAAATTATCTTTTTTTAAGACCGCGTCTTACATTAAAAGCAAGTGACAGTGAGCTTCATCTTATCCAGTGCGACAGGAAGCAGCGTAGGAAACAGGGTGCCTTGATAATTTCAGCCACATCTCTGTAAAACGACCCTGAAGTAGGCCAACTTGATCTGTAAAATTCATCAGATTAACGCCAAGGTCAGACATGATCCTTTTGTCTGTTACGATGGTCACTGTGTCAGATTAAGTTACCACAAAGCTATGAAGTCATGCCTTGACTTAGCTGACGAACAACGAGATGACGCCTAACAATCAAAAGAGGCTGAGCTGTGACACCAAAAGTTACTCAGCACATATGGAGTTGTAACTTTGACCTGACTTTTTGGTCAACATCACTAAGGGGAAAGAACAAATCATAGGAGGCGTAGAGAAAGATGAAACATGCTCGACTCTGTCGAGAAGTCATGAGTCATACCAGACATGGCTTTTATTGTTGTTCACTATGAAACACAGGACGGTATGATGGCCATGGATTTTTCTTTTTTTATATGCACTGTTATCTCAAGATAACTTATTATCTCATTATCTCCATATAACAGCTAATTTCTGGACTTTTTCCCCCCCATTATCTCAATAACAAAGTTTGTTTTCTCACGATAACAGAAATGGCTTTTTACCTAACCTAACTTTTAAAAACGCCCTCCAGATTCGGATATTTCTAAAATGCCACAGCCACCGTTGTCAACAGCAAGTCGTGGTTTTCAATGAAAACGCTGACGACACACTCCGTTTTGTGCATGCGCATTACCCTTTCAACGTGGAAACATTTAACTGCCATGTGCGAACTATTAATGGGCTTCCGTAGGATGGGACAAAGCAATCAATTTTCAGGGTGGATGGGTCCTGAAACCCTGTCTGCTGAATTGTGTTATAATTGTGTTATAGTGTTATAGGACGTATAGGGTCTGAAAAAGATGAATAATACCCCTCCTTTAGGACAAAGAATTTTAGCGGTGGCATTTGGTTTACCCTTGTGTGGGCAGACATTTTGGACATTGGTCAGTCATTTATCTTTCTGCAAAGGAAAGTGGGCTGAACAGCCACAAAATGCAATTTGTCTGAAGGCTACCCCAACTGTTCTAAATATAAAGAGGAGCTTTGGTCTTAAAACCTTCAGAGAAGGCTGGAAACTTGAGTCTGGAAAAAGTTTGGCATTGTGAATTCTCTAGTCTGAAATTTTGCGGGAACTCTTAGGAAAAGTCTGAGGAAAATAAACAGAAAAATTAAATCTGAAACATCCAGGCTGAGGTTAGAAACACCTTCTCCCTGTGTGTTTGTCTTTTTGTGCACAGTCAACGTGCATCATGTCATTATGTAATAAAACTGTCTTCCTTCCTCCACACTAATCGCCGCCTTTTGTTCGACTCAACCACAAAAGGGATTCTTGCACGATATTCTTGTCAAACGGTAAACATAATTTGACAACATGCAACATGAAAGGGCGAGATGGAACAAGCTGAGCATGATGAAACCTGGAGGTGCACAGCTGTGAGGGAGGCAGGGAGCCAGGTGTCCTGCAGCAGAGCGCTCCAGGATCCTGACGGCTCCTCTGATGCATGTACAGGCCCCCGACACCTCGCCGCGGACCTGCACCGTGCTAACGGCTTTTACAGAAACATCTGGCAGGCGACAGGTCTTACCTTCCATTCACTTTCCAATTAGTGTTTCCCTGCACACACACACACCCTCTCTCTTTCTCACACACACTCACTCCCGGTCTCTGTTCTCGACCTGCCTGCTGCTCTTGCCAGGTTGGACACACAGCGAAGCAAAAACATGAAAAGAAACCAATTTGAAAAGGCTAATCTGCCCATTTTTAAACATGGAGTTTATTTTTACAGTCTCCAGCTGGACTGGCTTCGAGTCGAGTGTGTGGAAGCAATCAGGAAACAGGGAGAAAGTGAGAGGTTTTATTCACAGATCCAGTGAGCCAGGGGAATAAACTACAAGAATGTCAAAAAAGCCTGTTTAAAAGGAACTCTGATCACCCTGCTGAAGGAGCAAAACACAATTATTAGAAGTACAAGAATAACCACCCAAACCTTTCCTTGTCCTCGTGTGGGTTTGTTTTTATTTATCAGACAGACAGGCAGGCGTTGTGTCATGTCTGAACTTTGTCTTTATAACATTTCCTCAATGTTTTTACTTTTGCAGCTTTCTCTTAGTTTGTTGTACGTCTTTGACTGTTTGTGAGAAACAGCCGGTAAAAAAATTAAAGGTTGTGTGTGCGTGCGTGCGTGCGTGCGTGCGTGTGTGTGAGTGAGGGTGGGTGTGTGTCTTTGTGCGTCCATGGGTGTGTGTGTAGGTGGAAGGGTTGGGTTTTTGTCATTATTGTTGTTTTTAGCCTCTGTGAGGCACTTTGAATTGCATTTCCTTTTGTACGAAAAGTGCCATATAAATACAGTTGAATTGAATTGAATTGAATTGAATTGAATATAACTTAAAGGGATATTTTGGTGTAAGTTTAAGTCATGGTCAAACTCACTATAACATCGAGTTAGACCCCCTCAAGAGATGAATGTTGACGGCTGCTTGCTTCTCTAGTTATACCAACTTAAGTAACGACCACACAATACCAATACACAGCAGTCTATGGATCCACGTGCAAACCTCAACCAAAAAGCCACTCTATAGCCACAAGTAATTCTCAGAACAGCACCTAACTTCATCAACAGTACATACAGCCATAGCACTAGCCATCAAACATCTTTTTAACTTTGCCTTATTTCTTTAGCAAAGAGACTAAACACAACTCACCCACTCTCCTCCAGTCGTTGCTTGTTTGTGTGGAGAGCTCAGACGAGTTGATCACCAAGTAGAGTGGAAAATTTATGATTATTACTTCATGGTAATGCAATCAGAGTTCTTGTGTATCTTGTATGTGTATTGTAGACGCGGTAGTTCTTCTGCCTTAGCGTCTCGGTCTAATTGCATTTCTCGGTCTGACTGCAGAGTGGGTAAAGTGGGTAAAATAACATATAAAGCTAAGAAACAGACAGCCAGCACTTGCTTTTTGAAAGCTATCAAACACTCATTATTGATCTGTCAACAGAAAAAACAAGCTAACCTATTAAGTAGTTTAAAAGCGCTTCAGCTGCCCGTAGAGAGTTTTCAATACTGTCTATATTCTTAATAAAAGTGGATGTAGAGAAAATGAAAAGTGAACAGAAAGTACAATGAGATACCTGCACCATGAGAAAGAGCTAAAGATATTCCCTCATTTAGATATTATGAATTAATAAAGTTGACATTTTTCTAAATAAAAGGTCTATGACCAGCTGTCTTCTAACCTTTGATTTTATACCAACAATTTTGCACTGGGAGGTTGTATCTGTGAGGCTCAAACTCAAGATCACTGCTGTATTTAAAGTATTACACAACTGTGCTGATGCAGAAAAATGTACATCTACAGTCCATAGATCTGCCGAGCTGTTTGTCAGTCTGACTTCAACTCTGTTTGACCGAGCTGGTACCCTTTGTTCGCCCTGAGGAGGACTCTGCCCTGCCTCCGTGTTTGACATGCTGCTTCTCTGATAGATGTTTGCCATCTGGACAAGGTGGTCGTTCGCTTTCATCAGACCCTCAGCAGGCCGGCTGATAGGCCGAGAGGGACGAGGTGAGTTACCCATGAGTCTGTGCAGGAGATAAAACAACCGTCCCATGTCACCACGCAGGAGATAAAACAAGGCTCCTCTTCACAGATCATACATCAACATTATACCATCTGACGCCGGGATGCAGCAAAGCATGCTGGGTAGATGACACACCTAGAAAGATGGATCTCTCTAATCTGAGTCCATAAATTATCCGGGGAAATCTTCGAGCATGTGCATGGGAAGTTGGTTTCAATTTAGCTGAGATACAGCACGTGAGATGTTCTCACATTTACATATTTATTTGAATTTATCTCACATGACAGCAGCAGGCAGGTGGAAATTTAAAACAGTATATGTCACAGAGTCCTTTAACCAAGGGGTAATAAACTACAGTGTGTGTGTGTGTGTGTGTGTGTGTGTGTGTGTGTGTGTGTGTGTGTGTGTGTGTGTGTGTGTGTGTGTGTGTGTGTGTGTGTGACAATGACATGTCACCTCAGCTCAGAAAGCTGCAGGGACTGCAGAGCCTCACATGCACCCTGTACAGCTGCTAACCTGATCTCACTCTTTCTCACTCTTACCTGGGGACACAGATATCCCCATAAAGTCCATTGTGAGAGCTGCAGGGTCCACGTCTATGCCACAATGGTTGGACAAAGACTGATGGATATAAAAGATAAAATAAAATGCAGGAACAGTCGAATGTGGATAAAATGATTTGATAAAGATGTCTGTTAGAAGTGTATCAACATGTACTTAACAAAGTACATTTACATTTGAACATTTACATATAAGTATGGTAGTCAAACAAGAAGTCAATTGAGCTTATTTAGAAGACCATTGATATTAATTTTCAGCTTTCATTACACCTGGGACAACCGTAAAGTAACTTTAGTTATTTGCAGTTTATTGATCTTATAATGGCATCCATGTTGACCTTCATTTCAGCACTGTCCAGCCTCTGCCTTACAGCAGTGTGCTTTGGCTACTATTGCAGTGATTTGACGTTGAGGTTGTTACTTTTTACACAGTTTTGTCATCATAAAGTGACCTGAAAGTTACAGAAGGTCTCTATACAAAATGCTTGAGATTACCCATTAGTTTACAATTTATGATGTCATTTAGCAGACATACTGTAGAGGCGGAAGAATGGTTCACGGTTATGAATACAGTTAACATGATTGAAATGTGTTAAAAAAAGATAAATAAGTTGACAGTATAAAAATATAGGATTTAATAATACATAATTTCATTTATAAGTTCATATTGTGGTCTAATTGTTAAAAATATGCTAAAATTCATCTTTCATGTGATTTGGTAAATATATATATTTTTTTTATAACAGGGCTGCTTCCCCTTTAAGACCGCATGTGCGTTTGTTTTGGTGGACACAGAGACGATGAAGTCAGTCAGTGCTTGGAGCTAGAGAAGCAAACGGTTTTCTTACTGCGACTGTTTAGTTACAACAAGTGTATTAGTATTAGTCAGCTCCAGTCTTCATAATTTTTGTGGAACCTTGGATGTAAGAAATAAATCAGAAGATTTTTTATATTTTTTCTTCACCACAAAAAACGTTTCCAGAGTGGATTTTGTTGACCTGTGTAGCTGGGCTAGCGGCAGACACTGCCTGTGGAAGTAACTAAGTGCCAAGCTGAGTAAGCCATTGCAAGTTACCAAGCACTAATTCAAACCTCTACACATACTTTAGAGAAAAACTGGGCACAGCCAGCAGGAGCAGGGTCAGGTGTCCTGCCCAGGGACACTTCAGCACATTGACAGCTCTGGAATCAAACCCCTGACCCTCCAATTAGAAGATGAACTACTCTACCAACTGAGCCACTGCTGCCTTAATCCTCATATGTCAAGGATACAGGGGCTGTGAGCTGAGCTGCCACCTCTCACCTCAGTTTATGAGTATGTGCTCATTCTCCTCGAAGAGTCAAACCAGGTTGTAAAAACTTTTAAAAAACAGTGAATCTAAAGAAACAGTGTACAGAAAGAAGCATTCACAGTACAGGGATTTTAATCCAACTATCACTCCAAAGAAGAGATAGAATTACGGAAGTCAAAATCTTTTACTTCAGCTATAAACACAATTTCCCATTCTTCACATTTTTATATCTCTTTAGAGTGACACAAACACACATTCACAGGCTCACACACCCCCGAACACACACAGTTGTGCTGAATGTAATGCAGCTTGATCCCTGACTGAGCTGCGCAGTTTTCAGCTGCAGTCTGACAAACACTTGACATCAGAGTCTCACCGTTTCACTCCTCAGTTCCTCCTCATGTTCTCAAGCCTTCAAACCCGATTAGACCTGATTGTTCTGTTATCCTCTGAACATGCTCGAGCCACCTGTCATCTTTCTTGCCACTTTGCTAAATGTGGTTTCCATCTCTCGAACATGGTTTAGATTTCTCCTCAGAGCTGAGCCACGCTCTGGCTAGCCCTCTGTGAGCTGGATTGAGCCGTGCAGATGCCCATTGGCTCACAGGGGGGGACTGTTTATTTGCAGAACTGGCACTCAAACTGTCTCAACAAGCTCCCAGTCAAGTGCAGCGCTCGCTTTAATTACTGGAGTTTGAAATGAGGCTCCATTAAAATGAATGACCTTCATTAAAGTGGTATTAAGGGACAGATGCCTTTGCTGGTGGGGTGAACATGCAGCAGGGAGGGGGGCTGAGCACTTGACCAGACGCACAAGTGCCTGAATAAACAGTTGGGCAGGTTTTTCTTTCTTTAACCCTGTTTGAATGAAGCCCCACTGCGACCGCCATCAAGATTACAACCACCTGTGCGTCCAGCTTGCCCCCCACCCTAAACATTTTAATCATGGATGAAATTCATTTATATGTTGCGATAATTGTGCCTAATTGTTTCTTTGAAGGGGACTGACGCCAGCAGCATCTGGCTGACAGATGGAGCATGTGAGAGTGACTCTGTGCCCAGCAGGAAACAGTGGGCCTGAGCGGCTCTCCAGCGTCCATTTAGCCCGAATGAGTCTGAATCCAGGCCATACCTTTAAAGGTAATGAAGCCAACCTGGAGAATGGGCTGGACAAGGTACCAAAGCACTACTTCCACATATGTTTGATCCCCTCTGAAGGTGTGTCATTGCCTGGAAAATGTTCTCTTTAGGAATCCAGCAGCCTCCACTTCACCAGCTGGACTTCCCCTCTCTGTGTTGAACAAACCATATGGTCCACAGACCCAGTGATAGTATTCACAAGCACTCAAACAGTGGTGAATGCATGCAGCGATGAATGCACACGGTTGCATAGAACCTGTAGATATGCACCATGACAGGCCAGGATCCCAGGATGACATTTTTCATGAATGACTCTGCACTTCACAGTTTACATCCAATGACAACATTTAATGTAACAGCATGAAGTTATGCACCCAGAATATTGTCAGGTAAAAAGAGGGGTATGTTGAGATGAGGTAGAAAAAGTTGGAATCTATACATATCAGAGCTGCAAGGCAAGGGAAAGCAAGTTTATTTGTATAGCACCATTCATACACAAGGCAATTTAAAGTGCTTTACAGATACAAGGAAATGCATAAGAAATTAAAAAAGAGAGATTACAACAATTAAAAATCAAAAAGACACAAAACACTTTAAAATAAAAAAATCTCCAGCAAAGTAAAAGTAAACAGGTAAATTTGCAACTTTAGTACATGTATGTGCACACCAGAGCTGCCAACGGTGTGCTTCCTGCAACAAATCTGTGTTTTTTACCCAGGAGATACCATATTTGGAGCACAGAGTGGATCCCTCTGTCCTAACTGACAAATTTCAGGGTTACTACTGGTTATTAGACCCTTAAAACTTGTATGTGGAAAAAACTGATGACCTACAGATATATACTTAACAGATGCACTGAACCTTAGTTGCTGTAATAAAGCACAAAACAAGCAAACAAACAAACAGATATGCTGAATGGCTACTGCTGATAGATAACTACTGTAGGGTGACCAAATTCTGAATCCCCAAAAAGAGGACACTACTACGAAGGGCAGCGTCGCACTAGTAAATTTTGAGGGTTTTTAGGGTCGGGTTGAGTCTTTTTTTACACGATTCTTACTCAGTTAGTCCACGCTACACAAACTCAAAACTTCCATACAAAACCCCAAACATTTGACCGATTTTATCAACTTCCCCGGGCAAGGCAGGGCAGGCTGGATAAACCCCCAAAAAGAGGACATGTCCGGGTAAAAGAGGACGTATGGTCACCCTAACTACTGCAAATAAAATTTTAATTGCATAAAAATCATCAAGTCTCAATCTTCAACTTTCCATTTTTTCCAACCTTACAAACACTCTGGACATAGAAAAAGCTGGCAAAATCAAACAGTGTTGTTGTAATTCTTGCAGGCTCATAAATATGAAACTGGTCTGTGGTTCTAGGATGGAAATAAACAGAATCCATGTTGGTGTCTCTTTCTTATTTTCTCTCCAACAAACCGGCTCTCATGTTGGCGACGAGGATCATGTTGACACCAAAACATTCCCACAGACCTGAGTGCAGAGCCTTTCGTGTAAATATCAGCGTCCCTGCAGTCTGCAGACACAAACACTGGTTAGCATTGAAGAGATTATTTGTTCTCTTTCTCCCTCTGAGTGATTTTCTCATTCACGCTGAGAGCCTGTCAGTCAGTCAATCAACCCCCCACATCCTCCCTCCTCCCCGACTCCTCCAGCTCGTCATTGAGTGTCGTTGATGCTGACATGTCACATCTGGAAGCTCTTCCCGACATGTGCTGCAGAGACATTTCTCTGCTCACTTTCCTTTCCCAGGAGGCCTGATGTGAAGCTCCTGTGCCCATGTGAAAAAAGAGATGGAGATGTCTGCAGCACAGCTCTGAGCTGATGAACACACTCTGGATACATTCTTTGCCCTGATGTCACAGGATCACTTTCCTTAATAGGCTGGGAATAAAAGGAGATCAAAATGGAGGCGATTTCACGTCGTCTTTAACACCTCGTTTGTTCTGAGGCTGTGTGTGAGGTCAGAAAAGTGAAACCTATTTTCAGACAGCAAGGATGAGAGGCTTTGTGGCATGTGTGATAGCAAGCCAGCATATAAGGTCAAAAGAGGTGTTGGATTTGAAACTGTGGCCTCAACATGAATAAATTTTACTTTTGAGTTGAATCACTGAATTGAATGCAGCCATGGAGATGTGTTTGTAGCTGGAATGGTATTACACACATGGCATTTTTATCAGATTGAAGCATCTACAGAGGAGTTGTCGACCACTTACTCTTTACGGTAAAACATGCAAATGTGAGAACTCACTGCTGCCACGCCCCCTTGACTTTCAAAGATTACTTTAATAACTTTACATTGATTATGTCCTCCCTCAGCTGAACTGAAAAAAGCTCCAGGATAGACTCATCCCAGTGCAATGTCTTAATAAAACCTACAACATTTCATCTTCAAATGGATGTAGCAGACCTTTATTCGATTAAGAGTTTATGTAGGGTGCTTTTTTGTTGTTTTTTTGCACATTCACTTTCTTACTGTGTCTGCAGTCTAAATCCTCTTACACACAGCACCTTTGCAAAAGCATTGGATTGGAGCTCTGTCCTCACTGCACCTTTGCATGTACATACAGTATTGCTTCCTGCAACAGTGTAATATTGGTGTCCTCATGTGTGATTACACATTGCATCATAATATTACAAAGGCATGAGATGCACAGCTTGTTTACACACATGCACATTTAAACATTCACGTACACACAATGCTGTTTTGTGCTGCTGGATCCAATGCTACACATCGGCACCGACCATCTTTATCCCCCATTCAGCCTCTGTTACCACATCAAAGGGAGGGCAGAGAGGCAGAGAGACGTTGCTCCACTATTACACCTCTAGATGTTACACACTGTAGATGAGGTGTAATAGGGGCATATGCAGTATATACTGCCTTGAAATGACAGTATGTTAAGACTGTTTGTAGTCATCACAAGTCTCACTGAGTCTCATCAGTGTTTGAGTCTCAGCTGAGAACAACTTAGCAGCCCAAGTTGAGTCTAAGTCAAGTCCTCAATATCATTATTAAAAGTAAAAGACAAGAGCTGTTTGCACAGACAATGTGGGACTTTCTGAATGTGCAGCAAACTGCTTTTTTTTGATCGATGTTACATCCTGACCAGGGCTGTCAGAAAAAGAGGGTATGGATGATAGCAATCTTTCTAAAAAGAATAATGAAATGCTTTTATTGTGCAAAAATGAGCAGATGGTAATACTGTGAATTCAGAGTAAAGGTCTGTAACGTTTTATGCATCATGAAATGGGCAAGAGATGAAGAAGAAGCAGCTGCTTGTGAGCTAGGGTTATAGTGAGGCTCTTTGAAAAACTGATATTTAAATATTTATTGTCAATCTAAAATTCCTTCAAAATGAATGAACAGTTTTGCAATACAGAAAATAAACCTAAAAGAG
This sequence comes from Xyrichtys novacula, assembly GCA_962446985.1. Classification (NCBI taxonomy): domain Eukaryota; kingdom Metazoa; phylum Chordata; class Actinopteri; order Labriformes; family Labridae; genus Xyrichtys; species Xyrichtys novacula. The sequence goes on from OY660870.1 coordinate 11,689,681, forward strand.
ATGGAAAAATATCAAAATAAAAGCATGACATGCAGTTGATTTTTTGAGCTAATATCCTCTCCAAAGAAGTTCCAGTCACAGAGTCGGTTATGTGAATAAATCGTCAGAAATGAATGATAAAATGTGAGTTAATCGAGCCCATTGTCTGTACTCTGGTAATATCGTTTTGGGGATATTTAATGGCAACGTGAATTGTAAGTTAAAAATCTGACATGCTTAAAGCTTTACTTCATAAATTAAATATCTATTTGTTCTGTTTGTTCAAAATTTGTAATTTCTGTAATTTGTAATTTTTCTTTAAATGTTTGTAATATTTCATGTTTAATGTTTGTAATGGAGGGCAAAGTTTGCTGAAGTCAAATTCCTTGTAAGTGTCTATTGACAATTTCACTATAGTATAAATTATCAACATAATAAACTCAATAAAACCTTATTTATTAAAATATGAACCCAACATTTTGTTCACAGTGGATCTCTACACTGAGAAATTATTTTTGCGCTTTTCTATTGGAAATTCCATTTGTCTGCACCGGAGGCAGAGGAGCACTTACGCTGCTTGTGTCTGCAGCTTGGTGCTCAAACTTCTGACTGCAAAGTGAAGCGCTGAAAAAGTTCTCTCCTTACGCCTTGACCAAGATGAATATTTGGGTTCGAGATCTCTCAAAATTAGCTAAATTACAGAAAAGTGTTCAGACACTCTGTAAAGGACTGTTATGGGGCGCTCACACCAAGCTTGAGTAAAATCATCTACTCGCTTAATTTGCACAAATCGAAAGACGTGAATGAATAGTATTTACTCGCTTCTTTTACGCGTCAACGGTAATTTCAACAGGAATCCCTGCCAATTCAACCAGTGGGATCAAGTGATAGACAAAGGTTTTTTACAATTTACCAGGTAATCAGACCTCCTCACTCACTTGCCTCCAGGCGAGCTCTTTTTTCTTCTGGTTTTGATAATTGAAAGAAAAAAATCATATAATTCAGGGCACCCACACACCAACACCATCAGTTTGTCTTCCGTTTTAGATACCAGTGAACAAACGTCTGTTTTCATACATTACCTGGCAATCTTCGTGCTGATTGTTTATCGCAATGCAAATATCCGCTAAGGTTGAGACATTTTCAGTTACCGCCCAATTCATGTCATTCGCGCCGCCGGAGTGGTAGGAGCGTCTAATTGCGTCTTTGCATTGACTCAACATGTAATTCAGTTGTGCGAATGATTTTACTCGAGCTTGTGTGTTGAGGCAGTTAGCCTGGTGAACCTGCTGGTTTCTCACAGTTTCTGCTGGCATCTATTGTGCTAATACACTTACAGGTGACATTTAAATCCCTGTGAAATCCACGGAAAGACCATTATCCACATGATTACATATGGAAATCAGTGCGCACTGAAAAAAAGACAAAATATAAAACTTTAAGTTCAGGATCAAAAGTTGGATTTGGAGAAAGATGACGCAGCTTGTTAGCAGATCGTCAGGTCTGAAACATACTTGTTGGCCACTTGGCACTTGTTGGCTGAACAGGCGGTAACACAGCCACCTAAAGTGTCTGTTTCCTGTGGAAAATGTTTTCTAACTGTGTGGCTGTTCTCTTAAAAGGAGTGAGGGTGTTACCTTGGCGGGAGGAGAGGGTGAAATAATCATTAATAAGTCTTCAGGCTGAATGAAGTCATGCACCGAGTGTGAATGTAGCTGTCAGCTCAGATGAGATGTCTGCAGAGAGAGTGACACTCAGACTCTCCTGTTTCACATGAACAGATATGTTACATACTGTAACTTACACTGCACACAACAACATAGGTGTGCTACAGAACACCACACACACACACTCACACTCACACACAAACACTCGCACATACACACACGTTTCTGGGTCCACTGATGAAGGGCAGGATGATCTGCTTCCAGTTAGGTCACACACTGTTCCTGTTGGGCGGCTGTACAAAGAGGTGGATCAGATTTCAGGACATGCTTTTAATGAAACTCAAACTGAAACACGTTTGTGATTGGAGAACAAAGACCAGGAATCAAAAGCCGTTGCAGAGTTGACCTGGGCGAGAGCGTGCTCACAGCTCCAAACATCAGCTCTGCACAGAACACCAACTCCAAACAAAGACCCCTCTGAAGCATCCTGTTCCAAAGCAGGCTGACAGACGGAACCAGAGTTTAGACCTCTGCTATCTCCGATTACAGTTTGTTTTGAAAACTCTCTGACATTCACATAAACTCAAGTTTAGAGTTGCTTATGACTTCCAGAGATGTAAAGGCCAAAAGCTCAGACTACTGAAACCTTTGGAAACTCTGAGACCAGGGACAGTTTTAAAAACCAAGGAAACGGTCCACTCTATATCATGAGAACAGCACAAGATTTCCAGCCAACAAAGAGTTGTTTCAACAGTTGAAAGCTTAGAGTATTTAAAGACCCACTCTGATGAAAATCATGTTTTTCTTGTTGTCTACCTGTTCATATGGCATTTTTCTGATGCTACAGGACATATTATGAGAAAAGAAAGAGTGAAATTTAATTTCTGACTATTTCAGCATTCAAATTTCTGTGAATCTCTGGTGGAGCCAAAACAGCAGGTTCAGATACAGTGAGATTTTCTACGTAGTAAATCCAAGCTCCGCCCCTGGAGCCCCGCTATGCAAGCCAGACTTGGCAAAGTAGAGAGGACGATTGCGGAACAAGCGTGTGCGCGTTAGCAGAATTGCTAATGAGCTACTGGAGCTCTGCAACAGAAAAACCCTGGAAGATGACACAGGTAATGTGATTTTGGCTAAAAACTTTATGATCACAATTTAAAGACCATTGTTAATACCTTAAGTAGTTTAAAAAAAAGTCCAACATGTTCACTGCCAGTAAGATGACATGTTCAGAAATTTGATTTAAATTATCCCACTGAAACTGGACTTTTGAAAAACATGTTTACACCTTTGTCCAACGAAATCACACAAGACAGAATGTCTCATATTTGGACTAACATACCCAGACAGTGATTGACATCTAATGTGTGCGTGGATCCTGCTAGTTTATTGAGTCCAAGCATCAACATGCCATGTTTGTCCCTTTGGGATAAGACCCATGCAACAGGGCAACTGGAAGCTGGTGTTCCACTATGCAGAGTGGCAGTTGTATTTGGTGTCAGCCCTGGTGCCATTTCCAAAATCCTGTGAGATGAGTGAACTCAAAGACACACTGTGATGAGGATATTCTAGGAGGACAGCACCTCGAGGAGACCTGTTCTTCACCCTTGCTTTGTTGGGGTACCGTACGATTCCTCTCAGAGATTTACTGGCAAGAGTTGCACAACAGTACCACAGACAGATCTCTGATCAGAGTGAGATGAGACCGACTGCACATGGCCAGTCTTCTTGTTTATAAGGCTGCAATGACTGCTCTTCAGCGTCAAACCTGTTTACATTGGTGTGGACAGCAGAGCCTAAGAATGTGAGGCAACGTCATGTCCAGTGATGAATCATTGTTGTGTCTGGAATTTGGAAATAGAAAGGATGGACTAGCCTGCCATAAGTCCAGACCTCAACCCAACTGAACTCTTGTGGGATCAGCTTGGGCATGCTGTTTGTGCTGGAGTGACCAACACAACCACACTGGTTGACCCTGAACAACTCCTTGTAGAAGAATGGGATGCCACCACACAGTAAAATGTGGCCAGGCTGGTGACCAGCATGAGAGGGAGGTGCCAGGCTGCTGTGGCTGCTTATGGATCTTCCACACACAACTGAGGTCTCTGGGAGGGTGAAATCATCTAATCCACCAAGAAAACAAGTGTGAATAGGTGCCAATCGTGAAGAATAATAAGTTTGACATGCTTGTTTTTAAGGCAGCCATTCATTGTTAGTACTGGTATATTATTATATAATGTTACATTTAAAATTATAGAGGATTTCCAGGATATTTTAAAGCCAGCTTCAATGTTGAGCCATTCATGGTTGAAGTGTTGTGGATTTTAAGAGTCTAGATTTCTGGCACCACCTTACTCAAGATACTGCCTTACTCTTAACCAGACGGTGAACCTCAATCGAAAGATGTTGCATGTGTAAAAGTTGTGACTGGAGGCATAAATCGTTTTGAAATGGACCGTATCCTCGTCCCAGAGGAAGAGTCCATTCTCCCAGTCAGACCAGTAAGAAGGTTCATTACTCTTCCAACAGAGGCACTGTGTTTGGTGGTCCCCGAGCCCAGCCTGCACCTGTGATCTCCAGCTAAAGGAAAGAAAACAGTCTGTAAATAAATAACTGCTTCTCTGCTAAATGGAGCTGAAGATCGACCTCGCTCACTCGCCGTGAAGAGCAGGAGGTTTGAAGTGACTTACAGCATCTCAGATCATGTGTTTCATTGCGAGTAGCATGCACGAGTAACTCAGAGATGGTTTCAGTTTAAACTGTGAGCTGGATGAAAAAGAAAGAGATGTGAGAAGGACGACTGTGAAGGTTTGGTGCAGAGGTTAAATATACGGGTCGCCCACATTTTGAGGGGGAAACAGGCGGAAAGTCCAACACAAACATGTCTGAGTGTAACTGAGGCACAAAGACTGAGGGAGGGAGCATCAAAGGCTCATTCATGGACATGGAGGTGAACTGTCTCAAAACTAAAAAACACAAGCTGCAACTGGAGAGAAGAAAAGAGCTTGATTCAGGCTGAAAAGGATGCAGAAAAGTCTTTGTTTTTCATTTCTCTGCTCAGCCTTGTGACTAGCTGTAGGATTTCAACACTCTTCCCTTGTTTCTCTTTTCAGTCAGGGTCTTATTTATAACAAGGCAGTAATTTATGAGAATCTGAAGGCCCTGACTGCTCCATAACCCGGCTCAGACTCACTCATTCTTCAGCGTGACAGGGCCGGGCTCCTGGAGTTATGGGATCAAGGCTGATGTCTAACAGAGCAGCTCGAGGGAGCAGGTATCTGCACTTCCTTATTTTATCAGCTCTCCAACAAGTGAACATGGACACGGGACACTATAAATCATTTTGCTCTGATGACAGCCTGGAGGCAGCAGGGCGGAGCGATGTCTGATGTCGTACATGTGTGCCATCTTTTCTTTTTTTCCTCAGGAGGAAGAAAGCATGACGGACCGAGCTCTCCTCCTACATCTGTGTGGATGCAGCTCACCTGCAGGGTCTGACCACTAAATACAGGGACATTTGTGATGTAGACCGCACTCATATTAGCTTTGGTATTTCTGCAGTCTGAGCCAGTGTAGACCAGCGAGATAGAAAGTCAACTCTTTTTGCTTGAAATATACTAGTGCAAATTCCTCATGTAAATAAAACCTACTTGATAATAACTCCAGTAGGGATGAGAAGATTAACCGATACATGGTCACGCACGTGCAAGATGCGGGTGCACCAGTAGAGCAGCTGAGAGTGAATGCAGTTTTGAATGCATATCTAGATGTATCGTTATTATATGTTCGTATTGATACAATCTGATACGCTTAATATATAACTTTTATTTTTACGTTACCAAACCATTTTGAAGGCATTAGTTATTCAGACTTGCGGATTTAAAAGTGCAAGGCATGATATGAAGGCCTGTTATGGTTATACAATTTGTTTTGTTTAACTATCAGTACAGCTATTTTATGAATCACAGTCTATGTTGCCCCACTGAAGTGGAACGAGATTCACTTTATAGGCACTTTTTCCTCTGTCCCAATACAGCCTAATCCTCCTCACACCGGGTGCAGCTCATCAGCGTCATAGCGGCTTCTGCTCGGGCTGAGTAGCCCCCCATAGCCAAACGCCCTGAGGCTTCAGCCTCACTATGCCTCATGGTTAATCCGGCTCTGACTGAAGTGCGGTGCAGGAGGAGGGGAGAACCCTAAGGAGGAGAACCCTAAAACTGGTATAGCCACCTGCGGTCAAAAGTGGTATGACACCCTTTTTTTCAAAGTCACCCTCAAACGACAGGAAATGGCTGGAAACGTGCTCAGAATCCATTTTGAACATTTCCATACAAAGTTAAACACTTAGAAACACTGACTTATTCCAATTTTCCTCTCCCATTCATTTTCTATGGGAAATTTTCATTTTGCCATAACTTTTGATAGGAATGTCCGATCGCTGGTTCATTAGTATTCCTAGATTCAGCATACCCGAAAATGGGGGGGTTCATCGTTGGGAAAGGCAATGAACCTGTCAAAAGTGGCACATACCCCTATATCCCTAACCCTAACCCTAACCCAGTCGTTGCTTTAGACCCTAAGGTACCTGTGACTTCACTCTTGGTCGCTGGCTCAGCCCGCTCAACTTCAACGACGCCCTGGACCATAACAAAATGCAGAATATCAAAATATTCAGCGGTAGTTTGCATCCGGACCTGTCTCAAAAGATAGCTGACCGCCTGGGTCTTGAGCTGGGGAAGGTTGTTACCAAAAAATTTAGCAACCAGGAAACGTGCATGGAGATAGGAGAGAGCGTACGTGGGGAAGATGTCTACATCGTACAGAGTGGCTGTGGGGAGATAGAAAGACAAGTAAGTGTTCTTCTGGGACCGGGGGAGCGTGTCCAGTGGGCGAAGGCCCGTGCATTCCCCGCTCCCTGCAGACCCAAGCAGGGTCCCCTAACCTAACCCTAACCCCTAACCCTAACCCCTAACCCTAACTCCGACGAGTGAAGACATACAAAGATAATTTGAAAATACTCATTACGCTTCTGAACTCCGATGAGTGAAGACATAAAAAGATTATTTGAAAATACTCATTCTGCTTCTGAACTCCGACGAGTGAAGATGTACAACGACAATTTGAACACAATACACAGACACACACAGACACATACAAAATGCGCTTCAAACGTGTTGGGGAGGAGAATTGAAGACCTCTCATTGAGGCCTTTGACGAGGCCGGCTCAGTGGGGGCGTTTTTGGAGCTAAAAGACGCCAGGTTTCCTGCCCATGCAACCACGTATGAGAGGATGGACGGTCTTTTAGACACGTCATACGATATGGACAGGGTGGTGGTGGAGTTAAAGGACGTGGGGGGGCTCAAGCTGTACTTACCCCTCCTCACGCTCCCTCCACCATCACCCCAGACCCTCCGCCCTCACTTCCATCTGCTGAAAAAGCATGTTTCCCTGGCGGGGAAGGGCACACACTGGGTGACGGCGCTGCAGCAGGCACATGGGGTCTGCATGGGCATGCTGAGTGGTGGCTACTACCTTAACCTCACCCTAATGCCCAAGGAGGAGAGTAGTAGCCACCATCTGTTTGATACCCAGGTGGCCCGTGTGTACGCTCTCCGCAGTATTCAGCAGGCGAGGGAGGCTTTTGTGGCAAGGTTCACCTCCCTCGCCGGGCCCGACCTCATCAAGGAGACAGTAAAAAAGAACCTCCTGTCCAACCCCAGCAAGCTCCAGATCCTTGAACCGGACCAGAGGTTCTTTCTGGGCTTGCTGGGGAAGGCGGTAAGTGGGGTCCAGCTGGACGACAGCTGCAGGTGGATCTGGACTGTTAGCCGCTTCGGCCAGAAGAGGCATGATTACGACCCCCTGTGCCTCGACTCCATTGCCGACTCACGCGCGGTGGAGGCAGTGAGCATCCACATGGCCTGCACCCTGGTTCCCAAGCCTTGGGCCAGGTTGCAGGTCCTCTGGTCCGCGTCTGGGTTGGCGAGCTGGGTCGGGGGCAGGGGGGAAATGTTCCCGGCCCTCTCAGCCCCCTCCCGTCCAGACAAACCTGGACGGGAGGGGGCTGGAGTACATTCAGCACTTTGCCGACAATTTGTTCAAGTTTGGCTCCACCCTCCCGTCTGGCTTGTGGGTGGAGCAGGTCCGCAGGCTCCAGGAGCCCCTGCCAACTTATTTTATTTTCTCTATTATTTATTTTTATAAGGATGGAATTTGATAACATTGCCAGTGAAAACACTCAGGCCATCATTGACGCAGCCCTGCCTTTTAATTACAATATTGAGCTCTTCCTCCGGAGTGAGGAAGAGCTCTACATGCCAGTACACGCTGCCTTCCACCCAGATCCCACCTCCCTGCATCGCTCTTGGGATATTGATGGGGTAGTTGTAGAGGTAACCAGATTTGCCGCTTTAAAGGCACCCATGCCCCACATTTATTTACCGACTTCTCACCAAAGCTATCCAGCTAAGGCACAGTGGCCTTTTTTAAGAAAACATCTTCCCCTCAGGGAGATGTCAGCTGAGGTGCTGAAAGAATGGAGGTGGATGCATGGGGTCAACCTGGGTACAGCCGAAGGGGGCTGGGTCATGAGCCTTTCCCTTGTCCCAGCTGACAAGGTTGTCCAGACAAACCTGGACGGGAGGAGCCTCAATGTTGGCAGGGGCCTGATGGAGGTCGTTCGGGGTGAAGGTGTGGGGGACTCCACCCTGAACTTCCTCCAGCTATACCTGGACACGCCACACACCCACTTGCCCAAAGTGTTCGTGCACCCGGTGAGTGGGTGTGTGGCGATCTGCGGACTGTTCCACGCTAAACTGAATAAGGCAATGTACGGCCGGGGGCTGGAGTACATTCAGCACTTTGCCGACAATTTGTTCAAGTTTGGCTCCACCCTCCCGTCTGGCTTGTGGGTGGAGCAGGTCCGCAGGCTCCAGGGGCCCCTGCCAACTTATTTTAAGCCTAGTGCTAATTTCAATGAAGAGAGGCTATGGGAGGAGCTCGAGAACAAGCCCCTGCTCCTCCCATATGCACATGTGCAGGGCAAGGGGCTAATGACGGTGGTGCACGGGGTCATGGGGCATCTGCTCCAAACACTGAGGGAGGTGTATGCGAACTCCAAAGGGGCAGGGGGCTTCCAGGCAGCCTGGACCGCATTTCAGGCTGAGCTGGGCCTGGAGGAGATGGTCTATGGGAGACCACTCTCCAGGCCCAGTGACCAGCTCTCCCAGATCCTGGGAACCTCCTCCAGCTGGCCCAAGAGCCTCAGCCACATGAGGGGGTTCCTTGGACTGGAGGCCTGGAATGTGGCCACTGCCAAGGTCTGCCCCCCACCCCTTGAAAACTGGACCAAAGATGCGTCTACATGTTCACAGATCAGACGCATCTTTGGTCTGGTGGAGGTCCTGAAGGCACCTCCCTCGGTCATTGGTGCAGAGCTCTTTAAGATTGCCCTCTCCAACCTCTTCAGGAAACCCCCAGAGGACCCCCCCTTGGCCGAGCTGCAGGCACAGGAAAAGCCAGATTGGTATATCCTGGCAGGGGCCATTGCTGTGGACAACCTAGTCGGCGCACTCTCAGAGGCAAAGGGATTTGTCTTCCCGATGGCTCTGGGCCGCACTACCGAGCTTGTCTGCAGCAATGGCCTCGACGTTGCTGAGTGCGTCTCGGCTTACAGGAGTTTCCTCTGCGGTGGTTCCCAAAGGTCAATGTCTGGCAGACCACTCACCCTCGTGCAACGTGGGATCGCCGGTTGTTGGTTGAGATATTCACCGATGGCCGGCAGCTGACCCCTGACACGAGGGTGGCGATTATGCTTCTGAGGGTCCTTGGTGAGCTCGAGAGGAGGGGGCTGTGCCATGGCACCAAGCTGGCGCCGTTCAGGGAGACGGGAATGCCTTGGCTTGCCAAGTGCATGACCCGTCTCTCTGTGGCGACCAGAGATACTGGTGTCTGGCTGACAGTCCTCACGTTCCTCTTGGCGGTTGGGCTGCTTGAAAACAACAAGTTTGTTGATTGCAAACAGCTCAACCAGCTCATCAAGGACATTCCGCTCCCCGTCTCCAGGCTGCAGGAGCTGCTCCTGTTGTCAAAACACCTGCTGCTGAAGGGGAGCACGCCGTATGTCTTGTGGAAGCTACACGAGACGATACCTGTGCGTGTTCCCCCGAAGCAGCAGGGAGCAGCTCCTGCAGCCCCTGACCCCAAGAGGAGACGGGTTGAGCAGGAAGCAGGTCTGTCAGAGGGAGAGGGGGTCGGAGAGGTGCCCGATGACCCCGTGCAGGAGCAAGACCTGGAGCCCGCCAGACCCAGGTACATGCCGGCTAGCACGTATGTGCGCTGGTCCGCGCAGGAGTTATGTTTTATCTCCCTAGACCGCGAGCTGAGCCACGGAAAGGCCTACAAGGGATACCTGAAGGACTGCCTGGCCCATATGGTACCAGCCCGCCAGTTCAGTGCTTTTAAAAGGCGCAGGATCTCCTTGCTGAGCGATGTTAAATAGTTGTTGATTTTTTATTATTGTCATGCACCCACACAGACACATCCCATTCACATTTACAGACACGCATCCACTCACATTACACATTTATTTACACATTTTTGTACATAGTTATTACTTCCAAGCAAAACAAAAAAAGACAAAAAAAAAACCATATGGACCCTGCCTTGACGTGGCATGGAGGCTTACGTGTCCTGTACTCAGACTCGGGAGTTGGTTCATTGGACTCAGAAAAATCCCCCCCCCCCCCCCAAAGTGCAAGTTTCAGCGCTCTACAAGGGGGTGGGTCACCTCCAAACCCCCTATACCTAACAGTAACCCTAACCCTATAGTAAAGGGTTAAAAGCATAAATAGCAGTTAAGGGGTTAAAATTGCAAAATCTAAAAAGAGCACAAAATAAAATTGGAAAATTAAGAAATTCATTTGTATTTTTCACCAGACACTATAAAAAGGGAGAAGTGGGCAGGGTTTATTCATTTCTATTCAGATGCTTGGAAAGACAACATCTCAGCTATTTATCAGCCAGCAGCTTTTTGTTTTCCTTATTTCAACCAGCAGCTTTTTGTTTGTGGAAACATTGTCCTTGGCACACAGTTTAATTTGTAAATAGTTCATTTTGTTTCAAAAAAAGTTAAAAAAAACAACAAAAAAATTTAAAAACATTTAAAATAAAGAATATATATATATTTTTAAGAAAACAATCAGAATTTTATTTAAGAAAGTTAAAAATCAAAGTTAAGTTTCCTTTTGTTTTACAGTTAGGTTTCCTTTAATTGAAAAAAATCAGCATTTTATTTTCTCTATTATTTATTTTTATAAGGATGGAATTTGATAACATTGCCAGTGAAAACACTCAGGCCATCATTGACGCAGCCCTGCCTTTTAATTACGATATTGAGCTCTTCCTCAGGACTGAGGAAGAGCTCTACATGCCAGTACACGCTGCCTTCCACCCAGATCCCACCTCCCTGCATCGCTCTTGGGATATTGATGGGGTAGTTGTAGAGGTAACCAGATTTGCCGCTTTAAAGGCACCCATGCCCCACATTTATTTACCGACTTCTCACCAAAGCTATCCAGCTAAGGCACAGTGGCCTTTTTTAAGAAAACATCTTCCCTTCAAGGAGATGTCAGCTGAGGTGCTGAAAGAATGGAGGTGGGTGCATGGGGTCAACCTGGGTACAGCCGAAGGGGGCTGGGTCATGAGCCTTTCCCTTGTCCCAGCTGACAAGGTTGTTCCCAGCAACAAACTCCTATCGGAGGCGGCTGCCAAAAACCTGACTGAGAATGCGGCAGCAGACGAGGCCAGGGCAGTGGTCGGCCAACTTATAAAGCTTGGTTCGATGGAGATGACACGGTTGTCAATCCAAAAAAATAATATATTTGAATTTTCGAAGTTCAGGCTCTTTAAGGATGACCAGTCCATGTTCCTGGCTTTAGTAGACACAGCCATTGAGTCCACTGAGCTACCAAATGGGGTGGCTGTTATGAGGACAGTAGGACAGCTTGGTGAGCAGGAGTCAAAGCCCATCATGCTCCTGGACGTCCTCTCCTCCATGGACCACATCAGGTCCTTGTCTGTTCATGCAGCATGTTCAATCCGGCATGTTGACACAGATGTGGACCTGATGTGGTCCAGATGGGGAATTAATAAGCTGGCGGGGTCAAGGGGAAATGTGTTCAGCAACCTGTCCATCCATGAGGCGGCTAACTTCCAATCAAATTTGGACGGGAGGCCCATGGATGTAGACCAAAAACTGTGGTCTTTGTTTAAAGTTGGGAATGTTAGTCCCAGACTGACCTTCCTCCAACTTTATTGTGACTCCCCACACAATCCCCAGTTCCCGGTTGGGAGAGCTGCTGTTGACCACATCGGCTCATGGGGGGGGGGGGGGCACTGGCACCATGGTCCTCTGCCAGTGCAGGCGAGGTACCGCCCCCCCCTCGACAACTGGACGGGAGTAACTACTCAGCAGTGGAGAGTGGTGAGGCTCTTCCCGCTGACCTGTGTCCTCAATGCCTCAGACACAGACCTGGGCAGTGAGATGCTGACGGATACCCTGAAGGACATCTTTAAGACCAACCATGCCATCCCCTGGAGCTTGTTGAAGGGAGAGGGGGAGAATAGGCCGGTTCTCAAGGATGCAAAAACTTACCGAGAACTGGCAGACACCCTGCTCAAACATTTGACATATTTCCGGTACCCCTGTGTCTTCCCTAGGATGGTGGAAATGGTCAAGGATAAGGGCAGGGATGTCATCAGTTGCCTAGTGGCTGGTCTGACCGCTGCGCAACTGAAGTTCTTCCCCCATGTCCGCTACAGGACCTACAAAGGCACAAAAAGAGTCAATTGGAAGAATGATGCGTATGCCCTGCTAAGACCCGAAGGGGAGCCAGAGACAGCAGAGACCAGGGCAATCAAGCTCAATGAGCTTGTTGCCCAGGAACTGCTTGACAGGGCTTTGACGGAGGACGGGCACCTGGAACGGTACAGGGAGTGGGGGATGCCCTGGCTTCCCATGGTGCTGTCAAGGATTCCCCCTGAGGTGAAGAAGTAGGACAGGAAGATGGACCTTGAGGTCTATCTCTCCTGCCTTGCCATCATGATGAATGGTGGATTTGTGCACTTCGCCAAGCTCAAGGACCTTCAAAAATCCCTCCCTGTCTCCCAGAAACGGCTGTTTGACATCCGTCTCTGGTCAGTCTTCTCCCTGAAGACCATCTGCAGGGATACAGTCCTGTACAAGCTGGCAGATGACATACCTACCACCCTGCCAGCCACGCGCAAGCCCTATAGGGGGAAGAAGGACCGCAAGGAGGAGGAGGAGGAGGAAGAAGAAAAAGAGCCTGCTGACCCTGGACTTGATGAGGCAACCTCATAGTTGCTGGTGGAGGAGAATAGCCGTCAGGCCAGGTCTGTCAGCATGGCCAGGCCAGCTGGCAAACGGACAAAGTGGTCACCCCAGGAACTAGCCCTGGTAAGGGACACTGGGGACCTGGAGGCTGACTACAAGTCATATGTTAAAGATTGCTTTGACAGTGACATTCCCCACCGTTCAAAGCAGTCTTTCAACGCCATGCGCTGGCGCATGAGTAATAACTAGGTCAGAGAAAATACCTGAAGGTTCCCTTTTGGAACCTCTCTTTAAGTTGATTTGATTTCTTTTTCCGCACCCTAACACAAAAACACACAGACTTACATTCACAGACACTACACCCACTCATTTTATACACGTTTATTGGCACATTTCCCTTGTTCATAACATAAAAAAATAAAATAAAATTCCCCCACAAGGTGTCTGCCTTGTCATGGCGTGGGGGCTTACGTGGCTTCAGTGACTGCACAGGAACACTGGGCCACAACTAGAGACACCAAAGACTCCACTACTTAGGGTTTTTTTAAAACAGTTTTTTTATGTGTGTATTAAAAACAGCATCTCTGTACAAACACAATCATAATCTCATTTAAGAAACAGTCAAAAACCACAAGAAAATCACAATTTTAAAAGAAACCACCGACATCTGTGCGGGTCACATTTGAACTGCGTACGTTGACTTGAGTACCTCATCACCCAAAGCTCCACAGAGGTGTACACAAACCCTGACAGACTGTTTCTAAGGATGGATTTGGATTCTTTCCTTTTACTGGCTCTTCTGAGCATCGGGACACTGCTCCAAGTGGACGCCTCAGAAAGTTTCACAGCCAAGTATGGAGAGACTATGGTGATACCATGCAACAGTGGCGCTGCAGCACCTGAAGATCACTTCAAATTCTAAGAGCACGGAAATGGCAGTTCAGGGGTTAAAATTTAAACTCTAAAAAGAGTACAAAATAAAACTAGAAAAATAAGAAATTCATAAGTATTTTTCACCAGACGCTATAAAAAGGGAAAAGTGGGAAGGTTATATTCATTTCTGTTTAAATGCTTGGAGAGAGAACAGCATATAATATTCAGCCAGCAGCTTTTTATTTTTCATTATCCAGCCAGCGGTTTTTTTTGGTTTATTACCGTGTGCCTGACCTGAAGAAGACCCACCAGGGTCGAAACGTTAGGAGGGAAATCTGGAAGACATAGAGGAGGAGGTGCGTCACAAAAAGACAACCAGAAAACGAAAGAGGGACCGAGACCATGACGGCGGCCCGTCCACACCCAGCTCCAGCGGCAGCCAAGGGCGCGACAAGGACGATGAGGGGAAGAAAGCAAAGAAGCGTGGCCGCCCGCCTGCTGAGAAGCTCTCACCAAACCCTCTATCCCTCACCAAAAAGATGAAGAAGATCGTTGATGCGGTTATCAAATACAAAGACGGTAATGGCCGACAGCTGAGCAAAGTCTTCATCCAGCTGCCCTCGCGAAAGGAGCTGCCTGAGTACTATGAGCTCATTCGCAAACCTGTGGACTTCAGGAAGATCAAGGCCATAGGTCATTGGCACACAATTTTATTTGTAAATAGTTCATTTTTTTTTAAGTTAAAAAATAGTTGGAAAACACAGTGCATTTACTTTTTTCACCTTTTATGAAAACAATCAGTATTTTCTTTACGAAAGTAAAAAATTACAGTTAAGTTTCCTTTTATTTTACAGAAAAAAAGTTAAGTTTCCTTTTATTGAAAAGATCAGTATTTCATTTTTTTAAAACAAACAACAAATAAATATTTAAGAAAAAAAAGCCACTCCAACATGAGTGGCTACCAAGATGGCTGGACAGAAGTCTACTATGGCCAAAGGGGCCAACGCTTCCGCCAGCCCTTTTGGGACCGGAGGAACGTGTCCGGTTGGGGGAAGGCCCGTGCCTACCCCGCTCCCTATGGGAGACGGGAGACAGTCCCCTCACCTTGCCAAGTGCATGACCCGTCTCTCTGTGGCAACCAGCGATACTGGTGCCTGGCTGACAGTCCTCACGTTCCTCTTGGCGGTTGGGCTGCTTGAAAACAACAAGTTTGTTGATTGCAAACAGCTCAACCAGCTCATCAAGGACCTTCCGCTCCCCGTCTCCAGGCTGCAGGAGCTGCTCCTGTTGTCAAAACACCTGCTGCCGAAGGGGAGCACGCCGTATGTCTTGTGGAAGCTACACGAGACGATACCTGTGCGTGTTCCCCCGAAGCAGCAGGGAGCAGCTCCTGCAGCCCCTGACCCCAAGAGGAGATGGGTTGAGCAGGAAGCAGGTCTGGCAGATGGAGAGGGGGTCGGAGAGGTGCCCGATGTCCCCGTGCAGGAGCAAGACCTGGAGCCCGCCAGACCCAGGTACATGCCGGCTAGCACGTATGTGCGCTGGTCCGCGCAGGAGTTATGTTTTATCTCCCTAGACCGCGAGTTGAGCCACGGAAAGGCCTACAAGGGATACCTGAAGGACTGCCTGGCCCATATGGTACCAGCCCGCCAGTTTAGTGCTTTTAAAAGGCGCAGGATCTCCTTGCTGAGAGATGTTAAATAGTTGTTGATGTTTATTATTGTCATGCACCCACACAGACACATCCCATTCACATTTACAGACACGCATCCACTCACATTACACATTTATTTACACATTTTTGTACATAGTTATTACTTCCAAGCAAAACAAAAAAAGACAAAAAAAAACAACAACAAAAAAAAACCATATGGACCCTGCCTTGACGTGGCATGGGGGCTTACGTGTCCTGTAGGGGACACAAACCAAAGGGTCCACTTACTAACACCTTGAAAAAAGTAAACTTTTCAAAAAACTTCCCCCAGAATTAGGTCCTATAGACTCCCCGTGGCCTGAAACGTGCTCCTAACACAATTCTGGAAGGTGAAAAATTGGGTCCGCCCATGCATTCCTATGGGAAAAAATCAACTTTTTTTAGGAACGTCCTAGAGACTCGGGAGTTGGTTCATTGGACTCAGAAAAATCTTCCACCACCCCCCCACCCCCCCCAACATGCAAGTTTCAGCGCTCTACGACCTTCCGTTCAAAAGTTACCAAGGGGGTGGGTCACCTTCAAAATGCGTATACCTAACCCTAACCCTAACCCTTAAAATTTAAAAATCTAAAAAATGCACATGATAATATTAAAAAACTAAGAAATTCATTATAATTATTCGCCGGAGACTATAAAAGGGGAGAAGTGGGTAGGGCTTATTTATTTTCATTTAGACGCTTGAGGAGAGAAGACCACATAATATTCAGACAGCAGTTTATTTTTTCATTATCTAACCAGCATTTTCTTTTTGTTTTATTACCATGTGCCAGACCTGAGGAAGACCTACAAGAGGTCGAAACGTTTATAAGAGCAACAAAACGTTATGTTGAGCTTGTGTTTGTAAAGTTGCTTACGTTTTATGGCTAGAAAATAAATATTGTTCATTAACTTTAAAAAATAAAAGTCTTGGGCACACATATATTTTTGTAAATAGTTCATTTATTTTTTTTCAAAGTTCAAAAGAACAAAAAATTTGAAAAACATTTAAAAATCTTAAAAAAAACTTTAAAAACATCTAAAAACTATATAGAAAAAGTTAAAGGCACAGTTTACTCACCTTTAATTTTCCTTCTTTCATCGTTTTGAGAAAACAATCAAGTTTTTATTTTAAGAAAGTTAAAATTACAATTAAGTTTCCTTTTATTTCAAAGATAAGTTTCCTTTCTTGAAAAACGGCGGCCCGTCCACACCCAGCTCCAGCAGCGGCCAAGGGCGTGACAAGGACGATGAGGGGAAGAAAGCAAAGAAGCGTGGCCGCCCGCCTGCTGAGAAGCTCTCACCAAACCCTCTATCCCTCACCAAAAAGATGAAGAAGATCGTTGATGCGGTTATCAAATACAAAGACGGTAATGGCCGACAGCTGAGCAAAGTCTTCATCCAGCTGCCCTCGCGAAAGGAGCTGCCTGAGTACTATGAGCTCATTCGCAAACCTGTGGACTTCAGGAAGATCAAGGCCATAGGTCATTGGCACACAATTTTATTTGTAAATAGTTTTTTTAAGTTAAAAAATAGTTGGAAAACACAGTGCATCTACTTTTTTCACCTTTTATGAAAACAATCAGTATTTTCTTTACGAAAGTAAAAAATTACAGTTAAGTTTCCTTTTATTTTACAGAAAAAAAGTTAAGTTTCCTTTTATTGAAAAGATAAGTATTTCATTTTTTTTTAAAACAAACAACAAATAAATATTTGAGAAAAAAAAGGCACTCCAACATGAGTGGCTACCAAGATGGCTGGACAGAAGTCTACTATGGCCAAAGGGGCCAACGCTTCCGCCAGCCCTTTTGGGACCGGAGGAACGTGTCCGGTTGGGGGAAGGCCCATGCCTACCCCGCTCCCTATGGGAGACGGGAGACAGTCCCCTCAACTAACCCTTATAACCCCCCTGCCCTGTACACCCCTTAAAGCCCTAAATATGCTACTTTAGACTCGACCGAGCTGGAGGTCATGATGGACATCCTGCTGGAAAAGTCTTTGCACTTTTTAACATTTGGAGTGTTTAGTTTTGCTACTTATTTTTATTTTGAAGCTCTTAAACTACATCTTTTATGATGGATTTGGTGATCTCTGATTATCATAAGGAAGTGTTGAGGTGTGATCACCTGCTGTTGAAGGTCTGGGCATTCCAGGGAAATGGTTCCTACAAGAACCAAAACCACCAAGGGTTCGTTAACTACCTCCGTTTGAAGGACTCACCCTATCTGCCCTCTTTTGTCCTTGAGGAAACCCCCCCCTAAACCCTGTCCCTGTTCCCCCCACCCTCAGAGATGCACAGGCTACAACAACAGCTTACTTAAAGAGTAAGCATCCTGTTTTTTGTTTTTTTTAAACATTAATAAATGGTCTCGTGTGATTGGGCAGGGACCCGAGGTAGTCCAAATTTAAAGACCTCCCTTCCACCCATATAATTATTGTTACTCATCATCTTTATTAATATTGAATGTTGTTGTTGTTGTTGTTGTTGTTGTTGTTCTTCTTCTTCTTCTTATCATTATTACTATTATTATTATTGATATTATTCAATTATAATTTCCATTTGCTTGTCTGACAATTGTAACATTTTTATCATTATTATTCATATATAAAATACACCCACCACACACCACACACACACACACACACACAAAACCACAAATGCTGTTGTTTGTTGTCTGTCTTGCATAAAAATAAAAATAAAAAAAAGGAACAAAAAGAAATGGGTGGTTATTTAATGGTTCCACTAGCCACCACCTCTAGGGTTAATACAACTGTGTGTCTGAACTCAATTCAACAAGAGGTAGTGAAAAAAGTCTTCAAGGAAAGCACAGAGGCTGGTGTACAGTTCACTTTTTTATTGTAGAAAACCTCAGGCATTTTAAATTATAAGTATATAGCAAGCATTATACTACAAACTAAAGTATCAGCTTTGTGGATGCACTACATGTGCCGCGGATGAATACTAGCAGTGAGAAGGAGTGTGAGGAGTATGGTTAACAAATGTGTCGGACGCTGAGCAAATTTACTCTCCTCTAAGTTGTAAATCTAAAGTTAGGCAAGACTACAGGTTTTACAAGAAAGACGGACGACTTGACAAGACAGATTTGCAAAATGTGTCGCACTGCTGTGAAATACACAGGCAGTACGACAAACCTGATAACTCAGTGTCATGATGTTGTCATGGAAGGGTCTGCCTCCCCTGCTTTCAGCTCGGATTCGCCTGCAGCCGGCAGCTCCAAAAGTAGTGAGCAAAGGATTGCAAGTTTCTTCCATGTCCTGCCTGCTAATAACTCTACGTGCTCAACGGCATTAAGCTAATTATGCTATAGCATTCTTCATCTGCAAAGGTATTCAGCCTTACAGTGTAACAGAAAACAAAGGTTTCAAACATGGCGTGCCACAAGTTTGTTTGTATGAACTATAAGAAACCAACACACCCTCTTAAAAACGTTGGATCAAAAACAAGCCAATTCAGGTAGTTTCCCAACCCAGCCCTGGTTAAATATTGGACAGAAAACATGCAGGGTTTATTTTAACCAACTAATTGGATTGGTTCACTTAACCCAGCATTTGGGTTGTTAATATTCAACACAATATTAAATTGCACTAATGCATCATAGTTCATACAGCACTTTATCAGAGACACACAGTCACACCTTGGTGGTGGTAAACTAGCTTAGTAGTCACAGCCGCCTTGGAGCCAGTTTGCACCTACGGCCTCTCTGACCACCACCACCACACAACACTCACAATCATACACCAGTGGAGGGCACACACTGGAAGCAAGGTGGGTTAAGTGTCTTGCCCAAGGTCACAGCAGACTGGCTTGGGATAGGAGGAAATCAAACCACCAACCTTCTGGCTATTGGAAGACCGCTGTACCTCCTGAGCTACTGCCACCCTGTTACAGTCATCCATTGATTGTTCGCATCAACCTGAAACATCAAGACACAGAGTCCATTAAAGCAGTAGTTCAACATTTCTGTGAACACCACACCACACCGCACATCAGCTAATGTGTTAGCTTGCTACGTTTGAGGCAATGTACTTCATGCTACTAACGTTGGCTAACCATTAGCCTGTTCACCTACCAATCAATTCCTGAAGGCATAAGCTGGTACGTAAGAAACTGGAGTGCTGGAATGTAACAAACCTTGCTTTGTACGTCTTCTTGCTTCAGCATTTGTGGCATCAATCTGGTGAGTGGGTGGTGCTTGGTTTCAAATGCCTGAACGTCTACCCAATTTGTTGGGTAGTCCACAATAAACCAACAGAACTATTAAGAAATTACAACCCAACAGTTAATAACTCTGTTCCGAACATAGATAACCGTGGGAATTGGGTACTCAAGAAAACCCAACTCCATGAAAATAACCTAAATAAATTGACCAACCACTATTTGCATATATTTAGAGTGACCAGTGTCCCAATTTGATCTGTGCTGTCCTGTTCTTGAGCTCCAGTGTCCAGTGTCTCACCAAATATCCGTAACAACACTGATATGTCCCCACTTTGGATGATCCCTGTAAGATTTACAAAAACATTCACTGTACCTCAGCACTGATTTGTCAATATAAATGACGATCCATCGCGTTGCCATGGCTGCTGCTGTTCTATATTAAAAACATCTCTTATGCGCCAGATTGAGATTGTCCAGGTCTAACCCCTCAATAAAGAAGTTGATCTATGTGTGTGATTTATGTGTTAATATTAGTGAAATTCTGTCATTTCTTTTGCTAGCTTAATAAAAAGAGATGACCTTTTTTGTTTGGTTTATTGACCAATGCGAGGTTGTATCTGGAATAAGTTAACCAAGGTCCAGTCAAAAAGCCTGAAACAGACCTCACAGTCTGCTCTCAATTTAGAAATACTGAAGATAGATCTGTTTGAATGGATTCATTATGTTGGCCACAGTGTTAGCAGGTCTGTGCTCTTTCTGTACCAAAGGGAGAATTCTGCACTTACACAACTGATCCCTTTTTTTGCTTGACTGACAGTTACAGTTCACAATATTGAAAGTGATATGAAGACAATGAAAACATCAATTTAACTTCATATTTAATGTGTCTGTTTTATTGTAATTTTTAATTAATATTGCTCTCCGTTCAAAACAACTTCAGTCCTGGAAAATTTGTCTTTAAAAAAGACAGAAATGGTCTCATATCAGGAGTAGATTTATGCTGCTGGTACTGAACATGGTGCAAGTGGTAATAATGCAAAAAATGAACGAGATTTCTGACTACAAAGTAAAGTGCAGACAAACTTCTAAAAGAAACTCATCAATCAAAGCATCTGCAACCTGGTGCCAGAGCAGTTTCTACACTGCCTCATACAACCCTAGTCAAATTAAAAAAAAAAAAAACACAAACTACCCTTTAAAAAGATATTATGTGAAACAGTCTTGTTAAATACTACTCATCATCATCATCAGTTATCAGAAGTTGATCTTAACAGCACATCAGTTTTTCAACAATTAAAGTAAGCAGATTAAATGTTTTTCACCCATCTTCATATTAAAATGCAAAAGAAACATCATCATTTGATAATTGCGATGACTTTTTCTTTGTTTTTATTTCAGCCCAGACTAAATGGATGTGAAAGTGAACAGGTTCTTTTATTGCAGAGGTCCACGGCCTTGAGCGACCGACAGTTTCTGTTAACAGGAGTGAGGAAGAGAGGGTGTGCAGACAAACAAGCACGCCTGTTTTATAGAGTATGGTATCAGTGTGTGTGTGTGTGTGTGTGTGTGTGTGTGTGTGTGTAGGCGGCAGACATGCTCATGGTCAACATGACAGGAACAACACATTCACTGCATTTGTTTGACCAATAGCTTCCTGTTGCAGATAGATGTGTTTTGGCTTCAGCAGCTGTTCACTCTGACAACCGTCACTCCCCTCGCATGATGTCCCTGTACGGCAGGGAATTATCATTCAGTGCACGCACATGTGTATGTATGCGTGCGTGTGTGTGGTCTGGGTTAACAGGTTCAGCATGGCTAATTCAGAGGGCTCAGACAGATCCTGATCCCACCTCACACTTCCAGCGTGTCCGCAGACACTGGAGGCCTTTCTGCGTCAAGTTAGCATCCTGGTGCATGCTCCCCTCTGTGTGTGCATGCGTGTGTTTCTGTGTGTGTGTTTGGCTGCTCATTGGAGCAAAACCTAAATCAGCACATGAAAGGTGTGTATCTCCATGCTGCTTCTCCTGCCTCTCTGACAGGAAACAGACCCTCGCTGTGGTATTTGGTTTCTCCAAACTCACCCAGGACTCCATTTCAAACATGGGGCCAAATTCAAAACAGAGCCGTAGCATGAGAGGGGACAATAAAGCCAATGTTATGTCACCAGTCCCATTTAAATCATCAGACTGCTCGCTGCTGCTCCGCAAACATTTATAAAAAAAGACAATATTTTGTAACTTTTTGAATCTTTTGCTTTGACTTAAAAATCTGCTCTTTCATTTTTACTTCAAACAGATTTTCAGCAAAGTTTCAAACTTTAATTTCTCTCTGTGACGGGAGCGAGTCCCCCTCTGTGTGTGTTCTTGTGGTCATTACTCTTGTTTCTTTAGCCCAGCAGGAGTTTGGTGTTATTTGTGTTGGGCCGTGTGAAGTGTGTGTAACACAGGTCTCCACAAACTGCTGACATTATGAGGGCTGACACAATAACAGCAGAGGGAGGGAGGAGGGGAGGAGGGAAGGAGGGGGAGGATGAGCCAGAGAAAAGAGAGGAATTATGGTGCATCTATCATCACATTTGCACAAATGTTTTGGCTAGACCGGCTGAGTCTTCTCTGTCATCACTAATCACCCAACAATAAATCCCTGAGCAGCTTGCGCTGGGAAGGACACAACCAGAAAGACGAGTCTGGCTGCTGCTCTTTACACGGCACGCTCGAATATTCAGCCACTAATGAAAAGAATGGGTTAGATTTGGTGTTTGGCTGCTCTTGAGAGGCTTTTTCTGTTTTGTGGGTAATGTTGAACCTTGGCAACCGATGATTTCTTATTGGATTTTCTGTTTTGTTGTATATTTTTCTGCCAAGTTCGGTTTCTGCAGCTGAGGTCAGCATCAGATTTGGTTCTTTTACCTCTGCAGGATCAGTTAAGTGAACTAAATGTGATCAAACGTGCAGTTTGACTGGTCTGCAGTGTAACTTTCAGCATTTTCCACATTTACAAATCTACTGTGATTCAAGCAGTTAAAGCCCATGTAAGGACTTTTCATCTGAGTATAAAACACGTCGAATTAAACTGAGAAATCTCTTTATGTGCCATGAAACCAACAAAGACCATAAGCATTAAGAATCATTTTTTCTTTACGCTTACTTTTAAAGTCTGAAATCTGTGCAAAAGTCATCAGATGAAGTGAGCAATGTTACACTTAAGAGATCAAAAACGGTAAAACTCTTGTACTTGCAAAACAATTTTGCAATGTTTGTGTCCTCAACAGTGTGCAGGCTTTTTTTTTTTTTTATCATGAGTGCCTTTCCTTTTACTGTCCTCTGTAATGATTTCTGCTGCTGTAGTCACACACTGTGGTAAAGTCTAGCTAGCCAGTCACTGAATCTTCTGCTGCTAATTTCTCATCTTTGTACGGAGCCCAGGGAGGTGAAATTAACTTTTTTTTTTAATTCACATGTGCAATTGAGTATCTCGTCCGTGCATTTTATTATATCACAGGTGCGATTTAACTGTTTGTTAATACACAAAATCACTTCCTGCTAGACCGAATATCGCTGACGGCAAAGTGACTGTGCTTTAAGGATCTTGATGAGATGTCTCCTACTCAAAATAATGCCAAATGTGGCTAAGCTATAAAGTATCTCTTTGTGAGTCGTATCTAAATGAAAGAAAATGTTGAAATGCTCTCTGTCCATGACACTGTCCGTCTTCTCTCACAAATGAGGCACGCAGAGGGTTATTTACATAAACGCATACGCAAAATAAAAATAAAATGCATTCGAGATACTAAATCGCACATGCAAATTACAAAAAATTAAAAGTTCACGTCATCTCCCAGGCTCTGTATCTTTGTTCTGTTTTATGCCTGGTGGCAGTCAGCATAAAGAACTTCTTCTGCCCCTGCTCCCACTGACTCTCTAGAGATCTACCAACTGGTGTTGAACTGATGCTACTTTCTAGCAAAAACGGACCAAAAACGATGGGATACGATGTGACAATGGGATACCTGCACTTGTTCAGAAGTTGTTAGATCCCTCCACAACAATGTAGAACATTTGGCACAACGTAACAGGGGCAACAGTCAGCTTGTAACTGATTGTAGGACAATATGAGGTCTCAGGTGTTCAAGAAGCTGGAATGTCAGGCAGAAACTTTTTTATCTCAATTTGATAAACTGATATTTGCTTTTCTTCTAAACATGTTGACAAACCAAGATAAGGTCAATGAGATCACTTTTCTCACAAATAAGTTTGAAAATCATTTGTCAGAGGCTTTTGTGAAACAAGCAGCCTTGCTGTATTTGATATTTTGCAGGTGTGAAGTGTTTTTATACTGTGAAACTCTGTGAAAGTAGCTCCCTCGTCACTTCTCCAGCTGCTGCTGTTTGGACATTCTGCAGATTCAGTCCCAGATTGTAAACGGGCACTTTGTCCAGCTTTAGTATCTGCTCTTTTGTTACAGCACATGCTCATGAAAAGAGACACGAGGCACGGACCCGGTGAGGATAAAGTGAGGACAGCGCCGCAGCTCTAATGAGGCTGAGGAGTGATGTCCCACAGCTACAACCTGCTGACAGAACTGACCAACACTGACGCTGCAGAGGTGCAGCGCCACACTGACTGATGTCTCCTCAGACAGCCAGCCTCTGTGTGAGGGGCCTCTCATCTCCTGCAGCTCCTCACAGTCAGAAAAAGTCAACATTCTTGTTTATTGGAGTTAGCAGCTATACTTGGCTCAGGCTGAGTCATTCTCACAGGGTTAAACCTCCCAAAGAGGACAAAACTGGGAAAAGAAGACAATCCTCCATCATTCCTCTGGAGCGTTTCCTGGCCAGCTTTTCACCTCTGCTCACTGTCGACTTCTCTTGTCTCTCTCACGAGTCTCTGTCCAAGGAACCATTGTTCTCCAGTGTTTTAAATGCGCTTCCACTTCCTGCAGGCACTTAAACATAAACAACTAGGCCATGCTGTTTCCCCATCACTACACATCCATTTGGATTTTTGCAGCTTCGCTCCACATGGGAAACAGCATTTGGTCGAGTATGTTCTTCATTTTCATTTCCAGAGGGAAACATTTGTTGGTTTGGCGAGATGAAGCTGTCGAAAACCAGCATTTACTGATTATGTTGGCTATTTGCAGGCAGCGGAAACAAAAAGTCAACACAAAAGTAGGATGTCTTCATTTCAAAACTCTTAACAACCTCTGAATTTAGATTTCCTCCTCAGGATACATCCGGCTCAGGTGCTTTGGTCATGCTTGCCTGCTGACTTGATCAATCATTTTAGTTTTGAGGGTTTTGGAGGAGCTTCAGTGCTGAAAACAGAGACCTCCTGTGTCCAGAAGCACCATGACAGTGTCAGGAGTGAGGTAAAGTTGTGTTTCTATCACCAAGTACCAGGAACTTTTGGTTCTAGGAACTGATTTTTAAGAAACTAAAGATTCATCCCTTTATTCTCTGTTTTTCCCCTGCAGATTCGGTCAAAGGTCAAATGATGTTCAAGAAAGCAAACTGTTTTCTGAAATGTTCATGCAACAACAGTGATGCTATGAGAAGTGGTACTTTAAAACAGGATATTGTTTTCCACCATGCTACAGAAGAAGATGTTTTGATGATGGCTTTCACCAAATACTTGAATTACTCATAGTCCCACTCCAATCTTTTTTTTGTTTACTACTTAGTGTTCTCAGTGGTCTTTAAATTGTGATTTAGAAGTTTTTAGCCAAAATCATGTTACCTGTGTCATTTTCAAGGACTTCTTTTCTGCAGAGCTCCAGTAGCTCTTTAGCAATTCTCCTCTGAGTTGTGTGCAGAGACAGTGCTGCTCTGCATACTCCACTTCACGTCAGCTTGCAGCCTAACATTGCCAGGGTGGTAGAAGTAGCTGGTAATATAGGAGCTATTCAGCGCTCAGACACTAATGTCTTTGGAGTCATGATGAAAGTTTATATCATTATCAGCTTTCTTAGGAGCATTGCAATTCGCTAATGCACACGCTTGATTCGTGATCGTCCTCTCTATTTTTCAGAGTCTGACATGCATAGCGCGGCTCCTAGGACATCTCATTGTTTCTGAACCTGTAGTTTGGCTCTGCCAGAGATTCACAGCAATTTAAATGGAGAAATACACAGAAATGCAATTTGGCACTTAGTTTTCTCATGATAAGTCCTGTAGCATCAGAAAAATGCCATATGAACATGTAGACAACAAGAAAAACATGATTTTCATCAGAGTGGGTCTTTAAGCCAATGTTAAGGTTTCCTAAAATTGTGCATTTCAGCATGTACAGCGGGTTTTACTTTGTGTTACAGCTGAGATATGAAATAATAGGAGCATTGTTGTCTCAGTCAGGTGAGTGATCCTGAAAGGAAAGGTGGTTTTTGACAGCTGCACTGCAAAATATGTATTTTTGCTTGTTGTTGTCCAATTTTCATCATGGGAAAAAGGGGCATTTACAAACAATTTTGCCATAATTTTGATCAATAAAATTAAAATTGGACATCACCCAGTAATTTCTGAAATGGTAACTCAACTTCCTGTCAACTCAATTAATGAATCAAAGAGCCAGACTCAGGGAAAGATTTTAGCCTAAGTGCAAACACACGTTTACCAGAACATTTTTCTTACTTCTAATTTTGTAAGTCTCTGCAAGCTTATTTGAAACCAAGTTCACCTGAAAAGTCCAGAAAAATGCTTTATTTCTAGAAATCTGAAAGTAAATTTTATTCATTCAGTTAGCAGATTTTTTACTCACTGGGAGCAGTTCTCTCTCTTTTAGTGTCTTCTTGAAGGAAGACATTTTTCAAGACTTGTGAGCTGAATGTGGCTAATATTAAATCAGATAGGATATTTTTTTATCTATAAGGTAATTTAGTAGTATGCATAAACTCGGATGGAAATACTCCTTTAAACTGGGTGTGTTGAAGGTGCCAGTCTTATCTGAGTACTCATTCATGGCTTTGTTGTAGGTTATGTAACTTATTGGGAGTGGGAAAACAGGTTTCTTTATAAAGCACTTCTCATTTTTATATTTCAGGTCCCGGGGTTCTTGTTTTTTTTTTTTATTTTGTTTTTTTCAAGAATTGTTTCTCCTTCATAAATCTGTAGAAGTAAAGGTTTTAGTTTCAGGGGAGGGGGGAGGGGAGAGCCTCTATAATAATGGTTCCTTTACCAATTTCCTCCTAATGAAATAATCCCTGTCTGCCTGACCTGATGCACCGCTGTCTTTGCCTGGAGTGAAGTCTGGACATGAAATTAAAACCACCTTGTGTTTCAGCAGCTAAACAGAAGTGTGTGTGCGTGTGTGGGTGTGTGTGTGTCTTCAGCAGACAGTTTTCCAGCTCTAGCCCAATGGCGTTGTGTCAAGCATTTGACCTTTTACTGGTTTCAGTGTCGAGGCGTTTTAGGTGCCCAAGTACCACAGTCTGTTTCCATGGAAATGTGGCTTTAAAGGACCATCCATCACCACTCAAACGACAATCCAGAATACCCCAACACGCCCTGCCCACTCCTGTTAAAATTCCTCCGTGTGGCACTGCACCGGGCACACACATTCCACCTTACTCTGGTCAGGGGAAGCTGAGGAGAAGCTACCTGTTGCTGTGGAAACACCAGCAAACACAGAGGTCAGACAAGCGTGTCCGAGTCATTCCTTACGTGACAGCGGTTTGCCGTAAACCCGACCCAGCATGGTAATGATACTTCTGGCAGTGGGCGGGGCTGGCATTGGGCTCTGTGGACGCTGGTCGGGGCCGGTCTGGTCACACTCACAAACGTGGAGGCAACACAGGAAACTTGGGCTTCCAGTAAAAACATGTAATTAGAAACACATTGACTGGGAGCTTTTTGGCCTGATACACCCAGCAGGACGAGACGCACGCCGAGGAAAAGAGTCTGACTGAAGTGGAGGACGAGATCAGTGGGTCATTGGGAAAGTCCCATGAGAAAAGCAAATGTTGTGAGATAAAAATGGAAAAGCAGAGACATTGACGGTGACAGCCAAGACACATCGTTACAGAGAGACAGAGACAGACAGAGGAGACAGAGGGAGCAGGGTACGAATCAAAAACAGGCGTCTGAACACCTAATCTGACCCGTCAGTTAGTTTAAGACAGACAATAACATCCCACTGCTGGAAATCCCTCATTGTTACTACTGTTTACAAGATGCTGTATAAACGCCACTGTGTTTGAGAGTGCGTCACTTTGTCCTGAGGGCCTCACCACTAACAAGCTGAATGTGGGCAGCACGAGCTCAGCGGGCAGCATGGGCCTCGGCGGGGCCGGGACACTCCAGCCACGCCCTGCAAGGCAGTGCGGTGAACCACACTGCAGAGGGAGAGCAGGTTAACCACAAACAGTAACGCTGCAGTTCCTAAGACGGCCACTTGAGGCAGGTTCCAAAAGTGAAGCAAATGCAACAGACAACCACTGAGAGTGTTACATAAAGTCAAAGGTGCTATCTGTGTATAGTGTACTTATGTGCCATCTGTGTCACTAAGTGGTCGTCAGCTAAGCCTGACTTTGCTCGCCATGTCCTGCTTGTTGGCTGGTTTTGTGTTTGATGCGTCATGATTGACAGTCAACACAAACGCAAAGAGTCAAATCAGGACAAATGTAAGCTAGGAGCAGTGCACCACAAAGTTTTGTTGTGCTTACAATATCAGCTTTGACAAAACAAACAAGCAACATGCTTACTTACTGCAAATTCCACTGGCTCTGTGAAACTGACAGTTTTCCAGTGATTAGGTTTCTTTGACATCCAGGAACTTTCCTACCTCATGGAGGAGATCAGCATATTTTCAAAGACTGTCCAGATCTAATCCTCCCAAAACAATATCAAATGTGATCATTTCTGTATAAATTTGAACAACATATGGTGATTTCTGCTGTTGGAAAACTATGCTACTGTCTGTCAACCCAGCAGAGGCAGTACCTGCAATCAGCTGACCTATGGGACACATTTCTGAAGCCAAACTGAATAGCAGAGTTAGCATTTTTACAGCTTTTACAGGTTTTGTTTCTTGATTGAAAAATTGTGTGGGGGTAAGATACACTATGAAAATGAACCAGTCTTTTCTATTGAGGAGAAAAGGTTTCCAGTGACAGGTCAGTGCTCAGCTAGTTCAGACTCAATTCAGAAACCAAAAATAACCCTTTCAACCACACTTGTGTTGTCTGGTGCCTTTTTGTGTATATTTAACTGACATACCAGACAACTTACTTGGTTTTAGTTATATTTTTTTGTTGTTGGTGGTTTTTTTTTTTTCAATAATAGGGTGAACTAAGGCAATCAGTGATTTAATTTGGATGTTAGCACTGTATATCCAGCTTGTTGGCACGTTCAGTGTTTTTCACTCATTCATTTCTTCGCTGTGACTCAAGCTCAGGATCCAGGATGTTCAGTTTTTCTTGCAGATAAGAAAGCTGAGCCTTTGCATTTGCAGGTCAGTATTTTTAAATGATCAGATTTTCTCTCGCTTGCCTCTTATGCTCTCTATGCTATCTTCTTCTGATAAACAACACTCTTCTGGTCAGCCACTACCACATTAAGAAACTGGTTTGTGTGGGAAACAGAACAGCTAACTTGCTCATTCCTTTTCTAATGAATTACCCTGTAAAACTTGGATGACTTGGCGCCCTCTCTCCTCTAAAATGGCAGCCTTTTGTCCAAATCTGGTGACTCTTGGCTCAAGAAAATCAACATGGCAGCCGACAAGAGGCTGAACTTGAGATTTCTAAATGGGATATGACAGCCTATCATTGACATCATGGTGGCTGTGTCCGTTATGTATACAGTCTCTAGTTACCATGAATGATCATCTCCAACAGGAGGCATGGTGTGATGGAGAAGTGGAGCTGAAACGTCATCAAACACGAACAGCAGAAGTTGGTTAATTGTTAAACAAACTGCACACAGTCGCAGATGTTAACATAAACATACTGTACTGGGCTGGTAATGTTTTTTCAGGGAATGAAAACCACACATGGCGAGATCTAAACTGTGGCTTTTTTGGGAGCCTTGACAAACAGCTCATCAGTTTCTCACAGAGTCCAAACCCTGAGAGTCTCTGCAGGGGGACGGACGTGAGAACGAATCCCAGAGAGAAACCATCAGAGGCTCTTTGGTGTGTGGCTCTACAGATCAGGCGGGTGGTGACTGTGGCCTCAGAAAGAGAGAGCCTTAATTAGCCTTCGCTCCCAGCAGACTGCCAACCCAAGAATAGAGGTTAGATTAACAGCGCTGAACTGAACACTTTTAATCAACTCTCAAAGAGTTTCCTTTCAAACCTCCACCCCCCAATGTCAACAGTTCACAAACACGCAATTAGACCGAGCGGGGGAAGTGGATGTTTGGTAGGTGATGAGGTTTTATACATTTCAAAATACAAAAGTGTGAAGTGACAATTCACAGTCGATAGATGCAGAATAAACAGCTGGAAAATGTGCATCCATCAAACTAAGAAGCAAACAGGTTGAACAAGACAGGATTGCACTTCAGTTTGAACATTAGAAACACTTTTGAGCCATGATTGATTAAGAACAATGTAAACACACACTGTAAGGCACAATAACCCTGGGCCATTCATATGAAAACATACTCAACAATAAATCACTTAAGTAAACACACAGTACTTTGGATTTTCTCTGTGTCCCTGATACAGTAAAGGACAGAAACGGTAACACTTAACAGCCCAAACAGGCTTTTAGAAAGGAAGAAACACATCGACTTTTTCATGTTGACTCAATGCAAACATAAAAATATCAAATCTGTTGACCAGACTGCATCTTCACTTAAAAAAGGAAACACATTTTTGAGCACCAGCTATACAAATACAGGAGAAACGCTAAAATGGGCATATTCAAACCAACTCTTCATGGTTTGTCATGTACAAAATTCTCTTTCAACTCCTCTTGTAGATGCCAAAAAGACACAGGACAGTGTCTGGGCATTTCCTAATTAAATCTTGCCTTCTTTGGCTCTGCCATACTTTCATCCGGTGCAATATTTGTTTCCAGAGCTCCTTTTCTCCCATCACAGTATCCTGTAGCAATACTTCTGTTGTGATACAACAAGCATGAACAGTCTTAAAAACAGAAGGGTAAGGTTTCAACATGTAAAAATCATACAAATTACACTGTGCTGTCAAGTCTTTGGTTTCCAATACAGTTTGATTACAGAGAGTGTTGCCATGGCTCAGGCCAAGAGGACTCAACACCAGCATCTCTGTTTACAGTAACTGTAAAAATTCATTGTTGGTAAAAGGAGAGACATATAATTATTTTAAATGGAAGCAAACAGTAGGAGAAAAAAAAATAGACAAATAAAAACAACTTTAAAGAAATAAACACAAAGGGATGTAGAATGAACACAAAATGAAACACAACATGAGTCTAAAGACAAAGAAAAACGATCAAAGGTACAATGTGTAGAAATAGGAACACTTTGCAATGACTTAAGGCTTGATTCTACATTAAAACCACAGATATGAATACATAGATATGACATACTTCTTTGACCTGCATGCCAATGGCAAAGCTAAGCTAATGGCAGCATCGTTTCCATTAAAAGCCAGGCATGTAGATTAAAAATAATTTATAACTTGCTTATTTCTCAACCAATTTTCATGCGGTTTATTTTATTTTAAACCCCAAAATACACAATATTAATACAGAACATTTGATTTAAAAAAATCACAATAAAATGTTCTTTATTAATAGCATGTGTTTTTAGTGTTTAAAATAATATAAACTGAATGAAATCCAGTTGAGAGATGAGCAGGTTTTGAGTTATTTAGTGTATATGCATTGCTCTTATTGGAACAATGCCCCCGCCAAGATGGCTGCCAAGCAGGCGGGCTGCTACAGCGCGCTGGTGTGTCTAGTCTTATTTATATCTGTGATTAAAACACTACCTTGTTCACCCCTTAAATCAGAAAAGTGATGGTGGCCTTTGAAGATAAAAAACTCCTGTGATACATGTCAAGTTGTGATTTTGTGCACAACGACAACTCACCTCTTCTTTTTGTTGCAACTAGTGCATTTAAAAAAAAACACTCCCTGAATATGAACAAGAATCATTCTAACAGCCAGTGCTAGTCTGTCCACTTGGTGCTGATTTCACACTAACTTCAACTGACTCGTGAATATCTTGCTTCATTTCCATCAAGTCTGTTTTGATAAATGCTGCTACTTACTACAAACTGCACCTTTAAAGTGACACAAACAATGATTGAAAGATGCAAAGAACCAGGAAAAAAAAAAACACAATAGAGAGAAACAAAAGAGAACAAAGAGTTGCCATGCAAAACAAGAGAAGGGAAAGACAGAAAATGAAAAAAAATCCAAAGAATTACAAAAAAACTGCAAGATGATGAAAGTGAATAAAAACATGGGCCTAACAACCACAAAAGGACACAAAACTACCACAAAGACACTGAAATACTTCAAAGAGACACCAAAGTTGTAAAAGGACTACAAAAGAAATAAAACTATATTTTCAGAGATTTACAACAACTACAAAGTGATGTATAGACACCAGAAGAAGACACAAACACACACAAAGAGACAAAAAACTACATCAGAGAGATGCAAGACAGGACAAAGAGACCTTCTTGAATAGGAGTGGTGGTTTCAGGCTAAGCTTTGGTTGATTTGGTCACAGTCCATCCATGGTCTCATGTGTTCTCTTACACATGGACACATGTTACAGTACAGTTGGTCCAAAGTGTTAGAGAGGCAGAGGTCAGGCTGGAAAAGTAACACTGGTTTGAAGTCAAAAACAGTCAGGCGTTTGTGGGAGCAGACAGAGCAGCTCTGCTCCAACATATCTTAATATCTAAACAGTATGACAGAGGAAATGACACATGTACAGTCGTGTTTGAATTATGAAACACCCGCCCAAATGTTTCCCATATTCTGCAGGAGTGTATCTTTAATAACAGAGTTTCTACTATCTCTCCATCTGCGTATACAGTACTGTATGTCAAGGCTTTGCTGGTTGTTTGTGACAGGAGGCTGACTTTTATCCGAGGATCAGATAACTTTCTTCAGCCCCTGCTTGAACTGGCTCTAGCTCTCGGTTTCTCCGTGCACGTTCTCCATGTGTACTTTGAGGTAGTCGTTCCTGGTGAACTTCTTGTGGCACAGCTGGCACTCTGCCATGGGCCGGTTAGGGTTGTGTGTGAGCTTGTGTCTGCTGAGCATCTTCTTCAGGCTGAATGACAGGTCACACACCTTGAAAACGCAAACAAACACAGGAGTTAAGAAGTAATGATTACAGCAAATAACAGGGCTGCGCCCGACCTG
Organism: Xyrichtys novacula; assembly: GCA_962446985.1. Classification (NCBI taxonomy): domain Eukaryota; kingdom Metazoa; phylum Chordata; class Actinopteri; order Labriformes; family Labridae; genus Xyrichtys; species Xyrichtys novacula. Next base: position 11,722,732 of record OY660870.1, read on the forward strand.
TCAAACTGAATTACATCTGGCTTTTCAACAAAGGGATAAGACTGCTTTTTTTCAGTTTTCTTACAGTTCAGCGCCAAACCAAACTCCTTTATCAGCCAACACCAGTTTCATGTGGTGCTTTTAAGACTCGCACTTATTAAAGTTTTCCTTAACTAAGCTTCTAACACAACATTAAGATATTTTTTTCACCTGAGTGAATTCTTTCAATATAAGCCATGTCACTGTGTTCATTATTTATCATCAAATAATCGTTAAAGCTTAACTTAAAAATTTGGACCTGTGGCAAGTCTTACGCAACATTGTGCTGGGGCTCTGCTCTTTGCCTCTCCTTCTGCTCAGCACTATTATCAGTTTAGAAACTCTTAACAGACAGTTTAGTACAGACAACACATGAGCTGTGTTATCTTGCCTTTGTCATCTTGTCTGTTCAGTTCCTCCATGACTGTTTTATTAATGCAAAACTTATAAAATAAACTACATTAAAAAGCTACACTTAGTAGCTCAGCCCTCAGCCTCTGAATCCCAAATAAGTCATGCTGCTGTGATTTATTTTACCTTAAACATGCGGCATTACACGTTTGACAAGATCTGATTTTTCAGAGTGGCGGACCTTTGCTGATCATTAAGACACATATAAATTCTAGTTTGCATAGGACAGCGAAGGAGTTAGAACCTCAAAATAAGCCGAGCACCTAGAAACAAACCAATAGCAGCTCAGTTCACAGCCTCCTGGTGTTTGTTACAATAAGGCCTTAATTGTTGGTACATTTGTGTTTAAGTGACATGTACTGTACTAATATTTTACACCCTGTAATAATATCGTCACTGTCCAATAAAAAAACATGTATCTCCAAAATGTGTTTTTTTTCTTTCTTTTTTCTCAGGAACATTAAAAAACAACTTTATTCATAAACTACCATGCAGGATAAACCCAAAACACTGTAATGAGACACAATTAGGACCTGAAATCAGTGACCTGTTAGATAATCTAAATGGACTTATGTGCTTTGGGTTGTGAGTGATAGTGGACATATGTGTTTTTTTCAATAATGCGCTCCAAAGACGTTCGGTTATTTACGAGCTTTCAGTATCCTGATTATGTCCCACTATGTTGATAAACTATTGATGGCAGGCTATCCTATATTTACACATAGCACATTGGTTATCCATATTTTTGAGTCGCTACTCCCAATTTAACATGCACTGGTGTCCTTGACCAAGTGAGAGAGAGAAAACAGCAGCAGCTTTGCCTCTGGGGATAACCTTCAGCTCAAGAAATCTAATGTACTGTCATGGTTAGAACCAAGTTTTAGGTCGGCATCAGTTGATGTGAGGACGTCAGTGTAGCATTACCCTGGACTGTAATGAGTCTGTCACTGTGTCAAGTCTGTTTGCTGACATGGCAACACAGGGCCAAGGCGGGGGGTATGTGATTTGTTGACACTTCTGTCACTAAATGGAGATACCTGTTGATAAGATGATGTTATAAAATGTCTTTCCAATGGTAATTTGGATACCCAAAGCTACAAGTTTATAGGGAAGATTATGAACCATGCATGTATTGGAAAAAGTCCAGATCCCTAAAAGTGGAGATACGTGTTTTGCATCAGACAGCGACGATATGTTGTGAAAACTAAAATCATTTTTGTGACCTCTTGTGGAGTTTAATGTATGTGCCTGCATTGCTGTGATCAATATTGTCAAAACAAGCACAGAAAGGAAGATAAGACTGATTCAAACCCAAAGTTCGTCACCGCAGCTTTGATTCACTGTTTTTATTGGTCTAATATATGAAGTGTTAATGAGAGGAGGGAACCTCTGGGGATGATCCAGCTCATGGTAAAGAGTTGTGAAAACTTAGGGGTTATTTTAAGACTTGTCTTGCCCAGATTAAAGCCTGCCCTGCTGCTGCTCCTGCATACCCAGTATAGAATAAATTATGCAGCTACAAAATGATACACAAGCCAACTCAGGGTCTTCTCTTCTCATGATTTGAGTTGCTGTTTGTAAGGGGACAACCAGCAAGAAGAGAAGTCTTCACTGAAGTTCCCCTCTCTGTAAAGTTTACCCAGGCACAGCCGGAGTCACTGAGTAATATGTAAATCACACGCTGTGGACCTTGGCAACAGAAATCTTTTTTTTTTTCTCCCAGTAGAGAGAGGGAATGTATGCAAGTTAGCATCCATCATAAATGAGCCATTTTACACTGTACAAATGACTCCATCGTCCTCTATCAATCATGATAATCCGCCTCTGGCTGCTCTTCAGCTGCAGTTTAACACACGGCTTGAAGATCACAGCATGTGTCCTCCTCACTCCATCTGTGAAGAGCTGCAGCGCTGTGAATTACATTCAGAAAATCTCACAGAGAGTCTGCATCTGTGACAAGAAACACAAGACCTTTGGATTGATTCAAATCATTTCTAAAAATAAGATAATTTTTATATCATTTTGTACTCGACCTCAAAAAAGTCAATTTCCAGCCGGAGTCAGTTTCCCTCCAAAGAGATGTTTATAAGTATCAAAAGCCGTGCGATCCAAGTGGAATTAAACGTTGCTAAATCTACAAATCTGATCCGGTGTTGGCAAAATATTCGATCTTCAGTGAAACAAAGACAGGAGCTGATGGGGGGAGGAGGAGGAAGGGGGGGGGGCTCCTTGTTTCATCTCAGCACAGATGTTTCTGGATGCCTCTACAACATTTTTAATGCCTTTATGACGGACGCTGCTCACAGAGCCCCTCTGGCCCGTCTGGAAAATGTTCCAGGAACTATGTGATGATTTTGTCTGTCCCAAAACCCAAACCCAAGATAAAATCCACATGTTACTTCTATTATCTTCAATAGATGAGCAGAGAGTTATTTACATGAGTATCCCTCCTCGACAGCTGGGAAAAGCATCCAGATGAATGTTGGGTGTAAGTGGGTGACACTTTCTGGTGACGCTTCAGTGACAATGAATGAGATACTGACTCTGTGGTCTAAAGCAACTCCAGAGCGATCTGTGAAATACAAAGGCACGTTTTCTGGTGTGATTCTCAAGGCAACGCCAATGATTGAGGGTGTCAAACTCAGATGAGATTCTGAAGAGCCAGATGGGAGTGATAAATGAGATGGTTGGGCTTACTTTTGAAGAATGAGGAGACTTTTATATTTTAGAGCAACAGTTCAAGACTGAGCTTTTCTCTGGGCCATCCTCAGGTCAAAGTTTAAGCCAAAAGGAAAATCCATTAGTAGTTTTGCCTGTCCATGAAAGCCTTCCTAGAAGATCAACCTCATCTGTTGCCTTTTGGGTAAAACTTTGAAGTTGCATCACTCAGATGAAAGAAAGCTGTGACGACTTTGGTGGTTGACTGCACCTTAATGTTTTTTTGCACTTGATAAAATAAAGCATTTCATATCGCTAACAAATAAGAAACAGAATTGCTGAACTTTCATGAATATTTTGTTAAACAAAAAGACTGAAAAACATTTGACTTTATAAGATATTAGCACAAAGGGTGCCTGGGGTGCTGTCTAGACATTTAATCAAATCCAATTATTAAAATACACAAAGTACAAGATGAATATTTAGCTGTTAACCTCAGTATTGTATGAGTTCACTTTCCCATACAATTTGCACTCTTGCTATATTGGCGTTAAACCTGTTTCGGATGGATTTTTAATTTATTTAAAAAAAAAAAAAAGACAAATAATTTGTATTATTAAATCGACTTGAGAGCCAGGGGTAGCATATATATTATAGCATATATATTTGTTGCACTAACTTTCTCCTGCTCTATGATGTCACCTCTGCCACTGAACAAACAGTTGATTTTATTTTTCCATAATCATAGATTTAAATTCATATCAATAGCAATTAATTTGAAAAAATCGATACTTGGTAAATGAGACAATACGATATATCACCAGACAAAATATTGCGATACCGTTGTATCGATGCTGTATCGATGCTGTATTGATCTTTTCCCCCACCCCTATTGAGAGCATGGCTGGTATTTTTGTTAGGACTTAAACAGCTTAATTTTATCCAAAAGAGAATCTATATCAAACATTGTCCAGTTTTTGTTTTAGATTTGATGTTGAATGACCCTGAACATAATCAATAAGGATATTATAAGAGAGAGGGGAAGCCACACTGTCTAAAGTTGTATCATGTCTGGAGAGTCTAGACTCAGTGAAGAAACTGCTGTCACTTTCTGAACATGATGCTAAGTGGTTGAAACTACAGTAAAATATTCCCTTTGTTTCTGTCACTGATATACCCATCCCTTTCACTTCATACAGTGTCTTTGCATCTGAACCTTCAAGCTACATCAAGTTCCCTGAGGGGAGATGCCTAACATTTTGAAAGTCTCTGGTCCAAAAGAAACACAAAAACATGATGTGAATTCTGATGGTAAGGCATCTCATGTCCCATAATCCTTGAGCTCACAGATGTAAAAGTTTCTGAAACGCTCAGTAGATTTTAAATTGAAGAGATTCCCAAAAGCCGTTGTGGCTTTTAAAACAAAAAGCAGAAAAAACAAAGTTAATCACCCTTCATGTACATTTCCAACTTTAAACGGTGATAAAACGCAGAATTCAAAGAGTTTTCCCCCTGCATGGACAACATCTTCTGTCACACACACACACCCCCAGTCTCTGAGAGTAATTATTCTCCAGCAGTATTATAAGCAGACGGTAATTTCTGCCTCTGATCCTCTCAATGTGTTTACGTGAGATCAGCCTGCTTGGCCCCTCAAGAGAAGCAAGATCACTATCTGCCTCTAACTGAGCCCCCCAAAACCCCTCTTTAAGTCTCCACATCTGGCCTTGTGCCATCACACACAGACACACACACACAAGCAGGAATCACTCACGTCACATTGGAAAGGTTTCTCTCCTGTGTGGGTCCTCATGTGCTCGTCCAGCCCTCGTTTCTGGCTGAAGGCTTTGTTGCACTCGCTGCATTTATACGGCTTCTCCTGCAACAACACACACAAATGCACACACAGCGGTTACAACACATAACACAATGCCTTCACAGTATAATCACATATGGACAAAACCTGGAGGAGCATTTGTGTCCATTATGTTGTACAGCAGAGTGATAACACACATGTGTGCAGAGGAAAAAAACAAAAAGCACCACACAGTGGAAACATCCAAGAAACGCACACAAACATTCACACTAAGGCTTGATCCTGATACGTGACTGTGAAACTTTTTTATCTGAATAACATTAAACTTTGGACTACAGGTCACAAACAGATCTGATCTGAAAGTGAACTTCAAAATCAACAACAGCCTGTCAAATCATAGCTTGACTTTTGCACTTTTCAGGAGTTCCGGTTTGGTTTGCTTGTAACAAACTGCAAATTTAAGGACTCAACATTAAATGATGAGGGGTTGTGGTGAATTTCTTGGCTTTAGTTTCATTCATAAGTCTGTGGTGACTTGCACACTTAAACTCAGGCCTTTGCCGGCTTTTAGGATGAGGTTGCTCGCTGAGTTCAGTTTGATAAGCTGCACCTGCACACTTGGCTCGTAGGTGGCGTCTCAAACTCAAAGTACTGAAATAAGTAAGGCTGTAAAGTCCTAGTCAACTGGTCGACTTGTTGGTTGAAACGTGCTGAGTTGACCAAAATTCTGATTGGTCAACTCAATTTTTTCCGCATCAATTTACAGTCTATGGTTAATTTCATCAGGAGGAACGTACCAAGTGCTAATAGGAGTGTTTTCAGAGAACCCCTGTTTCATAGGTAACAGCCTGTCTCAGAACACCCCCCTTGTTTTCACCATTTTGGATTTGCCCAACCCACTGGAGACGGACTGGAGACAGAAAGATTTAAGAGTGTCCACTTTAATCAATTTCCTGTAGTTTGCTGAATGTAATATTTGTGTTTACTTGCCTTTTTGTTCTGATATCAGTATATTAGGAGTTTACTAGGAGTTTCTAGCAAAATGTGCTATTCAAAAGTACAGTGGTGTAGTTTTTTTTCCATCACTGTGGCAACAGGTTCAAGGAAAGAGACAAAAAAGGATGAGATAAAGAAAAATAAATGCATTTTTTCTGACCCTAAGCCCATCAAGATAAAGCGACAACGTTAACATACCAAAAAAAGGATTTCAGCCTTTAAACGACAGGGTTAGAGAGGGAATAAATGGAAACAAACCCTAAGTTCCTCAAAGACGCTCCAGGTTTATGACTTTCAGCTCGAAGCATACTTCTATAAATTCCTTTTTTTTTTTAACAGTACAGAAAAACGTGATCGTATATTCTCCGCATTGAGACGCTCTTACTCGTTCTCAAAGATAGATCCCCTCTCTCTTCACACCCGGTGTTCTCCCTGGGAGCTCATGAAGGTATGAAATATAAGACTGTACGGCCTTTGCAGTAAGAAGGAAATGACCGGCGTAGGGGCCATCAAAACCACATGGATTCCTTAAAAGAGTAAGGAAAACAGGGCGCAGAAAACCCCTTTGAACATATATCAGAGCGCTGGCTCTCTGCGGCTGTAGAATATCACTCCTCTGTCTCCACACCTCATCAGTTTACCAAAGAACATTTCCTCTGTGCCGTTTGGAGGCCCGCCTTGGTGTCAGTCAAAGCAGATATCTCACTGTGGGTGTGTTTATACAAAAATACTCCAAGTATGTGTGTGTGAATGTGTGTGTGGGTGTGTCCTGCCGTGCGAGGGGAAATGGCGGTGCCATCTTAAAGGCAGGAGGAGAAGTGAGAAGTGTGCAGATAGCAGGAGTTTGTTCCCAGTGTCACTCTTTGGGAAGCTGTTTTTGACAAGTCTGGCTGATAGCAAAAAGGCTCTACCCATTTGAAGCTTAGTTGTCATGGGAACGGGGTGAATGCAGGAAGTAAGGGTCCTGGGAAAGGCGCTATCATGTGGGCGGGGCAAGGAGCGCCCAATGACACAGGATACAAAAGGAGGTAAAGATCAGGTTCACTGCGTGTGTGCGTGTTTAAGTATGCAACTGTTTGTGTGACTGAATGGAGAGGGGGGGCGGTGTGTGAAAATAAAGCAGCGAGTGTGTGTGAGAAAGCCGCCTCGAGGAAACACTCAGTCATGATCTGTGTGATGCAAATTTCCATGAATCCCTTCTTTTTCCATGAGCAATGAATGGTTCCTGTATGACAAAGAAAAAAACTACTCAGGATCAAAGTTCAAAGGTCAAGAAACACATGGATGGACTTAGGCGATGGGATATACCCAGAATGCATTGCTGTGACCCTAGTAACATCGAACATCTGTACCTGTGCCCTCCACTCTCCAGCAGCTGTTGGTTTTGTGACCTTTGACCCGGCCTTTCGTCTGAATCTGACCACTCTGTCACAGAGCAGGTCTATAAATGCAGAGATGGAGTTTGGTTTATTTACTCCAGACCGGCCTCATGTCTCATGTGTCATGTTTAATGTGAGTGTATTTGTAAGGCAGCTCAATAATAGGGAGGGAGTCATTGTGCTCTATAAGGCCTGAAGGTGCAGCTGCGAAACAACAAACAGACGACGGTCACAATGATGTTCATTAGAACGACATGAATTATCAAACTCCACACCAACAATGGCTGTCACTTTTATTACATCCACCAAAGAGATTGTATGTTGATAGAGCTGTATGTTTTTGTTTTTGTCTTTGTCATAGCAGAATAATAAAGTACTGAACCAGTAATATAAGAGCTGGACACATGAACGACTTAAGTAAAAATGAAAATGAGGAAAAAGGTTGTGAACCTCCAACAGGAAGATGGAAAAGGACCTGACTGCAGACACAGAACCTCCACAGAGGCATGTGCACATGTGTGATTGGAGGTTGGACCTTTGGTTTGATCTCAGTCATTAACGGGAATCAAACAGTCTGACCAGCCAAGGTTGCTCTCTGTCCTGTCCTTTTTCAAGACTTTTTATCAAAAGACATTTCATGTTAAATACCAAAACTGAAGGAAGGTAAATTTCTGACTGAGGTCTGACCGCACACATGCTGAGCTACGTGATTCACATATCCAGATTAATTCTTAACTCCATTGAGTTTACTGACAATTAATGTTTGTGAAAATGAAAAACAAACTCTGAGCTAGTGAGATCATGTGCGCTATATCTGAGAGCTCTTGATAACTGCTGAAACCCAAGAGGCAAATTTCTAACTGAGCACGCACCGAAAGAGGCCTAATGTTCCGAGCTATTTTGCAAGCTGAAATATCGAACTCTCAAAGTCTGACATTTTATTTTGAAAGTTCGTGAAACAGACAAAACGAATGGAAATCTGAGTGAAGGTCTAGTTTTCAACCCTGCCTGTGCTTGCAGATGTCAAACTGCACACCCGCTCACAGAAGCCCGGTGTATCTGCAGCCAGGTGCTCTTGAGACTTCAATGTTTTTTATTCTATAAGCCTTAAAGCAGCAAGACGCCGCCATGCATCACTTCCGTTGAGTCTTATTCTCACTGTTAAACATGACTAAACAAGTGGTTGATGCTCAAAGCCCCAATGGTAAACTTTTCATTTGGAACTGTGTTTAGTTTCTCTGCTGAGTACATGATTTGTGCATTCCCAATAGATATTAAAATTACAGAGTACAGACCTGGAATGACCAGAATATGATTTTCATAAGTAAATGTAAAATCACATAAACACAAATATGTTTTTTTTTTTTTTTTGTTTATTTATGTTTTAACTTTTATTCATTTAAAATGGGGCTGTCATATCAACACATAGAGGCGGTATCCACCAGGGAGCTCAGTACAAATAGATAAATGAGTGAATTGTGGTTTTCTGTAACTAGTAATTTTACAAAATGCACAGATGCTCAATAAAGAAGGCAATTTTTGTTGTTCATAAAAAATGTGTCATATCTGTAAAAGCAGACAAATGGAGAATGATACTTATCGTCAAAGAGGCTTTTTGTCCTCAAAGGCCACTGTTGGGTCAATGAAAGGGGTGAGCAAAGGAGCATTTTAATCAAGTATCTGACTGCTAGACATTGCTAAATAGTCCTATTTCTTTGCCCTGTGGCTTTAAATAATGTTGTCAGACCATCAGAAAAACAATAGGAGTCTGTGAATGGCTAAAACCAGGACTTGTAGTGGCATGAGTTGATTTTTGCTCCGTGCAGTTTTGAGGTTTTCTGGTCTTTGTTGTTTAAATCTTGGTGTAAATATTTTACAAACTTTTCAGTTCTCAAAATGATGGTCCCAGAAACAGAACCCTCACTGTCACCTCTGAGATGGTTAAATGCTGCTCACAGCTATGATAATTATATAGTTTATTCATTATCAAAGACAATTAAGTTTCTCTTTGACGGCCACCCTGAATTTCAAAAGCATCAAACATTCTTTCTCCAACAAAATATGTCAGAGAAAAATTGTCATTAAACATGCAGTCACATCCATTTTCATTAGAGATCAAAACAGCTTTATAAAAAAGGTCTTAATATCCAAAATGTCAGCAGCTCATATCACCATCCAATGTGTTCCATTTCAGTTTCCTGTCATGTGGTTTGTGGTGCAAATGCACAAACTCCAAGTGCATCCATCTTTAATGGTGTACGTTAAAAGTGATCCACGGTTCTTTCAGCCCAGTGACATTTGTTTTGCTCCACAGTGACTTCATCTAGCTCTGCTGTTTGTAACTGTTCAGTCCATATTTCAGAGCGCAGTGAGCAAAGACAGATCTGAGACCATTAAGATCCAAACATCAGTGGGTCTAATCAGCAGCACACTACATAATTATACCTGCCTGTTTGCACTGAGAGACGTCGACCTGGGCAGGCAGAGCGCTCCATTATCAGCTGGCTTTGAAACCGAGCGCCGAGCTCTGGACAGCATTAAAAATAGATCTGTGACATTAACAGTGCTGACAGGCCGCCACCGTCACAGTCATAACTGTAAGAATCAATGATGGAGATCTACGATGAAACCTTTATTAGGTCTCATTCATCAAAAGTGGCACCAATACACACACACACACACTCATCCAGATGCTCCATACACACAGTGCTTATGGAAACGTGAAGCACTGCTGCAGAACTGCAATGGGTCGATGTTCAGAAAGTCAACCTCCTCTTTTACCCACCCTGAGCCCTGACTGACTAAAAAAGGGATCTTCGTATTATAAACCTGAACTGTAGTACAACATATTGTGGTTGTGTGTTACTGAAAGGAGCCAAAAGTATTTTAAAACTACTCCAGTCCACAGCAGCAAAAAAAAAAACAGGTTTTCATAAATACATCTCTTTTCTGGAAGCCTCTGAGCTCCATCATCCTGTAGGTTCCTCTGGATAACTGCTGCAGATGTTTTTCTGCCATGGACCTGCCTGCTTTTCAGCTGCTTCTGCTATGTTCATCAGTCTCTCCTCTGTCCATCTCCATCTCTCTCCTCTCTAATCCCAGTTCAGTTTCAGCAGATGACTGTCTAATATGAGTCTGGTTCTGCTCGAGGTTTCTGCTTGTTAAGGGAAGTTCTTCCTCTCCTGTGTAACTTGCTCAATCTTATCCCATCTTTACACTGGGTCTTTGTAAATAGAGTCTGGTCTAGACCAGCTTTTTTGTTCACACTTGTTGTGAACTGGCGCTATATAAATAAAGACTTACAGATTGTTTGATTGATGTTTCTAACTGCTGAATCATCAGGGTATCTTACACAGTTAAGGTTCTAGCTGACAGGCTATGACTATTTATCAGAGGACCATCTTGTCCTGTCTTATTTCTAAACCTAAACAGATAGGCTGTACTCGACCATTAGAATTGGTAATGCACAGTCTGGGTATATAGCTGCATACATACATGGAGATAAAGTGTGGGACCTGAGGACCTGTGGGACCTGTCAGGCAGTCAAGTCTACTTAACAACTTTCACCTCTGTCGTGGAAAGACAGTAAAAGGGTGATGCCATACTAGCTGGAGGAGGACTGAAAGTCAGTCAGAGCGAAAATTAGTGCAATTGATCTATCTATATATATCAATAGCACAAGCACATATGATGAAATTTGGAGAAATCTTAAGTACACTGAGTTGGTTTTATGTGGAAATAAACATTTAAACAACAATGACAACAACAAAAAATTCAGCCTTTTCACCAGCATACATGGAATATTGTCAATATATACATACACATATTATAACAACAACAACAAAAAAAAACATAGAGCAAAATAATTAAACAGCAAAATAAACTTACATGTCTGTAGTTCTGCTGATCTAAGATATGATATTTACAGGGGTCTCCTGTCCTTTCTCCCCCATAGTTCAGCAGGTTGGTGCTGCCTCAAAGTGCATTATCATGTTAACAAATATAAGTAATTCATCAAAAGTGTAGCTCAGTGCCTCTGTATGATAGCTTCTGTGGCTGGAAAACAGTGATTTGTTTCGTTGTGTGGATTTTAACAAGGCTTTTTACTTATTGCTTTCTTCTTCTATAGAGTAATTATTCTAGCCCTAATCTTCACATAGATACCTGGTTGCTGATGTCATACCTCAAGGTGCTATGGCAGCTTGTATCTTCAATATGCTGCAGTGCAACAGTATGTTCAACACTGTTTCAACAAATCAAATGAGGGCTACAATAGGTGAGTTACAGACTTTGACAAACTTTGAATGAGACTTCTGTGACATATGGTAAAGTTAGCAACATAAAAATCTGTTAGCATATGCTGGTTACTGTTGTAGCATACGTTTTTCTTGTTTAGAGAAGACCTCTTTTCTTAGCTATTTCGTTGCTTTCTTTACAGTCACAAGATTCCACTGACAACACAAAATTCATGTTGGAGAAATCAAAAGTTTCTGGTCCACTGCTGCCTTGATTGGATAGTTTGTTTGTAGGATTATGTCATGAATTAAATCTCATTCCTCAAGCAAATTTAGAGGACAGCTCTAATTAGGCACACTGACCCCCAAAGAGCAGGCTGCACTGAATCTTGATTGCAAGCCATTGCCGTTCCTTGTCTGATGATGCGATGCAACATTTGCCTCTGGGTTTCAACCTTTCAGTAATTGAGGTGTAGGTGGTGTTTGCATTTAAACACATTTTGCATTGCATCCTGCAGAGTAATGTCTGTTGAATCATTTCCAATTGATCTCAGTTTGACAGTAGACACATTTTGTCAGGTCTGTGTTTAGAAAGAGAAAAAACACCTTTTTGCATTGTTTGTTGAATGGATGTTGAATCCATCATTTCCACTGTGTTCTAGTAAACCTGTAAATACCAAGTTTTCTATCCATGGTCTGTTGTTGTATGCACATCTCTCTTTATAGAGATAGATTACTCATGATCAGGTTATCACCAGTGGGAACTGTGACGTCATTACAGTAAATTGTGTAATGCCTGCTTTTGCTCTCCACACTTTATGTTTTTTCCCCACATACACTAAAGCCCTCTGAAACATGCTTGGTCAGTGTAACCTGGACTACAAATGTGCAAAGACCACAACATTTTTGAGCCCTGAGAACAGATACAACATTTTTATGCAGAATCTGTAAAAGAGATCTAGTTACAACCACTGCTGGATGAAGCAAGCAGACTACATAAGCCTATTAGTCCTTTAGATACCATAAACTAGAGTTTAAAACGGTCCAAGTTTAGAAACAAACTGCTCCCCAAAGGTTTCTGTGTTCAAGACATAAAAGCAACGTTTCCTTGAATATTCTTCTTGAAATATAGCTTTTATGCTGCCAATAAGACATGCATACTGTCAACAGGCATTACTAAATGATTCATGAAAGAACCTGCAAATGGCAGGATTACCTCATGGAAAATGAGACGGGAGTGTCACATGTATTAGACACAGAGGAGTCAGGACTTTTCTCTCTGGAAGAAGTGTGAGAGAAAATCTTTACGCTCGCTCTGTAGTTCAAATGAAGGTTAAACAGAAAACCTGAAGCAAAAAAGCTCCAGATTGAATTATAAAGATAGAGTCACACCTGGCACCGGGTCAGCATCCCTTTTTCTGAATCCACCCCAATTTACTGCACTCATTTTATCCTACTGAAATATGCAATTACTGCTAACAATGAGGGCCTAATAGAGTTCCTCTATTCTTCTCTACAGTCTGTTTTACAGTGAACATTTTGACCCAGGCAGAGGAAAAAGCACAGGTGTAAATAATAACCTCAATAACTGCTCTATCTTATTCAGGTGTCTGAGTCAGCCGGGACAGGCAGTCCGCATGCACAATACCAGCGACCTAAAACCGAAGCAGCTTTAACAGCATACAGTCACCTCTGCTTTTCCTACTGCAGTGTGTTAAAAAGGTCCTCAAAGGTGCATTCAATGATGTGGTTGTTGCTGCTTCATAGGTTCAGTGATTATAGGACACTTTGCTTTGGCTATTAAAGGGTTTAAGGTGCAGATGAAGGGAAATCAGCGGAGTAAGGCCAGAAATTTAGCAGTAACTAAAAGATTGTTGATTTGTTGCAGAAGAGAATTGATGAGAAAAAATATGTAATGCATCCAAACAACAGGTATGAAATTAATGAGCTTAAAAATGAGAAGGTTGTTGTAGAAAAACAACACAGAGCATTTAAAAATCAAAGCATATAAAAGTTGAAGAGCTATCAGAAGCAGGGCACAGTGAAGAGAGGAACTTACCCGTGTGTGGGTGCGGATGTGCATCTTCAGGCCGTCGTTCTTGCTGAAGGCTTTGTCACAGTACGGACACTGGTATGGACGCTCACCTGGTGGACAAAAACAGTCAGTTTGCATGTGAAAGGGTAAAAAGGTGTGATTGATACTGCACCACAGTTAATTGAACAATTCTGTGAAATAGTTTTTCAATTTTATATGTACTGCAAATTTTCTTTTGTTTGCCTAACACAGATTCACCAGACTGTTTTACATTTTCCAAACAAGAGCCTGGCTGCAATGAATCGAGAGGCTGATATGTGCCCATCACAGATATTACTACAGTATCCACATAACTATCTGCTAACCAGCTGCTGAGAACTAAAAATACCATTAATCAGCCCGATCGTTACACCAAACAACTCATTGGTCTATCTCCAATTTTCACCCTTATTGATAGGACAGCTAAAGGGAGACAGGAAATATGGGGAGTAGAGAGTGGGGAAGACAGCAAAGGGTCCTGGCTGGGGGTCAAATCAGCCACTAGGACAGCAAGGACTACAACCTATTCACAGGGGCCCACTACCACCTCAACATAAAAACTCTTTTGACGAGTTGCAAGAGACAAAAGTAAGCGTATAAGCCACAGAGGATCCTGCTAAGTTTGGTCAATTTGTATTTGACAAACAAAATAAAAGCTAGGCTATCAAGAGCTGCAAGCCAGGTCAGCTCAACCACTTTAACTTTAGAAGACCAACCGCAACACTGATGTCTGTGGAAGTGTTCATGCTTTTAAATTCTTTTGAGCTTTGCTTTGCCATCAGAAAGCCCACTGGCTGTTTAACTACTCTCAAAAGTACATTGTAGGTTTGATGTAAAAGAATCAATCATCCTTTACACTGTCATGAGTGTTGAGGTAAAAGTTTCCTTAATTTTAGCTGAATTATCTGGTGGAGTTTATCCACTCTGAAGTCGATGGTAGCATTGCTTCTAATTCGGTTCTCCATTTGGTTTCTCACCATAACAGCTGAACCAACTGGGGTCTGCTGAGGGTAAAACTTCAAGACACACAACTATCTGTTTTCAAGACAGGAGAATGAGATTTTCATCAGCAGAAATCTCTATTAACTGATGCAGAAGGAAAAAACAGCAAAGAGATTAGAGTTCACATGTCCACAGGAACGTTGTCCTCTGAGCTTTTGAGACACATTTGGATAACTGTGTATGAATTTCAGTCAACTTTCTGGATTTGTTAAGTACATTTTCCCCTCTGATACCAGTATTGGTCTCAAAAGTCCTGTGAGTAAAAGACAATACTCAAACTTGAAGAGTTTCACTTTCACGGAGAAGAAGAAAACCTGAAGTTTACGTAACATGGCTGTGCTGCAGAGTGGTGTCTCGTCTTACAGTAAGCGTGCACATGTTGCTGCCTCCGTCCTGTGTTCCTCCTGACCTCCTTTGACAGAGCTACTGCCAGACCAGATAACTTCCTTTCAGACTCCTTCATTTCGTACGCACGCTGACTTTCCACTGTGCAGTTAAAGCTTATGTTGGCTTCCCTTCATGGCTTGCTATCTGAGCCCCAACTGGCCAACAGTTTAGGAGCACATCAGAGGCAATGTGGCTTATCCGAACTGGATCAAAAGGGGGTCCAACCAAACTCGCACAGATCCTATCTGAGCTCCCTGCCATGATGACAAAGGGAAAGTGACGTGCTGTCAGTCAAACAAGCTGCTGACACATGGATCTGTTTACCGCCTGCTGACCCACGAGCCAGATAAGAGTAGCTGAGCTGATTACTAAACTATAGACGGGATATGAGGTAACCTACAGAACCACACTAAAATTACAAAAAAGGAAAATACAGCAGAAAAATGATGAGAAAAAACCCTCAGTTTAATAATTTCTCTTTAAAGGTGCACACTTCACCAGGAGCCTCACGCAAGCAAGATCATGTGTTCTAAAAATACTGCAAGAAACGTACATTTTAGTCCCAATAAGAAATGTCATCTTTGAAAGTTTCAACAGACACGTTTAATAAAAATACAGACCTACAGCTACACATTTGTGCTCATTCCTCCACTAGCACCATCTAATATCTCATCTGCTTCACATAAACCTAATCTGTCTTCAGTGACTAATTGTTGAACGGGCAGGCGGGTGGTTTTATTGATGGGGGAGATGCTCTGTCCCTTTAAGTAATAAGGTTAATTAGCTGTGTTTCCTTGGGATTCAAAGATGCTTATTAAATCAGAAAATCCATCTAAGGAACATCTGAGAAGAGGAATATTATCCCTCCTGCTATAAACACAGCTGTGCAGAAGGACAGTTTCTTTACGGGTTCTTCCAGTGATTAAGAAGGAAGTGTTTTTGAATGTGAGTTCATGAGGAGTTAACGTGCACAGACAGACGTTCAAGGGTAGTTTATCTTTGCAGGAACAAACATCTGTAGGATATGTAAATACTGAGCATTAAAAGATCAGTTTATTACTTTCTACACAAGATTATCCACATTCAACTTTATGTCCATGCTTGGGCTCAGCCAGGAAAGTTCATATCAAAACTACCTTGATTTGTATGGAGCCTTTCTTAGGAGCTTTACAAAAAGTAAAGCCTTCTGATACAGTGAGGTTACTATAAATACTAATTATAGTTTTCAAACCAGGGACATGTTTGGGGGTCTACATGAAGGATGTTCAGAAACACACACACACACACACACACACACACACACACACACACACACACACACACACACAGACATTGTAATCATAGACAAACAGCAGAGGTAAGCCGTTGTGGTAAGTGTCGCCATCCCAAGCGATACCAACATCAGCAAGAAGGAACACGAGAAACTAGAGAAGTACCAAGGGCTCAGAGAGGAGATAGAGAAAGTCTGGAGGGTGAAGGCAACATTGGTGCCTGTGGTCATCGGGGCACTTAGGGCAGTAACCCCCACATCGGAGAAGTGGCTCCAACAGATCCCTGGGGAAACATGAGACATCTCACTACAGAAGAGTGCAGTCCTAGGAACAGCAAGGATACTGCGCAGGACCCTCAAGCTCCCAGGCCTCTGGTAGAGGACCAGAGCTTGACCAGAGGGTGGGCGAGAGTTTTTTTAGCTTTTATATAAAGGTGGACTAAAAGGATATATATATATATATATATATATATATATACCCCACTTCTTCTAAGCACCAGTTAGAAATGGTCTGAAAAATAACAAAGAAAAACAAAAGAAAAAAAGCTGCTGGTGGACACAGGCCCTTTCAAACCTTTGAGCGACAGTACTTTGATTGGTGAACTGGCCACAACATGTTACCATAATTTCATACTCTTAGAAGTCTGCCAAGTAAAACAACTGATCAATTCTCTAGTTTTATTCCTGTGGCCCTTCTGACCTCAAAATATGAATTAATGTATTTTCCATGTTTAATTAGACTAATACGTCCCTCCAAGATCTTTAACATTCCTTTTTAATAACTGTTTAGAACAAGTGTAAGCTGGTACACTGGCACTGTGACTTTCTAAATAGTTCTCATTCCAGCCTTTGATTGTAAAAAAGATTTAATGGTTATATTTAATGTTTTAATATCCCCCCAATCCTGAGTCTTTAACAGAATAGCTGGGACAGCTGTCATGTAACAGATGTACACGTCGGGGTCTAAACCCACCATAAACCCCCCACCCAGCAGAGGGCTTCAGAGGAGCACGAGGAGGAGCGCTGTGACATAAAGCAATAAAATGTTTAACCTCACGTTGTTGGAGAAAGGGTTAACGTGACATATGTGGACTGATTACACAAAATGAAACATGTGCAGAGGGCAGTTCGACATTCTGTCCCTGTCCGTCTGTGCGATCTCAGCCTGTAGGAGGCCTTTTGTTGACAAACAGGAAAATCTGAATCCCAGATGTGTTTTCAGAAAGAAGAGAGCAAATCCTATGTCCTGTGTAGCATGTGTGGTATCGGGTTAAGGCCCTGCGCTGGCCTTGGGGAGTCCTGGGGAAGGCATTAGTGTGCTAATAGCACTGGAGCACAGAGTGCCAGTGTACTTCTGCGGCTTGGATCACATCCCCCCCAGGAGCCGGCTATTGTCGATAATACACCGCACAAACCACCACGCCCTGCTAACACATAAGTGCACACCAATTCACCTACTTAACCTGTACGCTCCCTGAGTCTGGACATGTGCGACTCAGCGGGGAAAGAAGAGAAAATGATGGTATTTGATATTTCAAGAGAGGTCATTCATAAATACGCCACTTATGGACTCAAAACTACATTCAAGTCAAGAATTTTTGGCTTTTGGAAAGCCTGGACCTGCTCAGAGTTAAACAAGAGAAACTCAATCCTTTAGTGGAACAGGAAATAAACAAACGGCACTTGGAAACTTAAGTAGTAACTTTCTGGCAACATTGCTCTGTGTTATTCATGTGAACGAGGGGTGGGGAGGTGGGGGGGCTCAGTGTCTGTTCTGCTGAGTGTTACTGTAACTGGAAACCCTCCACTTATTCTCCAGATTGAGCCAGATTGTTTGGGGATTATGAGGGGTGGCTGCAGCTCTGAGCCGGGGCTTTATGTGTGAGGGGATGGTAACTGATTTAGCATGTGCTGAAACACAACACCATCTCTTTGACCCTGGGTGTCTCCCCCGGCCCCTGCTGTGGCCCTCACACTCCTTGTCTGCTAATCGATCCGTTTGGCACCCCTTGTGTGTCGTATGTGTGTGCGTACGGCCGTGTGTCTGGTTAGCAGATGGTCGGCTTTGTCGTATCTGCCTGCTGCACAACGTTCGTGTTATGGAGAGAGTTTTGTAGCTTCAGGGCTCCGGTCTGAAAGACATTAGTGCTGTCCATCAGAAATTAATTCACCACTTCCTCCAGTTCAGCCAGACAGTGGCCCTGTACTGTCCTCCCCTCTGCCCCACGTCACATACTGACAGGGGCCGCAGAGGTAATGTGATATCAGTGTGTTGGAGATGATAAGAGATCGCCTTTGATGAGCAGTCTGAATGCCTGACAACTTTTACACTTGACCTTTTCATCATAGCCGGGGTCTCCATGGACCTCTCTACTTCCACAAACAATTCTCTTGAACTTGCCCTCATGAGGGTAACTGAATCAGACACACTGATACCCCACATGCAGCTGATCGAAACTGTCAACGCAAACATCAATACCATCAAAATTAGAGGCCAGTGCCTATTCATGGGACAGTATTTACATAATTTGGAGTCTAAGTGACATAAATGGTAGCTAACAAATGTGCAGAAGCCTGATGATCTTCAACAGGGACAGCATCCTAAAAATTAAGGAACAGTGCACGAAATAAATGCAGTGATGCTAACATGCTGAATAACCCCAAAATGAGCATGTTACAAAAAAAGTCATGTGAGGCCCCCCCAGCTTATAAGACCAGAGCCGTCTTTTTGAACCAGACCGTAAACTTGTTTTGGGCTTTTGTTTTAACAGGCTTTTTGTGGCTCAATGTGTGCATGCATTTTGGTGCTCCTGTAGCCCACCTCAGGTGGGCACCAAGTGAACTGTAGTTTTAAGCGCTTCCACACCAGTTTCATTTCTCAGGACTGGAGGATGCTGCTTGGTTCACTGCTTGTCTTCCTAGCACTTATCTAACAATGTTAAATTGTCATGAACTGTTCTACTCAGCGCACCTCAGAGACCTGGACCACTTTAGTTGTCTTGTTTCGCAGTTTTTCTTTTGAGGATCACGTTGGTGTTTGATTGTCCTTAAATTTGTATTGTCTATGTTTTTGTAGCACATTTGTAGTTAATGCAGGTTTTTGACTGCATGTGCTTTGCATTATGTTTTCTCTATTTGTGTATGACTTTACAGCATGCTTCTCTTCAACTCAACTCAACTCTAACCTTATTTATAGAGCACATTTAAAACTACCAGGTCTGACCAAAAGACTGAACAGATTAAAAGCAGCTGAGATGATCAAAGTGCAATCACAGTAATTACAAAAAAATAACATGAATACTAAAATACAGAAACATAAAACACAGTGCTATAAAATGGAATAAAATAAAAAAGATATCAAATAAATTTAAATTAATCTCTTGATGGAGATCATTTCAGCAGTTGCAGATGAGTTTGCCTCAGCATGGTGCTTAAAAAGTTCTTGAATTGTTAAACTTAATTTAAGCATACTACCTTGAACTAGGCTATAATGGCTGAAACCAAATCCAAGTGCAAACAAGTGCATTCAATCTTTTTTTTGTTTTTTGCTAATAAATGTTTTTATTTCCTTCATTTGCTACAGACAGGTTTATATTCTTATTTCAAGGATATTGGCAGAGACTGACATTTATGTGAGGATTAGATCAGGTAGCAAGCTCTTGTGATGAAAAATTAAGCCAATGCTTAAGGGCAAAAGAAGCTGTGGTTTCTTGAGTGTTCACTTGAAGCTGTCTGGAAAACCGTGGAGCTCTCTTTGACACCCGTTTCAAAATGCCAGTTTTCACAAAAAATAAACAATTTTACAGCCTGGTGCAAAAGACAGTTAAGATCTGAACCACTCATTTCATTATTCATATGAAGAGTAGTTGAATTTTACATTAAGACTTATAGTTACGTGTAGATCTGCATAATCAGGGCTGTGACTGACAAGTAAGATGGAGCTGTTTGCCAGGTGGCTTAACGCCCACCTAAACCTTGGTCTGACTCAAGGTTGGCGGGCAGTTAGACTGAGTCAGCATTTCCAATATGGCATCCACCATCTATTGGCTCTAAAAGGCCTTGGAAACCAGTGGATGATGTCAATGAGAGTATGTCTGAGTTAAAAGAAAAAAAAAAACTAACCATTGAAGGTAACTGTAGATCAGTAACTCACATAAAATTACTGCTTTTTCCCTCCAAGTCTAAAGTGAACGTCTTCACAGCTGTTAACAGTTTAAAAAACATGTTGCTCGTTCACAAAAACGCCATCGTTTCTTTGACATTGTTAGACATCTCTAATAATGAAACATTTATTAAATCTGATCGGTCACAAAAGAAAGCACTTGGAGGACTGCCATGGCCACACACAGATGATGCAAATGTGTACTGTCAAAGTTTGACAAAAAGACTTGTTTTTGTATCTCACTGGCTGAAATATTATCTTACGATCCTACATTACAAAAAAAAAGAATCACTGCAGAGATTCACTATTTTAGGTAAGACTCTCTTTTACAAACAGGAAAAAAGACTCAACAGCTCCATCAGAAATCAACAACTCCAAACTAATTTTGTGAGTTGACATTAGAGTTTTACTCAATTGATATGGTGGCTTAAAATAAATAAATAAATAAATAAAACAGGGGTATATGTCCTTAAGCCACATGGTGCTTTTTAACTACAGGAACTTTCTCCTGGAACTAGATACCTTTTGAGAAACTGTGCACATTTCACCTAACTTTTTACCTAGGGTCAAAAGCCACTGCTTGGGGGTGGGGGTGTACTTTCCACTGGCCCTGAATTTCAGGCCCCTGGTGGAAATACAGAGAACAATGGACTAAAGGAACTATTTAATTCCTTAAAAAGAAGTTCCTGGAACTAAAAGTTCTGGGTATTTTGGGTCAAAAATGCTCCCATAGTTTCAATAATATAATGTTTTCCGCAGATTTCTGGGGAATGTAAAAAGTCTGTTACTGTATCTTTGTACTGAACCTTTACTTACTGTACGGACTCAACCTCACTTTTGGTCAACTTATTTTCCCTGTGAAGATATTATTTATTTTGAATGGGTGTGTATGTGGCTTCTGGTGTTTTTGCTGCTAGCCTCAAGTGGACACTTGTAGAACTGCAGTTTTGGGACTTGAATGTCGGTGCCATTTCTCACAAGGTTTCATCTTGGTTTTTGTTGAAAATCACCCACTCCACTTTAGAAGAGAAAAACGTACATCTCCACAGGAGTGATTTTTAAACCTTGTTTGACACCTGAAATAACCTATTTATAGTTTCTGCTTCTCTTTGCAAACACAGGCACTCTTATCAATGGGATCAATGGGATTTAACGCCAAGAGTTACATCACAGCCATTACAGCCTGTTTCATCGCTGACAACTGAGGTGATCAAGTGGAGCGATTTCAGTTGTTTTTGGAACTATTAGTCATTGTGAAGAGAAAATAAGGCCCAGATTTAAGGACAATGTAATAGCCTTTAAAGGTTCTGCATCCACAATGAGTTTAAGTTGCATTAGAGAGAAACTTTTTATCAGAGAGACATATAATCATTTACTACACTGTGTTTTTATGTACAAGATCGTAACCATGACCACAGTGACAACAAACAAATAATCTGTGTGTAAATAGGTTCAGTGATTCCAGAGTTCTTCCAGATGTCCATCTGAGGGCAGTTGTTGTGTCGTGAGATCAGTTAATGTGCAATGTGCAGCTCTTTGAACCATCTAAATATGGCTGTGTATAATTACTGTAACAAATGACACCCTGATCACGACAATAAGCTTCCTCTGACCAGAGCCAGGAGTGAACGCAAGAGCTGGTTTTCACTCTTGTTAATGTACAAAAAGGAAAACACAGATGAGAACATGATTCGTTGCCATGTGTTCAGCCATTGTCTCTCTCTAAATTCAAAAACAGGTGATCAAATATAACACCGGTTGTTTAAGATCTCAAAAAAGGTTATAACACTATGTAAAGTGATAAGACAGAATGTAATGGTTTGCGTGAGTAAATCTTTAATTTCTTTAATACTGTATCAAATCATGTCAGTTTTTAAAGTTCTGGGTTTTGTGTTTTTGATGGTCAAGAGAAGATAGGACTGCAGGACCTGGACTCTTTTACTACAGAGCAATGCTGTTGTAATAAGAATAATAATAATAAGAAGAAGAACTTTATTAATCCCTGAAAGGAAATTCAATAATATGTACAAAATGGTTTTTGTCCTTGTCTTGCTGAAACATTAAGGTCTTTCAACATATAGTCATTGTCTGGATGGCAGCATCTGTTGCTCCTGAACCTGTATATATTGCTCAGCTTTAATGGAGCATTCACAGATGTGTATGCTACCAATTACAATGACATGTATGATCCCCATGCTGGCTTTTGTACTGTGCAGTGACAATGAGTAAAGGTGGTCCCTCCCCTCTTTAAAATGGAAAATGCAGCATCCATGATTTCCAAAAAGAATGTCAATTTTTGATTTATCAGGCTACAGGAAAGCTTTCTACTTCTGCTCAGGCTATATAAAATGTATATATTTAGGGAAATGTCCTGTGCTTCCTTATCATGATTATTTATGGTTTTCTCTTTGCATGGTACAGCTTTAACCTGCATTCATGGATGCAGCAGTGAACTATGTGTCCTCAGAATCTTTTAATAATATCCTGTACTGCAGATCAAGTCAGGTGAAGCCAAGTCATGCCTCTTTATTATCCATAAGCGCTGTATGTGCTAGACATACACAGAAATAAAAATAATAATACAATAAGAAGAAAAAAGTCATATTCAGGTCAAGATTCAACTTTATATATTTTCATAATAATATCAAGTGCAGACAGCGGGTGCAATTGGCAGTAATGTGGTCAACAGGTGATAATGTAAACAATACTTGAGTTTTAGAGCAAAAAAGATCTACGAATGATGATAACTGCTAATTCCATGTAATTTTATGATGGGGAACCTTAATTTAAAATCATAGAAGTTATTGCTCACACAGTCTCTCACAAAGTTTTGAACCTCTTCCCATCTTTACTTCTAAAAGACTCATCTTCCCTATTTTATCCAGAAAGTTTTAGAAACTGCATCTGGCATCAAATTTAAGACAAGCAAAAATCTTCATAAAACAAGCAAGTTAGTCAGTCTGAAAATGTGATGTGCTGTCTTTGTTCCATATTTAATTAAAGACAGGGGGGAAAAGGAATTTTCAAACTATCAAAATCTGTCTATGAACATTTTATACAGCATCCCAAATAGTTTGGAGCTAGGGTTGTATTTGGTCTCAGTGGTGTTGAAGTATGAAAATTAAAGGAAGTGGTTATAATGAATTACTAGGGAATTTTGAAAGTCTCATTACAGACAATATGAAGATTTATTACAATGAATGCAAACAGTTGGTCCAGATCTACAGTGGTGCATCATTTCAGGAGGGTTTAGGAGTCTGAGAGACTCTCAGCTCTGCAAAAACATCAACCTCCTGCACTTTTCAGGGTGAATTATTTATTTTGTTATTTTTTATTCATAAAAAGCGCAATGTTAATATTTAACACAAATACTGCTTTTTGGTGCAATGTACAAAAGTAAGAGCCAATTCAGGCCTCTCTGTGCAGATCACAATCAAAACACCATCTTCAAAACATGGATGAAGCTGCACAGAGAGGATCAACCAAGTAACTAAGACTCAAGAACAGCATTGTTCATTCAATTTGCAACAAAATGACACCAATTAAAGACAATCCTGAGTTAAAACCAAAACTCTCTGGAGAAAAAAAGCAAACTGAAATGGCTTAAGCAACATAATCAAATCAGACAGACAAGACATCCACTACTCGATCGCTCAGTGTGAGGTTGGAAGCCACGAAATGGCATCTCAGACACGACGTCATAGAGACGTGCCCGCTGGAGTCCTGTTATAAGGTTTAAAATGCCACAGCAATTTGTTGTAACACAGCTCATGCTTCACACTAATCCCTGTGCCCAAACATGACATGCCGTATGATGTCAGTATGACACCGAGGCTCTGCGCTCCCTCACATTTCCCCTGGCAAAAATAATCTTCACGAACCCACTGTGCTTATTTACCACATCATGGCACACATGGTGGGAAAATCTCCCCTCACTGAGCTGTGATGTGGAGGAGCACACATTTACGCCGTCAGTGGGCCAAGGCGAATCATTTAAAAAATGACAGAAACATCCATCATGACTCCTGAGTTCACCAACGTCCACTTCCAACTTTTTGACAGCTCTCATTTTGCGGTGATCTCATGCAAAGGAAGACGCCTGTCTCTGTGGCTCTGCAGCTGATGTGTTTGAGCCTGACATGATGTTCTGACTAAATAAAAACTGTATGAAAAACTGAGACAAATATGACATTCTCAACTTAATGTTTTTAATCTTTCTCCATCAGATTTAGCCCCTAAACACCCCCTAGTGTTTGACAGTAACCTGATATGAGAGGAAACCTTCCAAAGCCCTCTGTGTTTAGCAGGTAAATAATCAATGCTGACCTCTTCTTGTGAAGCAGGAAGACAAACAAGATCAAGCTTTCCTGTCAACGCTGAGGAGAAGCTGTCGATTTTAAGGTCTTTACCTCAGCTGGTCGCCGTCTTTAAGAGGCTCCTGACAGACAAACTGGCCATCTTTAAAGTTTTACTTACATCAACAGTGTCATTTTACGATCGCCTAAAAAAATTCCAGATATATCCTCATGTGGGTTATGTGCACCCCTGAAATCAGTCCTCACTGTTTGAGAACAAGATGTCAGGATTGTCGCCTGGGGAGCTTATTTTTTCCCCTCACACACAAAAACACAACAAACAAAAAAAAAGCCTCGACTATAGAATGAGGGGACAGATTTACAGCCAGTCAGGGTCAAGGGTCATCCGGCTGGATGCTTTCTTGGAGTGGTCTTTTCTCTCCTTTCTCCTTTCTTTCTTTGAGGTGTCCCCTCGGCTCCCACCCCTCCCCCAGCATTCCTCTCCTTTGTTTATTCTATATAAATACAATCAGAGCAGGCCCACACTGGTATACATTCTCCTTTTCTGTTGGTTTGTCCTTCACACATACACACATGTACGGAAACACACAAACACACAGCTCGCACACACACAAAGGGAGCTGTTGACAGAGTGTGGTAGGCTTGTAAAGGGACCACCGTCCAACCACTATACAAATACACACACACGCGCACACACACACATTTTAACACAATATACACTTGTCAACTACTGACGGGGACACTTTTAGACATTACAGATGATTTATTTATTTATTCGGTGTATAAAGAAAGATGGAGCCTGGCGACTTATATGAAGCTATCGGTAAATTAACAAATAGTTTTTAAAAAATCGCTTAATTAGGCTGACTGAAATTGCACTAAATCAAACTCCTCATAGACAGACTAACATACCTGGGTAAAGCTGTTGGGGACTGATTTTCTCTGTCATGAATACATGGCGATATGGGCTAAAAAATTGACCATAATGAGATTTGCCATTCTTGCGATAATGATAAAAGTCCCGATAAAAAATATTACAATTCCAATCTATAATTTTGACTCATTTTGTCTTAAGAACACCAGTTGGAGAAGTCAAATAAGATATTTAACCACAAGTTTGAGTGGTAGGTTATTGAGAAAACTAATGACATCAAACAAGTTTCAAATGTGAAAACAATTTCCACAGTTATCAAACTCTTGTTGCACAGAGTGAACATCAGCAGCAGATCCACTGTCCGATGTCAGGCATACCAGATTGCGCTCATCTAAGCCCCAGTCTTGAAGGAAGTCCCTCATGTGGAGCCTCGTTTAGTAACGAGCTGCTCAGAAAAATCTTCTTCATTACCTTCGGCCATGTTTGTTTGTTATTCTGCTCTGTGTGGGCTATGGCTGCGAGTCCATCACTCAGGCTTCTGTCGTCAACTTGCATTTATCGTATTTATCATGAGATGGCAAATATTAATCATGAAGGATTTTTTTTATGACATATCGTGAACGTTAATTTATCGACCATTCCTACCAGGAAGTAAACTAAACTTCAACAAAGAAAAACTATTAAATTCTTGATATCTAGTTTATAATATTTATCAGTTTCCTGCTTTTCTTTGTAGTCACGTGACCCCTGAGGTAATTACAATGTGTAACTGACTCAAAACACAGTGGGGGTCACGCATGTCTTGCACTTATTTTGGGGGTCATAGTTTGAAAAGTTTGGGAACCCTTGAATTACACCACAATAAGAGAACTAACATCAATGCACGAAGAATCAAACCAGTAGGTGAAGAGTTACAGTTTCAAAAGCCAAGTTCACAAAAAACTCACTATATGTTATTTTGTGTTTGTGTGTTATACATTTGTTGTGTTGTGCACCACTAAATTCTGAGGAAAGTTGCCATTTCATGTGAACAGATCATCTTCCTCTGAATACATAGGTCTGGATATCCTTTCTGTGATTTTGTCAGACACTAAAAATAACAGCTAAACACTTTGAGTGGACATGTTTGGATTCTTTAAAGGAAAAAGAGTTGCGGCCATTAAAGCAATTTTGTGAAGTCAGTCAGGACGTTTTAAAGAGACCGATCCTATGGACCAAAATATGTGGAAATAATAGTTCTAACAAGAACATGGCCATGGTTTTAAAACACTAGATCTCCATTTAAGGGCTTTTCAGCAGGAGTGTCTGATGCCAGAAAGCAAGCAGAGTAAAGCGTTTATTAAATCCTAGAAAAACAAGAGGACAATAAGAAGACCACATGAAAGAGGAGAGGAGACATTCAGAGGGAGTGAGGAAAGGAGGGACAGAGCCAGGAGATGGCAGAGAAAAAGAGAAAATGAAAGAGTGAGTGAGTGGAGGAGTTTGGAGGCCAAGAACTGTGCGTGCATGTGTGTGTGTGAGAGAGAGAGAGTGTGTGTGTGAACGTGTGTGTGCCAGGGCTCTGCAGCAGTCTGTTGGTAAGGAAACACACAGGAATGTGTGTCCTTCCAGTTTAAAGCAGTTTAATAAACATCCAGTGCTCCATCTCTGAGGCTGAGCAAAGACTGGAGTAATGAAGCAGGACGACATTAGTAGGGCTGGGTCCAAAAAAATCGATTTTCCGATTCAGATCAATTTTTTATTAAAAATTTTCAATATCGATTAATTATATATAAAGATTGATCTTTAATTTTCTCATGAATTGAGTCATATCGAAATCGAATTGATTCAGGAAATCAGTGGCAATACCCAGCCCTAGGCATCAGGCTGAAATCCTATCATGATTAAATCGGACACTCATTCACGTGTTTCATGGTGTAAAATCAGAGAGTTGGAAGCTCCGACCAGCAGCTTCTTCTTTGGCATGTATATCAGTCCAAGGAAGTCTGCTGTAGCATATTCTTGGAGAAAAAGGTAAATGGTGTGTATCGCTAACAGACTCCTTTAGTTTCGGATGTGGTTGAGTACACCACTTTTGATGAACTTTTCTCCCTTATTATGGTAAAATCCAACTTTCAAAACAAACTATTTCATACTTCAGAGTAAATACAAATTATTATCATGTTGGTTTTGCTAAAAAGTCTTTAGAATTTAAGAAACAGGTGACAAGGCCAAAGTGGCAGACATCTCTTAGCATCCTGACCGCCTCTGGTATGTTTGCATTGTTACAGCTAAACTCGAAGATGGAGTTTGTCCACACTAACTTTTTTTCAATTATCAAGACAATAATGCACCAATAGTGACTTTTCTCCATCATATTTTGTTGTTTATCAATTCCTCTTTTGTTTTTTTGTTGTGATCTATTAGTTAGGCATCATGCACCGATTAATTTCATTAATTTCAACGTTATTAATTTATCTGATTTATTTGTTTTTATTGTGTTCAGAAAATAAAACTTGGACCCTGTTCCAGAACTTTTTTTTTTATCATGTTTTATCGGGTTAAAATAAAGAGCTTTTGGTTACCATAGTAACTCACAATCACCAGCCTGCATCATACCTGCAAACTGTATATTAGTGTTTGAGCAATATTGTTTTGAATGGCCAAAGAGCAGGTCGGCTGATGTCTGATATATAACGCAAAATTATTATTATTATTATTATTATTATTATTATTATTATTATTATTTATCCATTTATTTTTTTTCCCTTATCATAGATTTGACTTCACATTACCAATTAATTTGAAAAAAATCTTTACTTGGTAAATGAGACAATACGATATACCACCAGACAAAATATTCTAGTTCTGTGTGTGTTAGTTTTCATGTTATTTGGGTTTGATTTTTCTATGAGTCAACTGAAAGCTGCATTATTTCTTCCAGTGTCTGTCAGAGTCTTCAAATTGCATCTTCACTAAACACACACACACACACACACACACACACACACACACACACACACTCAAACTGATAAGGAAAAGTTAGGGAGTAACTTCTGTCACCAGTGCAAAATAATCAGATTACTAAATAGCTGCATGCACACGTGGATTTAAATTAATCAGGGTTGTGAACTGTGTGTAAACAACTTTTCAGCAGACTGAAGGAGTGGAGCATCGAGTGTTATGTAGAGTGGGTATTTATGTAACACATGAGGTTTTTATCTGACTCTGAAATAGGGACGCCTTTAAGCCTGGTTTATACCTCTCCGTTTATTCCAAACCAGAGTGGCCGACACCGTCATGAGCACTAGATTAAGTTGGAGATGATATGTGTCATGCAGCAGTCGATCAAACTGCAATTACGGCAGAGAAGAAAAGAGGAGAGACTCTGGAGGAGAAGGACTGCACAACTACGGAGGCAGAGAGTGGGGGGCAGTGGTGACGTCCGCTACCAGGAGAGAGCATTTGCAGGTCTAGTGTCCATGTTGTGAATGAATAAATAAATAAATGCTTTTATCACCATTGCAAAAAAATATTCAATGGCATTAAAATTCAAGTCCATGTGGTTATAAATAAAAAGAGTGCTTTTAAAAGGACGAAGAGAAAACACAATTAAGGTTAAAGTGTGCAAGACAAAACAGATATCAGCAACAATTCATATAACTGTAAGACTACAGCCTTAAACAGTAGGATGCTGTCATTGCACTATTTTATAGGCTTTGTGTCAGGTCTAAAATGGTAGACCTAGAGTTCACTTCTCTGAGTGGGTAAAGGCTTTTCATGAGTCTTACTGATGCAGGCGTTTAAGTTTAGGTCCAGCGCAGGAGTAGAGAACAGGCTGTAGACTAATGCCATTTATGACCGACACAGTAAACTCAGGTAATCAGCGACAAAATGTTTTTTTCATTCTGCTTATTTTAGCGCCTGTGTTTGGGTCGATTTCTTGCAGCACAGGACATAAAAAATGAAACTTTTACCATCGTACAAACAAACAGTCCAAAGCTGCAAAAGTGATGTGTTTTTTTGTAGAACATCAGCTTCTTGCTAATTTTTTTTTCTATGTAATAGACTCAACAGTAATGCGATTTTTGCCTGGTGCTTGTAATCAAGGACGAGGACAGAAGTCCAGTTAAATTGCCTAATCGAGTTATGACCATAGTTCGGCTGAACAGCATGTTAAAATACTAGGAGAGACCAACCAGAGCAGAGCAGAGACCAGACAGATGGAGAGAGCGCTATAGCTGCTTCTGATGTTAAAAAAGAAAATGTGCGGTGGATAAAATCTTCAGATTTAGAAAGAAGATTGAAGAAAAACCACCTTCTGTGTGAATAAAGTAGTTTTACCTGAGCTTAGAGTTAAAGCCTGGTTCTTATTCTTGTGATCACCCTTTGTATATTATGACGATGTTAATAACAGCTGATTGGAAGTTGATTTTCACAAAGCGTTGCACTGACCTGTGTGGCTGCGGATGTGGACCCTCAGCGTGCCGTTGCTGGCGAACTTCTGTCCGCAGTACGGGCAGATCTTCTCCTTCTCCCCCGTGTGAGTCTGAGGAGAAAGCAGACATGTGGTAGATGTTAAGAGAAACATTTGTAACATCCATCCTGGACAGCAAAAGCAAAATGTGATCAGCTGTGATAGCTGGGACTCAACATCCGAACATTTGACTTATCAGAACAGAGAAAATCAGATTTATCATGCTGTATATTCGAACATAATCTGATTTCTCTTCGTTAAAGCAACTTCAGAATCAAGATCTGTCTTTAAAAGCAGTCCTAAGAGCATATTTGTAAACGCTCTGTCTGAGTGGGTTAAGAATGCACAGATAACTAAGTAATAGTGTCTAAATGGAGATGCACATGTTTGCATGACAGTAGATCCACTGAGTTGCCCTGAAGGCAGGATCAAAGAACACAGACGATGCAGATTTGCCAGGGTCTAAAGCCCCAGGGACTAAAGGCCAAGGTGCATGAATGCATTCATCTCCTCCTCCTCCTCCTCCTCCTTCTTCCTCTTCCTCCTCTCCTCTTTACCTCCCAGCACTCCACATTGCCGAGCTCTGCAGGCTCATAAGGTCTGCACATGCAAACACAGAGGACAGGCATGTGGAAAGAGCGTGTTACCTCCTCTACCTCTCCCTCTGCCTCCCCCTCTCTCACCCTCCTTGTTGAAAAGTTTGCTCTGAATCCCTCCTCCCCCTGGCTGCTTGTACAGAATAATCGAGAGTATGAAAAGCTCAAACTCAGAGCGACAGTTTCAACAGCAGGACAACAATACAGGAACACCTCCTCTCTGGGCCCCCATCCTTTCCTCCATCACCCCACTGTGTTCCTCTGACACCTCGGGTGTTTCGTTACAAAGGCTCCTTCCACACACACACATGCAGACACACTCTCCACACTTACACTCCTGCACAAACAAATCTGCACGCACACAAACATGGAGGCCAAATGGAACAGTGGTGCATTATCTACTCTTCTGTTACAGCAGAGAAAACATCCCTGCTATTTTAACTTCAACCACTGAACATCCCAACTCAGGTATCTCACATTTCAAACCGTAAAAGTGGACATTTATTGGGACTTGCAGGCAATTCTTCAGATTTTTATGTTTCAATGATCTGTTTGATTTGAAATGTAACCTGTAATTTTCATGCAGGAATGGAGGCGATATGATCCTCTACAAAACAGACAATACATGCACACACATGCTGACACACACGCCCTCTCATGTAACACAGATCCAGGCTCTCTGAGGAGGAAGATTTACCGTCAAACATGAGAGATATTTAACACCTTACCCTTCTGCCAGATATGGACCACTTTCCTACCTAAATACACAAGCAACTACTGCATGTGTACTGCATTACACTGACGTTTTCACGGAAATAAAGACACAACAACTAAAGTCATTCATAAAAGAAAATCACCTTTACCTACAGTGACAAGTTTTTCTCAAAACTAAGTTCCTTAACGCTCACTTTTACTGAGGAATGGAAAAATGGTAAAAGATGTAAATCAATGTTTCATGTTTTTATTTATTCATTTATTTATTTTTGTAGACAAGAGTTATTGAATTTGTTATCACAAAAGGGGGAAGAAACCTGACAAATTTATGAATCTGAAATTGTAGCATTTTAATATTTTTAACATATACAATGGTTATTCAGAATACTATAGTGTTCAAGTTTATGATTTATCCACAGCACCAGCCCTTAGACATAAACGTCTTTGGAACAGACAGTACCCTCATAAATAACTTTCATGCTTTTAATTTGACAGTTTTCTGTCTTGCATTAAGGTTACCTGCAAGGTCAAAAAAAGGTTTCATTTTGAAGTGTGCTCCTCAGATAAAACAGTTTAATAAACAGTAAGGAAGTGGAAATGTTAAATTGATTTGTCACCCAACGATAACAATAAATCTTGAAAGTCGGTTTTGTTGTCCAGCTTACTCACATTATTACCAATATCATACCCATTATCATGTCATTATCATTATTAAGACTTTTAGAAAAGACTGGTAGACTGCAACAGCCCTGGTTAACAAAATGGTTTGCTGTTAATTTAAAAGTTGACAGAACAACATATAATCAGAGTGCATTTGGTTTGAGTCACAGGTATCTGATCTGTTGGCTTTGGTGGCTTTGCCAGAGACAAGTGCAAATAAAACTCAGTCATCTGAATTGTTGTCCCATTAGCTAAGAAATGTCATTTTTTATTAAACCTTTATTTAGCCAGGTAAACTGAACCATTATAAGTGTCATATGTTGTTTCGTTAAGAATAAGAAGAACTTCACTTATCCCTGAAGGGAAATTCAAAAGTTATTAGGTATAGATGATGATAATAATAATAATAATAATAATAATAATCATAAGAAGAAGAAGAAGAAGAAGAAATACAAAATTTATTAACCAAAAAAATATTTTTCAAAAGTATGATAACAGTGTCTTTAAAGTGATAATTCCCTGTTTTCTCTGCTCTTGGTTTCATAGCAAGCCTCTGCACCACAGTTGGTCTGATCCAATCTACAATGTAAACAAAAGTCATGTTTTGGTCTAGTCAAGAAAGTCGAGGTTACCCTGATTTTGGTCAGATCACTTGATCAGAGGTCCGTCTTTTAAATGCTCAAGTACTCATCTTGTTCCATTTTCTTTCTATTGTATTATGTAAGGTCAAATTACTAAAGTACGCAGAGCTACTGTTGGACTTTGATGCAGACCAAACATGGCTGAGAGAAGTAAGTGATCATTTTAGGGCCAAAGTTTGCTCAGACAAACAGTTGCAGATTATCTCTGTGTACATTAAAGAAGACGTCAACATCAGTTTGGCCTGAAGCGAGGTTGCTCTGCGCATGTAAACACAGCCTGCAAGATGTCGTCTCCTCAGCAACCTGGCTTTGATCAAGTCCAGATCTCCCAGCAGCCTTCACTCCCCGTGAGCAGAGAGACAGTTCAACATGCCCGAGTCTTCAGCCCTACTGTTCTGAGACAACCTCCGGGACGTTTTCTTTCTCTGTGTGCCAAGAAACTGTTTGGTTTCAATCTCGATCCATAACCACACCGGACGCTGTCAGATTCAGGGCTCCTAATCTGCAGCCAGATCTGTTTGGGGCTCTGAAGCCCTGCAGAGCTAATGGACTAACTGCCATTTCAAATCAACACAAGAACTGATTTCCAAACCGTCATGGGCAGAAACGCTCAGGACGGTTGTCTCAGCCAGGTTTGACAGTAAGATATTAGCAGTTAGCTGCTCTGCTCTCAAGAGAGGCGTCGGTTTAAACATGGAGCTGAAGAGGCATTTCAGGAATGTTATGTTTTGTTATGTTTTAAGTCCAGTATGATGGTTTCTGATTGATCGTGGCAAATGTGATTTAGAACCACGATTGAGTGACTTCCATTATTTTAACCTGCCTTGGACAACCCCGGAACAAAAGAGCATTTTTAAAAAAGAATTAAAGTCTGTATTTTTGTTTGTGTTTAATTCTGTTGTATTGATCAGCCACCTCAGATGCCCAAGTAACAAATCAGGTTATAAAATCTATCACATAATATTGTGTTATCACAACAGGTGAGATTCGTGTGGACCAGAGGTGTTACCAATGAAGCAAATTAAGACAGTGCAAAATAATACTTGCAGCCACATGCTGCACACAACTTTCAAACAGAGTTTGGGGAAGTTTCATACCGAAAATGTTTCACTTAAATAGATGTATTAAAGGAATGTTTTAGTATTCTTCTAAATGAGGTTATACCACATGAGTTAAACATCACTAGTTAGTGTGTTAGCCACACTGGTTGCCTGTCAGCTCAGCCCTTTCAATTGCCAGACTGTTTTGTCTATCAGATTATTCCATGCAAGACCACAGTTCTTCATTTCCAGGGTGGCATGGTCAGCAAAACTTGTCCCTCTTCAACTAAAAACTTAAAGTTGTCCTAAATTTAAAGCTGATTTGCATTATACCTGAGCAGCTAAAATACACTTAAGCAGGCTGGCAGGATATCACGTGTGTCTATGTGACACACTGACAACCCCTGAGTGACAAATGACGACTGATCTAAGCATGTTTTGCTCAAAAGGACTCGGTTTGTCTATCCACTGAAGCAATGGGCAAAAACATTTATCCTGGGATATTTAACTCCATGACAGTTTAAAAACCCACATTAAGACTTGATCAGCACTCATGAAACATGCTTGAAACCTTCACGCTAAAATAAAGATTTGTTTCTTAAATGCTTTACCAATCAACATTAGAGTAAATCTTACTTTCAGGATAACTTCAAAGGATTTAATATGTTATCTTCCAGCTGGTGTGTCTGAAATTCAAATAAATACAACAATTCTGCTGCTTGGACTCAATTTTTGGACAGAATAACAGCTTTGCAGACATGCAATCACAGTCTCTGATTGAGGTCGTCTGGTTGCAGCTTTTTTTTGTCGTCTTTACCTTCTTATGGCTCTTGAGGACAGACGGAGTGACAAAGGCCTTCTCACACAGGTCGCACTTGTACTTCTTGTGGCCGTCATGCACCACCTGGATGTGCACGT
Source organism: Xyrichtys novacula (assembly GCA_962446985.1). Lineage (NCBI taxonomy): Eukaryota > Metazoa > Chordata > Actinopteri > Labriformes > Labridae > Xyrichtys > Xyrichtys novacula. Next base: position 11,757,355 of record OY660870.1, read on the forward strand.
TGAGCGTGTCCTTCCTCTTGAAGGTGGCATCACATTGGTCACACTTGAATGTCCTCTCACCTGCAGGAACATTTGTAAGAGCCATTTCCAGTTATCTATTGTTGAGTCTGTAAACACTCAGTCATCATGCACAGCAAGAGAGGAACCAATTTGACAGGGGCGATTGTGTGGGCAGAAAACACAAAGAGGGGTATTTCACTGCACCAGACAACCCCAAACAATGGTCTTTAGAAAAGTCTGGTTCTGTTTTTTTGGGACAGAAGTTGTCTTTTTGTGAATCCGTAGCCTCCATCCCAGGGGACACAGTAAAACTAACTGCTCTGCCACATGTTTCATCCAAACGTCAGAGCAGAAAACATGGCTTTTTTATTAATCCTTCAGTGAAAAGCACTAAAAGTGCAGACAGACAGTCCTCAGACAGTGTCAGCTGTTCTCAGAGAGCAGCCTGATGTTTCCCTTCACGCCTCTGCTCACTGCTCCACACAACAGCCTCTATTGTTGGAGAGTAGTTGTTTCCATTATATGGAGATCATTCAATTTCCAGAGAGGAGCTTCGAGAGAGAGAGAGAGAGAGAGAGAGAGAAAGAGAGAGATCGAGAAAGAGAGATAGATAGTGTATATTAGTGTGTGTGTGTGTGTGTGTGTGTGTGTGTGTGTGTGTGTGTGTGTGTGTGTGTGTGTGTGTGTGTGTGTGTGTGTGTGTGTGTCCGAGGTTGGTGGGAGCAAGTGGTTACAAGCTTATGCCTGCTCTTGTATTACCAAGGACGATGATGGTCAGCTTAATAAAATGAACAGCAGTGAAAGCTGAGGTTCATTATGTTCTGTATGAAATCGACACCTTCGCTTCACGATAATTAATGTCAACAGCACCCTCACATAGAGATTCCATTACCGCGGTATGACACCACACACGTGCCTGCACAGACATAAACACACTGTGTAATTCATTAACATACACTCAGGATTGTCCTCTTGTTTTTAGGTTTTGTTTACAATTTCTTGCTCTGGCTGTCATCAACTGCACATAACAAAAGGTACCGTAAGGTCACTAGAAATTTAGCAGGTAACATAAACACATACAGTCAGGCTGCAACAGCGTGCCCCATAACCTTTTTTTTTTAAATATACATGCAGCTTTGTGCTAACTAGGTCTACACGATTTTGGCCAAAAATAAAATTCTGTTTTTTTTCTCCGAAAACCCATTTTTTAATTATTCAGTGACTTCACAAAACTTCACTTTAAAAATAAAAAGGTTTTCTATCATCTCAAAACAAAACCACTGAAAAGCAGCACATAGTGCATACCCCAAGCCAGTAAGTGATGTTGTAACGCTGCCCAGGAAATGCACAAAAGACAGAAGAAGAGAACGGAGCATGGCCACGAAATCATCGCCTTCTTTTACAAACATATGTTTACACTGGTGTCTGTGGGAACTGGGGAACGCTCCCGCAGGAAGGGGAGCCTATGGTGGCCTGGATGCCCAAGACATGATAGAGAGGAAAATCGATTTGACGATTTAAATTTTTTTTAAGATTGTCGTAATCAAATATTCTGATTACCGTTATTATTATTATCATGAAGCCCTACTGCTAACCTATTCAAACAAGTATAAAACAATAAATTTGTGTCAAATCTGTCATGAATCAACTCCACAACATACTGGGGAGGAGGTTCCCTCTCCCTTGAGCTCATCATATATGTGGAAAGAGTCAAAGGAGAGTACAGGACAACACTGTGCAGCAGGGAGAAGAGATGCTAACAGCTCACCTAGATCACAGTGCAAAACTGGAGCAAACTGCACAGGGCTGCAGAAGTTTGTGGCTGTTTTGATTTTACTTAAATATCATTGGTGTAACTTGCTTTGTAAAATCTTAAAGCCAAGTAGATATCAGGGGTAAATAATGCAAAAGATTCTTGGTCAAGAAATGGCCCCAATCCACAGTAAGATAATTTTTTGCAGCCGTACATTCTGCATACTTTTGAGCCTAACAAATTTTTTCCTTTTACCCCTCCTGGTCCACGAAGAGAGAGTCTGGCGGACTTTTCCTGTGGTTTCATTGAGACTTGAAAAACCACTAAAATCCAAACAAACATTACCTCAAAACAGATTTTTCAAACGTACAAATGTTTGGAGAAAATGTCACCCATCATCCAGTTGCTAAATAATAACAGATAAGACATCAATTATATTTTCTCAAATATAACTGCAGCACAGTCTGGACCTCTTATGTAAAGATGTGCAGTTTACCACTCTCTCTTTTCAGAAGAAAACAACAGTCTTTAATCTTTGACCTATAATAGATCAAATATTTTGCAGGATTCAAACAAAACAACCACAAGTGAACATAATCCCCAGGAAGTATTAGCTTTTAAATTAACTGACAGATGTAAAATGTACTTTTTTATATTTTGTGGTTAAAATTTAGCAGCTGGTTAGAAAATCCTTCCCAACTGACAGCTGCCCGAGGATCTATATCTAGGTTAAATATCTTTCCATGATAATTATCCATCATAACACCTGATAGCAGGCTCAGACTGACAATCTGGCAATTCTGGCAAACACCAGATGGGCTGGTCCACCTAGCCACCACCAGCAACAGTGATCTTAATCCACTAAATGTTGGAGCAGTCAATCTGATTATGAATTATGGGGTACAAAATATGTCCACAGCCTACATTAAAAGGACAGTACAGGGGGGAAAAAGGTCATCACTGTCCTGCACCTCTTACATTAGACAATAACACTGCTGCTATCACAGCATTGAAAACCCTGCAACAGTCTGGTGCATCAAAAGTGACCCAGAATCAACAGAGAGGACAAGGAAAGACAAAACATTTATCTACTGAAGTTTTTACAGTATTAATGGCTATTTTTGTCAATTTGCTGTTAGATAGCTATGTACTATAAATCCACTGAAGCAAGGTATGTCTCAGTTCATATACTGTTGACTGTATTTGTTTCTTGGTGAGATTTCTAGTTAGAGTTTTTGTGCTGCTTGCTAGAAGAAGGTGTGTTTCAGGGAAGGAAGAGGGTTCAAACAGCAACTGTATGGGACAAAATTCCTCCCAGAAATTATCCACCCAGAGCCAGCCCAAGGCATAAGTGAACTGAGTGCCTGCTTAGGGCCCCACGGCCAATAGGAGGCCCCAGGAGCAATCAAAAAATTTTTTCTTGTAATATTTTTTTATTTTTTGCATGTAAGAGTGATGCTTTCTGTTTGATCAAATATATATTATTAAAAATAAAATAAAGTAAAAACATTTTAGTGCTGCTGCCGATGTAGGCCTATGATTCTTACTGCCGATATGTCAAAGCTCCGCTACTGTTATGTGCCTCCTGCTGTGCAATGTGCACTGAGCATCCAAAGCACAGGTAGTTGAGGGGCAAAACAATGTCACAAAAAAGACATATCCTTTAGGACTAGAGAAAAGAAAGAGGAAGAAAGAGAAAGAAGAGAAAAAACGCCAAGATAAAGGTATGCAAAGGCATGTCATGGAATGTTAATCAAAGCGATTTGTGAAGGTGTGTGAAAAATCAACAATCAATATTATTGGCAGAAATAGAGGTCCCCAAAATCATTTTTTTCTTAGGGCCCCATTGAGGCTTGGGCCGGCTCTGCATCCACCCGTACACTGCACACCAGGAAATCTCTGAAACTGAAGCGCTGAGTCTCAGAGTTTGAATGCAGCAGGTAAAAGCCTGGAACATTTACCACAAGCGAGGCGGTGGTGTGATAACGTTCATGCTGTGCAAAAAAAAAAAAAGTTCTGCTTTGTACTCTCTGCTGCTAACCTCAGTTGCTGGTAGGTTTTTGCTACTATCGTATTTGTTTAAACCAGCTTTTAACACAGAGACGGACCATTTCTAAAGACTCCCTCTCTTCTGCATACTCTGCACAGGCAGCCCTTCCATACCTAAACCAAACTGGGTGAGAGAGCACCCAACACAGACAGTCTCCTGCTGTGAAGTGGATCTGTAGAAGGCAGGTCCAGAAAATTCAAGCACCTGAATGTCTGGAAATTGTCAGGAGTTCATGTGTGAAAGAGGCACCAGTCTTTTACTAACCGTGCACTTTACTTACAGTATGTTAGCAATGGTGTGTATGTTTTACTCAACTGTTGGAGCAGCCTTTTTACATCTCATGTTGAAGATGGGACTGTGTTAGGCTGGTGTGAATCTCACAGAGGCAGACTGTTGAGGAGCGAAGGTGAAGCAGCATCACTGTGAACAATTTGTTGTATTACCCCATGCATAAAACTTAAAAGTCAGGGCACATGTCCTGTGTCTGTAACTGTAATATAATGTAATGTAAACTTACACAGCAACATTAACTCACTGTGGGGTTGAATGTAAAAAGCAACCTTTTAGTAAAAAGGGACTGCTTTTACATTGGTTTGTGTCTTTGTTTGCATGTTTCATACTGCTGAAGTAGATGCCATGAAGCAGCAAAGTCTTCTCAAAACTCCTGCAGATAATTTTGTTAGTGAGACTTATAATAACAGAAAGCCTTGTATTACAGTCCACGTAACAGTTCTCATCTCCTTAACATTTTTCTGGCCCAAACAAGCTATTTTAAAAACTTTAGTCAAGTTAAAAGTGCAATGAGAATCTGATTAAGGGGGAGAAAGCATATCTCATATCCAAGTTTGCAAGGCACAGTTTATCTAAGCATTTAAATCGTGCGCTCTTTGCTACTTCCACTGTCTAATCCACTCAATAAAAGGCACTCTTGAAACAGGACAAGAAAGTCAGGATAAAAATGTGAAACTGTTGTTCCATCCATGAGTTTATATAAATACTTCAAACTTTAACTCCTGATGCTGCACTTTTTACAGGGAATGTTGTAGCGATTACATGTCGCTACAACATTCACTCACCAAGACACACACCTACAGTGAGATCACACACTCACTGTCCAGAAGTCGATTCTTTATATGAGCTCTGGTGTTATATAGCCTTCCTCCTGAGACAGCAGCAGGAAATGCCTTTAGCTTTACAGTCTCTTTGTTATCTGTCTCAATGGGAGGACCAGCACTGCATCCTGCAAAGGCTCCACTGTCTGTGGGGCTGACACCCTCCACTCGGTAGGTGTATTAGGTGGTCATTAAGCTCCGGACCTACCAAATTGTCATTGGTCAGGCAATCACAGATATAACTTCAATGGGAAAGACAAGTTTAAAGAGCTTATCTTGTGTTACCTGCAGCAAGTTTGTCTTAAAATGTTAGTCTAAAAAGTGCACCACTTTCCTGTTTGCGATTAAGAGTAAAAGTTTGTATAGGTAGTGTGATCACACTGATATGTGCATTCTGGTATTAAAAAATATTTAAGTTCAGGCTGGGACAAGAGGATTTTCATAGTTAGAAAATGAGACCAAAACACTTATCTTAAAGCTCTTGTGGGGAGTTTTTTTACATTTATGAACCGGACTGGAATTACTTTTGATGTCTTTATGACATAGAAAAGCAAAGAAGATTATCAGTGACAAGACTGATGAGTTTTATATTGTAATTTCTAACGCATGACACTGGAACGAGGTGGTGGATGTAAGTGGGGTGAAGAAACAGCCCTGGTTTTATTTTTTCACACAAAACAGTCACAATAAATGATATTTTTGACTGTTAAAAGTCAGAATGATGAGATTTTTTGTCAAGTAGAGGACAAGACAAGCAAAGACTGTTTTGTCCACAAAGGAGCTTTAAGCTTTAAGATACTTTGTTTATAGCCTAGTTCTAAGTAGTTATTGTGCTGTAATGCTGTGCTAGAAAGCAGGGCTGGGCAATAAACCAAAAATTTACCAATACCAAAATTTACAACAACAACCGACGTTATTTTCCCCATGTCAATATCTTCTGTGTCAAAATAAATAAGTAAATAAATAAAAGTTGGTTTTGGATGTGTGTAGGAAGGCTATGGTCTCATATCCCTTTAAGACGCTGTCCTACATCAGAGACGTGACTCCACCTCATCCAGTCCGTAACAAAGAGGGAAAGACAGGTGAGGAGATGGAGGACGGTTCAAAAGTTGTAGCGACTGCAGCGCCTGAAGTAGACAAAGTTAATGTGGGAGGGGGTGAACAGCTTCTGGAGTAGTTATCACCCATTTATCGTTTTCAAGGTGAACTGCTCAATATATCATGATGTTGATTTGTGGCCATATTGCCCAGCCCTACCAGTAAGCACATTATCCAGAGATGACAAGCATATCAAGACTTTTTTCAAGTTGCCACAAAAAACTTTTGGTTAGAGTTGATTCTAACAACCCCTGGGGATGAAGTTATGCCCTGTTTCCCACGTCCTGTATCTGTGAAAGTAGAGCTGTCTTTCTTTTTAGGTTATTTTGGCTTTTCTGGGCTTGGTTGACAGATAGAGAACAGTGGCTGGAGCAGGACAATGGGGGATAGATGGGGAATGACATGCAAGAAATGGGCCACAGGGTAAAATCAAACACAGGCTGCTAGCATATTATGACCGCCGGGCTGTCATAAGGTGTCAAGGTGCACTCACCATGCATTAAGTTGATCAAGATCTGAGTTTCTCTCAATCTCCTATCAGCTGGTTAATGCATGGGTATATTTCTTTGACTGACTACAGCCCTGTACACAACCTAAACATGTCCTGATGTGTCCCTGTGAGGCACTCATACTCACTGTTGTGGATGAGGAGATGACGCTGCAGAGAGAAGGGGGTCCTGAACAGAGCTTTGCACTCCTCACACTGAAAGGGCCTCTCCTCAGAGTGGGTCTGCAGAGAGATGGAGCAGCAGCATGTTTTTAAAGAGTAAACAGAGGCGCCGCCTGCCCCAGTGTGGACGCTGATGCAGCTTCTTGAACTGATGTGAGAGGATCACTCCGAGGCTCCATGGCTGATTTGGTTTGTTGACTTGATGAAGACAAGCAGCTTGAGGGGCTTTAAGTTCAAAGTGCTCCTGTTTTTCTGCCCCCCTCCCCGTGCCCAGCCTATCTATCTGAGTGACACGGCAATCTTCAAAGTAAACAGAGGGGACCTCAGGGGTGGAGCAGGCCAGAGACCCCACAGATAACCACCACCAACGAGACCCTGATTGATTACAGCCTCACTAATAAATCAAGCTTTGAAGTTATCTCTCTCAGAAAGAAAATCCCCTCCATGTTAAAGAAACAACAATTATCATGTGTCACTTCGGCGGCTCACCTTCTTGTGGTTCTTGTAGACGTTGCGGTGAGCGAACTCTTTCCCGCACAGTTTACATTTGTACGGTTTGTCCTCGCTGTGGATGATCTTATGAGCCGTCACCTGGTCCAAACGTTTGAACGAGCGGCTGCAGATCTCACAGGTGTACGGTCGCTTCTCTGAATTATAGGAATAAGTTAAAAGAATTTCAGAATAAAAAAACATGAAGGACAAAAAAAGGGTTAAGGAGTGATGTTTTTAAGTGGGACTCTTCTTACCTGAGTGTGTGATCATGTGGCGTTTCAGTTGATTTGTAGAAATGAACTTCTTGTCACATGCAAGGCACTCAAAGATTTCATGTACCTGGATAGCACAGGAAACAAGACAGCATTGGACTCTGGTGGTTCTGCACCTGGGCCCTATATTTTCATACCTATAAAAGTAAACCCCTATATTTTCATTCACATACCTCAACATATTTTGAACACTTAATCAGAAGTAAATGAAAGGGTTGTTCAAGACTTTGGCTCATAACCACTGCTTATGACCCTGAGTTGTTCAGGTATATTTAGACATGACTGCATTTCCTTGACTAAAGCCAGTCTTACTGCTGCTGATTGCTGACACAACTCGTTTGCAGCCATAACTCCTTCGTAGGGCTGTAACGATTCCTCAAGTACCTCGATTACAAAAGATGATTGAGGAATTTTCTCTGCCTGGAGCACTGGTTTATAAGTTCAAATCGTCACTGTTTTGCACAGATTATTTGCAAGGTGACACACGCGCTTACGTCACCACAGTAGAATGAGGAGTTAGCGCGGTTTTGCGGAGCGGAAAAAAAATGAATGATGAGAGGGGAAGGAAAACAATTGATTGTTCATTATGAAGTTAAATGTCCTGTTTTTACTTGTACATTAATAATTGCACTTTAACTAATAAAAATCATGTTTTATCCAATTACTCGATTAATAGATGGAATATTTGCTAGAATACTCGATTACTAAAATATTCAATAGCTGCAGCCCTAGTCCTTTGTACCTTAAAAATATCAAAAGCCCTGGTCTGAGAACTCTGGGATCACCCTCTAAGTTTTGGTTTTGTTTTTAATTTTGAAGCTTACATGTAAAAGTTGAAGGACCTCAGCCTGCACTCTACAACAGAAACTGAATCTTGTCTATTTTCTACAGACAGACAGAAAAGCAATTAAAGTGATGAAAAGTTTCAGTCTTTTTCTGCTTCAGAGCGTGGCTCCAATAATTGAACATCCAGTAGTTCCCTGGCGTACAGCTACAATAGTGTATGCTAATGCAAAGCAGCTCCTCTTGTCACAGCTGCTTGTTCAGCTAAATGATGATAATGGCAGATTTAAGCTGCTTTACAACTCGTGTCTTATTGTGGAAAGTTTGATTGCTGCTCTGCAACAATACTCAATGCAACAATGCCTCCAATTATCAACTTAGAAGAATACACTGCACATTTTAAAGGGCAGACATCTGTTACAAACACTTTATTCTCTCTTTAATAAATGTGTTACTGAAAAATACCTCTTTTGTGAAAATCTAATGTAACACTGACCTACATTTATAGAAACACTGTGCCTTTCAGACCCTTGATTCTCTCACAGACAATGATCCAGACAATCAGGCATAATTGGAAATCATTTCTGCTACATAAAGCAGAACTGGTGCACCCAAAGACCTGCATAAAGAGGCCACATAGGAAGAACACCTATTTAAAATTTCCTGAAGGTGTAGAGGTTAAATGAGGCGCTGCAGAACTATGACACCACTTCCAGGTGACTTTAGATGTTGGACGGAGCTGAAGTAGCTCTTTGGATTAATGCCTGCTGATTTATCTAGATGATAAATGTTGACAAGAGGAAATTACATTCCAAAATTACCCGCTGAGATAACTAATGAAGAAAGTGAGCTGATTAGTGTCGTTCATTAACTTCCACCAACCTGAAGTTAACCTGAAGCTGAAAACACTTAGTTATACTACAAGGGGAAAAACACTCTGACTGGATACCTTCTCCTTTTTTTAACCTTTGATTTACTTTTGAATACCTGGAAACCTGTATTTATTGCATCTTAATCTCTTTAAACAAGCAAAGATGGTTTATTGCAAAGCACAAAAGCAGGCGTGAGGAGTGACGCACTCTTCCACAACAGTCCAACATAGACTTACTGATTTTTTTTAAAACTGCGCTGAGGACTACTTTTTTAACACATATAAAAAATATGATACATTTGACTGATTTTCTGTATTAGAAGAGACTAGTTTCCATTATTTGATGTTTGTAAACTACTTATCTTTATGCATTCATTATTATTTCAACCATGTACTGTACATCTTAAGGAGTTTTTAGGGTTTAACTTCTTTTTATTTCTTTTTCTTTGCTATTTCAAGTACATACTGTATATTTGATTGCCAAAAGTGTGCATTAGTTTCCGCCTCCTCTGTTTCTTTATAGATACAGTCAATGTCCCATTCTCTGTCTTTGTAAAGCACTTAGATTTAGGGTGACCATACGTCCTCCTTTACCCGGATATGTCCTCTTTTTGGGGGGCTGTCCAGCCTTGTCTGGCTTTGTCCAAGGGAGTTTATGAAATCCTTCAAATTTCCAGGGTTTTGTATGGAAGATTTGAGTTTGTATCGCGTGGACTTACTGAGTTAGAAGTGCATATAAAACACTCGACCCAACATGAAAAACTCAAAATTTACTAGACGTGACTTCATGACTCTGCCCACGCATAGTCGTGTCCTCTTTTTTGGGATTCAGAATATGGTTATCCTATTTGATTAGCTTTTCATTTGTACAAAAAAGTACTATATAAATAAAGTTTGAATGAAGATAAGCAAAGTTTTTTTGTCCACAGGGGGCGCCAGAGTTGACACACACCAGAAGTTCCTCACAAGAGCTTTAATGCAATTTGACTCATGTCGTGTATTTGCATTGGGAAAACATCATAAATCCTGGACTTGTTTGCCTGCTTTGTGCATTACAAAAAAAGTGTGACTACCACCTCAAAGATGATTAGACATTAAAAGTAAACCCCTTTCATGGACTAACAAGGTTTCTGCAGGTTTCAACAAGACAAATTTGAGACTTTTTTAAGACCATAATGAATACAATTTAAGATCCATTTTACATCCATACTGGCAAAAATAGTACAAAAGCCATGAAGGGAAATCAGAACATTTTAAACTAACTTTAAATCAATCTTTATTTGTAAGTAACATCAATTCATTTTTTAAGACCTTTCAAATTTGTATTTCAGATATTTTATGAGCTTTTAAGAGAATTTTAGACAGTTTAAGGCCTTAAATTCAAATTTTTGGATTTTAAACGTTTGAAGACTTTTTAAGACCCAGCAGAAACTCTGTACTGAAGATCTTACAAATGAGATGGATGCAGGGTCTGGGTTTTGCAGGTGAACCCATCGAAGACGATCTTCAACATGAATTTTTTCCTATAGCCAGCAGGACTTCATAGGGCGTCTACTCTGACTTCACTCACCGTACACCAGCACAAACAGTGTGAAATGAGCAAGCTTCATGTACTTCATCCACTTATTCACAAGTGTTCAAAGATCTGTACTTAGGCACTTCCAGCTGAGAGTAATGTGGCAAAAATCAGCCAACACCAAGAGTGTGTTTGAGCTGAGGACTGAAAACACTTCATTGTACACTTCATTAATGAACACAGGCCCCCAATTAATACCCCTAAGAGTTACAGATGGATTTCACCAACCAAGCTGGTGCTAACATGATCAGATGACTTAATGTATTTAAGCCCTCACTTAATAATCTTAATCTTCCTCAGCTCCACTCTATTTTTCTAAATGTGGTCATCTGTGGATCTAAAACAAAGTGCCAACAAACCGGGAGCTTCAAACCAATGGGCGGGTTCAACCACTCCTTAAAAAATAGTGGCTGGCTAATATTAGCCCTTAAAAGAGTACCACAACAAACATTTATTAATATATATGCTTAAATGTTGTATTAGAACAGGGCAGTTCAAATATATGAGCCACAAGTAAGAGGGAGAACACTGACGCCAAGGTTAGGACCTAATTGTCTGCCAACCCAGCCTCTTAAATTTCACAAGTCTTGTGAGATGAGCTCGTGAAAATGAAACCGCCCTCTGCTCTTTGTCACTCAGAATAAATTTGTTACCACTTCATCATAAAGACACCCTCTACATGGAGATGGAGAAACCACAGAAAGTGAGCTCAGAGGCTCAGGAAGCAGAGACGAGCACAACATTAAGAGGGGAGACTAGGTTTAGGAACTGTGTGAGTGTGATGGCTCCACTGTACAGGAAAAACTGCAAAAAACAGACATCACAGTAAAAACGGATCATGCAAAACAGCCTTAGCTTTCGTAAATCCTCTCAGATCCAGTGCACAGTATCTGGATGGGATCACTTGAGCTGCAGAGTCTCACCTTTCTGTGCTGCTGCAGGTTCAGAGAGGAGGAGCACTTTCTGTTGCATATGTTGCATGTGAGTTTCCGACGTGCACTCCCTGGGAAGCAAAGAAAATCTGGGTTAAAAATGACCAAACAAATGAACAAAAGTCAGGAAGTATGGCGATAATTTCAAAAAATCCTCAAACAGTTATAAAAAAGAGAAACTGGAAATGAATTCTCCTCATTGCAGGCCCACCACCCTGCCATTTTGAGACCCTCCCTTTATCCCCGTCTCAATCACATGCCCCACATCTGAAAGTCTGATCCACTTCCCGTCGCCCACACACACACACACACACACAGCCCTTGTCCTGACCACATTTGTAAAACATAAAACCCCGGCTCTCCGTCAGCCTCTCAGATGAATGTCTTAATCTCGGGTTGATACTTGATTCACGTGTACAGCTGCACAGATCCCCGCTGCCCTATATCCCATCATAAATAGCTTTGGAAGTCCAATTATCTGAAGGAGTGAGCCGCCCCAGAACACACAGGTCAGCAATTACGGAGAGCAAGTAATTAGTGATGTGTCTCAACATTGCAGAGATTTTAACTGATCGAGGTCAAGTACTGTTCCCGCACTTCCCTTTAGTGCTGAGGCTGCTAATGGACAACCATCTTCATAATGTGACGTTTTCGAAAGAGGAAAGTGCAACATGTTAGTATGTGTGTCCTACAGGAAGAGACAAAGACATACAGGAGGAGACAGATACCTGTGTGAACATTTCCTTTGTGCTTCTTAAGAGCGTCCTTGCTCTTGAACCTTTTACCACAGCTCTCTGCTTTACAGATGAACCTGGCGTCTCCTTTACAGGCCTCTTTATGCTGCTCAAAGCTGCATACACAAGACAAAATGAGAGCAAAGGAACAATGTCAACCTTTTTACATTATTACATTACAACACTGCATACACATAATTTCTCTTTTGGTGTGATACTCACCTAGATTCGGAGCTGAATGTGTTGTGGCAAAGCAAGCACTGGTGTGCTTTAGAGTCCCCTGATGGATCCAGAGACTCTGAACAATGCAAAACACTAAGAAAAGATGCATAACAAAAACAAGTTCAGCCATAAATGGTAAAGAAACTCATCAGAATGGATCTAATACAACAGAAAGTTTGATTTAATGTAGTTTTACCTCAGTTACCATCATCAAATACTTACTTTCTACCTGAAGTTTAAACACTTTTAAAGATTAAACAGAAAGAATTATATAAAAATAACACTACAGAAACAGGCAAGCTTGTCTTGATGGTAGTGTTTGCTTTTGTAGTTCATAAAGAGGCATTAACATTTAATTTAGTCTGTCTCTCAAACATTTTGTCCTTTTCAGAGACTCCACTTAGGTAATTTCTGGAAAATTTTAGGAAATTTTCAGGAGGCTCTGACCCATAAATGTACTTGACTGGACTGTTCATAAATATTTCCTCACAGCAGGAATCATGACTTCAAATAGATGCTGCATTGGTCATGATGTAATTTTGTACAATTAAATCCAAGAATGGATAAACCTGTGATCCTTGAACTGAACTCATCCAAAAGATTTAATCTACTATAAATACACTTCAGTGACAGTTTTTTAAACCTTTCTATTAATGTGACGAGAAATTGAAGGTACCCCACATTTCACTTTCACTGCCTTTGACATTATTCCTTTCATTGTCTCAGTTCACACATTCAGCTCACCAGGGTAATTTCAAGAAGTTTACAGGAACTCTGATCAGGTTTGAAATGGGCTTCAGAAACTCCTCAGTGATTTTAGCTCCATTTAGATTTCCCAGGAAACAACATCTTCCCAGTTACTCTGAAATCATTGATGCCTTTTCTGCATTAGCACCAAATAAATGTTAAACCTGGTCTTTTTTTTACAATTCTACACCTAACTGGCTGCCAAGTTGATGTCAGACCTCCTAATGACCGGCAGGTTGCTTGTGAGAACAGTCAGACATGAAATAAAAGTTCAGTTAAGTGAAGGAACAGAAACTCACTGGCGCTGCAGAGCCTGTTTGATGGGGAACCTCTTGCCACAGTTTCTACATTTGAACTCCTTCTCCTCCGTGCTGGGCCTCTGGTGCAGACTCTGAAGGTGGGCCGCCAGGATCTCCTCGCTGGGAAAGCTGCTCTCACACAGCAAGCAGGGGTGGTCCTCCTTCTTTATGACCAGTTCTGTATAGATTTAACACACACACACATATCAGTTAGGATTTAAAGACACTATGTAACAGACCAGTTAACAGATTATCACAATCACGATCTTATTCCTCTGTACCCATTTTTACAAGGTGCTTGGCATCTTTACTGTTTTCATCGTCATCTTTAATGTCCTCCTCTTCTTCCTCCTCCTCCTCTTCCTCCATATCACTGTCCAGGTAGCCAATCAGGAGCTCTGTGTCTGTCTCTATGTCATCCACAGCCAGGTAAAAGATGTTCTCCCCATCCTACGAGACAAAAATGTGTTATAGTTGGGATAAACTCACAAGGAACCCTCTGTTTCACTATTTGACAGTGAAACAGATCCACATTATGGTAGTAAAAACTAGATTCAAGCAGATAATGACAGGTACATCAACAGCTTGCATTACTTTAATTAGGCGGATAACTGACAATAACTGGAACTAATGAGTGACCGAACTAAAATGTTTTGCATAGCCTACGTCACAGATACAGATACTTCTAAAAAAAAAGCAAAGCAAATCCAAGGCTGTGGGCAAAGAAAAAGAGTCTATGTTGGCCAGAATACTATATAATAACAGCCATACTGACAGCAGGACGAGTGTGCTACATGGAAACAGTCTTGCAACCACACAATTAACAAAGCCATGAAACACTGGCACGACTCTACCTGAAAATTTGAGAGTAATGAAGCAAATGAGAAAAGCATCCTTCGCCATAAATAAGTTTTTTTTACCATTTATGGTGCTGCAGTCTGAGTATATTGAGACTGGCTGACTGCTAAACTCATTACACCCAGACAACAGTCTGTTAAGGCTGATTGAGGCCACAGGTCAAAACCTCAAACCCTAAAAAATGTTGTCATTAACTCTCCTGTCCTCAAAGGTCATGCTAATAAAATCAAACCGTCATTTTGTTTTAACAGAGGGATTCTAAATATACATAAATAACGATTAAGAAGAGGAAAGCTGCACAATAAATGTCACTGCTGATGGAACGCAGAGCTTGAACACACATGGATGACCTCTGAATGACCAATCACAGCGGGCACTTGGGTATTAATGGCAGGAACTTGGACCTCAGACCTGAAATGTTCATCTCCTCTTCTTCATTCCACCTCCATTTTTCTTCCATCATGAGAAAAGTCTCTTTTATCTTTTAAACAGGAGGGCAGGAGGTGAAATTGCCAGATCCAGAGTGCTGAGGTTGTGTTTACGAATGTGTGCAAGACTTATTGTTTAGGGATTCCTACCATTTCTGTATTTATAGGCCAAGCTGCTGTTGCTGATCCTTGCTTTGTTGTCACAACTTCAAAAAGTGTATCTGGAGTTTTTTGGAAAAGGGAAAATAATATAAAATGAACTCTACTAATCCCCGTAAGAAAATTCAACTTGACTAAAGAGTCATTCCCTTTTGTTACAACAAACTACAACACTAGATTTGAATGTAAAATAAAGGCACAAGAGCTGAATGTAAATAGTGATAGTGTATAAAGTCATTACTAAATTAGGATTATATCATTTTAGGAAAAGGAGAGAGGTATATTAAAACGAGAAAATGGTAAAAAAAAAAAAAAAAGAATTAAAATGATAAGAAACTGGTAAGGAGACTAAAAACAGCAGGAGTAAAAACTGTTTAAAGTAATTTTAAGACATGTATGAAGATAAAATAGAATTACACAAATAACTAACAAGGTAAAAAAAAAAGAGGTATGCAAGCAATAAAATCAATGAATAAATAAATCATACGTCATATAAAAGCAAGTATGAAAGAGTGAGTTTTAAAAAACTGAGCTGTTGAGGCAGATTTAAAAAGCGTCCCACCCCCCACACACAAAGCCCTCCCCTCTGAGCTCCACGATAACTCCCCCCCGAACCTGCATCACCCTCCCCACGACACACCCCCTCTGGCAGAGCAAGAAGCCGATCAGCAGAAGATCCTACGCCAGCTTCAAATAGGATTCACCATGTCGGATTGCTAGTGACTAGCGGCAGTAAACGCCAGCTCTGCTAGCGAACACTGTCTGCAGCTGCCTGGACAGCTACCGTGTTGACATTGCCTGTGTCTAATAAGAGTTGTTTATATGTGGCATTTTATTATGCCATGATGAAAGGCAAAAAGTACCTGTTCAACAAAAACTCTGCTGTCTCTGTGTCTGTTTTCAGGCCCAAATCCTGGCGGAGCTTTCTTCACCGCTCAAAGGATGACCCAATGTTTAATTGAGTTCGATTCCTTGCTCGGTCACATTTCCTCTTTGTCTCTGCCCTTTCTTCTGTTGGCTTGCGTTTTCTTCCCACTTTAGGCGGAATTGTTTTTTCCGTCCTTCTCCATCACAGCTCCTGTAGCTAAGCTACTACACTACTTTTGGCCGCTCAGAGCTCCGAGGAGGGCCGGGAGAGTGGGAGGAGACGAGTTGGAACTACAGGAGAGGGGTGTGTCGAATACAGCAAGGAGATTGGATGGCGAGGCGGAGCAGGAGATTGACCAGTAAGAGCTGTCCAGGATGCATTTTTTTTTTTGTAGGATGGTAGGGGAAGGTCCCGCCCTCCTTCGCCTCTGATTGGCTAGAAGTGCCCAGCTCCGATTGGTTATTCCTAATGGCTGTGAAACGTCATCGTCTGTCAGGTTAGGTTTAGGATTCGGATGTTCAGAACTGCAATAATGTTCTGTTTTATGTACAGAGCCAACAGTCCGCGTTTGGCTAGAGAGTGCGATGACGTCTCCAGCTTTTCTAGCCAATCAGAGGCAAAGGAGGCAGGACTTTCCCCTACCATCCTACAAAAAAAAAAATTGCTTCTGGGATGGATGGCTCCTATTGGTCAATGTTTTTGCAGCCCTGCAGCTGCAAGGGTGAACGTTTTTTTTTTCCATTCTTTTTTCACTGCACTTTGTGGAGATTGCATGATAGGACCATGATGGCCATATCAGTGAGGTTCATAATAATTACCAATCTCGCCATCGTCAACCATACCTTTAAGTAAAATGACTGTGGCATCCTCAACACCTCTGTTGGGTCTATAGGCTAACTGCATAGGGTCGAAATCCTGCTCAGTGTTCTTAAGGATTTCAGATTTCACCAGTTTCTCATAAGTTTTCATAGCAACAGATGTCAGTGCTATCGGTCTGAAATCATTGAGGGTTTTAGGTGAGCTGATTTTGGGGAAGGGGATAATAATTGCATCTTTCCAGACCCTTGGCACATGTTGCATCTTAAGGGACTGATTGAAGATATACTGGAAAATGGAGCTTAGCTCTTTTGCACTGGATTTCAGCAGGTGGCCACAGATACTGTAAGGACCCTAACTCTAATTTATTTTGAGGGAAAGGAATGATTTTTCAACATCTTTTTGGGTGATGAAAAAGCTTTGATTGTCAATGACTTTGTGACTCACATCGTGTATTTCCTGGCCAAAATCAAAGGTGTCAAAGCAGGTATAGAAACAACTGAGGGCATCAGCAATTATCTGAGTTGAAACCATCCAAAAAGTGAAACCACCGGGTTTTGAGTTTTTAATGCCAGCAATAGCCTTCATGCTCGATCAGGCAGATCCAAGATTTTTTCGCAGAACATCTTGTTTTTTAACTTTTCTTTTTTTTTGTTCAGCGCTGGTCCCACATTAAGACTGATTCTGACAAAAGGGTACATCCTGTCAGAAAAAAAGCAGGCTGTTGTTTTGTAAGGACTTCCTGAAAGCTTTGATATGATTTTGATGTTTCTACTGTAGTTTGGACATACTTGCAAATTAGAATTACATCATCATCATCATCATTATTAATATAATGTTATCTTGTCAGCGACCTGCCAATGCGTTTGGTCAGTTGTTTTGGGACACAACAGGTTGACTTGGTACAAACAAGAATGAGAGCGCGCACACTGTAAGTAAAGTTAACGGTTCGGGGATTCGAACTGTTAACTTTCTTGTTGTGAAACAGCAAAAATGACTGCATGTTATGTGTGTAGCCTTTTTTATAGTATTCAATAATGTACATTGCTGGATTTCCATCACATTGTGCAGTTTTACTTTCATATATTACACAACTTCACATATTTCTATCTGCAAAGGAAGTTGAGGAAAAAAATCTGAGAGACTTTTCGATTTGTTTTACAATTAAATTGTGTCATTTGATGTCAGTTCTGTCTTTTTTTCATTGCAAAGTTTCTTCAATTGTTTCCTTTCATATCTTTATTTCTTTTATATATTATCACATTCAAACTTCTCCATGTCATCTGTAAAGCTGAATTCATGTGGACGTCTGGGATGTCTTTCAAAAACAAAAAAGCAATAAAAAGCTGCCACTTTGACCTCCTGTCAAAAATACAGTTTCAGATCCACTTTGAAGGTTTCCAAGGCTGAAACAGTATGTCTTCTTTAAAAACTGCATTAAAACATCTTCTATCTGCTGCCAATTCAAACAAAATCTCTCTTAGTGGTCACTTTACAGACATATTTCTGAAAGGAATAATTATAAGCTAGTCTTGACAGATGTGTTCTGCCTGTAAAATGTCTGTAGGAAGTCTTTCGAGCCCATCCTTGTAGGTATGTCTGAGGGATTCATTGTTCACAGAGAGGAAATATACCTGAATGGCTGCCAGGTTCTTCTGCTCCTGTGATGGCGCCTGATGGACAAACCGCAGCCAGTTGGCATGACGTGGGTTACTTGCATCCAGAATATACAGCACGTCTCCTTTGCTGCCACGCACCTGGAAGAAAAACATACAACACACAGCATGAGTTTTCAGAAGTGGACGACTGATTCTCCTTCTTTGGTTTTTCTGATTCGTCTTCTGAGCATCAAAGTCAGCCGTTCTTACGTATGGACACTTTTTTCCTCTGTGCAAGCTTGGAGCTCACAATGTGGCAGGAACAGATAACTACATCAGGTTTGAATTCTACAAAAGCATCAGTCAAATCAGTGATTGTTAACTGATCTGCGTGTAATTAAATGTTTTCTTTGAGGCAAAAAAACTGGGAGCATATTGGGACAGAAATGCAGCAGCTGTGTCTTCCCTAACAGCTGTCCTGTGATAAAGGATGTGTGTTTCATCTGCCTGCAATATTGGCTCATCACAGCTCAACTGGTGTAATTGTGCCGTTATGCACACATTTGTTTAAAATTCTGGTACATTACTGCTAAAACTTTTTTTTTTAATTTTTAATTTCTTTTAAACTTTGTTCATATCAAAGCTTAAAGATTGCTGCAAAAATAACAAAAGCGAGAAGTTTTTACAACTGGAAAATGGCGCCTCAAGAGCTGCACAATACCTTGCATATTTATCAATATTTCAGTATCAGTATTAGCAATGAACACATATCAATCTAAGGTCTTTGCTGAGCATTTACTGTTACATTTAAGCAGCTAGATGGAGACCCAGCTATTATGAACATGACTTTCTACAAGTTTGATGCAGTCAGATGAAGCTTTAACCCCTGATAAACTGGCGGTAATGAGGGGATGAATAACTACTCATGTTTTCCGGATTCAGAAGGAGCTGGTTTCAATTTCAGATAATGTCGAACATCAAGAGCAGCAGACCCAGACAGACAACAGGAACGAATGTATTTGAGCTAATATGCTCTCTAAAATATTTGTTTCTTTACCAAACTTCTTATCATTGTCACAATACTCAACAATGCCAACGCATATCACAGTTTCTTGTACAGTATAATTTAAGCTTAGTGGCAGATTTGCTGGTAAAAGTCTGTACATAGTGTGACTCAAAAAGCAAAGTTTAGATTTGGTAGGGAAAAGTAGACACAATTGTTGAATTTCAATTATGGATGAAAACACATCACTTTTTTAGTGAATCCTTTTCAGCCACGGGTATTTTTACCACTGCTGTGTTATGAGGTCGCACAGCATCAAGAAACTGGTAACACACGTTTTTTTTATATACAGTGCTTTGAAAAAGTATTCATACCCCTTGAACTTTTTCACATTTTGTCACTCTACAACCACAAACTTTGAAGTATTTTATTTAGATTTTTTGTCATTGACCAACACAAAGTAGCACATAATTGTAAAGTGGAACAAAAATGATACATGGTTTTCAAAAATTTAAACAAATAAAAATCTGATCAGTGTGGTTTGGATTTGTATTCAGCCCCCTGTACTCTGATACCCCTAAATAAAATGCAGTGCAATCAATTGCCTTCAGAAGTCACCTAATTAGTTAATAGAGTCCACCTGTGTGTAAGTTAGTATCAGCATAAATACAACTGTTCTGTGAAGGCCTCAGTGCTTTGTTAGAGAACACTAGTCAATAAAGAGCATCATGAAGACCAAGGAACTCACTGGACAGGTCAAGGAAAAAGTTGTGGAGAAGTTTAAAGCAGGGTTAGGTTATAAAAATATGTCCAAAGCTCTGAACATCTCAAGGAGCACTGTTCAATCCATCATCCAAAAATAGAAGAAGTATGCCACAACTGCTAACCTACCAAGACATGGCTGTCCACCTAAACAGACAGACTGAGCAAGAAGGGCACTGGTGAGAGAAGCAGCCAAGAGGCCCATGGTCACTCTGGAGGAGCTGCAGAAATCCACAGCTCAGGTGGGAGAATCTGTCCACAGGACAACTATAAGTCGTGTACTCCACAAATCTGGCCTTTATGGAAGAGAGGCAAGAAGAAAGCCATCGTTGACAGAAAGACATAAAAAGTCCCGTTAGCAGTTGGCCACAAGTCATGTAGGGGACACAGCAAACATGTGGAAGAAGGTGCTCTTGTCAGATGAGACCACAGTTGAAATTTTTGGCCTGAATGCAAAGCACTATGTATGGCGGAAAAGTAACACTGCTCATCATCCTGAACACACCATCCCCACTGTGAAACATGGTGGTGGCAGCCTCATGCTGTGGGGATGCTTTTCGTCAGCAGGAACAGGGAAGCTGGTCAGAGTTGATGGGAGGATGGATGGAGCTAAATACAGGACAATCCTGGAAGAAAACCTGTTGGAGGCTGCAAAAGACTTGAACCGGGGAAGAGATTCACCTTCCAGCAAGACAATGACCCTAAACATACAGCCAGAGCTACAATGGAGTGGTTTAGGTCAAAGAATATTCATGTGTTAGAAATGCCAAGTCAAAGTCCAGACCTAAATCCCATTGAGCACCTGTGGCAAGACTTGAAAATTACTGTTCACAGACGCACTCCATCCAATCTGGCTGAGCTCGAGCTATTTTGCAAAGAAGATTGGGCAAAAAGTTCAGCCTTCTAGATGAGCAAAGCTTGTAGAGACATACCCCAAAAGACTTGCAGCTGTAATTGCAGCGAAAGGTGGCTCTATAAAGTACTGGCACGGGGGAGCTGAATACAAATGCACACCACACTTTTCAGATTTTTATTTGTTTAAATTTTTTAAAACAATGTATCATTTTTGTTCCACTTCACAATTATGTACTACTTTTTGTTGGTCTACGACAAAAAATCTCAATAAATACTTTTGAGTTTGTGGTTGCAGAGTGACAGAATGTGAAAAAGTTCAAGGGGTATGAATACTTTTTCAAGGCACTGTATATATTTGAAGAGGAGATTAGTAGCTGTGTGCAAAAGCATTTGCATCGATCAACATTTTTTTATGGTGAAACAGACACATCCATCTGCTGTCCACAAGTGAGTCAAGCCATGGCCTCAGTTTTCGACATATTTGAATTGTAAGACCTTTAGATGTGCAGAACGATGTACGAAAATAAAAGAATAGATTTACCTCCCACATGAGTCTGGCGTCCGAGCTTTCATCTAGCTCATTTGGCAGCTTTCTCTCTCCAGCAAAGGGGCCAAACTTTTCACCCTGTAAAACAAACACAAACAAAGAGATCGTTTCTCAAGTATGCTATTTTACAACAAAGGAGCAACCAGAATCATTTAAAATAAGAATGCATGACATTGGATTATTGACTTTATCTAACAAGCTGATATTTTAAACTCATTTTAGCATATACAATACTGATATGTTTGCACCTTTTATCAATCTAAGATAACTAAACTTTACAAGCAATAGAAACTAAATTTTACTCCTAATGTAACATTCATTTTCCTTTTTTTTTCTCTTTGGGGGGGCATAAAACAAACATTTAGTAATGGGTCTACATGGTGCATTTGAGTTATCTTGGGAGTCAGAGGTCCGAGCTGAAAATGACGTCACACCTGAGTTCCAAGCGTTTCGGTTACCAAGTCAGAAAAAAGCAAAATCGGAGGCCTGAAACAAGTTGGCTACATCTACGAAAGTTATTTAGCTAAAATAACTTTCAAAATAACTTTTAAAGTAACTTTCGTAGATGTAGCCAACTTGTTTCAGGCCTCCGATTTTGCTTTTTTCCTAATTGGTAGCAGAAACGCTGGGAATTTGGGTGGGACGTCATTTTTAGCTTGGACTTCTGACTTCCAGGGTAACTTGAACGCAACAACAGTCTGTCTCCAAAGCCCCAAAATACTTCCTTACATGCGCAACACCAAAACCTCACCTTTTTGGATGATATAAGGTCTGCAGGAATTTTCATATCTATCAATAATTGTCTGCCAGTACAGATATTATGCTAATAATATCCTGCATCTCTTTATATTTAAACTTTACAATATCCTGTGATGTTTGCACTGTGGGTACACGTGGACACGCCCACTTTTTATTATGCCATGTGAATGCATCATTCAGAACAGGATAGTTTTCATTTGGATCCTCTTGAGGAGCCAAAATCTGCAGGGGGCGTGGTCAAAACGTGTGTTGCATCCATGTTCATGCTCAGACTGCTACTGCACAGATGCACAGATGTAAATAACACTGTCCTGTTGAACGTTACCATATTCCTGCAGTTACACTAGAGCCTATTTATCCTCCAAGACAACTTCACCCGTTATGTGCAACAGTGGAGGGATAAATCTGCATTTTTAGAAAACGATGTTAAAAGACAAGAGCTTGAACATTCATGAAGAGTGTTGGTTCACTAAAAGAGGCTCACGTCCCCTCTTTTCCGACATGGTTACACTGTAACGTCGAGCGCCAGAAACAACTGGAGGCACTGTATCTACGTGGCACTTCACGTCAGAGCCGCTTGGGTTGAGTCTGGGGCTTTGACAGCGACAATCGGGATTACGGCGAACAGAAAACCTTTCAACATCGCTTAGAAGTTTCTAGAAAGTACCTGAACTGGCATAAACTCGGTAACAGAGCCGCCCGGTCGGAAACTACAAACCTTTTTCACCCGCCTCGCCGTGTACAGACCGATTCCATCCTGGACCTTTGACGATTTCAGGGAAAATCTGTCTGGCACGTACATACCCAACATTGTCATTACAGGGGAGTTTTTCCTCCAATGACAATACGTTGGATACCAGAAGTGTCAGCCAATGTGGATAATCATGTCAGTTTGAATTTGGAGCAGAAAGTTCCTTCTTGAAACGGTCCAGGTTGAACTCCTGTTGCTCCTGCTGCAGGAAGGAAATGCTGCGCTCTGATTGGTCCAAAGTTTGTAACCAGAAGCTACCTTTGCTGTCGTGCAGCTCTCCAGACTGTGATTCATTCAGGGTCTGCAGTCTGTGGGTTGCACTCACGGCATGTACACGATGAAAGCAGCTCTGTAAAGACACTGTAATAATGAACAGTAGGTCAACCAGTTAGGGGAGAGTGGGGTAAGATGAGCCATTTTTCACATTTCGGATCACTACATTAAGGCAATCATAGTTTTGTGTCTAACTAGTGTCTCTGCATACGTTTCAAGATGTTGTGTATCCCTGCAAACCAACAGAATGAGTGTAAACTGTCTAGATAATATAGCATGCCAAAACATAGTGGTCTCCAATGGTCAACTTACCCCGTGTATATGGTAACTGGGTAAGTTGAGCTGTATCCCTACTACCCCCTCCACTCTCCACCCCAGCCCTCCCTCACCTTCTCTCTCTCTCTAAATAACAGTCACTTCTTCACATTCATGTGTATTTTTATCTGTTTTACGCTATTCAACTGGTACAATATATATATATTTTTTATTATTAATGGATATAACTGCTAGAAAGCTGTTTTGTAAAAAGCCATTTTAACATGAGAATGTCTTTAAGTGATTCAGAACATTCACAGCTGTATTTTTGAAAAGAAAAAGTAACACATTTCAACAATCTGAACTAAAACACTGATCCCTCATCAGACTTCTTTACTTTCTCAGTTGAACCACTGGCTCAACTTACCCCAGAACTACTATGATGACTTTATTAGTCCTCTAAGCTAAAATGGTGGACTTTTATGTTAGGTTTTTGACCACATGGTGTAGCTCATAGATACCACCATTGATGTATAAAACAAATTTTAAATGGTCTTTTTTGGTCTGAACACAATTCTAATAAAACTTATGACTGACTAAATTTACTGTTGAGTGAAAAATTTCTTTTTAGAAATAAATGTCTAACCCCTTCACCCATGTGCTTCTAACCTTCACAGACTCCATGAATTGATGCCCATCTCCTAAATATTTGGTCACATGATCAATTTCCTTTACCATTTCCAAGCAACTTGCCCTTTGGCTCAATTTACCCTTTGGCTCAACTTACCCCACTCTCCCCTACTTAAAATACTTGAACAAACGCTGCATTTTGGTCAGCAAGACAAGGAGTCCCAAAAATATATAGTTGGTGACAAAAATGACTATTTGTTGTCATTTTTATATTTTAATTTGTGTTTCCTTTGAAAGTATTTGTCTCTTTGCCTGCCAAGTAGTTGACTGTTGGATTTTTTTTTTTGTGGATGCTTCACATTTTATGTACAACCCAGTCACCAAAACGTTGACTGAGTCAGTGTGTTAAATGTTGACAAAAAAAAAAAAGATTTTGATGGTTTGTAAACCATCTAAGCCCCGAATTTAATTGAAGAATTGTTTTCTATTCAAAAAAGTTTGCATGCTCATTTCAGAGTTCCTGTGTAAAAATTTTGTTTTTAGTTGCTTTTGGCGCCCCCTGTGGACAAACTGGTTCTACTTTCCTCTGCAGATTTTGACCTGTACATATGAAAATAATGTTCTCTACTGACAAAACTTCAAACTCGTTGTCTTCAAAAGTCAAATGTGACACAATTTTTGCAATGTAAAATGTAAACAAGCTTTGCTGCAGCAGAGTTTGGTGGCATCAGTTTCACGTGTTAAAAGCAACAAAAGAAATAACACATCCTCTCGATTATGGTCCCACTCGCATTTCTTGTTGTTGCCCATAAAGGGGCATGTTTAAAAGCCAAGGAGACCAAGTTTCTTTCCCATTTTTGCCTGTTATAGAAATTCAGCCCCTAAACAGTTAGGGGTCTTCTTTGTCCTATTATTAGTTTCATGATGCATCCACTGCTTAAATAGGTGACAAGATCAGACTGCAAGCAGGCCAGTTTAGCACCTGGATTCTTTCACTACAGAGCTATGCTGATGATTTTAGTCCACTGACTAGTCCAAAATCCATTTATTGCATTAGTCCAGCTGGATATAGATTTTTACAATACATGTATACTCATTAGTCCAACTAAAATCACAGTGAATCAAACCTCACATAGTCAGTGACACCTACATAATCCAGTTGGGGTTGATTTTCTCTTTGATCTGCATGCTTCCTTTGGACTAAAACTAGTACCAAAAGTGACAAACTAAAAGTTCCTTACAGGAGCTTTAAAGTGTAAAAAAAAACATCCCTGTTTGCTTTGATGTAAAGGCTTTAGTATGTTGCAGAGGTTTATTTACTTATTCTGAGTTCATGTTTAGGCTAAGCAGACAGAACTCTGATGAGGTTGAACTTTAAAATCTAGCATAGAAGTTCACCAAATAAAGCCAGATGACTTCTTTTACTCTTATATGGGGAGCAGCTCAGCAGTAGATGTACTTTCATCTGTGCTAAAACATAAATTCTGTTTATATTTCTGAGGAAATACTGAAACTATCAAGCTTCAGGCTGAGCCCACATAAACTACATGATGTTTTTACATCCACTCTTACCTTCATGTGTTAACTTTCCCTCTGCACAGGGAGATTAACATCACCTCTAATCACAGGCTGTTTGTGTGTATTCTGTTTTTGAACACCTCTTTAGCAAATGTCTCTCTCCTTTAATCAGTAGAGTGTCAGTGTTATGTGCGTGTTGTTTACTGTGTTTATAGCTTGTGTTTATGCCAACGGCTTCCTGTTTTGTGCGTTGAACTGCTTCATGATTGGTGCAGACGACCAGCGTTGGTTGACAATTACAGCAGAGACAGGATCATGATGTCCGTGTTTACTTCAGAGTCAATGAGCTGTCATGTTCGAGTGTCTTTGTCAGCCTTCACAGAGAACTCTTTTGAGGGATTCAGGCCTTGAATATGGGGTAAACATGTCTTTCAGAGGGGATTTTTTTGCCCCTCAGATCACTTCTGTGTTTGAGATGGTGTCATCAGAGTCCAGGGTCATGTTCCAGGTGAACTTCAGAGAGGGCTACAGGGAGACTTATTGGGTGACAGGTCTGATCACAGTACTGAAGAGGGCCTTTGTGCTGGTCTGCCCCACCCTTGTCCTTCTTGGTCCATTTCTGCCCCCCCTGACCCTGCTGTCAGTGCCTCGGCCTGTCGGGGCAGGACGATTAAATGTCATGACCCCTTTTTTCCTGCGTGCCCTCTGAGGACCCTCCATCCCATTAACTTTCACTCAGCTTTCACTCAGATCCCAGGGTTATCCCCAGCAGCTCTGATCTCCAACACCTGCACAAAAGACACTCAGAAACACACACTAAGAAGTCCTCTGTTAATGCCAGGACCCCATTACAAGACCCAAGCACGCAAGATGATAATCCCAGTAAGAGATAAATAAGGACATGTTTGATCCAGGGCAAGCTGAGCTAATCATCAATAGTTTCCTTCTGATAGTGACGCAACCTTGAAACAAACCGCCTATTGTTCAAAAACATCACATCCGTGCAGCCTCCAAGAACAAGGGTAAGGTTTCTTAGAGCTTCTGATCTGACCATCTGTTATCCTGCTCCATAAATTATGTTTCCGAGAGTTCGTCATTGTTTACAGTCTGACCAGCGACTCCAGAAACGAGAACATAGTTGGAGTTGAGAGACGATGTCTAAGAGCAAAATGTGAGCTGCACTTCCTCTAAATGCAAATGTTTGTTTACAGAGATTGATGAAAAGCTAAATTGTCATCAGATGATAGTTCACAGGTTATGAGATTGCATCATGGCCGACGTTTTCTGACCCTTTTTTCTCTCCACACAGAATGTTCTTCAGTACAAAGCCCACCGGTATTCAGGCTACTAACACATTAATGCCAGAAAAAAGTGTCCCTTGCCTCCAGATTCTGGTTTTCATTCAAAGAATCTGCAGAAGAATCTGAAATTTATTTTAAAGTTGGATGAGTCAACATTGTAGTCTACTGAGGAGAATGCTAAATGGTCTGGAACGGTTTTGGGACTTCGACTGTACAGTTAAGATCTGCATGTGGAGCATCAGGAGGACGGGAATGATATTTAGAATAGATGCCAGAGCTGGAAAGAAGTTAGGGGTCAGCAGACACAAAGAAATCAAAGTGATAGGGCTCTAATGAAACAAAGTAATTTCCATGGTCTGCAGTTCATGGGGTTTAAGGTATCTGGGAGTGTCTCACAACAGTTTGTTTTTTTAAGCTGCCTAAAATCTGGCTGCTGGGTGTTTTGAGAGATTTTGGCCCATGCAGGACTGGGCTGAAGTAGGTTTGATGTTATCCCCATCATTTTGCATCCCTTGATATACCAAATCAGTTTCATGAAGGAGAAGATGGGGAAAGACTCCTGTCTTCAAATGAAGATTCAGTCTAGCTTTATTAGCAAAAACACTCATGTTTCCTCCCTTATGCTTCTACACATCCACGTGTGCATTGAACAAGTAGAGGGAGGCATTGAGAACTCTCAGGCCAAGCAGAGTGGTTTAATAAGAATCGATGCACAGTTGGAGAAATCCCCTAGTGACCACTTGAGGGACTGCACTTTTAATCATGCTCAGATTGGCTTCAATTTGAATTCTGAACAAGATCAGAACCAACTGCGATTTAAAAGGTTACGAGGGGTTGCAGTCAGCTCAGTGGTGTTTTTAACCAAAAGCTAACACCATTACGTCAATGTGCTTCATTCTAATAAAGATAACATGCTAATGGTGCTGCTTTGGTAACTGTTCAACATTATAATTAAGCATGACAACATGCTGAGAATTCTGTCAAATATGATGAAAATACAATGACTTTTCTAATTTTTATGTAATTATCGCTCTCAAAAGCAAGTCAAATCCAGTCCAAGATGTGCTTTTATCAGAGGTTTTTCTCAGGCTCTTTCTATTATTTCCTCTCTTTTTTTTCAACATCCTCTGAAGTCATAACTCATGATGTCTGTTGTGGGAACACTGAACTGAATCAAAAGGTGTCCCTCTTCAGGGATTTCTGCCAGAAAGCTGTTTCATACCTTTTCCAGGGGATAGTTCAATCAAATGCAGTTCAATCCAAGTCACAAAGTGCAACAGCAGATGTTAGAGGAGTGCTGGGAATAAAAAAGTCATTATTCTTCTTATTAAAAATCAGTGTACCATCAAAATTACGATGAAGTTGTTATTTTAGGAAAAATAGTTGCAGAAGTTTGCTCTGAGGGATTTAGAAAATGATTATATCCATGCAGAGGTCAGTGAGAATGTCTGTGCACATTTTCATAGTGATTAATCCAAAGGTTTTTGAGGATCTCAGCTGATACCAAAACGCCAAATATCAACTTCTTAATGTGGGTCAAAGTGGGTTAAAATCGCAGGATTTATTCTTTGTGGACAATGAATGAATTTAATCAGATAAATGGGTGTAATTCTTCTGGCTGACCGACAGTAAATGGATTAAAAATCTCAGCAGATGTTAAAAATGTGAGCGAGGCACACACAGCAACAATTACAGATTTAACAGTTTTGTTCTTATACTGCGAACAAACAAAAATATGACCAACAATCAGACATGACCTTCGAGCAAACAACCATGGTGGATGACAGTATGGTTGTCAAAATAGATGTTGCTGCTCTTGAGCTCCCCGGTGAATCGTTGCTGAAGAAATGTCTCTACTTTGATCTATCTCTATGATTGAAGCATGTTTTACAGGACACATTTAAACACACTTGATATCTCTCTTCAAAGGTAAGAGGACATCTGTATAATAAGCAGTGGCTGTGGTTAAACGCTGAAGTTGTTTATCTCTTTATCAGAAGGTTGAAGATTTGATCCCAGGTCCTGCTGTCCACATGCACTGTGTGTCCTAATTCCAATATAGTCCCATTTGCTGTGCCCAGCAGTGTGTGGATGTGATTGGTTCATACTAACTGGTGCTATCAGTGTATAAATGTGGTGTGAATTGGTGAATGTGACATGTGATGTTAAAGTGCTTTGAATGGTCAGGAGACTAAAGATAGCACCACTCAAAAACACAGACCATTAACAAAACACAGAACCTGTGCTAACCCACTCACAGAAAACTGAAAAATGTAAATGAAAAGAGTTTCATGAGCAGGAATGCACAGGGCATAAGGCTCAGTATCTTTCTGCATGCAAAAGTTGCACATCTGCTGTAAAAGCACAAGAAAAGATTTTGTGCGGGCACAGATTTTGGATTTACACACACAACTCTTCAGCCTCCTTGAATCCTTGTTGCCTATGTCTGAATCTTATTTGTTCTCGCAACTCTTGTCAGCATCTTTACTGACAGGGACAATGCCACAACAATATGTGCTGAAATGTTTCATGAAAATTTAGGAGTGCGTGATAAGTGATGAAGGTGGGTGGGGGGTTTGTCTGGGGTTTCAGAACACTGAAGCCAGTTTCAGTCTGATGGTGGTGTTTTCATGGAAGAAACATCCATTATCTTAATAAGTTAGCTCAACTTCAAGAGACTTTATTAATGTGGTTTTAGTTGGACAGGCATGTTTATTTTGAAAGTCTAGTTTCAATCAGACGCAATAAATTAATATTTTAGAACAACATGTTAGCATACTATGTGGTTGTTGTGCTTTCTTTTTCAGTCAGCCTGCCTCTCAATCTGCTATTGTTTTGTTTCATGCACACTAAAGGATATCAGATCATAAATACTTAATGTTTTAGTATTTAGTTTTGAATTGATGCAGCCAGCTTATTTCCAAGCGGATTGAGGGATGTAAAATCACTGGGAATGCAAGTCACACCTCTCGAAAATTTAGCAATATAACCTTTAAAGCCCCCCAAAATCATGACTTTGCTGACTTTCTTCATAGGGCATAAATTGGTCCCAACAATAATCCTAATTACCCAGGGTACCTTAAGCTAATCTTTTATATAAGGCTGAGTGAAAGGAGCTCTGATTTGTTATAGCCTTATAGCGTGATGACGAAACCTACAAATGGAGAAACCAGCATATGCAGACAATGAAGCATTGAGGAACAGAAATTCCACTGTGATAAACGTTTTCAAACCAATTAAAGAAATTTAAATCCTCAATCCCAGAGGAGCGAGACTCTAAACCTGAAAGTACCCGACTATGGAGCGGAGCCACTCAGTGGCTGAACTGCCAGTTGAGTCTCTGAAGGCCAAAAACTACAGAAACCACATTGAGGACACGGTGAGGGAACGGGTTGCATTGAAATAAATACTCTCAGGGTTTCTTTTTTTTCTGAGTAAATATTTTCACTGGAGGAAAACCTCAGTTTGGCAAACACACAAATGGTTCCATACAAGATTTTTCCAAATGGATGTGTGCATTTTTCTGAAATCTCTCTAACCTGATACTGCAGATTTAGGGGCCAGACCACCTTTTGTTTCATGTTTCACAAACCCCTGCAGTCCCTCACCACAGCTCCTTATTTCAAGGCTGCCGTTGAATAACCAGCAAACCATTTCCTGAAGCTCCGAGGTCACTGGATAAATGATGTTTTCGTTTGACAACCCGGGGTCACTACTGAAGGAGGGTCTTCAGAGGGAGCCTTTTAAAATTACAGTACAGATGAAGCGTGAGAAATTACAGGCACTTAGGAGTGATTTCATGAGCTTGGGGACCACCCCTAATGCAAAGAGAGAGATGGCAGACAAACACACAAACACACAAAGCTTCAAGTGCACACGACTAATATACACAACACTGAGGATCACATTCAAGTGCAGACATACCAGCAGGATCCTCCTCCAAGGTTTTCTCAAATGCTCTTCATGTGTTTTTCCATACCTGACCTTGCAGTAAAAACACAGTAGGATTAAACAAAAGTCATTTTCAGGAGCCATTCATTGTTTGTTTCCACTTTGCATGAGTTATCCTAATGGAGATCGGCTGGGACGGGTAATGCCCGAGGGCCACTGGTCCCTCTCCACCCTTCCTGGGAATGGGTTTTTGGTCAGGGTGGGTTTGGAAGTGAGCCCCTGATTCCTGCCTGGCCCTGTGCTAAATCTCAGCTATGTAGGTTTGGACCTGAGCCTCTGTGATGATCTATCTTGGAGCAGATGAAGTACAGTCATTTCCACCATGCTCTTCTCCTCTTTTCCTCCCACTCTCTCTCTCTATCTCTCTCTGCTTGCGTATTTGAGATTTTGCAGCGTCATCATTTCATTTTTCTGCTGTTTACTTTGGAGATTTCTGAGACTGTGGTACCAGAGTGAGGCTAAACCATTTATCTGAAACAGTGTATAGTATATGTTACATGTGGACTACCAGGTTGTGCTAGTTTGGGATGAATGATGGCTTCTACTCACAAAAAAAAACATACATCATGGAAGTTACCTGACTTCTCATTTGCCTTGCATCATTTTCAAAATCATCTTACTGAAATATCCTCCCAACCTGGCAATCTAGCAAAACCACAAGATTCTGTCTCTCCCTCTGGTCTGTCCTTTCCCTCACTGCCTCTTCAGCATCCATCTGCATGCTTTAGCTACACAGTTTGTGGAATCACTTCATCACTCTTAAATTATCAGCATGTAAAGACGATCTCTGAGGACAGATGGGGCTTAATGCCAAATGCAAACATGTTCAGCTGCTGCAAGAAAGTTTAAACCCATACAACAAAGCAACTAAATGCCTCTTGCATGCATGTTCTTCTGACATTTTCCAGATCTTTTTAAGTCTGTCTAGCTCTTGTAATTTTGCAAACTTTGGCTACACACATGCAACTCACAGCAGGAGATTTTCTCTGCTGGACAGGCTGTCAGACAGTAACATTCTCCGCTCTTTCTTATCTTTTCCTACTGAATCATGAATTATCTATATTTTTATCAGTCTGACATGTTTTTGGTTTGTTGATGTGTCATACACTGATGCCTTTCAATATCATCCCCAAGTCTGAAATGCTGTAATAGATATGTGGAGCTGTTTACATGAACCGATAAGCATATCAGTGTTTCTCCATCCCCCTGTCAGTGAATATTTAAGCTAATAACACGTTGTTACTCTTTCATCCTTTTCTAATCGATTTGTATTCTCCTGTCATACGTGTTCATGTTGGAGCTTTAATATGTCCTCATTTGTAGAGAAAAAAATGTAAACCAACATATTTGCACACCACTGGAAACCCTAAAACAGACAACCCAATGGGTTCCCAAATTGGCTCCAACTTTTACCAGCAGAAAAGGTCTGGATAACTTAAAAGTAAAAATTGGACTGTTTTAGCGGCCAACCCTCGAAAGAGACTTTAAATTTTCAGGAATGTAGAGCATGTTTGAAAACGAACTAGTGACAAAACAACTGATGATTTAGTGAAATTAATATGCAAACAGACTGTGAAAGATAATTGTGTCGAAATTCTGAGAATAAGAGTCACAGAAAGAACATGATCAACAAGAGGGAACGGGGCACAGTGACAGGTCTCTAAACTACAACATCAGTACATCATGAAAAATGGAAACCTTATTCAAATACAAACTTAAATCAGGTTGAATTTTTTTTCCATATATATATAAAACCAACAAAATACAGAAGTGTCAGAACACATATGGGTTCTTGTTATATGTAGTACTGGCCCTCTTCATGGCAGAACCCCTCATTCATTCATTGATTCATCCAGTAGTGAGGTTTTTACTCACAACAATGCTGCTTCACTGTTATTCTCTGCCCTCTGAGTTGCTCTCAGAGCTCTTCAAACCTGTCTGTGTATTTGCTGTCTGTCTGTGTTTGGATTCAGTTTGAGCTTCTCCTCCTTTTCACAGGCTCTGTCCAAAAGTGTCACTCTGCTCTAAGCTGTGCAGCCAGTGTATTCACAGGACGTGCTCACAAATGCCGATTTTAAAGCCTAAAACCGTAAAGACCCGCTGGTGTTGGGAATTCTGCTTATGCTACAACTGTGTAAAAAGTGTATATGACAAACCCTAAACTGGGTTATGATGGGTTTTATTGCCAAAGGAAAAGTTCAACATTATGTTCGTTTGCTTGTATTTTTAAAATGAGATGAGAAATGTGGGCGTCTGCTCTCACACCTGTTGGTTTGTAAAAGCGTAAGCGTAGTAGACTGCTTGTTTAGACCAGCATGAACACTGCAGGGTGGAGGTAACAGTCAATACTGTTCAATTTAATCCATCCATTGCATCTCTGATGTTTCACAAGTAACAAAAAGTGACGTATAAAAACAACTAGACTGTGTTCTTACCATATAATATATTCAATGTTAGTCTTGTTTGATAGGTCTGGTACCAAAGACTGTGAAAGAAAAATGGATTTAGCTTCCAACGCTGAGTTGCACCAGCTTGCGCAAGTTTAAACCTGACCTAGTTTGACACAATCTCTTAATTAAGCTGGAGTTTTCACTCTAATGTGTCATAACAGGCTGTTGGTAGTTAAATTTCTTTCCTGGTTTTGTAATTTAGTTATATTTATTGTGTATTTTTCCTTGTGTTTCTTTTCCCTGAGTATTTCAAGCATCATAGAACAAACGGAAGAGTAGTAGACCCTAAACTGTGGAGCAGCTGACGTCCCTCATCTGCAAACTCTCTGGATGAGACAGCATTTCAGCTTCTGGAGATCAAAACCACATAAGTTAACAGAGATGTTAAAAAAGAGGAGATGCAACACAAAAGTAAACTTTAATGAATCCTGCTGCTGCTGACAATTTTTAAAGGAGTTACATTTTAGTACACATAAAATAAGTCAAAACATAAGACACCCCTGGAGTTTTGCAGGGGTGTCTAACAACATGGCCTCTCTCACTGGTGCTCTTCAGAGTGGGGATCTAAGTGTCACCGTCTTCACAATATCTGAGGTAGTCAGGGGTTCGTACGATTAAAAAGCTTTTATTTTTCAGGGCTGCAGTCAGAATAGAGGCATGCCTTTGTGTTTCAGCCATTGAGGCATTCCCTGGGACAGGTGAAACTTCAAGACATGGCTCTACTCTGACTTGTTGTGTAAGTATCAAAGTATAACATTTTTTAGTTTCAACATTTCATTTGTTGTCTTTGCAGTATTTTCACTTGAAGAGAAAGAAGCTATATTTTTGCCTGTGCTTGACTTTTGTTTGTTGTAAATTGACATGGCCAAATCACTACCACAGTGAAACCGTTTCTTTAGTTTGAGCCACTTCTACTCGACAGCACACATCAGTCTGAGTCTAATCTGTTGGCAGACAAACTAACCAAACCAGGAATCAGAGCCAGGTCTTCCGTGTGCTGCTGCGATTTCCTCCACCACTTACCCGAGCACTACACGTCTGTCTCCACTCCTCAGCCTGCTCCGTGTGCACACATATATACAAACCTCATACATCAAAGCCCTGCGCTCATTACCACGCTGAAGATAAACACGGACAGCCCCGCAGATGGTGAGCTCTAGGATAGAGGTTTCTCTGTCTATGTATGTTTGCTGAGTGTTTGTGAGGAGATTCCCTACAGCATGTTGGCAAAAAAAGACGAGTGTGTTCACTTTTTCCAATGCTGGACCTCTTGGGTTAAACAGTGAGCTGGGGATCCTTTAAAGAAGCCACTTCACAGCCGATGTGAGCCTGGTCAGCTTTATTAGTGGACGTTTATCCATGACGCTCCCACAGCTCTCTGGAAGCTCCTCCACATTATTCCAGGGCAACAGCAGGTTAATGGAAACCAGGTGGAGCCCCCTGCATTTCCTCTGACCAGGATCGAGTGATTGACAGTGAGTTGTGGCGATGAATCGGAGTGCAGCTACCCAGGCTGAGGGTCGTGGTGGAAACATGGCAAACAGCTGCTTTTCTTGGCCACAACAGAGAGAGCATTTCCATTCACCTGAGACGGCTGTTAATTGGAACGTGTGGATACGAGCGCTGATGTGTGTCTAGATTTTCTCTTTGCTTATTTGTGGTTCACTCTGTCTAACGGTTAAATACTATTGCCAGTCATCCAAACTACCAAATGTGGTGCCTGATTTTTTAATTGTATGTGTTTAAATCAGGGTGGGTGAACAGGAAGGCTGCTAAAGAGACAGCAGTCTGTTTAGTGTCACCTGTGGTTTTGGCTTGGAATGGAGTTATTTCCAAAATTATCCAAAAATATAACAAAGGAGTACTTTTCATCAGTGTATTATTGTTGCTTTACCTCGTCAAGATAACACTTTCTGGCATCTAGGTGTACAAATGTCTATTTTCTCAAAAATGACAAAATTAAACTTCTGAGCAATCAAACATACCATTTATCACATGGGTTTGCTGCTGTAGTCTTACTTGGTTTGACGTCATCAGCACATTTTGGTGGCTAAAATAATTAAAAACTTACTTATATTGCTTAATTACTTCTACAACTTTTATTTTTAAGCCAATATGATAAGTTTTAACTTTTTATGAGCACATCAACTCAAAGTAAAACAAGACTACTGGCAAACTGTTGGGCAAAGTCTCTTGGGTTTTCCATTTTAACCAGTAATTCTCAGTAAAATCAGGAAGACCACAAAAGCCTCAGATTACATTTTCCTAAGCAGCGGTGGGCTGGCTTGTTAAAGAGAAGCAGTAGGACATTTTTAATAAAATACTAACCATGTATATCCTGTTTAAAACCAGTAAATAGACTTAAAGTGGTGGATAATCTAATCTAGCAAGGAACAACAATGCTAGGATGGACAGTGCAAGTCCACCATCGTTGGCCTTTAGACTCTGATGTCTCTAGAGGACTTCCAAGACAAATAAGTGGATTTATTTCTCGATAAAGCCTGTTTTATTGGCTTTGTTAGTTTTATTCCTCTAAGATCTGTTTAATATTTTCAGTTTTGAGAATGGGATTGCACCTGCCGTCTAGTTGCTCGTATAGATTAAACAGCAAATGCAAACAGGAATGACAAACATGTTGGACAATCATAGAGGAGGAGACAAACTCAAACTCTAGCAGACTTCACTTCAGAATGAACTCAGAAAAATTAGTCAAATGTAGAGTTATTTGGCATGTTACTGTGAGCACGCTGTTGATGGGTTGTGGATCGTTTTGAGTTCAGAGGAGACTTACAGTGACCCCACCAAAGCAAAGAGAAGGAGTGACTCTCTAGATTCAGAGAGCAGCAGTGCACATAGACAGGATCAGTAAGAATCTGATCATGTGAGTTTTTACACAACCCAAAGGCACTGTCAGTTGAGATTAAGGCACAGTTTGGAGTAAAAGAACCCCCCTCCTTATAAATCCTTGTAGGACTAGACTCAGATTCTTCTCCGGTGTCTCAGACTTGATTTAGACTCACACACTAAGAACCTAAGATTTGACTCGGACTTATGGTTGGTATCTCGTCAACAACAATGCTTCGTTGGCATATCTGTGATATAGAGTGTGTGGCAATCATTTAGAAAAACTGACATGTAAAAATGTGTGTCTCCCTGACCACACAGCTTTATTTTTGTGTTGGTTTATTATTTTTTAGATATTTTGTTAAAAGAGAATTTAATGTTTGGAATTACCACCAACAATGGCAAAGGTGGGAAACATGGGGAACGATGGGAAGCTTACCTCATATTACAATTGTTCAGTATTTAATATAATCAATACGGATCCTGGAGAAAACAGTTTAAGAAATTGGTGACAAAAAGGGGATAGTACTGTCTTTGTTTCACTGCTGTTTAAAGCTTATACATACAGCCAACATCACAAGACATACAGTACATGTTGTGTTTACACAAGCAGCCAATTAGCACAAAAAGACAGCTACAAACTTCCACCATCACAGAGGTTTTATGGCCTAGTCTGTCTGTCGGTGGGTATTTTCTTTTAAAAAAAGGAGGATTTCTTCCTCTATTTACCAAAGTACCAGGCCACGACAGCACGGAAACATTCGGAAATGCTCAGATAAATAAACCACACCAGCAAATAGTTTTGTGTTTGATGTGAAAGACTGACCACACATAAGAAGAACATTGTATATGGGGATATTAGGCATCTTTATACTGTGTATGTCGAGGAGGACTAAAAGCTTTTGAGTGTGATTTATCACTTTGCCCTTCCACCATGATGCAATGATAAAGAACAGCTAGTTTTCCCTGATGACATGCACTTAAACAGAGTACCCCACAAGTGTATGACAGTAGCCTTGAGAGTGGACACATGGGCAAGTGACAGTGGGAGAGTCAGGGACCGGTACAAGTGGAAGGTAAGGGAAACCTTGCCATTCAGTTCTTGGGATTTGTAACAACAATCTGAGCTTGTCGATGGTGAAATCAGAATCATTATCAGAATACTTTTACCCTCGGGGGAAATTCAGTCAAATAAAGCACTTGTAGTGGGCACAGTTTGAAGATGCCCAGTCAAACTACATTTCAGCTCTTTTCGCGGAAGCCAGCTGCTCTGCTCTCCCTTAATACAAGACCGATTTCAGAAACTGATCTCCCTGTCGGTCAAGCACACACAAACACATAGGAAAATAGGGCCCAGGTTTAAAAATACTGGTTCCCCCTTAGTGTTGCAGTGTCACTTTACCCAAAATTAAGTAGAAGAGAGACAAAGTTAGATTTTTATTTTGACAGGAACTTCATCAGCAAATCTTCCTCTGTGCCATTTCAATATTTTGGGAAAACTGCCACATCAAACATCTCTCTTTAATGGTTTAAATTTTAATGTATGAAAAGTAAATTCATTGAATTATACACTAAATGGTGTCACCAAATTTCTATTTTTACCATCCAGATGATCGATGTGCAGAAAATTAAAATATTTTAAAAGGGTTTTCAACTTCAATTCCTGACCACAATTTATTTATCAATTTTTTTTTTTTTTTTTTTACTTAAAAAAAATATGATTGGTCATCTGTCAGTTTCAAAGACATGCATTTAGTGACCAAGTAAGATGCACTGATTTGTAGCTGTGTATCTATTAAAGTAAACACAAATGAGACACCGGTCTTATTTGCAAAATACTGAGCTACAAGGTTGTATTTTCTACTGCAGCTTAAGGTCCACTTGTGTGGTCTTGAAAGAGACCTTTTTTTAAAAGTTTTTCAGTGAATATGTCATCCTCTTTTGGTCTTTCACTGAGCGTCTGAGTCCACAAACAAAAAATCGCAGAGTGCTCTTTCATCTCTTAACCATGTCTGTTGTTAACTGCTTGGTGAAAGAACATGACACCCAGGGTGACAGAGGGATTACTTGTTCTATATTTAGTGTTTATGTACATGAATATTGGCAGGACAACTCTGTACATGTGACACACACACACAGCGATACAGTGATAATAACACAGATCTGCAGCACGGAACACATTTACAAGATGGGCTCTAGAGCAAACACTGGCTGAGATACACAAGGGAATGTCCAAACTACGACAACGTCCTCATAAAACTGGAATTTCCTCGTAACAGTTATTATTGTCATCAATAAAAACAGACAATCAAAAATAGACAAAATGTATGAAATAATTTAAATTCCTTCTAAAACATGTAGTGAGTATGAAGAGAGAGATCTATACAATGCAGGGAGCTCCTGTATCTCCTCCGGTCAACGTGATCTGAAACTGAAGGAACACACAAAAATGACAGACAAAAGCAAATGTCATGCAGCAACAAAGAAACATACGAGATGAAAGATGATCTCTGGAGGTTAGCCTCCTTAGTGCTGACATGATGTCAAGCCTGGAAACGAAGCACCTCACGCTACGGGCCACCCAGAGGTGCCACAAAGAAATGTAAACATAAATATACAGGTTGATTTCTCTCTCTACAAACAGTTCAGTCACTGCCACAGGCCCGTCCGCTGTGTGAGTAGTCAGTCTGTATACACTCCTTAGTAGAATATCACTTAGAGTTAAATAAACTTATTCAATATATATATTTATAATAGATTTATTATTTGCAGAGTCATTTAGCAGTATTTCCTTGTTTTCACCAGTTTGCTCTGGTATTTCACCGAGTGACCACTGTGTCCCACCACGTAAACGTCCAGCAGGTAGGTCTTCCCCGGCTCCAGACCTGTGATGGTCTCTGTGGTCACAGCTTTCTGCAGATTCGGGCTGTGGAAGTACTTGCACAGGACCTTTTCTGACTTCCTGCGGGTCTCTGGCCCAGCACACTGGTTCTGTTCCCGGCGTCGCTGCTCCTCGCCATAATTGTCAGCCACCTCCTTGCGGTAAATGCAGAATTTGTTGCGGTCCTGTGTTCCCAGCCAAGCCACGGTGACGGAGGAACATGTACGCAGCTTGTCAAAGGCCTTGATTCGTGTGTCCTCTGGAAGCGAAGGGAAGGGCTGCTTGCTGCTGGGTCGTGTGGTCGCTAGCACTTTCAAAGTAGAGGCACCTTTCCTGCTGCCTCTCAAACGGATCAGGTACTTTGCTTTTGGCTTTCCTCGCAGCTGGAACTGCCGAACCCCCTCTACGTTCTGGGAGAGCAGCAGCTTACCATCACGCCTCACTTGCACCTGCACAGCGTCCAGACACGTGTGAACAAATAGAGTGACCCTCTGATGGGAGGACACAGGGGCAAAGCGCAGGAACTTGCTGCCCTTCCTCTTAATGAAAACGTCAGACACTTTGCCGTCTTTCAGCTCCACTGTCTTCTGTCGAGCCTCCTCTTTCGTGCGGGCGAATGTTCCCACGTACGCCGTGCTGGTGTTGGTTGCAGAATTCACAGCGAACACGTCAAAATAGTACTGCGTGTCTGGCTTCAGGTCGGACACAGTGAAAATGTTTTTATTGCCAATGCACACCTTCTGAATGTCTGAAGCTTTGGGTTTGATTGTGTACGACCGTGAGATCTTGTTGCTCATGAGGCCTCGGTCTTTGCCAAAACCATTGTCAGAGGGCACAAAGCCAAAGTGTGCAAAGTCAAAGGGGCTGAAGTCTCGCCCCGGTTTCGGAGCCAGCATGAATGCATCATCAGTGCTCATCTTAGCCTCAGCTGCACACATGCTCTTGAAGTTATGCTCCTTGTTGATGACGACACAGTACTGAACAGGCTGACCCATCAGAGAGCCTGTGGGTGTCGGCTTCCAGGCCAGGGTGACTGTGGTGCGTCCCAGCGCAGTCACATCCACCCGGGGGTCGTAGGGCAGCTCTGGGTAGGGCTGGTCGGACTCTGGAGTGGTGGTGGCATACACCTTAAAGTTGCTGTCCTTCTCTGTGGACAGCAGCTCCAGCTGGTAGAGGCCAGAGGGCGTGCTGGTGGCCACGTAGGACTCCACGTCGTTTCCTTTGTAGGTGAAGAGCTCTGTCCCCTCGTCTACAGTCACCTGCTGCTGCTGCTTCTGCTGGTCCAGAGGTTCAGGAACTCCTAGATGAGAAACAGAAAAAGAAACAACATAAGCACTCTGCTGAAATGCAAATTCAAATTGGATTTAACCAGTTTGCTCGGATAAAAGAGGTCAGATTAGCTCATTTCTTCACTTCATCCTGCACCCTTTCACAACATTGTGTCACAAAATAAGTGCTCTTTTTGCATACTTGAGATGTACTGTATATTTCTTATTTTATAAATTATGCATTTGTGGATATTTAAAGCATATAGTACTTGTGTGAAAATATGCATACATTTTATCAAAATAGTGGGCAGTTGTAATTAATATGAGTGACACTGCATTGTTTATACACGCTGTGTTCTTGGAGGTAAAGGGTTAACTGTCAGAAAGAAAGGTTAAAAATTGTGTCAAGAGGTTTAAATAACAGGAAATCTATAAATGAAATGGCCTAAAGTAATAAAGTACATTTGAAACAAGTTTTATGTGTTGGTACTGCGAGGTCACGAAGCTCTGTATGCCTCACGGACGATTAGCCCCTCACATGGCAGCCATGTTTTTACTCCAAACATCCCCAAAGATCACAGAGCAGCATTCACTCGGTTTTCCGGGGGAACTGTGCAACAAAGATGTTCTTGTAGCTTGTATGTGAGAGAGACGGTCCAAGAAAAATATTATGTTTGTGGGCCAGAGAGTGTGCTCAGTGGTGTACTAAAAATTAACGATCAAAGATTTAGTCCCATGGCAGACTGAAGCAAAAAGAGCTGGAAAGATGGGAAGTGGTTCACTGATTCAGATGAAAAACGCTTGTTTCTTTAAAGCTGGTGTTGGGTTCACATTAGTTAATAAACCTCAGCTGGAACATGAAAAGCTTTATTTTAAGGCAACTTACGCACATTCAGAGGTGGGAAGTAATGGAGCACTGACGCTGTCACTGAACTTAAACCTACTGTGACGAGTTTTAAGCTGGTTATTACACAGACTGAAATAAGAACTGATGCCATGAAACAACCTTTGAAAGCAAAAGAGACCATCAGTAAGAACATTAATCCCTTAAAGACAGTTCAATTTAGCTCAGCGGTTAAATCTCATGTCCCCTACTACAAAGACTTTAATCCACAAAGCAGGCAGCCCGGGTTCAATTCTGACCTTTGACCCTTTACCACGTCATCGCCCGCTCGTTTGCAAGTTTCCCACCTTGTCTACTGTCCCATGCTGAAGGCATAAAAAGCCAAATGAAATGAAATTACAGTGAAACTACTATTCACTGATAAGATCTAGAAAAAGTGCCTCATAACACAAATTGGAGTGTCTTTATCCACATGTTCCTCAAGAATCCACACTGAGTGATGTATTTGACAACTGAAAGGCAGCACTATGAACATTTTTCATAACACAAAGATGGGACATGTATAGGCCAAGATAGGCAAAACATTTGTAAGGAAAGGTCAATTCAGGTCATCAAAATGTACACATATCAAAGGTCCCCTGTAGAAGTGGAGGTTTAGGTGTCTG
Source organism: Xyrichtys novacula (assembly GCA_962446985.1). NCBI lineage: Eukaryota > Metazoa > Chordata > Actinopteri > Labriformes > Labridae > Xyrichtys > Xyrichtys novacula. The sequence goes on from OY660870.1 coordinate 11,799,250, forward strand.
TAGGTAACTCTTTCTCACAGCTTTTTTTTTTACACATTACATTTCTATTTCCATCCAACACGGGACAACAGCTTTCCTATCTTTGTGCATCAACAGTGTGTCCCGCCCTGCCTCCATCTGTTTCTCTTGTCTGGATGTTTCTGATCTTTTGACAAATACATCAGCAGCAAAATTATTACACACTCTTGAATAATTTGGCTTACATTCTGAGTTTAACTGTCACAACAGGTGGTATTTGTATGTACACGAGTATGCTGCAATCACATAAGGAAAAAAAAAATCCGGTCTGTTTTTCTGAAATAAAATGATTGCCTAAGCTGCACCACATGTGTGTCCAGTAGTTCAGCATTTGTATACTTGTCTCTTTAAGTCGGCCTGAATACATTTCATATGCATCATCCTAATCCATAGAGAATACTGTATCATCTGACCCTAGAGAAGCTCTGCAATCAGAGCAGGCTTTATGTATGACAAACAGTAAAGCTTTAATGCAGTAGTGCAAAATTAACACATTCACACACTAATACCAAACATTCACATCAGCTGCCATGTTACCTAAAGACATGGGAAGCTCCCAATGCCTTAAAATTATTATTTTTTAAATCATCTTTTCTCAAGGGAATGCAATGTGCTTCAGTGTAAACTAAGACCAGTGAAAGACTGGCATTTTACAACGGTCCAAACTAGAGCAGGTGGACATCAGCAGCAACCATCAGCACAAAACTTTAAAAACGCTGTATGAGAGGCTTGAGATATTACATGAGAAGTCCAGTTTCTTAGATGCACTCAATGAGAGACCTACAGTTGGACCTCTCTCCATTACTGCAGAGCATGTTTGAGTCATTGCAGCTTATCAGATGTGAGAATGTCTTGTTTAGGAATCAGAACAAGAAGGAGGCATCTAAAAATGTTCAGATGGACAGAGCTCTGCAATAGTTGCGAGAAGAAATACCAGCACAGCCCACCCAAGTATAGTCTATGTGCATGAAACATAGTGTGGTTACATATAGAAGCCAGTTTTCACACTGGAGCAATGCTAATTATTTTCTGGAGAACTTGTTTTAATTGGATTAAGGTTCACCGTCACACAGTCTCTCTGGCGTCCACATTTTTTAACAAACTCAGATGTGGTGGTAACATTACAAAAGGGAGTAGTTTTGCGGCAAATGGGATATCACAGAAATTGCAACAGGTATAAATAGACTTCCATTTCTCATTTGGACATATCCATAAGTGAAATTAGGTGCATAAGTCTCTCGTATGACAAGAAGTTTTTTTTTGCAGGACCAGTTAGTTAATATTTCCTTCACTGATGTAGTTCTTACTTTATACTATCAAGACATTTCAGCACTTCTCTAATTTCCGTAAATATGTATAAAGTTGAATATTTTTCATTACCAGACGTATTGATTTTATGTGTTCTTCTACTGGGTAAAGAAAGTGTCTGTTTTTGACACCGCTGGCTCTTCCGCAGTCTAAAAACCCCTAAAATTCATTTGGGTTATTAGATCTGACGAGAGCACAGACACACTTGCAGGTGTTCATGTGTTGGTATTCAAATTTATGCTCACATCATGCATGTATGATCGAAACCACTGCACCGTTATCCGGTGCTGACACAACTCTTCCAGATGGACAATGTTTAGATTAAAATACAGACATAAAGGTGGAAAGTTGAGGAGGAAGAAAGGCAGACAGAGAAAAAAGGCAGCTTAAGTAAAGGGATGTAATGTCTTTGATTCAGCAGGGTGTCTAGAGTGAAGCCCTTCTCTGAAATTATAGACGTCAGCCTGGGCCGAGTCAGACATCATAAGTGGTCAGACCAGACACCACGACTGCGTCTTAATTAAAACCCACCAAAACACAAAGCCTAACATCACTGCGTGGCTTAATTGTGTGTGGGGGATAGTGATATTTCCACAGAACGTGTCATTAACCTCGTCCACTGCTGCCTGATGTCAATTATACCTGATCCCTCTCCACTGGCCTCCTCTGGCAGCTCCTGCAGGGTTAGTTTCCACTCTAGAGGAGCATCACAAGGTGTCACGGTCACAGACAGGGGTGTGTTGTCTTCCTCCACCACAAAATAGTACCTGTGTGTGGAAATAATAGGTTACAGGAGCTGATATTGACACCACTTTGACATTTACCAAAATATTATACTAGGTAAATGAATGAGCAGTCTCAATGAGATCATCAGTCTCTCTTTTCTCTTTTTGCTCTCGATTACACAAACACTGCTTTCTCATTTATTATTTACTTTTTGCATCAACTTAATGGATCACGTTTCAGATCAACATCTCATGCCTCCTATCTGTTTACTGAAAGTGATCCCCTACAGCCGGCACATGGTGGGTTTGGCTGTGTTTTATGCTCATACTTGAACAACATGTTGACAGTTTTAATCGCCAGGATTGCGAAACTTATTCAGCCGCTGTTTGTCTTACCTCTTGGGTGTGTCCCTGAACAGGTAGCCACTGATCTCAGCCCCATCTGGGATGACAGAGGAGTCATGAAACAGCGTCTTGTCTCTGATCTGCATCTGGAAGAGGCCTTCATCTCTCGTAGGCAACTTCTGGGCCAAAGCTCCAAGACCCAACAGCACCAGCAGCAGCACACTCCAACCTTTACACTGCCTCATTCTGTAAGACAGAAAAATATGACTTTGGTTACGTTTACGGGAAACAAAAGACAACATTTTTGTCAAACAGAGGCTCTGATTTGAAGAAATTCAGCAGTTTACCCCAGACTAGAGCTTTATATTTATTTGGTAGAGTTTAAAACTTGTATCAAGGACTGACTGACCTGACACTGCAATTATACCGATGACTGAAATGTTGTTGGTTTTCCCTCATTTGTATGAAACATATTTGGCTACTGTCTTGATTAGGCCTCTTATATAAAAGGCTTTATTTTTTCAGTGGGAATATTCCTGGTTAAGGTTAGTATAAAATTCCAAAAAAAGAGTAGTGCTACATGAACTGACATACCCTTCTTATGAGTTCATATTTACTTGGATCTGGTAGCTTACTAGCTGAGGAGAAATCTTTTGACTGTATGGAGGAGGAACTGCCAAGCCAATACGACTTCTATCACACAACAAATACCAAATTCATAACCTTTCAGTTAAACATTTACGGTTTTTACAAATAAATAAAAAGGGATGTCTGGAGCCCCCGATAACCAGGTCAAGACAAAAAACAACCACATGCAAATCTGTGTGCATGGTTTTCTATAGTCACAGATTGTAATCTGTACTGTACCCATGGATTTGCAAATTGTGAACATGGATTACAAATCTGTTTGCAAATCCATACCAGAGATTTATAATGCATGGCCATGAGATGGTTATAAACCTCTATTCTATGATGGCCTCTTAGTACCAGATTTAAAGAAAGAAAAAAAACACCTGCCAGATTAGCCAGCTTCACTCAGCTGCACATCTAAAGCAAGCCAACACCCCATCTTCAAAATAAATCCCTTTAAAGTTGCAAGCCCTTAACAGCATTGTGACAAAGCACTGTTACTCTCACACATTTGTTTTATCATACTGATTCCATGACAGAACAATATCTGTGTTCCTGTGTGTGATTTTATCTTGAAAAAGTATAAGTGGTCCACATGGTAGGAGCTTCATATACACAGCACTGTTCTGCCCTGCCCCACTAGTTCACAGTAGCCCAGTCTCAGTCTTGTGCATCTGTTAAAACTTCCAGTGCTGATGGGACAACCTGGTCCCACCACTCTGTGACATTCATATTAAAGGTTTGATGTTAAAAGGGCACATATGTTACACCTTTAACTGGTAATATGGGATCATGATGTTACACCAATGTGCCAGCATCAGAGATTGTTAGTAAGGTGTTACAGGGGAAGACAAAATCACAGTAAACCTGCAGATATAGTGGATAAAAGCAGTTCTTTGTGTTCGTGCGTGCGTGCGTGTGTGTGTGTGTGTCTAACTAAACTGTGTAATTGTTTACACCAAAGACTGTATAACACATGGACAAAACCTCAGTGATTTCACCCACTGGTTTCCGAAGAGGCATAATGAAGGGTCACCTACTCATAAGTCAACCTAAACCCAGACATGAAGATGAACTTAAGGCGAACTTTGAGCCTCTGGTTGAACAGCTACCTACCACCCACTAAAGTTTAACATCACTTTACTCTAATTGGGCCATTTATAACTGTTATTAATGATATTTCCAAAAAAGGAGTCTTGATGAAAAAATCACCACCATACTGTGTGTCTGAGAGGTACATTGTACTATTCAGACCAGAACTTTTTTTTTTTTTAATATGTTAAATTTTGATGTAAAATTGGTATTTCAACATAAGTGTCAATGGGGCACACTGACTTTATGGAACTGGCCTCAAGTGGACACTTGTGGAACTGCAGTTTTTCCACTTCACACAGCAGCAGCCTAACTTTTTGCCACTTGGTTTACATGTCACATCTCTCTTGCTTCTACAACACCATGACAAAATGTAAAATCACTCCAATAACACACCATTCATTGCAGTACTGTTGCAAACATACTGTAGAAGAAAAGCATCAAGTTCATCAGCTTCAGTCTCAAGCTTTGCAGTAAATATACAAATAAGTGAATTCTACCTTCTTATCTAACTCAGGTAGAAAGCTGACAAAAGCATTTAAATCAAACACCTGTCATCTTACTGTAGAATAATAAAAAGAGTGACTGCTGGGCAAAGCTTTGACAGAGCTGGGTATCCTATTAGCTCCTGTTTATAGTCCTTATGCTGGGCTAAGCTAGTTGGCTTCTCTATGCAAAACATATTTTAACAAATACAAAAGTGATGTTAAACTTTCTATCAAAATTTTACAACAAAACTATGGCATAAATTGAATCAGTATTTGCTCTAAATGGTCAAACACTAAGAAATAGGTTGCCTTTGGTGCCAAGTTAAGCTAATAAGCCACCAGTTTTGATTCAATATTAACTATAAAGACATGAGTGATACCCTTCAACACAAACTTGAAGAGCTGAATGAACAAACTTTCCCAAAATGTCAATCTAAAACTATGAATCATAACTTTTTTTTTACAACGGCAGGGAGAGCTTTTCCTCCTTTTTGTGGTCATGATGCAGTATAAACATCAGCTAGTATTTAACTCTGCTGGAATAACCCAAGTAAACAACCTGTGTGAATCTTACAATGTCTTTTCGTAACACACACAAACAATCAGTGCAGAAGGCAGCTGGCCTGCATGTCAGAAACGTCCATTTTTGCTGTGGAAGTCCTGAATTGCTTTTTTCCTTTCATTCTGGCATAAGCTTAAAACACAAAGCAGCTCTAATGAGAAATCTTCCAGGCAACACTGAGCTTTGGCAACAAACATCCTAGTATTTAAAAAGGTTTTCCCTACTACATATTTAATTTTATGCCTGAATGTGTTTTCTTCCCCTCTTTTCCTTTTGGATTTAACCTCAATTAACATTTAAAATTAAAGCAGGCGACACCACAGATACCACCTTCGAGTAAATCACAGAGTGAGAGAGACAAAAAGCAAAGGCAGCGTGAGTAAGTCCTCTGGGCTACAGCGAGGAAGGGAGGATGAGGATTAGACTTAAACAGACGTGTGAAGGAAAAGACATCCCGACAAACTGCAGGGAACCGCACTATTTCATAAAATGCTTACCATAAAAATCCCCAAATCCATGTCATTTCAGTTTTACTGCTGTGAATATAAAAACGTTTAGCAGGCACTCCGCAGATGGAGTTGTGGTTGGGACGAGGTGCAGCTGAGAGCCTCTCACGTATCCCCTGTCTATTGATTTTGCCCCATTGATTGCAGCTGATGGGAACGCCAAATCCCTGGTGATTTAATCAGTGTAATGATGGCAGATTAGCCAGATACTTTACTGCCATTTACTGCAAGTGAGATGTGTCCTTTTAATGACCCCTCTCTCTTTCTTTGCTCCCCCTTCCCCCGCTTGTCTCTTTCTGTTGATCACAGTTTTCATCAACAATTAATCTCTTTCTCTTTCTCACTTGTACGCAAACAGTACCGCCTTTTAACTTTTGTTCCTCTCTGGATTTCCTCCTTAAGCACTCACAAAAAAGTGAAACCAGAGGCCTCAGTCCTGCACGAAACTTTACAGAACAAACATTGCTTTATTTTGATACTAACATTCTTTCTTTCTGACTTTGTAATGAAGGGTCTTGTGCAGATAAATGTACGCTCACAGAAGGTTTTAGATGTGAAACTCTATCCAAACTTCCCTGATATTGGGTCTGTTTTGGGCATGGTTTTCCTTTGTTACTGTTAAGTCGTTTATTCAGGGACCCAATCATATGGTTGCACCAAGTCTGAGTCACATGGCAACCATCCATGTGCCATTCATCCTCAGCATAGGTCCTTTACACCTCTGGGTAATTATTACCTGTTTTGTGTTGCCAGTAGTTGTCTATTTTCAGCTGCAAGAGTTTAATAGGGGCTTGGATTTTCTAATTATGTGAAGTTTAGAGGCTATTTAATTAAAAGAAAAAAAGTATTAATTCAAAAATCATTATTGCTTCCTCTGGCTGTTTTCATCCATGAAAACATTGTTTTTGGGCAGCTGAAAATACAAACTTTTAAAATGAGGTTCATGAGTGGAATCTTTTAAAAACGCTACCCTTTCCGTCAACCTCTAAACTGGTGTAGATTCAGTGAAAAGCCAATTCAGATGTTCACATCATGCTCCAAACTCCTGAAAAGTTTAAAACAGAATGCATGTGTGAACACTCACACACAGTGACGTGAGCCAATGTGCGAATGCAGTGGGTAATAGTCAAAAAAATTAATCCGCAATGATTGTAAGGAATGATGTTGCTTATGTTTAGCAGTGTTGTCGAGTTTTCTGTTGTGTTTGTAAGGTACACACATCTTCATACACGCTCAAGTGACATCCTGCTTGAGTGAACTGCAAGTTCTTGGACATATCCAGAAAGTTTGAATCGCTCGTTGGTTAAAAACCTGATGATTTAATGTTAGCTTGAAATGCAGGTCATGTTTGGGCTAAGAGATAGCAGCCACCTGCCACGAGCCAGGGCAGTAACTACAGTTAAGTTGCAATACTATAACGCTCTACTATCAAGATATGGACAAGCACAGTATGTGTGGTGGTACATGTGGTACACAGCAGAGGGTTAAAAAGAGAAAATGGATGTAAAGTTTCATATTGCATGTGTCAATTTCAACTGGCAATTGAACACTTTACGAAGACCCAAGGCTGCTAGTGCTAGCTCTGCTATTGTTAGCCACTCTCTGTTAACGAATCTGACATAGTTAACCTTGCAAGCAGCTGTGTTTGATTTGGGTTGTTTCTTACCTACAGACTGGGGCTGCATGATTTTGACCAAACTCGACTTCAGATTTAGATATTTTATTTAGTGACACCTTTAACAAACTTCACTTTAAAAGTAAAACGTTTTTCTATCATCTCTCAAAACAAAACCTATGAAAACAATGAAGTGCATATGCCGTGCCAGTAAGTGGCGCTGTAACGCCGCACAGGAAATGCACAAAAGACAGAAGAAGAGTACAGAGCCTGCGCATTAAGGCTGTTTTGGCCGGACACGTGCAGGCTCCATAAAAGAGTTACGCTGTGTGTCACAAAATCGTTTCAAGAGAGATGCAGATCGGCACCCACACAGAGATGAGATGGTAGTCAGTTACAGATTTATGCACCCTTTGACCCGTTTTCAAAGAGTACAGTTTACAGTCACCCAAAACACTGTTTCAATGTGGATAAAACACCGAGACATGATAGAGAGGAAAATCGATTTGATGATTTTAAACATCGTCATAATCAAATAATCCGATTATGATTTAAAATCGATCAATCGTGCAGCCCTACTACAGACTAATAGCCAGTTTGGAGTTTTGGAATTTAATTTCAATCCCAACAAATCACTAGTGCCTGTGTAAAAAGAAAAAGCCATGTGTGTGCTAACTGCTGATTCTAATGTAGATAGCAAGGAAAATCTTAACATAAAGGGACCACTTGAAAGTTTCAAGAAACTTCTCACAGTCATCCACATAATTCAGATGCAGAGTAATCTCTCTACAGTGACTGTCAAATGTGACACTTTTATGTAAAATGGACAAAAATGTAAAAGGAGCTGCATTCAAAGCTACATCTTTTTTTTAAATAGTCTGTTTTGTTGTCTGTCAGATTTTAATAAATGCATGACACTCTTTTAAAACAAATATTCATTCACTATTTTAAACAAAATCTCTAAGACTTTAAGAACACAGGCAGTTTTGAAAAAAAAAAGTCCTTGACAGCTCCTGTCAGTGTCTCTGTCTGTGCCGTTGTCTAAGCCCGGCCTCCCGCTGCACCGCTAAACTTCAGAGAGCAGAAGGAAAGCCGCCTAAGTGGTACTTTGAGGTTTTGACTCACACAGAGAGGGAGATCCTTATCGCCTCAGCTTGTCCCATTCCACTTCAGAAGCGTGTCAGTTTGAACAAAGACATGTCTATTAATACCCAAGACAGCGCTGAGGTGGTATGTACAGAGCTGCTCAGAGCCGTCTCCCACACAGACACAGCGAGGGACACGTCCCCCGGCCTGCTCCGTCCACCACACTGATGTCACCACGCATAATGTCTGCTATCACTCATACAGTAAGGGTTTTATCACCACTGTCATTAGCACATTTGATGTGTGCTCTTCACATGTGACACTGCTGATTTAAACCCAGTGACTGAACCCCCTGCTTCTCCCACATGCACCAAACCACTCAGCCTGTACTGACAGAAAATACTGCCGGGAGATGACATCTGAATTTTAGAGCAGTTGTGTCTGGTCGCTGCGGTTGCATGGAACAGCGCAGAGTCAACATGGTCACACAGGCTCTGCTCTGGATCTGCTCTTACATGCACCATTCTCATGCCACAGAGTTCCCTGACCAAAATAACACATCAAAAACCTTACATCTGGAACAAATAAACTCTAATGTTTAATTAGGACGAGGGAAGAATGTATGATCGCAATTTGAGGAACGGATAATTTCAAGGCAAGGTCAGCCACAATCGTGTCAACTTTGTTTTGCTGTTGCTTTTTATCTGTTATTTATAAATCTGAAGGTTTTTGTTTCACTTTTTGTGGAATTTGCTGAGGATTTTCTGGTGGAAAACATCTCGTATATTGGAATTGGCAGGCTGTGGAGTCTGTGTAATAGGATTAAAGGACAAATGCAGCTTCCACTCGTAGAGGAAATGGCGATGATCATTTTTCCCATGAGTCTTTGACACATCATGAGTCTGAATCCTCAACATAAAGAGCCAGAAAATGACCGTGCAGAAAATCTCCATTCCTTTGTGATCTACTTCTATAACAGCTTTGACCCCGCTCTAATTTGGGGTCATTACAGGCAAATCATGTGCAAAGCCAAACAAAATGTTCACACTGGGTTTTACATCTCCCAGCTGGACGCTTTGTTTTCTCTGACATCAATCAACCTCAGGATTAAAATCATTTTCAATCTCCTCATGATTAAAGCAGAAAATAATACCAGTTACATGCGACTATCCAGCCACCTGATCAGCCCGGTGCATGCCTGTTTCAGGGTCTCTAACGACAGGAAGACCGCCATTATATGCACTTGATTTCCAAGTATGGAGGCGCAGCACAACCATAGACTGGGAAATAAAGGATGTGGCCTCCATGCTGTTACACACTGTTTTTTTGACTATCTTTATTAGGCCTCAAGCTCAATATTTTGGTCATCAAAATGCTGCTTTCCTGGAGCCAGGAATGATCAAATCTGGATGAGAGGGGGGAGCTGAGAAGGAGTTAAGAGCTGGAAAACAACAAGTTATGAACGGGATGTGCTTGTGGCTGGTGGATTGGCTGAAAAGATGGTTTCTGGCCATCACATTGACCGCAGATCAGGACTGTATTTGTTCTTGTATCTGACAGATATTGTTTTGTATGAGACTGAAGACGCTAGGGGGGAAACTTTCCACTTGTTCACCCACTTGTGTGAAGGAAAATTATGTGTAGTGTGGATAAAAGACTGTTTAAGCTAAAAGAAAGTGAGGTGTCCTCTTGATCTGGGTGCTATATTTTCTCTAAAGGAAAAGCCAAAACTATTAACCAATACTTTATTAACTTTGTTTTAATTTTGGAAGCTGCAAGTGAGCCACAGTTGGAAACCTGTATGCATGGCTTCTACTTTCTGTACTTCATGGAGCAATGTTAATTAAACAAGTAAATAAATGACAAAATATAACTCCTTTGCACAAGTCATCACTGATGAATAAATATGTGGCAAACACTGACCAAACTTTCACTGCATGTTTAATAAGTGCAGACACAGATGCCTGCTAAGTAGTGCAAACATATCAATAAATGTACCATAAGTCAGACACTCCAGGTTGTATTGGTTAAAAGCTTTTTGCAGCAGCAGATCATACATTCGATTCAGACTTAATCACTCTTCACACATTTATATGAGATTGAAGATACAATATCTTGAACCCACTGATGGAGGCCTGCAAGTGGATACCGGTGAAGTGGTGAGGCTGAGAGTTTAAGCACAGCACCGTTGCATGGAGTAATAAAAGAGCAGAGGGAGTGAACTAAAATCTTAAATGTCAAATATTATGTCTGCTCATGTTGGCTAGTGAGCAAGCATTTCTCCTTTTTGTGCTACCAAAGTAAATGTATCATGAAGCTTTTTCAAGGCCAGTATAAATACATGACTGCAATGCAATTAAAAATTTGTATGAATAATCTCAAAAAGGCACCAGCAATACAAAATGTTTAATTCCAGTTGAGATCACTTTTGATAGAGACATTTATTTGCATGTAATTGTTACATTTTCAAGCTCTGGTGGCCAGGCACTTTAAGCGTGCGCCCCGTGAACTAATGATTCCTCAAGCTGGTAACCTTAAGTTGATTCCTACCTGCAGCTTCTTTACTGTTTGTCACTCTCACCCACTTTTTCTGCCTTATCCACTGTCCTGTGCTCTCAAATTGAAGCACAAAAAGCTTTATTAGAGGTAACTGGTGGTATGGCTCTGTTCGGAGAGCTTGCTGCCCTTTCATATAAGTAAATGGAATGCAAAAGCCTGAGGCCGGGTGAGCACATCTCCCCTCTGTTTTTTGTGTATGCATGAAAAGCAGGGAGAGCAACAGCAAAGACCTACAAGAACAGAGTTCAACATGGTGAAATCAGATGCAACATTTAAGGGAAAAGCTGGGCTAACATGACAGGTAGGCAGACTGGAGCAGTTTAGATAGAAGTCCCATTGACACAGTCTTGAATCAGATATGTAAGAGGTAATCAGCTGATCAGTGCAGGAGTTAAAGTCAGCTGATGCCCAGCAACCAGCTAACTTTATGTCTAATATAACTTCAACAGGTGAGTCATGTAATAATCCAGCTTCCACTGAGTGGTGAGGATTGAGAAATAATGTGTGGAGACCAGAACTGTTTCTCGTATCAGACTGTCAACATGTGAAATTCAGCTGTAGAGTTGAGCATTTTTACTATGGGGATTTATGGGGACAGTCTCACTTTTAGTACCAGCCTCAAGTGGCCACTCAAGGAACTGCAGTTATCGAAACTTCTTTGGGTTCGTTATCAGCCCTGAAGTTGAAGCATAGTGCCGTGGATTAGCAGAACACAAACATATAAATCCCAGCTATGTTCTCCTGCACATGTACGCAACCCTGACCTCCCCTTTTCTCCCCTCACTTTATTTAACCGCTCTCTCTCTCTCTCACTCTCCTTCCTTCTCCAGCTCCTTGTCAGGACGGATAAGCGTCCTGCTTGCTGCCACATGGAGCTCATTAACAGAACGGGAGGGAATAAAAGACAGTTTAATTTCAACACAAATAAAGAGACATTTCGGATTCCACCCAACAAGACGCCTGGCAGGACCTGAAGCCTCCGTGTGTGTTTTCTTTAAGGAAACTCTGAGGGCAGATTTATGGTGGGTCCTCGGCAGCGAGCTCCATCACTGCTGTCACTTCAGGGCCAACATGGGGATTGAACCCATGAGTGGGGTGTATGAGAGTGGGTAATGGGGCACTGGGGGCTAAGGATGGAACCACACAGGACTTAACCTGTGCTATAGGAAGGCGAACACCAAAAAAAAATGGAGGTCTGGTGCTTTTGGACAGCTGAACAGCTCATTAATGAGTTGGTAGAGACTGTGGTGAAGGCTCCAGTCCAAGAGTGGAGATTTTTATCTGGTGTATGCGTCCAAACCATCAAATTCCTCCTCTGCAGAGTCTAAATCATCACTTCGACCCGTCTCCTCGCCATCCACAACATCACTCACAGTTTGAGTTTCTGAATCATCACAACCACCAACGCTGGCACAATAGCATGGTGGAAAAGAGGAGCCCAGTTTCCTTCTCCTCTCTCCCCTCCTCCCCCTCTCTGCAGCCTCTTTATAGTCCATCTCTGGAGCTTGCATTTAGCGCTGCATCCTGGAATGTCTCTGTGAGGAGGGTCAGGTCGCAGGGCCGCTTTCTGAGTAAAAAGCATTCAGATAGAATTGAGGGGCGGGGGCTCTGACTGATGTGCTGGCATTGTGGCTTTAAGGACTGATTAAAGATTAGAGGGGAAAAATGCCCCCATGGGAAAGCCATCCACCCACTGCCCATCATCCAGGGCACACACACAGAGCTGCATGCACGCACGGGCCTGCGTGGTTGCATCGTGGGAACTGAGTCCATCATGCTCCGTTATGTTGTGCTTGAAGGGGAAGCCTGTTCAGCAGCGAGTGTGAGCCGCTCTGCCTCCTGCTTGTGTCCATCTGAGAGGAGCACAATGAGGGGCTTTGCGTAATGAATGCGCCCGGGGAGCTGGGAGGAGAGGTGTGGATATGATGAATAATTTAACAAGGAAGGAAGTGCAAAACTTAACGTCCTTAATCTTCCGCCACTGACTCTGTGTGAGTGTGTGACAAAAGGCAGCGCGGAGCAGACAGTATATACACCGCAGCCTGTCACTTCTCTGGACGCACACGGCCGCAGCAACACTGGCGGAATTCTTTCAGCCACAGAGTTTTCATATGCAAATCACGGTTTAGTTACGGTATGCGACGCAGACCTTCCCATTTTAAGACTTTTTTTTTGTTCATGATTCATTCTCCTGAGAAAGTAGAAGGGAGGCAGTGTGGTGGCTTCACCAAGCTACTAAATACAGTTATTCAAATCCCCACTCCGGGTATGTCTCTCATTAAACCCAGAGGAAAAACACGGCTCTCACTCAGAGGGACCGGATGATGGAAAACAACTCCCAACATGAGCCGTAGTGTCATTAATCTGCCTTTAACCATTTCAATTTGAACATCTGAGGCGGTATCTCCACACCTTTATTTCACAACTTGGCTTGAATAAAATATCCTCCTCATTAAGCGCTCTTCTCCTCCTCTCACAGGTGCGTAAAAGCACCCAGTGGTGACGGAATAAAACCAACATTTGTCTACATTTAATAAAAACGGTTCCGTGTTAGTTTTTACGCACGGATGGAGATCTTCGCGCACAGGCCGTCACAAATACTGATTGATAATTCGCCTTTTCTGGGGTGCTGTGTCACCCCTGGGAGTATGGGAACACTTTTCAGGCACAAAAGCTTGAGGATTTTCTTAAGTTCTTCACGGAGCTCATCAGCAGCACCGCTCCATGTGCTCAGATATACATCCCAAACCCAAATAACACGAGATTCAAAGAGCATGCGAGTTTGGACTTGACTGAAATGTGTTTGAAACTTTTTAGCTTCCCGGAGTTGTAAACCGCAAACCTTCCCCTCTCCCTCTCCCTGTCTCTCTCTCTTTCCCCTTGGCAGACGATTCAAAGGCACCACTTTACTCCGGGAGCCCGGCTCTGAATTTATATGGAGCTTTTACGCACATTAAAAAAAATAAAAGCTTAAGGAAAGTTACATCCAATGAAGAAAGGAAGTTTTTTCTGATGTAACCTTTTTTTTTCTAGAACCAAGGGATCAGAGGACAGATCGTGCGAAAATTACTTTATAGGACACTTACCTTCCAGAGTCTCAAAGTGCGAAGTTATCTGGAGGATGCCGCTCTGATATCACCAAGATTTCTTGAAAAGTGTCAAGTAAAACGATTTCACAAAAAAAAAGAAAACACAAGTTGTCCTCTGCAGTGTCCAGTAGTTCCCCCAGCTTTCTCTTCTATTGTTGGTGCCTATCAATCGGATTAGGCGACCGCTCTGGTGCGTGTTTGCAGTTTTCTTGCGGATTTAACTGGTCTCTAGTGGGCAGGAGTGTGTGTGAGAGTGTGTGTGAGTCAGTGAGAGGGGATCCTGAGTGCTGGCAGTGCGTCCCTCCCCTGCCGCGCTGCTGCTATTGAAACCTCCTCTGGATTGGAGGTAAAAAAAAAAAAAACTGGTGCGAACTTCTTCCCTCTGCGCGCTCAGTAGGAAGAGTGCAAGACTCAGAACCAGCCCACTTCTTCGACACAGCTCTGAAAAAAAACAAACCAGAGACCAGACAGATTCACTTTGACTCCCAAACTTTAAACACACACTTCTTCAGAACTGATCTGCTCCCTATAACTCCTGTAGCTTTTACTTTTAAAGTCAAAAACAAGATTTGAAGCTTCATGTTGGAGCTGTGTGGACTCCCTGTTGCTGGTAAAACAAGATGTTACCAGGGTATCAATGTGCAGACAGCGGGGTTCCCCTTCACATCTTTTATTTCCGAACTGTTTACTCTGATGTTCCCTGCAAATTATTACTTTGGGGAGTTGTGCCTTGAACGAGTCACGCAACCCTCCGGGCTATGCAGTGAGTAGGCATGTTATATCACAGGCCCTGATACCTGAGTGTGCAAAACACAATTAAAACACACCTTTTCTCCACACGGAAGCACCAAAGACGGTGAGAAAAACTAAACAATGCGTCTCTGAGTGGAGTGGATTTGTGCACAAAGGCCTTTCACTAAGACAAAGTTGCTGATCAGCTGTGGAAGTTCCCACCGAGACAGAGGTGTTGTTTTGTGTCCCTGCGCTTCAGCAAATATTTATCCAAGATAAGAGCAATTCAATGCCTCAGAGCTGAATAGCCCCTGAATTTATGACTTGATGGGGGTTCAGTGCAATCTAGATTTAGAGGATGCTGCCGTTTCCTTTCAGGAGGTGGAGGAGGAGGAGGAGGACCGTCTTTCATGTAGTGTGAGGCTGCAGGTTTTTACGCATGGGAAGCTGCAGGTTGCATTCAGCGTCCTGCAGGACCAAGACACACACACACACACACACACACACACACACACACACACACACACACACACACACACACGAGCTAAAGCACAACAGAGTATATTTAAAGTAGATTAAAAAGCAGCCAAAGATGACAGAGAAAACAGCACAAACAATATTAAGTTGCATATTTAAGACAATTTTTAATTGTTTTGATAAACTAAAATTGTTCTGTGACTTTATTAGTTCAAACCTGAAAATATCTCTTTTTTACCAGAAGCAGCAGATTTGTTGGACAGCAGACCGTGGTGGTCAGTCAGTGTTGGTACAACAGCGTCATCTAGCGGCTGCAAACAACACTGTTCAAGGTTCCCTGAGGAGAAAATGTGAGCTATTTTAAAACCATTTTCCAAAGTGATCACTTGTAATCCTTTGTCTATATTGCATTTGTATTTATCAACGTCTTTTTATTGTCTTAAGTGTTTATTATTATCAGTTTATCCTCTTTCAACTTTCTGTGTCTCCTGGTTTCTTGCCTTTTTTAACTTCAGTCCAACTTTATGTTTTCTCTTACTAGTTTGGTCTTGCATATGAATGTTATTTTAGTTCCTCTGTATCTTTCTTTGAAACAGACACAAACACAAGAGTCTGTCAAATCTTTATATACATTCTTCTGCTGTGTAAGTGGTCACCGTTTTCAGTTTGTTTTCTGCTCACAAAAGTTATTTCTTTTTATACTCAGGGCATATATGTATGGTGGCCAAGAACCGCCACTGCTGCAAATAAAAAAAGGATGTAAAAAAAGAAGTCACAATGGAAGTTACTAATGCAAAAAAAAAGAAAACGAAGCCTGCTGCAAATAAAAAAAGAAACGGTGCAGATAAAATTTATTAAAAAGCCACAACGGTAGTTAATGACACCAAAAAAAAGTGGTGATGGAAGTTAATGATGCAAAAAAAATGGCAACGGAAGTTAATGACTGCAAAAATAAAAGCCACAACAGAAGTAGGCTGCCGGGGACCAATAATGATGTTGCACTGGTGTTTTACCATCTTAGCACAGAAGACGACGGCAAAAAGACGAGCAAAGGCATTAGTGGAAAGATTATTGTTTAATTTCACTTCGTAAACTTTTCAATGTGTCATTTGGTTAGGCCATGTAGCACCTGAGTTGATATCAAGTTGAACTGGAGGATGCTGGTGTAGTGTTAACTTCAGTAACTTTTTTTTTCTATCGCCACTTTTTTTGTGTCATTAACTTCCGTTGTGGCTTTTTTTATCTGCACCTTTTCTTTTTTTATTTGCAGCGGGCATTGTTTTTTTTTCTTTCTTTCTTTCTCCTCCCTTTTTTGCATTGGTAACTTCCGTTGTTACTTTTTTTTTTTTTTGTATTCATTTTTATTTGCAGCAGTGGCAGTTTTCAGCTACCTGTATACGTGACTGCAAAGAAAACAGAAATATGTTTTCTGTCCTTCATCACAAACTTTTTCTTTCGGTGATTGTGAGATTGCTCCTCAGCTCCATGCAGGTCTTTTTATTTTGTGCATTTACTGTGACATGGAGGTTCTGAATACTCATGCACATGTGTAACCCCCACACGCTTGAACATGAGTGTGCGTGTGTTGGGTTATTGATGCCTGGACTCGTGATTAGTGCTGCAGTGACTTTCACATCCTTGGGATTAAAATAGATGCCAAATTGAATCTGCTATTAGCCACACCAGCAAGCTGTGAAAACGAATCCTCTCCGGGGACATGTACACTCACAATGACCCAGACGCACACACACACACACACACACACACACACACACACACACACACACACACACACACACACACACACACACACACACACACACACACACAGTGACCCAGCTTCATGCCAGAATGCTGAAAATGTATCCACACCAGGGGGAGTTTAGTACAGATGGAGGGAGGAGGTGCAGATTGCTCCTGTAAAGTTAATCCCTCAGCTCTGTTTCACCGCTGGGACACACACAAAAAAATCTCATTTCAACAGATTTATTGAAGAAAACTCGCACAAAAAACATTTTTCACCTTTATTCTTCTTGAGCCAAATATGCACTCTTCCAAAAACACCCTGCTTCACACAGTCACATACTGAACACGCACATCTGGTACTTCATGCTGTCGGTCACCGAACAGATCCAGCTGAGCATCAGGGGGGAGATAACTGTTGCTCAATGTCAGCGTGATAGTTTTTAAATGACACATGTTGCAGATAGCAGTGCTGTTTGTTCTTTTCTTAGACAGAGAGGGTCTCTAGGGTTTAATTTGGACTTCACTCTGCTAAGGAAATGGTTCCTGAAACTGTTTTTACCAAAAAGAACAGGAACCTGCTAAGGACACATTAAGGAGATTTTTTCTGCACACTGTTATTTGCATCTCAGCAAAAGTAAAAACACTTGTGCAGAATTGAAGAAAATATGCAGTTAACCTCAAATTTTTAAACTACGCCTATGAGTGATATATTTACAAATACAAAAAAATTGGTGTGTATGTGTATTTGTGTAAACATGATGCTGTATCTCAAATTATAGGTTTGTCAAATTTGTCTGTGCCACTTTAGTAACACTCGGTACAAACCTCTAGCTCACTTGAAAAAATAAATGGCATGCCCCAGGGCTCTGTTTTAGGACCCCTATTGTTTATGATTTGTTCAATTCATTTCAATTCAAAGCTTTATTGCCATGTCAACTCCAACAGTTGATTGGAACTTATCTCAGTCAGTACATTTACATGTTCAAAAACACGTAAACATGGTAGCCCAACTGAATTCGAACTTCTTATAGTCAGACTAACATACCTGAATGATGCAGTTTGGGGACTTTCTCTGTCATGTTTATGGCTCAACTAAAACTAGCCTCAGTGTTATGCACAAGCGCCGGTGTTTACATGCCAGAAGTTGACTAGCATGGATGTGTGACTAAAGGAAGCCAGCCAGTTAATAAAACCTTGACGGATGAAGAAACATTTTTTAAAAAGATGAAACTTTATTATCATACAAACAAATGGTAAAGGGCTGTAAAAGTGATGATGCTTTCATCATTTGATATACATCCCGTTAGCCTCTTACTCACGTATTTTGCTGACAGTTTTGATTAGTAATGCATTTACCAGGAGACTAATCCATAGCAATGAGCTGAAAGGCAGCCACTTTTAATTTTGGTCTAGTGTATGTAAACCAGGACGAGGACAGTAGCCCAGTTAAGTTGCCTGGTTCAGCCATAACCCTACTCTGACTTTACATGTAAATCTACTGCATGAGTTCTTTGTGAGTACAACAAACATGCAAATAAACAACGAACAACCCTTCCTCCTGTGTTAGCTTTTGCTACGCACCCAGCATTTTAAGGGTTGTTTTTGACCCATGTCTTAAATCAGCTGTAAATTAAACTAAAACATTTCTCTATCATCCAATTTGGTTTTCGTCTCTAGGTTACCTTGTTAGGCTTCATTGTCCATATAATATCCAGCCTTATAATATTTTTGTAGTGGGCCTCTGGGCCTTCTTTGTCAGTGTACCCCTCATACAGACATCCATACTGAATTGATCTCACATGTCTGGACATAACAGAGGTTTTTTTTTTGTGCCAGGAAAAACATGGCGAAATGAGAATTTCCTAAATCTTACATGATTGGAAGAGGATCTGACTGTCAGTGTGGTGCCTGACAGTTCACTTACGATTTCAGGTTCTGCTCTAATTATTAGATATCGTTATAACCGGGTCAACAGTGACCCTAACACAACAAGTGCAATAATTTTACTAAGAGCATTTTATAATTTAGTCAACTAAATGTTTTTATTTTTATTTTATTGAAATAGAGGTTCCTGACAAAGTCATAAAGTCTTGATGCAAAATAGCTCATTTAAGTGGTTCTTTTAAGCATTTAAATTCAAAAACGGGTCAGTGCAGACCCTAACACAGGAGGAGGGTTATTGTATGTATTTAAGATTGACAATGATTATTGCACCAAATTATCAAAAAGATAACAGTAAATAACTAAAACTTTATGATTAAAGCCTAAAACTGAAGTTCATTGAGAATATTTAATTGGGACCATTGTTTCTTACAGTTTATACCAATAATATTCGTCAAAATTACTCTGGTATAAATTTTCATTTGTATGTGGATGATGCTTCCTAAAAGTTTTAGACCTGTAGCTCTGAAATTATAAGAACAATGTCAAGAGTTCATCAGTGAGAGACCTCAGTTTTTGACTGAGGAAGGAAGAGGATGCATTTACAGTAAATCCCTGTGATTTGGAGCTGGGTTTAGTCTCTGATTTGGAAGGTACATCCTCAAATTGACTTTGAACCATTCTCATCTCTCGGTATCACAAAACTAATTAATCGAAAGCTCTCTTGAAATCAGTTTTAGAGAGTGCAAAGGAAGACAGTGTTTATGTTTATTTTTGAAGGATTTAACCTGTTCAACTCCAGCAGTGATTAAAGTTTATTATCAGTGGGAAACATGCAGAGTTTGTTGGTTTAGTTTGTTTATTTTTTGGATACAGAGTCAGCGACCTTTTGTTTTTTCACTGGATTATTTTACATAAACTCTAATCACAGATTAAGCAGTCTGTTGTCTTTAGCATTTCCCGCTGCACATGTTCGATTTATACATGAGTGTGTAATGTTTTAACGCTGTGTTTGAATGTTTGCAGGTCAGTGAGTAACAACAGATGCATGCTGGGAGTCATTACACACCTCAGCATGTTTGCTTTGGGGGATAAATGTCTCTGACTGCGGCCTCGCGAGGTGATCTGCTTTCACCTCCACACACACACTCAGGTAATCCATTAAAGCAGGCAGGATGTAGAGTTTTGCCTTGTTGTGCTGAAACACCTTCATACAGCACCGAGCAGAGCGAGAGCGAGAGGGAGTAATCTTCATCACCACATCCGCTTAACATCATCACAGAGGCTTTCTGTCTCCGAGAAGGATGAGGAGAGCTTTTAGCAGCAGAACACTGAGTTCATCATTAACCAACAGAGCCCAGAGAGCTGCAGGCAAACATCAGCTCTGTAAACATTTCTCCATCAGTTTTCCCTCCTGATGTCTCCCCTTTGAGGGGGAGGGGAGGAGAGACAATGAGAGAGGGAACTCTGACCCTACTGAAGATGCTGCAGATTCATCTTCATTGCCTGAAGTTAATAAGAGAGCTTAATGTAATCAAACTAACTCAGACACAACTTTATAGGAGTTTTCTGTAGATCAGCTACATTGATATTTACACTGTAATCCAAAAAGAAAAGACAATTATGTGTATTATAATCAGCCTATCATTAATTTGCTGTTCCTGTAAATAGTGTCCACAGTTTTATTATTATTACTAGTCCTTTAATAAATCTGAGGAGGCTGTTCTTGCCACTCTGCTTGTTTTTCTACGATTAATTTTCAGGGCGTTTGTTGCCTTTACTGAGAGGACAGGACAGTGGGATAGGACAATGGGGACAGAGAGTGGGGGGTGACACGCAAGCAAAGGGCCACAGGTCTATTATGAACTGGGGCTCCTACCACAAGGATTACAGCCTCTGTATTTGAGGTGCACAACCAAACCTCTGAGCGTAACTGGAACCCCCATCCCCACTCCTCTTTTTGCACCCCTCACTGTCCCTTTTCCCCGAGCCTAACACAGTCTCAGCAGATGCTGTTTGACATAGCTCTGGTTCTGCTTGAGGTTTCTGCCATCTCTTTTAACAAAACTCGGAAATGTTTCACAACCAAGTAGACCAGAATCTGCAGTTTTGTCACTTTCCTGCCTGATGTAGGTTTTAGATGACCATAAAATCAAGGCCTCCTTTGTTATATTTATCATGATGCCCCACCTTTTTTCAAAGGATAACAGGTCGGTCGCTCCAAACCCCCAGACATATCCTTAAGTATTAATGGTGTCTTCCCAGTTTCGCATGCTCTGGGTACTCATACATTTCCATACCATCAGATATGCTAGCTTTCAACTGTGTGCTGATAACAAGCCTCTTTACAGCAGAGGGAGCAGTGTCCAAGATTTCCAAGAGTTCACCAGACCACAGCACAGTTTTCTAATTCACCTCAGTGCATCTGAAATAGGCCTGGGTTTAGAGTGGTCACTAGCATTTCAGGATCATGTCTATATACAGTTTCCACAGTTAACCCATATTTGTGACCAAAGTGGCAGAATTCTCACAGACAATAGTTTTTAAGACTATGCAGTGACTTCTACTGCAGAGTGATGTCTTATTTTTAATGCAGTGTCGCCTGGAGGCTCTCAGCCTTCTACCTCTTGTACCCATAGACTGTATATAGAATGGACGCCGTCTGCCTCCTCACTGGGTGAAGCCACCATGAGAACAGCACCCTCTGGTGACAGGCTGCAGTATAGGTCATAAATCCCGCCTCTGCCAGCAAAGCTTATGGGACTGTGGACAAACTTTAGAAATGTGGGCTGAAGGTGGAACCAAGTTGTCCATATTATATATAGTCTGTACTTATACCTGGGTTCAGATTTGTTGCATCTTTTAGTGATATCATGTCCTGTAGATGATGAAACCTCCTAATTCTTTCTAATTAAATGCAGGGGGGAAAAAATTCTGGATGTTATTCTATTTGTTTAACTATTTGCTCATATGGTCTGACAGAATAGCGAACCTCCTCCCATCTTCACCTTTTAGACACTCAGCCTCTTTGGGATATCCTATTGACACCCAGACCCAGAAATGTGTAGCTGTAGAATAAAACAGCAGTGAGGGCTTTTCATCAGAGCCGGAGATTGTCAACAGGCAAGGCAGACAGTTTCTTGGAGCCCCAGGCCACGAGGGGGCTGCAAGCATTACTCCACAAAAATGTCCTGAAATAGAGCAACAAACAACTAGTGGTCAAATTGCAATGACATCTTAGACCAATACCCCCCAAAAGGGGCCCCATGTCATCCCTGTTGCCCAGCTACAGGGATGACATGCTACGTGACCTACCTCCATCTTTACTGAAGTGTGTCAATCAAAGTAACGTCAAAATCAAGTGGAGCAACTTATCAGGGAGTGAGAAAAGAAAGAGAAGTAAAGAGAAAGAAATGCGGAGAAAGCAAGACAGTGGTAAGTGAAGCAAATAGCAAAGTATGGCAAACACTTTTACTAGCATTAGGTATACGGTTAGCTGTGAATTGTTTGGTACTTAGTTAGCCATGTTAGCGGAGTGGGACATGTTAGCCTGGGGTTCCCGCTTTGTTGACTCACTGTTACCATGTGTTGACACACTCGCACTGTCTTGCAAGGTTAGCCGACAGGAAGAAAGTGCGGTTGTAAGGTACAATACTGAAATTTCACCAAAGTAACTAGAACATTGGTAAGGGAGTGATTTGGATGGAAAAAACAGCTAACCCAGACAACAGCTTTCAATGTTGATGAAACACGATTAATGAAAGTTGAGTCTTAACTAGCCTAACTCTTACATTAATGATGCTTTGAAATGTAGATCTAAATGTAGACAGTGTGCTTTCTGCAGGAAAGACTATCAACTTTGGAGCATATTACATACTAAAGTAAGTCTCAGACATCAAATCTTAGAACAAGGGTGAGGTGCTGGCTATTGTGGTAAAAACATACCAGAGCATTTTAGAGCAACATTTTCAAGTTATGTAGTAATAATGATAATTATTTTTAAAAGTTTCTGACCTCTTTTGTTGGTTTTAGATCATTTATATGTTTAACACTTGTCAGAGGGGCCCCTTGGAAATTTTTGCTTGGGTCCCTAGCTCACTCTAGAATTTACTCTGCTTTCCATTATACCAAAGCTTGTAAAAATGCTTTAATGATAAATTCCTACTGATGCACACATTAAAACATGCCGTTTCCACACCAAGGTGACACTGAAGACATAATCCCTGAGAAGGAGAGGAAGGAGAGACGGGAGGTTACGGTTCAAGGGAAAGAATGAGGGAGGGAACGATGGTGATGGGAAACCAGGCTGTGTGAGGGGAAATCCTGTGTGAGTTAAACTCCATTGTGTGCCCACCTGGCCCTCAGCAGATACCTCTGTCAGCTCGGACAAAATCAACCTGTGAGGGGAGATAAGGCAGGCCTGAGGGTTTGTTACTTCAGAGCGTTTTAAAGGATTTTTTCTGTTTGTGTGGTGGAGATAAATACAGATAAACACACAGAGGATTTGGGTGATGTGCAGCTTTTCTAAAATTACTCCACAGGCCGTCCTTTCATTTACTCACCCTGCCTCTCTGGCTCATGATAGGAAGAGAAAAAGGACTAAAAGCCACAATTGAAACCAGATGAAAGAGGACGAGAGTGAAGAGCGCATGTCGTGTCAGCGTCTAACTTCCTCTCATTATCCAATAAGAGAGCAGCAGTGTCAGCGTCCAACCTCATCCTATTATCCAGAGAGGGAGCGGCATGTCAGCGGAGCCTGAAATACTCTGGGGACAGGGAGACGTAAACAAAAAGAGCAAAGTTTAGATTATCACACACACACGCTCAGAGGACGACTCAGACAGGAGTGTGCGTCGGGCTTTTTAGTGAAACTCTAGATGGACCAGCTCCAGGCGTGGTATGCCGATGTAAACACAGCCGGGAGGAGGCA
The DNA here is from genome assembly GCA_962446985.1 of Xyrichtys novacula. Taxonomy (NCBI): domain Eukaryota; kingdom Metazoa; phylum Chordata; class Actinopteri; order Labriformes; family Labridae; genus Xyrichtys; species Xyrichtys novacula. Next base: position 11,823,039 of record OY660870.1, read on the forward strand.
GAGAGGAGTGGAGGAGGATGTGCTCTCTCCTCGCTCTGCTTTCTGTCTGCAGCGAGAGGAGGACACACTAACAGAAACATTACATCATCCATCCTCTGTAGCACACTGCACCGCTGACACTCACAGATCTATCATCCAAACACAAAGTTCAAGTGATGATCAAACACAGTTTCTGCTGTTGTCTTTGGTTTGGAAGAGTTATTTACATTTGATGAATTTTTCCAACACAGTCTCTTTGATTGATAGAGGCTGAGGTCTGCTTTTGTTTCCCAGAATTCAAATAACCTTCAATGTAAGAAGACATGCACAAGTTTACCATAATGTTACCACGCTCAAAAGTCAATACGTTTTTATTTATTCTTGCAATCATTTAGCTGTTAGCCTTGATAACTGCTTAAACCTTCACAGTACATTTACACATACACTGAAAGTATATTTCGGCGTAAAATTAAGTTAGGGTCAAACATACTGCAATGCCGAGTTAGACACCTCCTCAAGAGATGAATTTTGCCGACTGCTTGCTGCTCTAGTTATACCAACTTTAGCAACAACCACACAATAGCAATACACGGCAGTCTACGTTTCCATCTGCAAACCTCAACCAAAACACCACTCTATAGCCACAAATAATGCTCAGAACAGCACCTAACTTCATCAACAGTACATAAAGGGTCCCAGCCATAGTACTAGCTACCAAACATCTTTTTAGCTTAGCCTGATTTCTTTAGCAAAGAGACCAAACACAACTCACCCACTCTCTTCCAGCAGCTGCTTGTTTGCAGGGGAGCCCTAATGAGTCGATCACCAACTGCAGCAGATCAATTCCATGAAGTAATAATCATCATAATAATCATTTTGCACTGCAGATGCAGTAGTTCTTCTGCCTTAGTGTCTTGGTCTGATTGCATTTCCATAAAGAAATGATCATAAATGTTCTTCCTTGAGCTGCAAAACTCCCTGATCGACTTGTCAGGGCTTCCAAACAAGCGCTGCTGGTATTGTGTGGAGACGCTGTGTCATGACTAAAGTTGGTAGAACTAGAGAAGCAAGCAGTTGGCAACATTTATCCCTCGAGTGGCTGTCTAAATCAGTGTTTCAGGCGGATCAACAGGTCTACTGGCCCTGTGTCCTCTTAAAGTTCATTACTATTTAGCGGTTCCTCCATTGACCTATTATGTTACATACCAAAACAATCGACAAACAAGTTAGCAGTCTGTCAAACAATATGAAACACTGACACCTTCAAACGTTCTATACAACAGCTTCGACTTTTTTTACTTCCCCTCTTCCTCAATTTCCCTTCGACCAGTTCACAGCAGGTGTTCCAGCTCTGCCTCCTGCACAGCTCGGTCAGCTCCTGATCCTTTGCATGTTTTCACTCTTGGGCTTTGCTTATGTGTTCCTACCAGGGTACAGTTTGTTCTTCCGTGTCCATTTGTTTGGTGTAATCAAAAATGGTGATCATCTCTGGACAGGGGGTTGTTCTGGTAACTGCTCCCTGCCAAGATCAACTTTTAGTTGAGTCAGCTGCTGAGGCCAGGAGGTCAGTCGCTGATCTTGAATAAAAAACTGTGCTTGGACAGGTTGTAAACAGCTAATACCATTAAATCAGACCTTAGTGATTACCTGGTGAGAGCATGATCATTGGTGATATTTAATAGCGGTGTTGGAAATAAGTTCTTCTTTTAGCTGATAGAGAGGAAAACTGTCAGTCTATTTACAGACACATGCACATTATTATTGCACCAAATCTGCAGGGGCAAAGTAATCAATTTCAGTCTAACATAAAGAAAATAAGTCATACTGTTCCAGTCCTCCCCCGATGACATTATGAAGTCTGTGTTTCTCATTTTGCTGATAATTTTCAAAGACAGGATTTACTTTGAAATTTTATGGCCCAGAAAAAAACAGGGGAAGCTGGAAACATCAAATATAAATCAGGCATTTCCAACGTGGATACAACTATAGCATAACAGCTGTGTTTCATGGATGTTAAAACATTAACTTGCACTTCCTAACATCTCATAAAGTCGTGTAAAACAAATGATGACGGTGCAAAACGTGTCCTAATGCGATAACCAGAGAGTCTGTCAGAGTTTTCATCACACAGGAGAGGAAATGTTGCAATCATCACAGAGAGCAGAGGGAGCCCAACAAGGTGCTCAGACTTTATTAGATTTGTTCTGTGGATGTCAGGGGGAATTTCTACTCAAACAGTGGAACGTCCTGAGTGTGTGTGGAGGAAGATTTTCAGCCGGTCCCAAAAGAGACTTTACAGGAAAAGACCATAAAATCCTCTCTGAGAACATTCCAGCAACAATATCACAGCCTGCTGGAGCAAGCCAACTTTATAGCTCTGATATGAAATGTTGGAGAAGGATGAATTTTTACACACACATACAGGGCCCTGGAGAAAACCTCACAGACATGGAAACCCTGTTTACTGGACTGAGAAACATATAAATTAAACGTTCTATAAAAGATGGATCATTGAATTTATCACAGACACAGGAGACTAGCGTCATAAAATGACTCAAAATTTCAGTCCCTCAGTCTCAAGAGTATGTGAAGGAAATTTCAGACATATGGAGGATTAGGAATGGGAACACTGCCCCCTCCTGGCCAAAGATGCCTACTGCAGCCAACCTTCAGTCAGCAGCAGCCCTGTTTGCAGTAAACTACAAAAGTGTCTTATTACAATCAAAAACTCTCTTTATATTTCAAATGTCTTTTCTGAGAGGGGTATTATGAAGAAATCACAGAAGTTGCACAACAGATAGAAGCCTCAGCCATGGACTCAAGTGAATCAAGCTTAAATCGGCTGATTAACCTATACTCATCAGTAAAGCCTCTAACGTGAAGTTTGCAACTTAAATACATTAATAAGTTTAAGGACCTTTATCAGAGGGCAGGAAAACCCCTATGCAATATGTTTTTGATGGAAAACGTGAATTAATGCTGCAAAACAGCAAAGAAAAAAAGCACCAATTCACAGAATCACATTTGGTTTACCTCATATATTCAGTCTGATAAAGTAACATCGGAGTCAGCTAATTGTTAAGGTTCGGGTCGGGTGGCCTTGATTGCTCTGTCATGCCAATTTGCTCTCTACAACACCAGGAGGATCAGACCCTACCTGTCAAAGCACACAACACTACTGCATTGACTACTGCAACTCCTTACTGGCAGGCCTCCCTGCATGTACTGTCAAACCTCTGCAAATGAGCCAAAATACAGCAGCACATCTGGTCTTCAACCGACCCAAAACAGCATGTCCCTCCGCTTTTCATCTCTCTTCACCTGCCTCCAGTAGCAGCCCACATCAAATGTTAAGTTTACATCTAGCTAACAAAATGCAACTAAAGTGCTCGTTATGCTCGTTAACTTTGTGAATCGTCTTTCAGGCAGAGAGCTGACATTTTACAGAGCTCAATCAGCTGCTCAGAGGACTAAGATAGTTTCAGGAAAAGGATCACAGTAATTTTGACCCTCACTGAGTGACCTCTTGAAATCAGTTTTTCATTCATTGCCAGTCGATTTATTGAACATTCTCATGAATAACACTCCTCATCCAGCTATGGTCATCATAACACTGCAAGTAATCAGTACTGACTGGTTAAGGTTTCAAGTAAGTCAATAAATAATGAAAAAAATCAGTGTTGTGTGAGCTTCATAATAATATATTTTAAACAATTGTTATAAATAAATAATTATCATAAGTAATATAAATCTGTTATTATTTATCTAACTGCTTACACCTGCTTTTATGTGCATTTATCTCACAAAAAAAATAGGCCTTTAATAATTTTAATAATTTATGGAAATGTATGTATGTAAATTGATCATGCACACCAAACCTTAATAGCCTGAACTGGTTCGCACTGCAGCCTTTGAAATATACACAACCCAGCAATAAATGTATGATAGACAAAACTCAGGAGAACAAAAACTTTTGACAAGAGCTGACCAAATTCAGGTACAAAAGAAGAACATAAAACAAGAAGCACCAGCAGTCATTGATGCGCAGGACAAAAATAACTGCTGGTGTGTATGGTGATGTTGTCAAATATGAATGTTTTACTCTGTAGACTGAAAATGGCACACCTGGAATATTTTTCATGACAGCAGCTCTGGGCTGATTTCCTCTGTCTTTATCTGGGGATCTAAAAATCAACCACTCCATGAACTCAGGGACCATCTGGACCAGCTGCCTCCCTCTTTCCCCTTCTCCAACCTCCTCTGAGCCTTCACTGAACAAACTGTCAGACCGAGCTGCAGACAAGTCAACAAAGCCAGAGGAGGGCTGAGCGGGGGAAGGGAGTGTTTACTGTGTATCAGATAAAGCAGGTTTTTGTTTGTTTGAGCTAACAACACTGTCACCTGGACGGAAATGACACAAGACTATGCAGCTCACGCTTTCTCAGCATCCAGAGCGAGCAGATTTGGTGGTTTGTTAGTTTGGAGGGCCACTTCAAGTTTGCAGTTGGCACCTAATGAAACCGTACAAATATAACATTTGGAGATAAGCGCTTTCTTTATCAAACCTCTCTTAAAGTTACAAATAAAATGCTAAATTTCAAGTGTCGTGTCAGGTTTCTTAAATGTGTGGAAGGCAGAAGATAAAATCAGGATGTTTTAGCCTTAAGTGAAATGTGCTGTAGATATAAATGCAGCTGGTTCTATCAGTCATGTATGTACTGCTCTCACCACTGAGGGGCAGTAATGTGTAAAATGAGCTGTTCAATCACCGCTGCAGACAGAGGGGACAAAGTACAGAGTTTACACTTTGAGGTAAGTCTCCACAGGGGACATTCATACCTGAGTCTACTCAAATTGTGCATGCAGAATTTTATTTAAAAAATCTATGATGAAAAGGCTTTTAACAGAATGCACCTTTGTCCATTTGAACACGATAAAACTAGACAAGCAACAAACAACAAAACCCATAAACATCTTTTCCAGAGGTAAAATACATGTAGAAAAACCTACAAAATTAAGACCTTTTTAAAACCTCTCTCTATTATTTTGTTTGAATTTAATGCTTTAAGATGTTGGAGAAATTATTATGCCAATCCTACAGTATATAGAGTTATATCAAAATAAGGGTATGTGAAAGAACTTGGCCAGCTGACATTATGAAGCCTTGTCGCCTAGCAGCTATTGGAACCTACGACTGTTGCTGTATTCAAAGCAGTCAGCTATCAAAGAGGCAAACATATTAATTTTTTTTTATCATTCTTAAACAACAGAGGAGCTGCCCCTGCATAATAAGCCTTATTTGGGTGTATTTAACTGGTGTCCCAGCAGTATGAGATAAAGAATATGCTTCATTAATTAAACATCATTACTGAGCTGCATTATTACACGGATGTAAAACAGTTCCATTTCTAATGATTGAAATATTGTGCATATTTGGAAAAGTGCAACATGCATTGTTGTGACCTGTAGTGTGCAAAGTCGCTGCAAAACTGGTGTACTTTCTTGCCTGGCTGTCATATATTTGCTGACTACTGCTGCATGGGTAAGTATGTGCATTAAATGTCTGAGCCCTGTGTTTGTGATTAAAAACTGATAAAGTGTGCTTTAGCCTTTAGGACTGGTTTCATCACAATTGGCTTCTCAGCTCTTGCCTGTACAATGTCATCTAGCGGTTGCAACTGGGTATTTTATAGATATATAAGACTTTAAAGTTGTTAATGTAACACTTACTTAAAAGCTTTATGATTAAAAATATGCTCTATAGTCGATCAAATGCTAATGCAAATGAAAATACAAAAAAGGTCCCCTAACTCTTAAAGCATCTGCCCAACAAAAAAAAGAAACTACACTTGCTTTTCCATCTATTAAGTCAATATTTATTCACTTTTCTTACATTTCTCACATGATATTCTGTGACTCCATACTGTTTCATTCAACGACAGTCTCTCGTATCGTCATGTTTGCTCTGTTTTCATTTACATCTCTGCCCCTCATCCTCTAACTGACTCCCCACCAGGCATCTGGAGCCCAGGGACACCTGTCATTATCGACCTTTGACCCCCAGCTGCAGCTCTGTGCTGGGGACACTCGAGCCGCCCTCGGACAATGTACGGACAGACCATGTAAACGTACACACACACAAAAAGAGACTCACAGCTAATCGCATTACCTGCAATAATGCAATGCACTGCAGACAGGTGCTTTCATAGATTGAATCAGAAAACTGTGTGTGTGTGTGTGTGTGTGTGTGTGTGTGTGTGTGTGTGTGTGTGTGTGTGTGTGTGTGTGTGTGTGTGTGTGTGTGTGTGTTGGGGTGGTCCTCTTTGTTCCTCATTTAAACAGCATCACAGACATCCCCATATGTCTGAGACCCCCGCTGCTGCCTGACATTACAGTGTGTGCAATAGTGTGCGTCTCCTGTGTGTGTGTATTTGTGTGCAAATAGTCAGTGTATGGAAGCAGAAGGCTGCAGGCTGTTATCTGCTCCTCTCAATGTTTGCTGTAAAAACAGAGCTCTGGCTTCTGTGCAACAACCAAAGGAAATTTACTCTGACATTAAGATAATGCCACGTCTTTCTCCAACATGCACACACTTGCACACACACATGCACGCACACACAAGCTGAAAAGAGCAGAGCAGACAGATGTGATGTGGACACAATCACCAGAGAGCACTCGTGGGAATATTGGGAATGGGATTAGAGAGAAGAAGAGAGCGAACAGGCTGTTTCTCAGATTAAAGATGATAAAAGCTGAGATAAATGAAGTGTTGGATTGATCTTTTGAGTCAACATGGCTGCTGTAAGGTTGCCAATATACAGTCACATCTGATGAGAGGAAATCCCATGTTTTATAAATGTTACGTGTGTAAAGCTTGACAGATGTGCCCGCCTGCTCTCAGCCCTGCAGCCGCAGAGACTCAAACCTCCTAATCAGCCTTCTGCAGCGAGCCATAAAATGCAAATATCTGCCACTCTGTTAGCAACCAACTGCTCATGCAATTTCACGGAATAACACCAATCATAAACAAGAGGATCACTTTCCAAGCACAACAGCCTGACGCTCCTGTGACGGCCAGTTTCATCCATTTAGTAATGCGAGAAAACTCTGAGAGATAGCATGCTGCACTGTGTGTATAGAGCTGACATTAATGTACCTTTCTTTCACCATTGCACTATTAATTTATCACTGTTTGAGTCTTCTTATCATACATTTAGATTTTTATCATATATGAGTGTAAATGTTTGCATTAATGAGCCTGTACATGTTTGCTTAATTTCATAGTGCTTACCTGTACTTAAAGTCCTGATTTTGCCAAAATCACGTTACCTAAGTCAATTTCAAGGGCTTTTCTTCTGCAGAGCTCCAGTAGCTCATTAGCAATTCGCCTCTGAGTCGTGGGATGACAGCGCTGCTCTGCACACTCCTCTTCATGCTTAGCCTGTAGCCTAACATTGCCGGTGTAGTAAAAGTGGCAGGTAACATAGGAGCTATTCAGCTCTTGGACACTTTTGTCTTTAGGGACATAATGAACGTTGGTATCATAATTAGCTTTCATACGAGCATTGCAATCTGCTAACACACACACTTGGATTTGAGACGTAGGAAATCTCACTGAATCTGAACCTGCCGTTTGGGTCTGCCAGAGATTCACAGCGATTTGAATGCAGAAATACTCAGAAATGCCGTTTCACACTTTTCTCTTGATATGTCATGTGGCATCAGAAAAATGTCACATGAACTCGTAGAAAACAAGAAAAACCTGATTTTCATCAGAGTGGGTCTTTAATATCCCTTTTCCACATGCTTACATGTCTGTCTGTGCAAAATAATATTAACAAGAGTCACATCTCTTCTTTTTGCAGACAAATATGGCCACAGAAGCTGATTTTGATCTTAAAATACTATGTGGAGATATAATTCAACTTTCTGGTCATTTAACCAAATAGCTTGTATGCTGCTGATTGAAATGCTGTTCCCACAGTTCTGGTGCTAAGTGATGCAAAGACGAGTAACAGATGTTGGATAACTGTAAAAATAACCATCAGTGCAAATATGTAACAGACGAACAAAACAGGACTGTGAGGTGCAGTGCATGTAGCTACAATGTGAATACTCATGGGACACAGATGTTGTTTGGGTGTATGAATAATGTATGTGCCATAGACATGAATCCCACCAAAAATTTCATGTTTTTTAAATGCATTATTAACACATTAATAGAGCCTTATGAATACATTTATAAGGCCTTATAACTATCTTTATCTAATACATTCATAACAACTTACAGCAATGTTAATTGATATGATAAACATAACCGTGATGCCTTATAGAGGTGTGATTAAACCATCATGCAAAACTAACAAGAGTCTTTTGAATTATGAGTTTTATAACGCATGATAACTCCCACAACTTTTTCCAGATATAAATGACAACAGAGAAATCATTCAGTGTAACACGAAAAGTTGTAATTTCTCTAATTCTCACCTGTCTTAATGCTACTGAAAAAATGCTGTCGTATGACTTTGGGAAGTCAGTGCAATATTTTTATAACAGAAGTGCTGACTGGATAGAGGGCTAGATTTAGGAAATGACTTATTCACTCAATTTTGATCAGGTGCCACATTTAAGTATAGCAGTAACCGTCTCCAAGGGCACGGCTGGAGTCACTCAAGCATACAGTATGTTAATAAATATTTAAATATAAATGTTATATAAGAAGAAATAAAGGTGGTCAAGCTTATTCTGGTTGACCTTGTTGCATAAAAACAGGAGTGGTAGGTGTGACCGTTGAGTACGAGGCCCATTTAAGATAAGAGATAAGAGCATCTAGGCCTTTACCATCACTCTGTATGTGGATGTGTTTGTGAGTTTGTGATCTGATGTGGGTGTAACGTTGTTACCGACACCTCTGACTGAGTGTGCATATGTGTGTGTTAGTGTGTGTGCATATGTGTGAGTGAAATGGCTGTTTGCAGAGGCTTTATCAGTCAGCAACACAAAGAGCCATTCAGCACCCAGAGAGACACAACAAAGGGACAATTTACTGCAACAAAGACACCTCCGTCCTGCAGGCCATGCAGGGTGCAGATCCGAACAAAAAAAGCTCCCATCAGCTAGTATTAAAACAGCAGACTGCAGGGCTGAATTAGGGGCTCAGGTACCATCACTAACCCAGCTGAAATGACCAGCTCACCTGAGCACAGACTATAAGCAGGATGAAGAATCACAGATTAGTTTAGTTTTGAGAAGAAGAAGAATATCAGAAACTTCACTTTTAAGAAGTGTACCCATTTCTCTGGATTAAACAACACTGCTGTGAATTTAGCAGTATAATCTAGTATGTAAAAAAAAAATGAACCCATTACAGAGGAGCTTAAAACTGCAGTCCCTCAAGTGTCCACTGGAGACAGTACTTAAAAGTGAGGGCAGCCCTGACAACACCCGTGTTAAAATGTCTGATTTTACAGCAGAAATGATCATGTTTACAGTCTTTGTGGTCTTAAGAGCTCCTTTTGCCACACTTTGTACATTCTTTGTCATTACTTAACTATTTTGTGAATATAAAGGTGAGGAGTTTTGCATAATTAAAGCCCTGATGAGAAACATTCTGTTTTTATCTTGACTCTGGCTTTCCGTGTGGACAAATAGGCAACCCTTATACTGCTACTGATTTCAACTTATCCTTGTGAAAATGGAGTTCACTGACAAATAAACACTTCCTGTTGTCCTTTTACAATGAAATGTATCACTCACAAACAATATTTGTATTTTACTGAATGGCATTGTCTCTGTGTTCGTGCTTTGCCTACGTTTAGTTCAGTATATTATGTATATCACTTGTTCTAACAGTCAGTAAAGAGAGAAATACATCCTGAAAGTGGTCTTCTTTTTGATTAAGTTTTGGGTTTACTTACTCTAATGATTTTCTTTTTCTTGTCACGGAAAGCATTAGCAGAACAAACTGAAAGCCTCTTTAATGATGATCTGTCTCTCTATGAAAGATGAGACGGGGAGTAACAAAATCCAGAAACTGAAGGGATAAAAGATGAGGGATCAGAATAAAATTATGTAAATTTAACAAGAACAAAAAAGGAGCATAAAGCAGATAATTTCATACAGATCTTAATGGACATCTAAGAAATAGTTCAAAGTTATTTAAATCTTCATGAATGAACGTCTGTATCCACATCTGCTCTGTATCTGAAATGTTTGTGTCTTTTGGCACTTTCAGGACTCAATACTTTCCCAGCAATTTGAACAAAACTTTTTGCATTAAACTGCATAGCTGTAACTATATGTTCTCTCATACTTAAAAACTCATAATTGATTAGTTATATTATTTCAGAGCTCCACTTCAGGCTTTAACAAAAACCAGGAACAAACAGAGAGAAATACCACATCAGTTTAACTCCCAAAGCCTTTAAGGTTAATATCAAGGTTCTTTAACTAGTTTACAAGCCTCCGAATGGTGCAGAGCTGCCTTAAATGACTAATTCAGCTGGTTTATAATCATTGACAGTGTTGTGTGTCCTCTGCTGATTGTTCTCTATGTCAAATAGGACACCCAAGGAAGAAATGCGGAGCACAGCCTTTTATTGCTTTGCTCAAAAACACCGATTTTGTATTAAGGCTTTAAAAGGTGCAAACCCTGTGACTAATTTTAAAAACAAATGAAAATGAATTCATGTCCCACTGCCTTTCATCAGGTATCGCTCTTCTTTTTTTAGTTTTTCTTTAAAGCAGAAACCTGTTCTGGCTTTGTTGTCCCTGTTATGTTTGTTTTTCATTTGTTTGTCTCTTCAGTATTTGTACATGTTTGAATTTCATATCCATCTCCTGTTTCTATATTGTTTAAAGGCACTTGAACCTACATGAAGATAATTTAATTACAGTAAACATTTATTCAATACAAAAGTTGTTCCAGCTGATCCCGTTCACAGGAAGTTTCTGATTTTGTGAGGCACTTTTTCGGAATAAAGGCCTTTTTTTCAGTGCTGTTAGGTCCTCAAAACAAATTTCTTTTGTTAAAAAAAATAGAAATACAGATAAATTTCACTGAAAATAATTTACCATGATTAATTAACCTTAAGTTAAATCAGAAAGTGTGTTTTTTACCTCTGAGGTAAACACCTTTAATGACATCATGGTGTTAATCTGATTTTATCACTGTTTGAATCTCGTAGTTTACTCAGAGAGATTATGTCGATTGTCGCTCCGCCTGATGTCATCTGAAACAAGAAACCAGCGCTGAGTGTCACAAACACTCTTCCTGTATGCTCAGATTGGATTATAGGAGATGAACACACCCTGTAGGTCCCAGAATAGAGTCATCAGCGCTGATGGATAGGTCTGTCAAACAGGATGAGCTGATCAATGCTCCCCGCCCGCCCAGCCCTTCAAACACACAGAGTGAGACTCCAGTCAAACAGAGTAATCAAGCACACAAAGGGGAAATGCAGATTACCTGTTGCTATGACGACTGCAGCTGTGGTGTGACAGCCATGGGCTCTGACAGAGACCTGCAGAGAGCGAGCAGAAATCTGATATTTGTGAGTGGGCCAGGTGCTTCCTAATAACCAACAGCAGCTATGAAACTACAAACCTGGTTAGAGTTTTGTTTCATGATACCGTACATCCATGTGCATGATAACATATGTCCATGCACCTTTTTCTGATTAAATTATTATAATTTAAAAGTGCAGTGTGTAGAATTGGACAGCATTTAGCAGGACAGACTTGGTAGAAATGGAATAAAATATTATTAATCAATATTTAATCATCTGTATCTAAAAACATGCCCCCTTTTAGCAGACAGCTAATTGACCTATTGTGTCATGTACCAAAACAATTGACAAACAGATCAGCAAAAGAGTAATACCTTTCATGTCGAGTGATAAAAACACTGATTCTTCGTTCTGTATTTGGATCCCCATTAGCTTAAACAAGGTGATTGCTTGTCTTCCTGGGGTCCACACACTAACAGCCTTACAGCTCGGTGCCATTCACATGTATGACATCTTTGTCTTTTTTTCTCCCCTTCCTCTTCTGTCAAGGTTTTGTTTACTGAAAACCTCATCACAATACATTAGTGCACTTCAACTTCTGGGTCAAGCCACATATGTATTTTAACAGTCCAGAAGTACAAAAACTGTAGTTCCTTGAGTGTCCACTTGAGGCCCGCTGCAAGAGCAAACAAAACCTATTAGGTCTACTGTTTAAATGACAGAAACATTTAAATGAAAAATATGGGTTTGGTCCGGATGGCTTGTTCCTGTTTTCATGCATACTTAACAGGGAGTGACTTTTTCATAGCTCATTTATTAGGAAAATATTTAGGCAAAAAGTTTTCCATAATGAGGCATAATAATGGGCATGGCCCAATTGGGCACAGTGGCTCAGGCTCGCCTCAACGCTGACGTCTTTCTTTTGTTAGGTCAATCCAAATGTTAGACGGAGTCTAAATTTCCAATAATATCCATTGTTTGGCTTCAGAACGCCTCCTCAGAAACCAATATTGGTCAACTCCCTATACTCTCCAAATGATGCACAACTCCTCACCTCAATATGATCAAAACAATGAGCTGTAGAGATATTTGACCCCAAAACAGAATTCACAATTAAAAAAAAAAAACATTTGATAATGAAATAATTTTAAACCCACTGTAAACATGTTTATTTCCGCTGTAAAATGGACATTTTAAGAAAACTGAATTTGAGCGGGGGGCTGAAAGTGAATTCGTTGGCCTTTGCAGCAATCCTCATGTGGATCATGGAGGAAGCGCAGATCTTTACCTTCAAGTTAGCTTCATTTTTCAATTCTGGGATTTGCTGCTTGCCCTGGACCTGAACTCACCATGTCAAAACATTTCTTCAATCTCAGTGATGAAGTGTATAGATTTGTCTTTCGGTCAAAGCTGTTTTCAGATTGTTTATTCATTATTCCCTTTCTAAATAATATTACAACTGATAATATTTAGTACTGAGCATCAATTTTTGTGAGCTTACTTATCTTCAGTTTTGGTTCAAAGGGCTATATCAGTGTAGGAACATTGCCAAAGTGAGAAAATCAAATATTCTTCCACATGGCATATTGAATTTTAATCCATATGTTTGCTTTAGTTTACATGCAGATGAAACATTTGGATATCATGCAAAACTTTTCAAAGGCTGGATTTTTGGATTGATGTGACATCCTCTGTATGTTGCAGGGCAGCTGGGAGTCACAGAATAGACCCCCTCCATCTCCTCTTAAAACCACCCCCGCCTCCACCAAATGACCCCCTCCCCCAGCCCCTCATCATCATCATCAGACACCAGCAGCTGGCAGCCTGCCCCATTTAACTCTCTGCAGCACTCACCGGGCCTGGCTAATCACTGGTGCTCAGCAGCACCATCCCCAGCCACCACACCTGCCCCCTCGCTGGTAGTGGGACTGTCCCATCTGGGACCTTATGACAGGGAATTTCTGAGGGGAGGGGATGTCCTCTAAGTTTCCAAAACAGCTCAAGTGAAAAGTAAATCAAGATGTCAGGGATTGGAGACGACTTAAAGCCATCCACGGGGTTTATATCAAGTCTAAAACTACAAGTATTTACATTTTTACAGGAAGTATTTTAAGCTCCGAAGAATGTCTCTGTGTTTGTGTATGTGCACTGAAACCTTCCTGTGCACACTTGGCAGACTCCCAGCGGTCAAAACAACAAACTTCATGACATCCAGTCTAAAAATATCCTCTGAGTTTAAAGTGAGGTTATATACCGTAGGTGCCTTTGCCTCTGCAATCAGGTGGGGTGATTTAAAAATAAGAGCATTGTATAGGTGACAATGCAGGGCGGCAAGCTGTGAGGACTTTGTGCTGAGATAAGCCCTCATCATTAGCAGAGAGCAGATGGTAGGTTGATCAGGCACATTACTGAGCTGCTCCGGTATCTGTCTTTCTCATTAGAAAACACATTTGCTCACAGATACCGCATGAGGTGATTCATTCAGCTTTGCTTTAAAAAAATTTTATGTCTATGACAAAAAATGGGTTTAATTGCACCAAATGCACTGAGGCTTAGCAACCTTTTTGTTAATTGTTCTCTTACTTTCCACTCTCTTGCAGGTTTGCTCTTTAGTAGAGAGTTTTTGTCTCCATGCTCCAAGCAGGGATTTATGCAATTAGTAAAATATTTAATGTGTTTCTTATGTAGAGACTGTGGTTTTGAAATAAGATTCAGTTTTATCAAAAACGACCCCCCTCTGTGATCAGCAAATAAGGGTTTTATTTTACCAAAAGCTAGACTCCTGCTACACAATCTATTTCGACTCTTTAAATCAAGGTTAACATGTAAAAGTTAACTAGTTCCTAAGCAGACAAAGGCATTTGTATCTTTTTTAGTTATTAATAAGTCTTTAAAATGCTTTATCTGATTAAACTTTGTTTGGCAAGCACATAAACATCAACCAATTGTGTATTTTTTTCTCTTACCTTTGAATTTACCTTAAAGGTATTAAATGTTTAAATTGTTCTATATTATCTCCATTTTTATATCTCCAGTTCTAAAAAAGTAGGTAAAACAGACTTTGATAATATGCAAACTGAAACTCTACATTTGATTGAAATCAGTGCAAAGGCAACATATTACACATCGAATCCAGGGGCATTACCCAAAGGTATGGGCACAGAGCTATTGCCTATGGGTGGTTCTTCAGTTTATCTTTGAGAGCCCCTCACATGAAGGCCCTGTATTTTTGAGTTCCCTTAATTATTGTTTTATGAAAAAATATCACATTTAATTTCATGGAGGAACATCTACTTGAAAGGCTTGGAAGCTGTCGAGTACAATTGAGTCATAATTTCCCTTCAGCCTAGAAAATAAAATTAAAAAATCAAAGTCAATAGATGAAGAGGCACCGAGGCAGTGACTTTACACAGGGAGAAAACTGGGGAATAAGCCAAAGAATAATGGCGCCTGCAGTCTGTCGAAACCCTTCCCATCTTATCACTTCCCACCCAGATATGAAGAGTCACCCAATATGGTGCTGCTTTTAAGACAAAGAGGTTGTTTTCACCTAGTATTAATACACCTCCTTCGTGATCAGATCATAAGTGGACAGCTTTCAGGTGTACTCACCTCCTGTCCAGGGTCATTTGTCCACAGTGGCCTGTCAGCATATATGCTAATGTATCTACTCCACATCTGAATCCAGTTTATCTCCCTCTCCCTCTATTAAGATTTTCTTTTTTTGTAATTTGATGTTTTTAAGTCTGACAAGGATGAATCAGGCCCTGTGTTTATCCGCATACAGAGCAGGAAGGTGAGATCTGATCACGTGGCCTCTGGAGAAGTATTTGAGGACACATGATGATGAAAAGTGAGCTGAACTTTCCACTTGTGATCAGATCACCCAGGAATTATGTGAACAGAGTGACCCAAAAACATTTCCATGAACCTAATTTGGCTGAAATACTATCCTAATGTCATTTTAAGTTATTCAATCATATTTTTCAGACTGCAAATAAAAATATGAGCAGCCATAGATTTTCTTAACTGTAATAAAACAACAACTCAACACAAGTTTTAATACTTTTTATGCTTTTTTATTACATTTTTATTCATTAACTTTACAAGCACAGCCTCCCTCTATGGTTTGATATGTGTACTACTGTCAGTCAGTGATGCTTTAAAGGTATTGTATACAGAAATAAGAATGTCAAGTGGTATCTAGTGGTCTGATTCTAGATCAAAACGCTTCCTTGCTTTGATGCATAAGTATGAGCCTCAACTTGCCAAGTTTTTGCTGTCAAAAATATTGATTGATAGAAAGTATTTAACAAAAACCTCTCTTATCTCCTTTTTCATCCCCCGGCCGGAGCATTTTGCATGGCAATTCGCTAAATACAAAAACACATATGTAACTGGTTTGTCCATTCTGTGCTCCTGAGGAAACATGACCGTGCAAGATAGCAACCTTTGTGAAAAAGCACCTGCGTCTTATGCGGATATGCAAGGCTCATCTGAAGACAAGCATGTAAACAGTATATAAGGGGATTGTACACATATTTAAATGACCTTAAAGCTCCTGTGAGGAGTTTTTGTGATGTCTACGAAATACACTAAAATTTATACTGGTTCCTTTTTGTAACATCCAAAAGCAAACAAGACCTTCAGCCACATGACTGATGATTTTATCTTAATATTTAGTGCCTGAAATTGGTGCAAGGGGATCAGTGTAAGCTGAGCAGTTTAAGAATAAGCCCTGTCATTACCATTTCTACACAAAATCTTCACAGTAAATGATGTGTTTGACTGTTAAAATGGAGGGATTTCTATTATTTATTTTTAAAGTCCTCAGGTACTTCCCTGTGCAGTAAATAAAAAGACAAGCAAAAATTGCTTGGGGATGTCAAAATCAACACAAACTTAAAGGTTCCTCAGAGGAGCTCAAAGTGTTATTTTCCATTCAACAAAGTCTGTCATAAATGCTGCTAAGTATGGCACACTATTTTTTCAACACACAGGATGTTCCTGACAGATGAGTTACTCAAATTAAAGCTCCAGTGAGCAACTTTCTATTCTTGTTGAGTGAAGCATCCCCTGTGGACAAAAAGGTGCCACTGATCTCCTTGCCAATCTTGTTCTGTACAAGTGTGAGAACTGTTTTCTGAATAAAAATCTCATCCTGGTGTTTTAACTGTCAAACTTAATATTTTAAAAGAATCTTTGTTGTAAAATTGGATTGAAAATAAAGTCTGTTTGAGCAGCATAATGTAGCTCACTTTGTCTGATGTCCCTTTAGCAGAGGAAACAGGCCGTACAATGTTTAAAAAAAATGATCAGTCTTGATCACTGATGGTCTTGTTTGTTTATAAGCACCTGCGTGCATTAACGTTTAAAATTACTTACAGGATCTTTAAAATGAATTTCTGGCATTTGTCACACAAAATACAAAAAAATTAGGTGTTGTATAATGACAGTATAATGCAGTAATGTTTTCATTTGCTGATTTATTGTTTTATTTATTGATTCATTGCTGTGATTTTGACACAATTCATAAGCAATGTTTTCAAAGTGCTCAATAGAGATTTAATTCCTTATAAGTACTGACCCACTGTTGTTCATGCTAATGGGCAATTTATATCTGATGCATACGAGTACCTAAAAGTGTTTGTCAGTTTATATAGATGCAGCTTTATTTAGACAAAAAAGAAAGTGAAACTGAAGGGTTACTTTTCTAATCTCCAGGATCTTGGCTGACACTTGTTCTGTTTGAAAACATGTCTTCTATCTATGTGCTGAGGGAACAGTCAGTCTAAAACCATCTGGTCTTATTCTCATCAGTCTGAGCTCAGTCAGATGGTGACGTACCCACAACACACACCAACATACTCTCTCTTTCCTATAAACACTTACTGTGATTTGCCAGTATGTTCGTGTAGTAGCGCTGCTTGTTGGGGGTATTTATGAGGCAGATCATATGGCAGGGCTGCTTGTCAGCTTTGAGTACAGAACAGGCGATGAAGATTCATCTCCCTTGACACGCGCTGACATAGAAAACTATATTTAGCTGCTGGCGTCCGTGCGTAAAATGACGCTGGCGCAGACGCAGGAACAATGGTTGTGGACTGAATACTGATTCAGAACAAGAAGAGGCAAACTGTGACACGCAGTGGAGTTTAAGGAAACATTTTTACTCAATGACATTGTTGTCCTCTTAAGGAGGTTTTTATATACTCTCTAATCTCATTCATTCTGATCCTGGAGGACGAGAGTACCCGGATCATCTCCTTTTAGTGTTAAAGCCAAAGAGGTATGTTTATGTGCCCGCAGATTGACATTTAACGGTAATTAATACAAAATGGAATACTTTCACTTAAATAAGATATACTTTATGTGACCCTGACAAAACAGTTGCAGAGTTGGACCCTCATTAAATGACACTGAGGTCATTTCAAACTCCTTCAAACAGAGACCAGACCCTCTGTAAATCCATTAATGAACTATTCCCCAGTATGTCATTAGGTCCTGCTTGTTTGCTGTAGGCTAGTCTGTGAGGAGGAGGAGGAGGGTGTAGGCCTACTGCACTTTATGAATAATGAAAAAATGACGTAAACAATGCGGTCCTCATTGCAGCTCGGGCTTGAGGCTGGAGGCGGGCGCAGCGAGGCGTGATGCGGCCGTGACGTCGATTGAGTCGGGGATCTTTAATCCTCTGCCGCAGCAGCAGCACAGCCGGTAACCGGAGGAGGGGGTAGCACAGTCGGACAGGAATGGACCGCACAGGCTAGCATAGCCTACAGCAAGGCCGAAATAGCTCGGTCTGTAGATAGATGAAAATATCACCAAGGAAAAGCGAGATTAGGACTAGAACGAGCCGACTCTCTGCGCAGGCCGGACCCCCTCCTCTCTGCTGCTGCCTGGAGTCCTTCGCTGACACTCTCTTCGTGTAATAAAACGGTAGTTGAATATATTGAAAATACAAGTTGTAGCTTTATTTGAGAGCAGATTCGGTATCTTTTATCCGGCTGACGGATCCGAAGCCTCGTCCTGCCGGTTTCCTAAACCCTTCAGCTGCTTCATCGCGTCTCCGCTGTTCCTGTCAGCTGCTGCGCATCAGCAAAACATGCAGGATGAGCCTGTGGGGGTGACAACCACGCAATTACCCCCGTCAACAGACGAAAAGGACAGCAGCAACAGCAGCACGGTCAGCAAATCCGTAAACCAACCGAGCCAAAGCGACAGCCAGGGCTGCCAGCTGAGCTCATTCAGTCCGGATTACAACCAGAACCGGGAGGCAGTCTTCGCCGAATTCAACCCAGAGCGTTTTATCCCAGCGCAGTCTCTCTGTGACCTTCAGCACACCCGAAAAATACATCAGCAGTTCAGTCAGCACACTCACTTCAGCCCCTCACAGTCGCCCCCACCCCAGGGACACTTCAGTCACCTGCCCGAGCAGTGCGCTGCCGACCCCCGCGGCTCTCCACCGGAGGAGGCTGAAGCTGATGCTGCGTCGCCTTCGCCTACTTCCGTAAAACCAAACCGGCTCCAGATGGACTCCCCCATCGCACACCATATCAATGGCAATGGCAGCAGCACCGGCAACATGTTGTCCGGAGGTCTCAGCGCCGCCTTCCCGAACCTCCCCACCCAGGAGCTGCAGAGCAGCAGCGTAGGAGGCTCATCCTCACCTTCCCTCCCTGGGTTCGGCACCCCCTGGTCCGTCCAGACCAGCTCCTCGCCCCCTCCCGCACCTATCAACCCCATCCACGCCAACGCCATCAACCAGATGCCCAACACGGACTCTGACAACAGCTTCTACCCAGGTATCCCCTCCTCCATCAACCCGGCCTTCTTCCAGAGTTTTTCGCCGGTGTCAGCTAATCCGTGCGCCGGGATTAACGTGCAGGGCTTCAGCGGTCCTTTCTCGCCTCAGATCAACGTCCCCCAGCAGCCGCAGAGCCGCAGGTCCCCGGTCAGCCCGCAGATGCACCCCCAGCAGGGCGCCTTCCTGCAGCAGAGGAACAACTACAACCAACATCAGGTGAGCTGCTGCTGCTGCATCACATGAGACAGACCCAGAGCTTCATGTCTGATTGATCCTTGTGTAACATGTCAGGAGGAGGTAGGCCTCAGGCAGACAGATCTGTTCTTCTGACATGTCTGAATCAGGAGAGGTTTCATTCATCCTGTATTTTCAGCGCAGGCCCACACTGGGGTGATTTCAGGTTAGGGAGCGTCTGCAAATAATATTCAACCCAAAAAGCGTGGTCTGTGTGTGGGAGTATGTGCGTAAATGCGTATGTGTGTGTGGTTGTACATTTTGTTCCCAATCTTTAACAATTGCATTTTATTTCTGTTCAATAATCCATTTAACACGCATGGACTGAATCCCTTCATTTTAAGGATAGGGATGGAGGGATGGGAGGAGGGGGTGAATAAGGGAGCATCTCTGAATCTGGCTGTTGTTCTCTCCTGAAGCAGCAGTGGGATGTGGTCACATGACTCCAGACCATCCCTGTCTTGTGCTTCAGTCAGTGGGAACACAAAGGCTCTCAGGGTTTGCTGTCCTAAATGGAGGCGTGTTATTTGGGTGAAATGAGAACAACTCGTATCTCGGTTTGTGAGTGTGTGTTTGTTCTTGTGTGTGTGTGTAGGCAGATTGTTATGGCTGTGTGATACAGATGAGAGTACTAGTACGCCTAGAGGGGCTTTGAAAAACTGCAGTTTTTTCTTAATTCAAAAACATCACACAGATTTCATGGAACTGTTCACAAGAAAAAATGATATTGAAGATGAAGTCAGTAAGCACATTTTGTGGAAAACTTAATATTAAGATGAATTTAAATCCCAGCTGCTATATAAACAATCTCACTAAATGCATTGTTGATGTTTTTTTCTATTTGTAGGGCAGTTTGGATCCTAAATTATGGATAAAAGTCATAATAACACAAAAGTAGTTATGATACAGTTGAAAAATGAAGATGTTTTTGAAAAACAAGATAACAGCGACTACAATTAAGGTCAGGGCCAGGGAGCGGTTGCTTTTAATGGTTTATTTTTCTTTTATACAGGAAGAAATCAGCCACCAGTTATATTGAAACCAACGATTAAGAGTAAATTCACTTAAAATAATCTCAAAAGCGTTACATTATTCTTTAGAAGTTGAGATTTAGAGTGTCAGGACCTTCAGATGAAACACCACCAGCTGCTGTTGTGTGTTGCGGTCATCTTGGAGCTCGTGTGTCAGTAGCTTCAGGTTTCTCAGGTGATTTGCATACAGGGTGTGTATGCCTATGTGTGAGTGACTGGGTGTGCCTTAAAGAGCTTCTCCATTGTCATTGTTTTATTGACCTTTAGCCCTGTAGTTTGCTTATGAATGCTTTGCAAATAAATTCATCAAAAATGAAAGGGACAGATATGACTTAATCCAAATCCTGTTAATCCCAAAATGCTGCAGACGTGCCTTCTTAGATGACCCTGTACCAAGTAAAAAATACACCCTTGTGTGTTCCTGTCACTGGATAAAACAAAATACAGGGTCTTTTTTTGTACTTTTCCTGTTTAAAACATGTAAAAGGACATCCTCTGGATGCCTTTTCCAATAATGTGAAAAAGTTTCCGTTTGGATGTCTTTTTATTGAGTTGAGTGCCCTATAAATGCCCCTCCAGTATTTTAGATCCAGAAATGTGTCATTTGGATACTTTTTCAATTGATAAGCCATCATGGATTGTGGCCTGGATGTCTTTCCAGTGTACAGAATTCTAAGAGTACTTTCTGTCACACAACGTCAAAAAAAGTGCTCTCTGAATGCCTTTCCAGTGAATAAAACCTAAAATAAATAGCCTCTGAGTGCCCTTCTAGGACAAAAAAAGTTGCTTTTTGGATGCCATTCCAGTAAATCCAATTTAAATAAGTGGTTTTCTGGATGCCCACCTGGTGTCTAAAACATTAAAACAAGTACGGTCTGGAATTTAAAAAAAAATTACGATAGGATCAGATCACAGTTGTTTAAATGTGACTGTTTTCTAACAGGGCTGAAAATTCTTTTGCAGTTACTGTTTTCTTTTACAGTTCTGATGATGAGATCTTTTTTCCAGTATGTCACTGTAAACTATTTGTGAAAAAGCACGAGGTTCTTTATATTTTCCTATTTTGAGGATAAAGTCAAAATGTTGGGAACAAATTAAGCCAGATATTAAGTGCCCAGCAGAAGGAGATTTGCTTGAATCTTAACATGCAAATGTCCTCTGCTCTGTATTTTCTTGCACATAGCCCTGGGTCTCTGGAAATTTGAATTTATTCAAATATTTCCTGCATTTTCAGGGATGCAGGACAAAAAGAAATCCTGCTTCTTCTCTCCTCCCCATTACACACTTCTGCTGCTATTTTCAGTGTGTGAGAAACAAAGTCAATTGTCCTCTGTGTAAGATTTTCACGTGAAAGCACGCAGCTTTAAGCCTGACACAATTCAATGTATGATATGCTTAAGAGTGGACACAAGGTCCAGGTATAGAGAGAGTGTGTGTGTGTGTAACTTACACTGGCGGTGTCGCTGCACACGGGATACTTAGTATTAGTCTTAAAGCCCTAAATCTTCTTATACACCCCTCTGGTACAGGAGCAGATCAAGCTAGGCTGTGTGAGGAAAGAAAGGAGAGAAAGAAATTGAGAATAATATGATGTATAGATATTAAAAATAAAAAATAAAAAAATAAGAAATTGACTAACATTTGCCTTTTTAACGTTGCATGTTCTCCCACTCTTTGTCCTTCCTGCAGCCAATGGTGAAACCGTCTCCCTGGGGCGGTCACCAGGGGAATGGCTGGGGCTCTGGGGGGATGTCTTGGGGCCGAGACCACCGCAGAGGGAGTGGCATGGGTGTACCTGGCTCGGTGAGTCACATCTCCCCCCTGAAGAAGCCTTTCTCCAGTAACGTCATTGCTCCCCCCAAGTTCCCACGCTCTGCAGGATCACTGGGGCCTAAATCCTGGATCGAGGAGAACATGTTTCGCACGGACAGCAACAGCAACTCCTTGTTGCCCCTCCAGGTAAATGTTTTGGGTTGTTACTTCACTGCTTGGTGTTGGAGGATAATCAGTTTAGTGTAGGTGTTTGTTTGGAAGCAGGGACATTGTGAGAATCAGAGGCCGTAAAGGTGGGAAAACCCAGAAACAGGGCATATGATTTAGAGCTTGAACAAAGAGGATGATGATGGAAAAAATTGTGTGAGAAACTAAAAGAGATTTCTTTCAGTCTGTTCAGAAACAAAGCTATGTGGAGCCTTGAGTTTGTTCATGTAAATTAACAGGGAGTAGCAGCCACGGTTAGCATTTCAAACAGATGGAAGTTTGAGCTGCTTTGCTCTGCAGGCTTTACTAAAGGTGTAACAAAGTGGGGGCTGGGAGGCTTTCGCAAGGAAGCTCACTTCTTGTAGGTGAGACCTATCTCAGCAACTAAGACTCAGTTTTTCATGCACCAAAGCCCTCAAGAGATCAATTTAATCACTCTACTCCTACAAAGTGATGTCTATCTATTCTGCCTATCTGAGGTCTGTTAATATGTACAGCTTTTAGCTAATGCATGCGGTAAACTCTAGTTGATCCCTGTTTGGTCATGTTTGGATCCGATTTCACCAGTTTTCTTTACTACAAAATAGCCGACATCTATGTGATTTATTTTCATGCAACCAAACAATATTGAAGCTTTTTTGCTTTTCTCATGCAATTTCAACTCTGTCCAATTTGTTGACATCTCATTTCTAGTCTAGTTTTGTTTTTTAGTGGATTTAAGAAATGTTTTCAATGCAGGTGGGACTAAGCTAAAATAGCATGTCAGTTTATTTAGTTTATTAGTCTACCATAGGTGGAAATGTATCCACTCCCAACAGACCAGAGCTGGAGAATAATCCGAATGAACTGATCATAATACAGCACTAAGAGATAAAACACATCCAGTGTCCTTTTTTTTTTCTTAGACAGCACTAACCCTAAGTGAGGAGTGAAAGTGTCTGCAAAAAAAGGTTTCAGGGTGGAGCTAGTTTTGGTGGAGCATTTGCACATGGCGAGGAAAGCCCTGGAGTTAAAATGGCTTAATCCCATATATAAACTGTATATAAGAAGAGGGTGTTGCCTCTGACTATGAAAAGTAAAGCCAGTGTTAAAATGTCTTTTATTCTTGATGTCCAGCAGGGAACACTCAGAACATTCAAACGGCGGCTTTATAAAATCCTAAACATGTGGCGAGATGGGAGTCCACAGGCCAATGATGAGACTGTGCCGAACTCCAAGAAAGAGACAGATTAAACATTTCAAAAGTATGCAAACCAAGACCAGCCTGGTTACGCAACATAAATCTCTGCCAACGCCTTTTAGCGTTCCGGTTGCTAGCTTGGAGACTGATTGATGTAGAAACAGTGATTTTCGAGGACTCGCAATAAGCAGACGGTCAAAAGGATGGATAATTCTGTTTGAAATATAAGGCAAGCTTTTGAATACTGGCTATATCCTGTGAGTCAGACTATTAAATTATGGTTTGGATATGTGCATGGCATGCAAGCAGAAAGTACCTTGAGCCTGAGGCGTTTCTTGTTGGACATTGTGAACTACACAAAGTATTATGCAGCTATTGCCAACAGAAGTATCTGACAAATAATTGCAGAAATCATGATAGTTTCGGTGTAGAATCATAATTTACCATCTTTGTAGTCCCTATATTTATTTGAGGTTTTAATCCTCAAAATGAATCTCTCGAGCTAGTTCCTTTGTGTTCGTGGCATTTCTTTATAAAACAGACCAGAAAGCACAGTTTATAATGCGGGACACATTCAGTTCTCAGCAGAGGTAATAAAACTGCAAACATAATTAATAACAGTGTCTGCTTTTAATAAATACATGACTTCATGTTAGGATAAAGGGAACACTTAAATGACTTCGGACAGAAACGATTTTTATCAGTGTGACTCACTCAGACCGAAATAATGATATAATGGTGTCAGCACTTGATTTTACTGTTTCTCTGGACTCAGATTATTAGTGATATCAGAGCCAAGAAGTACAGCACTTCCTATTCCAGGAAACAGGCCTGACTCAGTGGATTGTCAATTTCCATAAACAGCATAGGAGCCGAAATATTTCAGATTCCAGCTCTTTTCCTTCCTTCCTTTCTGTTTAATGTTTGGCAGTCAGTGACACATCTCTGCAGTGTCATGTGTTTCACATCACACAGACGTGATCGCAGAGGAGAGGAGAGGGTATGTTTGACTTTCAGTGACAAAACTCAGTTGTCTGCTGGGTCACTCAGTATTTCTTTGAATTACATATCAATAATTTCAGTGCTAATGCACTCCATCAATCTGGAACACCGGAGTGAAAAATGGTTATAGATCTACCTTCTTTCCTAGAGTGTTCCCAATATTTTCAGTAAAAAAAAAAAAACAGTGCAATTTCTATTTAGATGTGTGATACCCAAGCTTTTTTCACTTCTTTTCTGAATATATTTTGCCAAACAGTGAACGGAAACATTTAGAAGAAGAGTTAACATGCAGAAGAAAAGCAGAGGCTGGGAGTCAAACCAGCATTTTAGCAGACTAGGCCCTATTTACAAGCTCCCTGTCCCATTTAGTTAAACCTCTGACACGCTGACCAAATGAGACCAAATAAGCCTCTGAACCTTTTTCACAGTGTTTGGAGAAAGATATTACCAAAGTCAAATGCTCCAGATGCTCCCCAATTACTCCTGGGCCATTCCTAACATTAACTCTTCTTTGGTGATAATGGTGACATGTATCCCACCACACACCAGGTAGCCCTTAAAACCCTTGAGCATTTCTTGAAGGCCCACACCACCCAGCAGGGTAACAAACTGTTAGGAAGAAGTCCTTTTTAAAGCCACAGTCAGTACATTCAAATGTTTTTGAAAAACTTGATTTTGTCCGACTGAAGGTGGACAGTTAAGATACATGTGAATGCATGAGTCTGGCTGAAATCGCATTAAATGAAATTTCTCATAGTCCGACTAACGAAGCACAGGTCACACATCAGGCTTTGACCCAGAAATTAAACAGCATAGATGCATTGTAGGAAACTGTGTGGAAAACAAAACTTAAAAAGAGAGAGAATGGATGTAAAAAATAAAAAAAAAGACAAACGGTCATGTCATGCACACGAGTACAGAGCTGTAAAGTTATTGGTGTTTTCAGCATATGACAAACATTCATTGACCTCCTGCTAATGTGTTTGTTGATTAGTAGGCTGATTTGTTGACTCTAAGTAGTCACATCAGTGTATTTCAGTGGTAATGTTATTGGTAATGTGGACCCCTCTGGTGTTCAACCTCTGTAAGATGCAGCAGTAGGTTTTTCTGAACAGAAAACATGGCTGAACACTGTAATGTACACTGGGTTGTGTTGCTCAAAGGTTTACATACATGTCTCTGTTGATTCGATAAAACTCCTGAGACAAACAACAAAGAAGAGAACCACATACCTCAGAGCATGATCATGCACACGGTCTCTGAGAACATGTTGTTCAATTTGTCAATCAAAGTGCTGCAGATTTATTAATACTGGTTTTAACAAAGAAGAAGTTACATTGCATTGGATAAAAAAAAACTGTTGTTCTGTGGTATCAATTATTTTTTTCAGCGATTGAACTAGAAACCTATAGCATACCATAGATCTTCTACAAGATGTTTAAATATTCATGTAGCGTTTGTTCATGCTGGGGATTCAACACAAAAAAGGAAAGAGATCTAGAGGACAAATAAAGGAATAATTAAGACTACAAGTAACTTTCAAATGTACTTAATATCCAAAAGAAAAAGTGAAATCAGAGCAGGGGTTGTGATTAAAGTATGAAGACTTCAGCCATGAGGATTCTTCGTTTGACAGCAGTATGCGCTATCTGCGCACACTGATGCCAACTTTACAGTTAGTACATGAACCTGCTCAGTTAACATGAGCCGTGGTTAAAGCTCGATTGGGCGAATTTACTGGGTTCAACTTTTAAAATAGTTGTTCCTTGATGTTGAGAAATAAAGAATGAGTTGGGAAACTGAGCTAATTGCCTTTTGTGACCCAATATGCACAGATTTGTTTCTCAGGTTCAAATGTTAAACCTAGAACCAACTGCTAGCTGCACGAAAAACTAGATTTCTGTCTCCGAGGATAAAAAGTTTTTATCAGATCACTACTGATAGGAGCTGGGATGTTATTAATCCCAACTCCCAGAGTCTGCATTTTTATGTTGAATCTGTAAATAAAGAACCAGTAACAGAAAGTAGACCCCATGCTTTTGTTGTTTTCATGCTGCACAAAGTAGATAAAATGTAAACCTTGATTTTTACTCGAAGAAAGGACTTTCTTTGTTGTCCTTTTGTGCATCTGAGTGTGGTAAATATCTCAAACTTAAGTTGTATGTTTTGCACATCACAAAGAGGGTGAAAGTTATGGGACAGAGCCCAGCTTCCTGATAAACTTACCATATTAGCTCTGACCCTGCTACACTAACGCTAATTTACAGAGGTAATAAAACTCTTAATTCTGTGTTTTATTAACTACTTTTCCTGTTGTATTCAACCAAAAAAATAAACCTTCAACCTGTCACGGTCTAGAGAGAAAGAACTGACCTTTCCACTGGCATTATGATGATCAGGTGCACAATGGGAGTCGCCCAGTGTTGACTAATGAAGTAATTCTGGTCATGAATAAATAAAAGGCCTAATAATGCCTTTTCTCATGCAGCTCTTCAGACAGGAGGTGTATCTCCAGAAGCTTTACCACAGAGTTAAGAATCAGGAGAATGAAACACAACAGATAAATTAAAACCAATGCAAACATTGCATGATAAAAGAGACGGCAAACAGCAGTGAAAGCTTAACAATAAAATATGTAAATGATGAGAGTGAACCAAAGAGGAGTGACAGTTAGTTAAAGGCATTGTTGAGCAAACACATTTTAACTGACAGCCTGGGGAAATGAGTTCATAGAATTTGTATTTGGACAACCAGCTGAAGGATTATACAACAACAAAGAATTGGGGATGTAGGTCACTTCCACAAAACCATTAGGAGCTTTGTAAACTAGTGCAATAATCCTGCCAATGATGCCTTTAATTGTGGATTGTGTAAAGTTAAATCATCTCAAACAAGCGTCACTTCAGGTTGGCTGAAACTGACTGATGTAATCCTTTCTCACATGAAATGTCGGCTCACCCGGACTCGACAGACTTTCACTAAGGTGCTGGTGGAAAAAATTAGGCTTAGAGTCAAAGGGAACACATGCACAGGATCTAGACAATAACCGGAAATATTAAGGCGTGCAGGGCTGTATGCCTTTTTGGTTTCTCTTGGTTTCCTGTTTGTTGTTTTCCAGTCACTAAATGGGTCTAAATTTAGTGATACTAACAGTGACCTTGATTATAGTAGAGTTGTTCTTCTTGAAATGCGTTTTCCAAAAATTGATAACACACATCACTCAGACAGTCATTGTGTAAGATCATAGACTGCATTAAACATGAACATAGTCTAAAGGTTGTCACAGGTTCGTAGTTCGGGGCAGTATTTACACCCAAGTTACACTTCTTCTAGAAATTGTGGTTTTAGGTAGTATCAGAGGCAAAATGAGCGGAAGACTGAGGCAGTGTATTGCTTCTGAGTTGACAGGGCAGAACAGCTGTGTGTGTGTGTGTGTGTGTGTGTGTGTGTGTGTGTGTGTGTGTGTGTGTGTGTGCGTGTGTGTGTGTATATGTGTGCAAGTGTATGTGGTACCACCAGTGTGTGTTTACCCCTGTAAAACAAGTTAATCCAAAGACATTATGATTCACACAGATCCACAAATCACTTTGTATCTACAAAGGCCATCTGCTCTCGCTCTAGTTGTCTTTCTGTCTTTCTCAAACAAACTGTGTTCAAACCCAGTATGCCTCCATCAGAACACCAACTTCTACAAATCAATTGAGCAGGGATGGGAATCACAATACTACTACAATATTATCACAATACTTGGGCCACGACATGATATAATTGTGATTTTTAACATTTTGTGATACAGTAAGTATTGCTATACAATATATTGTGATGTATGCCATGTTTTCAACTGTTTAGCTAATTTAGCATTTGTCTTTTCTCTGTTTGTCTTATTTACGCTGTATTTTATTTTCATGTAGCACATCTTGCAAACCTAATATATATTTGTTGTGCTAACTTTCTCCTGCTCTATGATGTCACCTTTGATCCGATATATCATCAGACAAAATATCACAATACTATGCTGTATAAATTTTTTCTCCCACCCTTACAATTCAATGAAGAAGTTCAAACATTTGATGGTTCAAAACCACCTACATAGAAGCTAAAGATTTTGGTACCTTATTTTCAGATTTAAAAAAAAAAACACGTTAAAAGTTCATGAAAAGCTGATAATTAATGATAACAGCTCTAGTGAATACAAAGGTTCGGTGATAAACTTC
Organism: Xyrichtys novacula; assembly: GCA_962446985.1. Classification (NCBI taxonomy): domain Eukaryota; kingdom Metazoa; phylum Chordata; class Actinopteri; order Labriformes; family Labridae; genus Xyrichtys; species Xyrichtys novacula. Next base: position 11,851,970 of record OY660870.1, read on the forward strand.
CGCTGTTGCAGCAGTGAGGTGTGTAAAGGGGCTTCGGTGACACCCCCCACATGTTTAATAAAAGCACTATTCATCCAAAGGTTTCAACAGTTGATGACTTGGAAATGCGAACTCCATGTAACTTTAGGTGAATCTTGAAACAGGCAAAGAGGTGAAGCTGATGCCATAGAAAAGCCACCTGGGAAATAGCTGCAATTCAGGGCCTGTTTATGTGGCATTTGCGAGAATAAATGGCTTATACTCTCCCTCCTTGTGAGAATCTGAGCTCTGATATGATTATGATCTCTGAATGGATTGTTATGAAAGAGCAGTGAAAATAGCATTACTGTATTCTAATCTGCTTGTGAGAAATACAAGAACAAGCTGTTCAGCATCTCACTGAGAAAGGAGCAGCAGACCTTTGCAGAGTCTCTTGAACTATCTCACAGATCAGCTGATAATCTCATAACCTTCCTCTCATCTCTTCAGCTCCTGCCTTTGGTTTCCATTCTCTTTCAGTCGGCCTGTTTCTGGGAAAAGGTCCTTAGATCTTTCCCAGATTTAACTCTATAGGCAGCTCAGGAATATACCATCAGACTTATGAAGTGCATAAATATGGAAAGAATGTTAATCCAAGAGTGAGCTACCTGTTCTCTATAATCTCTTACATATTAAGCCAAATACCCACACTTCAGAGGCTTTGTTATGTATAAGCCAGATCACTGAAGTGTGTGAGAAACGTGCAGAATTAGGCATGCATCATGATTTGTTTTCTCAGCCCTGACTCCTCATGATATAAAAACCTCGGTGTGTTTTCAGGACCGCTCCAGAATGTACGACAGCCTGAACATGCACTCCCTGGAGAGCTCTCTGATCGACATCATGCGAGCTGAGCAGGATCCGATGAAAGGTAAGACGGCCTTTTCCTTTCTAACTGCGTTTGCGGGGGTCAAAGGGAGGCGATCGGGTTCGGGTTTAGCGGCATGACATCGGTGCAGGGAAGTGGCAGGTCCATAGCTCCCAGAGCTGTGTTGTTTTTCCAGTCACCAGCTTATTTTCTCCCCACTGAGAGCTTAATACTTCTGCCACCAGCTGCGCATTTACATTATGCTACTTAAGCTGAACGAAACCTAGAGCTAAGGAGAGAGGGAAAGAAATGATCAATGCTGTGAAAATGTTTACTTTATTGCAGTGTTTTTACAAAGATCAGACTGAGCAAACATATCTGGATTTTTTTTTAAACTTGGGGATTTGTCAATTTGCCAGGGTATCTTTGAATGATACATCGTGGTTTTGGCAGTTGTGTGGCGAGAGTGCACTGTTGTGGCTCGGCCTCCTGGGCTCAGCTGCTGGACATCAGAGGAGCAGTGTCAAATAACCCCCCACCCCCCCATCGAGCTGGCTGTGAGTAGCTCATTTACAGCCTCACAGGAAGGCACTTAAATTTTCACAGTAATATATGATCCAGAAATAACGACGCTGGTAAAATTACACCATGAAGCTCCTCAACTCAGTAGCATTTCATTGGTTTACTAGACTTCATTAAGGCCCTTTTGAAACCTCAGGACTCAGCCCGCACCTTTCTTCACTTGGGCGAGTGTCTTGTTTTTCCTGCCCAAGCAGATGGAGAGGACATGGGCCAGTGTGCACAGCAGAGAGAGGGGGGATCTGGACTAATTTTAGATGTGATTACACTTTCACACACTGTGCATGACAGCCAAGAGAGGAGACGAGAGGGAAGGAGGGGTTGCAGGGGTGCAGGGCTCTGCCATTTATAGCAGAGCTGCAGCTAACAAAACAGTGCTGCAGTGCAAAATAGAAAAAATGCCCAAAGCTGATTTACATACTGATGTATACAATTCAATATTAGTGGCTTTTTTGATGTAGGCTGTGCCCATCTTTAGGTAGCACATAATAGTGTTATATAGAAATTCAAAGAGGAAACAAACACTTCAGGGCTTTCCCACAGTATTGGTTAATTCTCTCCCTGTAGAAGATCAGTACATGGGCTGTAGTACTTTTGTTTATTAAGAAAAACTTGCTTTTTTTTCTAATTTTCCTGGACATACAGCCACGTTAAAACTGGGAGGTTATTTTATTCATGAGTATATTTTAATACTTATTGTTGTCAGAAAAAAGTTGCTCCAACATTTTAGAACACTGGTTAAAAGTGCCATCTATTGATCCAATTAATCAGCCAACATATTAACTGGTCAATTTCTGATGTAAAAATCAACCAAATAGCTGCAGTGATGATTTTAAAAGAAGAAAAAGAAAATTTTATAGCAGGCTGACTAGTGTTAGTCTTGTTAAAAAAAAAAAGAATCTAGTTTGTTTCTCATTGGAGAGGTCAGTCTATGAACATCAGTATAGTCAGGGTCACACCTACGGTTTTTACTACTGGGGTGGTCCAGCTCTGACTTATTCAGGGGTGGCATGAACTTTTTACCGTAGATGACAAAATTGCATAAATATACCCTAAAAATTAGAGAGATTAAATATTCCCCTTTTCCATTCTGTAAAACTTTGATAATCCACACAAGAGTGACAACATCAGTCTTTGAGTACTTTAAAAGCGCTCTGTGACTTAAAATGTATCATATCTATTATCTCCACTTTAATTTGTTAAAGCTATGACCAAAAGGACTTGAAATTTGTCTCTTTGTAATTTTAAACCACTTGCCAGTGATGCAACACCACCTACACTGTAGTGGTGATTTTACATAAGCTCCGCTTTTAGCGAGGCAAATGAGAAACTAAACTCTGTGACCCTGCTGTGGCATCAGAGGAGCCAATGTGATCGTGAGGAGGGCCATGCCACCCCTGACCTTCTCTGTGGACACTCCCCTGAGTATAGTCCCAAAACTAAGCTCTCAAATGTTTAACTCTTTTACATCACAATCTGGCAATCTTTATTGAATGATTCATCAGCGACCAGTTTTATCCTGATTCAAACTTATTTTTATTCGTTTTAAAATTAACTTTACCAATAACAAATGATATAAAAATTTAGATTTTGTAGTTTTTTTTTTATTCAAATGTCTTGAATAACTCTGCATCTGTCTCATTTGTTGCTGATTATTTGTTGAGAAATACAGGGTTTTGCAGTGTTGTATCATTAACCAGAATAACCTTCATTTTACAATCATAAAGCATTATCTCTCTGGATGCACAGCTCATGATTCAGTCAGTTACACAATCATAAGTCACAACATTTCAGTCTGATTCCTCGAGCTAAAAAAGAAATGATGGTTTTTATAAAAACAAACCAAGCGTTTCATTCTGCTGACCCTCCTTCCTCTGTTTACCATCATCATCAGGGATAAGGAGAGCTTTGTCTCTTTGTGTTTGTCACTGCAGACATGTGAGAGGATGCAGTAACACATTCACAAGCAGGGAGTAGGGAGTTTAATATGTCTGTGCCTGAGTGTGTGTGTGTGTGTGTGTGTGTGTGTGTGTGCGTGCGTGCGTGCGTGCGTGTTTTTGCTCCCATGTACACACACACTGGCCTCGCCCTGGCCTCTCCATCTGCTCTGTGTCTCATCCCTTTCCGTGTGTGTGTGTGTGTGTGTGTGTGTGTGTGTGTGTGTGTGTGTGTGTGTGTGTGTGTGTGTGTGTGTGTGTGTGTGTGTGTGTGTCTATTTCCCATATCAGGCCGTGTGGGATGCCCTAACCCCGGGGCTGACGGCCTGCTCATGCTCAATGGTAATTATCTCTCAGCATCATCTCCCTCTGTTGTCCAGTGTTGTTCAAATGTTCAGTGTTTCCATCCAGCTGTTTTCCTCCACACTCTCAGTTTGTTCTCAGAGGAACAACAGAAACATGAGACGATTTTTCTCGTGATTTTTCCTCATTAGGCACAATCTCAGACTCACTGTGGCACAATTGGGTCACACCAGGTGACATTTGAATAAATTATACATTGTGATTGTATTTTCACATTTAATTTTTATATGTGGCTTCACTTGCATTTTTGTCTTGTGGATACCTTGGGATTTATTAGTCTTTTTATTTTTGGTGTATGTGTAGACCATAAGAAGACCAGAGATCACCTTTGGAAGCTAACAGAGATCCTACTAAAGAAAAATTCAAAGGAAAGCAAACAAGTAGCTGGTTCCAAAGCCACCAGACACCTGGGCTGCAACTAGTGACCATTTTTATAGTTGATTAGCCATTGACTGTTAAAATGACTAATTACCAAGGCCAACAGAATCACAGACTGCAGTTTTTGAGCAGCGATTTTTGGCGAGCACTCTTCTTAGCTTCTGTAACTATCAATTATTATTGTTATTCAGCAAAATTTTGTTTCAGCTATTTACAGGTAGTGTGGATGCAAATTGGTTTTAGTTAGTAGCTTGGTTGCTATGGTTACATGATAAGAGTCGGTGGCACTGTCAAGTGGGTAGGACAAGATGAAGTAAAGAGTAAAAAATACAATTCATATTTTGTACATTTTTAAAGGTGAGAGGCTAAAAATCTGAGTTACATTAAATCCAATAACCTTTTTTTGTGGCTGTCAAATGAAGCAGTCTGCTGGAGTGATACCAAATGCTATTGCCATAACAGTCACTCACATGATAGGCTTGTTTGCTTTTCCAAACTAAGTCACCTGAGGACTTTAAAGGCACCACAAACAGGACTGAGTTACACGGACTGTTAAAATGTAAATTATCAGCACCACACAAATCAAGCAGATCTCTGTGCACTCTTTTTTTTGAGTCGAACACTAGACCAGACATCATGATGGCGTCAAAAATATAATCTTGTTCTATAACTGTCTCAATAGGACAGGAATCTGGGTTAGACAGCATTTGTGGATAACTGTGATCATGCTTTTTATTGTTTCTGAAGCCTGTGTTTTCCTCCTGAGACCCAGCAATCACAAAATCATTTTTGGCCCTGTGTTTGAGGCAGATTTAGGCTTATGTCTCCAAGGCCAAACATGCAGCTGCAATGAGCCGCCTTGTTGTCCCTGACAGAGGACACTGAGGGCTTTTCGATGATGTGATGATGTAACATATGTATTATTTTCTGGTTTTCCAGAAATGGCCTTCATCAGATCTGAATCAGTTAATGGAAAAGTGAAGTACAGTTGTTAATGTGGGATAAATGATCATTGCTGTCAATCTGGGAACTGTTCATGAGTCATTTGTGGAGATTTGGGGGATTTTTAAATCTTGTATGTTTTGATGTCCAGTAAGTTACATTTAATTGTTAAGCTTTTTTGTAGGTTGATGTCTTAAGTCAAGTTTGTAGATTCAATTAAGGTTGGATATAAATTTCTTTTGGAGTGTCTGCACAGCTGAAACTTGAATTTCTTACTTTTCTACATGCAGCCAGGAGCTATGGGAGACGTCGAGGTAACCTTTTCACGACACGCCTGTTTCCTTGTGGCTTCTTGTGGCATGCTGTAGTGCTTGAATGGAAACCAAACTGAGGCTGAAACTAAAGCAAATTTAGTTTCTAAATTCAAGAACACGGCTGTTTACTTTCTCATATTTTTGTTTCGTCATGCCATTGAGAAGTATTAATGTCGTCTGAAATTGTTTTTGACTATCAACAATAAAAGCAAGAAAGATGTAGAAGCTTAAAAATGCATGTTATTTCTTTTTGTTGTTGTTGTTTCTGCAGAAACGCATGATAAAAGAGGTTTCAGGTTTTTTTGAGTTTATTAAAAATGGATCTTAATATGTGAGATAAACAACATGGCAAACCTTCTCAAAACCCTGGGGAAATTTCCCAAAATCCCCTGAAATCTTAAGTTCCTGTGAAACCTCAGTATCCTGGAAAACTTGCACAATCTTAATGTGAATGAGGACTTTATCCCTGTGAAAAAAAGGATAAAATCTTCATTTAGGTCAAAGGTATCATGAATTTAATCACAGATGTGGTCCTCTTGTTACAGAAAGTAATTTGTTTATGGTTGTATTGAGTCTGATGTGAGCCAGTTAACGTAGCAGCAGAGATCCTTGGGAGCTATTTGTTATAATGCAGACCATTAGTCCTAAGAAACAGTCAGCTATGACACTCTCGTCCAGTGTTACTCACATCCCTCCGAAGTCAGAATTATGGAACAAAAATAACATGAAGAGTATTTTTAAAATGACTTGACCTTTGAGTTGTGGAACATTTTATTTGACTATTACCCAATCATTTGCCTCATTTAAGTTCTCTGGACTGCTGTGCATCGTGAATTAGCACCATTGCTGTACACACACTGCTCTCCACGCTTGCTTTACCCGCCACACTACTCAGGGCTCAGCACACGATTTCTCACTGTAACCTTGTGCTTGTCTCACAGTCACTAGGCTTTAAGCTGCAATAAAAGCAGAGACATTGTTTTATTACATGAACAGCATCTCTTGTGTCCTTGTCATGGCAGAAAATTACAGTCCCATGAAACTGAGGCAGATATGAAGGACTTCAGGCATTAATGTGTCTCTGCTGCTGTTGTGTGTTTGTGCATCTCCACTATAATCAGTGATCTAAATGTTTTTTTTGGTTTTTTTTCCCCTTAGGGCGATCCTCCCTCTTTCCCATTGATGACAATCTCCTTGACGACGGCCATGGCAATCAGGGTGTCCCTGGAGTCCTCGGCTCCCCCAACTGTTACCCCCACCAGAACGGGGAACGCATCGAGCGGTTCTCCCGTAAGGTGTTTGTGGGCGGGTTACCACCTGACATAGATGAAGGTGAGGAAGACTACACCACTGTCTTTCAGCATGAATCCACTCGTCTTTTCTTTCTTTTTAAAAAAGTCTTTATTCCCTCTTATTTCCTCTTTTTTTCATCTACTTTTCCTCAGATGAAATAACATCAAGCTTTCGCCGCTTTGGTCACCTGGTGGTGGACTGGCCTCACAAAGCAGAGAGCAAATCCTACTTTCCACCTAAAGGTACTGTCAAAAGCAACAAGCATCTCCTGTATAGCCGTCATAAATCTGAGTCTGTTTTATTTTCCTATCATACTGCCTTACCCTTTGCAAAATTAAAAAATAAATAAATAAATCAGTGTCAAGTCAATAGGAGAACACTGCAGAAAAGTTAAGAAAATTCACTGCAAGCTAGCAGGGACGCTTATATGTGAGGCTGGTGCAAACACAGAATATGGACCCAAAACAGGATCAGTCAAAACATCTGAGTTTAAAGAGGGAGGATCGTGTTGACATCCGCGTGCCCACCTGTATTGATATAAATGCATTAACTGTCATCATAGCATCAGTCTCTGCTGCTTTGTCAACTGTCATGTTGTAAACATTACACTGCAACATTCACTGCAGGCTTTTGATGTCGCCTCCTGTTTCTTTAGACCCATCCCTCAACTTTAAGAGGCCGACCTTTTGAAGATTTCCATCAATTTTATAAATACATGTGTGAAAGAGGTTTGAGCCTGTGGATAACTGTGTCTGTTTCCAGGATACGCGTTCCTGCTGTTCCAGGAGGAGACCTCTGTTCAGGCCCTGATAGAAGCCTGCATGGAGGAGGACGGGAAACTCTATCTGTGTGTCTCCAGCCCAACCATCAAGGATAAACCTGTGAGTTTAGCAACGTCTTTAAAACACAGTGCTGCCCTTTGACTGTAGTTTTTCAACCAAAGCGAGTGGACTTTAGAGTGAAATTTGACTTTGACTCTAGGTACAAATACGCCCGTGGAACCTGAGCGACAGTGACTTTGTGATGGACGGATCTCAGCCACTCGATCCCCGCAAGACCATCTTTGTAGGAGGAGTCCCTCGTCCCCTGAGAGCAAGTAAGTGCACAATCTTTGTTTGATGTGAAACTATTTCACATCCGTTTGTTATTTAGGAAGAAGTGCTGACTCAGACTTACGGAAATCTTCTTTACAAACAGACTCTGTAACCTGCTACAGAGCTTCATTCTTCAACATCGCCTTTTCTTTGCTCTGTCACTCATGTTGGTATTCTCTGTCTTTCAACTCTCTGTACAGTTGAGCTGGCTATGATTATGGATCGTCTGTATGGTGGAGTTTGCTACGCAGGAATTGACACTGATCCAGAGCTCAAGTACCCAAAGGGGGCGGGACGAGTGGCCTTCTCCAATCAGCAGAGCTACATCGCTGCCATCAGCGCCAGATTTGTCCAGCTGCAGCACGGAGACATTGATAAGCGGGTACAGCCTCCATATCACTAACTACTCCAAAGTCTCTTATCTTGTTTGTAAATGTTCATTATATCCTCTAGTCCTGTAAAGTGGAAATGGATTTCCTAAACAAGTTAAAGGCCCATTTCCCCCAAAAAAGTACACTCAAACTCAGCCGAGTTCTGCTGTGTTTTTAAGGTTTATGTCCAGAAATCTAGTTTGAAGAAGAAAAAACACAAGGAAAGGGGGCACAGACTCACCTGCAGGGGGCAAATAGCCCTATGGTATACCTAGCATAAAGCATCTGGCGGATGCATTGCAGGTGTCAGTGTATGTGTGGGGCTGATCCTGGGATGCCAGAGGACCAACACAGGCCACAAACCACACCCTGAGACTTCACTAAGCTTTAGTGTGTGCGATCCCCTACAAACATGTAGCTAAAGACACACAAACACATGCTCACACATAGCTACAGAAGTTTTTTTGGACAATAATAATAAAGATTGAAAAGTATCCATTACGCACACATTATAAAGTACTTTCACGTGATCAGTAGCAGCCTGCCTTTCTTTGATGTGAATTGCATGGCTCATTGGTCATTAGTAGATCCTGTCTGGTATACTGTTGGTAAGTCCCAAGTTTAAGATAATTAATGAAGTTGCTCTGCTGTGCCTCATGAGCAGATGTGAAAGTCTGTTTATTTGGAAAGTCCCTGATTGTTTGGCTGTACAGAGAGATTGTTTCAGTGAAGGCATGAATCAAAATAATTAGCTTAACATGATGACTCCAGAAAAAGTAGAAAGGTTGACATCTTCTGTGTGAATGGGAGCAAACCTGTCTGCAGGCATACCTGACTCCTACAGCCAAAGAGAGAAGACAAACGGATTGATTTGAGTCATGTTACTCTTAACATCTAACCATTTTGTGCACTGAGCCTCACTTAATACCCAGATTTTTCAATGATTAACCAGCAAAATGTGGTCAAATGGCCTGATTCGCTTTGCACCATGTGCTGTTCGACTGTGAACTTGTTGTGTTTTTGATCTGTGTTAGGGTTGCACAAAGAACACATGGATTCATTTGTTTCTTGATGAAACATGAATGATAGAAGCTTCACTTTGCATCTGTTAGCAATGTTCATAGAGGTCGACTTTGGGAATAAATCCCTTCTTTTGCGTTTTCTTGTCTTTGCTAAGGGATTTGTGGAGCTACATTTGCTACAAAGGAAGAGAAAAGAGAGACATTACAAATTGGCTGTAACCATGGCTCTTTATTGTCAGTTGTTGATCCATAGGGGTTCATTTATCAACAAAAACAACCTCACATTCAGAAATGACATTAATAAGTCATTATTGCAATCATAGACTTTATATAGAATAGACAGCATCCGTCTCCTCGCTGGGTGAAGCCACCATGAGAACAGCACCCTCTGGTGACGGGCTACAGTATAGGTCATAAATCCCACCACCCCCAGCAATCCCTATGGAGCTGTGGACAAACTTTAGGAATTTATCACACAAAATATAAATGTTTTTCCCCCCTGGTTGTGATGTTGACATGTAGTTATTGTAAGACTGGTTTGTGCTCAAGTCCTCGTTTTTTCTGTACAGCTCCGTTTTTAAAAGTTATTAGGGTGTTCATGTCTTCTACGATTGATATTTGAGACAGTCTATGGGCGTAGGAAGACTGCGTAGCTCACCCGTGGGATACGCTGTTTGAGCTGAGCGTCATCACAGTGACTCTCCCACCAAATGTGTATAACGTTACCGCAAAAGGAAGTGGAGAAAATCCCGAAAATACTGAGAGAAATTCGGCTTCAAAGTCGTATAACGACGGAAGGCGGAGCCAGGTTGTCCATGGTATATACAGTCTATGATTGCAATACTTTAAGTCTTTGAGTTGTGAGCAAAGCTAGAGGTCATTTATTGTTAATGTGAGTGTGAGTGTGTGTGTGAGAAATGTGAGTGTGTGAGTGTCATGAGCATCACCAGAGACAAAGCAGTTTGTTGCTATGGTGATGGGAAAGCTTATTAGGCCTGATTGAATTAGCTTCGCTCCCAGTCTCTGCTGCTATGAGCCTTTCATGAACACACATGACCAAACCCTGCATGTATTCACGCTCTCTCCTCTTTTGTGTGCGTGCAGGTGGAGGTGAAGCCGTATGTCCTGGATGATCAGCTGTGCGACGAGTGTCAGGGTGCACGCTGTGGAGGGAAGTTTGCTCCTTTTTTCTGCGCTAACGTCACCTGTCTGCAGTACTACTGCGAGTTCTGCTGGGCCAACATCCACTCCCGTGCAGGCAGAGAGTTTCACAAGCCGCTGGTTAAAGAGGGAGCCGACCGCCCGCGCCAGATCCACTTCCGCTGGAACTGAAAACGCGACCACATCCACGGTGATACAGTCTGAGGGAAGGGAAAGGAAACACTGGCTCACAAGAAGAGCATCGCTCTGCCTCTCCTGCTCTCCTAAGCTATCAGTATAATCCAGTACGTAACACTAAACAGTATATACTCTATATATCTATATATCTTTTGTAGCAGCCAAACACCACAAGCCTCAGTTTTTCACCAAAACCCCCTCACATCTCAGGCTCTGACAACTCTACAACTCTTTTGTGGTACTTTCATCTTTTCTAAGAGGAGATTTAAAAAAAAGAAAAAGAGATAGATTTTTGTAGGTTTTTTTATTATTATTATTTTTGTATGTGAGATTTAAAGTAGATATGGGAATGTTTTTGCATGGGGGCAGCTTGTCTGTCTGTCTGCTGCTAGCCACCCTACAGTGCGTGTAGTGCACACTTGTTTCTGGGAAAATCTTGATTCTCTAATGTTGACTACGCCTGCCCCAGGTCATTAACCAAAGGTAGCAAAAAAAAAAAGATAGGAAACATAAAATTGACACACTTTCTGCCGCTAAACAAACGGTTGTTTTCTAATGTTGCCATGGGCTCTTTCTTCTTTTTAGAGGGTTTATTATTAAAAAGATGATAGGGTTATTTCTGCGCTCATACAGACCCATTGAGTGATACCTCAAAATACTGAATCTGGTTTCTGCTATTCAACATTTATACTTAACAAGCTATTTTAGAAGCTTTGCTGCTATATATACATATATCAGAATAAATGTGTAGGTATTATATTAAATGCCATTTATAAACCAGAATCATGTGAAATGAAATGCAGTATGCACTCAACCACTATTGGCCCCCATTGCCATGGAAAGTGCATGTAATGAAAATAGGCTTAGCTACACAAATAGCATGCAGGATAGATGTGTGAGAGAAAAAAAATAAAAACAAACCACTGAAATCATAAATTTAAGACAAAATTTTAGTGAGTAGCATGATCATCTATTAAAAATTGCCTAAGAGGGAAAAATCTGACAAATAAGTAAAAAAAGACGTATTTAAACTTGCATGCATTGATGTTTCTCCGTCGTTTGATGCGTTTACATACTTAACGATTAAAAAAAAGTGATATTGGTTCTTCTGTAGACTAAGCAGATGCCATCTTTTTGTGACACGATGGCTCGTATGGCGAAAAAAACTCCTGTCGAGAAGCAGAGTGGTGTTCAGTGGTTTGTGTTGGTGTCGTCCCCGTGTTGTGTGACTGTTTTTAGTGTAGACTGAGGCTCTAGTTTAGTTACCAACCGATTATCTAGAGGAGAATTCAAACATCATTATTATGACTCTGCCTTCACCCTCCTTTGTCTCTGTATAGCTCCAAAGATGAATCTGATGTAGCATCGCCCCGACAAAACAAATGCAAACAAAACACTTCAAAGTCATTGTGGGTGTACATTTTGGAGTTTAAATGACTAAGAGGTAGAAGAAAAAAGCTTTAAAAAGTGCTCCAGCTGCCGTTTCGCAGATTTCAGGACAGGATGTTGCTCCACTTCTCCCTGTCTTTGATGGTTGGGGTCCAGTAGCTCCTCAGTCTGAGACAGAAATTTACCATTTTGCCACAGTGTCAACAGGCAGAGAGGAAGCGTGCCAGACTCCTGTTCATAAATGATTCATTAAGATGTATGTAACCAGGTTGTCTGTGGCACAGCTTTCGTAATTGTTAATGGGTTTGGACCTATGAGAATGAAGTATTCAACATTGGCAGGTAATAACAACGGATGACAGTGCTTTTTAAGGGGCAACTGTTCTCCTCAAACCCACCAGACTCCACTGATAAGAATGATTTTTTACCTTCCTGAACATGTGAGTTTAAGGTCAGCTGCTAACTCAGCTTGTAACGTTCATTGAGTTTTTCACAAACGCTTAGTTGTGCCAGAATTAAAGTTTTTAACACCAAAGTCACAAGATTAACAAACCAAATTAACAACAGTAGCTCAGCGATCCTTCTGCTTTACGAGATAAAATCGCTGAGTGTTTGTCAAGTCTTGTTGCTTTAAGCTGAGTGATGTGTTGATCAAATGTGTTGATACTTTGATCAAACTACTGTACCCTGAAAATTTACATTGAAATCATGGTAGCTGAAGTGGACTACTGGAGCATTACTGAAGGTTTTTGTACCAAGAAGTCATTTAGACCTCAAAATAAATCAAAAGCAGCCCAAGTAAGGAATTCCCCATTCACTAAACTGCATATTTTTTGAGGAGGAGCTGAAAAAGTCGGGCTTTGATACTATTTTGAACCCAGATCCCTCGCTGACAGGTCTCCACTTCAGTGACACTAAAGAGAAAACTCTCCTCTTCGTTTGTACTGTTCGTCTAGCAGATTTACACCCATGAACTCCTCTTAAAATCTATCTAGGGACAATCTTTTTTGTGAGGGCGGTGACCCTGCTGCCCGTTTGGTACTGTAAAAGTGTGTCGCTCTCGTGTCGTCGTGGTCTTTGTGCTCCAGGCCCTGCTGTGTGCTCCTCTGTGTCTGTGTTCAGGCGTCAAATTGTACTGTTACAAAACCTTAATGAAACTGAAACTTATTTACTTATAGTTGTCTGTGTCAACTACTCTCACCCATCACTGGCCCTACAGTATGTTTTTTATAATATATATTATGCACTACTTTTCTATTCCCCCCACCTGTTTTACTTCTTCTCCACCCCCATCCTTCCCCCCTGAGTGATTTCAGTGCAGAATCCTCCACCTATTTATAATCTACAGATGATTTATTAAATTTTTATTTTTTCATGATTACTTATTTAAGATGTAGCGTGAAGCAGTGGTCTTAAGTTATCTATATATTCTGTATGAGTAGAGGAGGAATCCAATATGTTCTAATATATTCTGATGTAGTCTGGATGTTGTGAGGACGGCGTGATAACAGAGCGAGCTCCCGCCGTCCTCTCGTGGCTTTATGTTCTCATGATACGAACATGTTTGAATATCGTCACCTGTAACACTTGACTCGTGCTGTTTTATTGTGAGGTTCTATTTCTATGTTGAACACTGTTACTTTGTTCTGTACGTGTCTTTGTTTTTGTAAAAATCATATTTATTTCACTATTTTTGTAGAGGAAAAAACTATTTGATTTTGATTGTATTTTTCTATTTAAATGAGATTATTACACAGTTTATTTCCCCTCCCCTCTCTTGTGCTAGTCATGTCCAAAAGTTCTGTTCAGAGACAAAGAATCACATCATTCTCATCTGAGTTTTTGATATATATTCTTCTTTTGATACACATTGATGACACATTTCATTTGAAGGAAGGAAACATGAAGGTTTTGTTCTATTCTTGGAAGACACTTGAGATTCTCCCCTGTTGCATCGAGGCCTCGGCTGCCTGTCCTCGTAGATGCTCTGAAACTTGAATATAACACATTTTGAAAGGCTGACTAACCTCGAATCTGTGTTGTGATGTGCAATACTGTTTCTAATGTTTGTATAAAAGTAAGAACTACAGTGTAAACCTTTTTAATGCAGATTTATTTTTTTCATTGCATATTTTGCAGATTTCTGATCCACAGTGTCATTTTTTACTGTCAGAAAAATAAAACCCCGTTTTTTCATTGCGACTATTTTTAAATCCAGATATCTTTGTACTGATGTAAATGATTGTAGTTATTTTGGATAGTGTTTTGCTAACAAAAGGAGAGACTTTTTCATGCATATTTCTATTTCATTTCATCTTGTTTTTTCCCACCTTTTGTTTCATTTACTAGTAGCAGATTTCTTGGAATAATTTTTCATATTTAAATGTCATTGGTATTATTTTGTATTTTTATGTGGAAATACATTATATATAAATTTAAGATGCTAATTGCTAATATATTATTTTGAGTTTAATTATTTTTAAAGCTAAATATTTGTAATTTTATTGTTAAAGTGGCTAATTTCTAAATCAGAGTTTGTGTATAGATTCACAAAAGTGGTTTATGAGGTGTTTGGATTGTAATTATTACTGAATGGTTCTTTGATATGCAAAATGAATATCATGTTTATTTTTATTTTTGTTGGTTTTGTATTTAAATGGGGTGTTGATTACAATCTTTTTTTTTTCTTTCACTTCCTGAATAAAGACCCATTCTGTTTGGACACAACATGCCTGCTGTTTTATGTAATGGGAAGGAAACACAAATTAAAAGCTGGGTAAAAGGAACAAAATGTCCACATAATAATACACAGGCACATCAAGACTGAGTGACATGCCCTGCAGTGTTCAGGGCGAGCTGCCATATACCAGATGGTGGACAAGGACACTGTGTAAAATGATGCTGAAAACAAATGTAAACTGTGTGCAAATCCTTTAAAGCCCATATTTTGTCAAAAACAACACAAAGACAACATAAGAAATGTTTAGAAACGGATTATTTCATGCTAATTTTAACTTTGATGTTTTATAACACTTGGTACAGGGGTATGTTTATCATTGTGTTGCATCAGCACTTCTTTAACACCCTTATTGTTAAGGGTTCGAGTTTGGAGTGAAATTCTGTCCCATCCTTGCCTGATAAAAGATTTCAGCAGCTCAGTATATCTGGGTTTGTTTTCAGGTATTTTTTCTTTTGATGTTTGATGATGCTCCCAATGTTTTCACTGGGGACAAGTCAGGATTGCAGGCAGACCAGTTTAGCAGCAGGACTCTTCTACCACAGGACCAAGCTGTAGTAAAGGTGTTGAATGTGGTTGCCCAATTATACATGCTCATCCTGAAAATGAGATCAGGTCTTTTTAGGCAACCATGCCGCATGTCAGTCTTGTATAACTAAAAACTTTACACTCTTCTTGCACTATTAAGTATGAGATAAAATACTCTTTAGCGCATCTGACAAAGTCTACACATTTTAGGGAAAAAACATATGCAAGACCAAAATCCTGTTCCTCCACATAATTCAAAGTTGATACTGTGACCTACACATATCACTGTATCAAATTAATATAAAATAATAATATTCTTTTTAAAAAGAGTCAAACCTGGAATAGGTTTTTCACCTTATATCAAAAACCAGTGATTATATATTTTTTATACTTCTTTAGTTTTTAGAGTGATGTTTAGGGGCATTTTGCCTTTATTAGACAGGACAACTGAGAGAGAAAAGAATTATGAGGGACAGGAGAGTGGGGGAAGGTGTAAGCCGGGGGTCGTAGCCGAGAGTCGAACCAGTAACCACTGCTGTGAGGATGACAGTCTCTGTATACAAGGCACACTTTAACTGCTCTGCCATTGGCGCCTCTATACATTATGGCATTTGGACCTGGAGGATTGTCCACCACTCAGGATGGCTTCCTGAGATTCAAACAAAAATTTTGATCTTCATTTTCTTTTTCGAGGCCCCGAGGCACTTCCTCAAAAAACAATTTCCTAGGGCTCTTAAAGTTACCTCTAAGAATTGCATCTGTGCACCTGTTGAGCTCGAACCATTCCTCAAAAAGTATCAGCAATGCAACTGAAAACTCTTGTAGCCTGTGCTAAATAAAAACTAACGTGATGATTCATGACTTTAATAATAAAGACACATTTCCCTTATTGTATCATTTGAAAACATATGTGGCAAGAAAATAATCCAAGAACTCCCCTGGCAGATATCCACACAACAGCTTTGGCTCCATCCAGAGACGAGAGTCAGACATGGATCTGAAACACTGAGGCCAACAAAGTGCAAGTAACTTCTGTTGTTCATTAACCTGATTCATGGCGCGACAGTGTTTGCTGCATGATCCAAGCTGCTGACTTTACACTGGGTGTCGCATATTAAAGCAGTCTTCATGCATGACATAATGGAGCTGACGCTGTACGCTCACACTGTGCTTGGCTGCTTGATAGCTGTTTGCCTTTGGGAAGTCTAAGAGGCAGTGAGAAGGGAGTGGAGAGAGTGGAGAGTGGAGGAGGAGGGAGGGAGGGATTGAGGGAGTGCATCTTGCAGCTTCTGCATTACAAGACGCTGTCAGCAGCAGCACAGCTGAGATCTGCGCGCAGATGTCTGGGAGGACAGCAGAAGAAAGAGAAACATGTTAACCAAGGCATCAAAGCATCAAAAAGGCTGGAATCTGAGCGGATAGGAGGAGGACACTGGAGAGTGATAACTCTGATCAGTTTTGGAGATGAACAGCTGCAAACTGTGGGGTAAGGACAATGATCACACAGCTGTCAGCGATCCACTCTGTTTTTAATGACCATAACAGGACATACTTATCCACAGCCATAACCAAACTGATGCACAACTTGGCAACTCTGATGTCTTTAAGATTTCCATCAGGTTAAATACCACAAATAACTTTGTAAATACCTGTCCGTATATGTCAATGTGTGTGCACACTTAAACCAATGTTTATGCATGCATGCTTTAGCAGAGCAATGTATTCAAGTGCAGATATTTATAAGGTCAGTAATCCCCTAAAGGAAGATGGATGACTTGGAAATGTCTTCTCTAAAGAGACTATTCCCATGACTGACAAACCGCGCCACCTACTTTTTGGAGACTTGTGCCTGACATGAATTACAAACACCTAGAGGCCATCTTGAAGGATGCCATTCCTTTAAGTGGACACAGACACTTTTTAGTTAAGAATGGACAAACACATTTTTCTATTGTACTCCACCTGCTCCCTAGAAATACAATGTCGACCACAATTTTTTAAATGAGTTTGATTTTGAGTCATGAGTTTGAAGCATGATTCTGTGTGTCTTGTAATAGTGCATTTTATACGGTTGTGTTTGCATGCATTGTTCTGCATCCAATTACTGTGCATCCTCATGCACTCATACATGTGCCTGTGTGTGTTAAAAAGAGCACCGTTTTTTAATAATAGCCACTTTACTAACACTGACATCATTGCTGCAGTCAGAGTGGAACAGGCGGGCGGGGTTTGTCTCTCACAGGACCTCACACTGGCTCTCTGACCAGTTCACTAAACTTAAAAATCAAAAACACGCTGCTTTAATGGCGCAGAGGGACTGTGTGTGTTTCCCAGAACAAGCCCAGCTCACTCATGCCTGTGTGTCTGTGAATTTTTCCTGTTTATCTCATTGTATTTGTTGTCTTGTAGTAAGCACAAATTTTGTCTGATGTGCTGGCATCTCAGACCACCAGACAAACCAAAAGTGCATCTGCAAAGAAGTCATGTTGAAACATGTAGTTGCACTTATTTCTAAAATCATACTAGAGGATGATCTTTCCCTGCAAACTTAACACACATGTTCTGACGCCCACAGACAGCCGGCCAGAGAGCAGATGCACAACTTGTGTTCTCACGCCCACTTGGACAAAAATGCAATGAACAAACGTGTATTTATCAACTGCACTAATCCTACTGTGAAGTGCTTATAGATGTCATGACTAAGGAATTTTGGAAACATCTGAAAAGTTGCCCACATGGATCTACATACCTCTGTATTTCTTTGGGCCTCTTTATTTTTTCCCTGTTTGTAAGGTAAATGTATAATGTTTCTGTTTGCTTGAGTGCTCAATGATTGTGTTCCCCTGACACAGGTCGAGCTGGATATTATGTCATAACTTGGGAATGTTTTGGCAAAAAAAAAGGAAAAGACTTGGAACAGAGACAAGTTTTAGTTTGAGGTCTCTCACATGCAAGCCTGTGCTGGATGAGGACATCAGTATGAGACAGTCTCATAGCAATTGCTTCCAATTATAAAATTCACATCTGGCCTCATGCTGCACTTGATCACAAATTAGATCACTGATGTCTTCTACAACTCCACTCTAAGTGTTTGACGGCTTTATGAAACTGATAACAAAGCTCCCTTTTTTGACAGAACCACAAAGCTCATATCTGACAATACTTGGCTCCAACTTAGAAGATCCTAATTTCCTGTCCTTAAAATGGAATACGTTTACACATGCAGTTAAACTGAGCTTCAGTTAAACTCAATTAGACAATTTAACTGGACTATTGTCCCAGTATCCCAGTATACAAGCACCAGGTGAGAATTTTTATATTGACCAATTAGTCTGCCTCGGCTACAGTAGGTCATGATATGCACCCTTTAAGCTTGTTACGATTGGTCTGTCTACAGGTTGATCAATTTCATCATGTACCAAAATAGACGCACTTGGAAATGAGATGTTTGATCTCAACATGTTGAGATAAAATAAAAATCAAATTAAAAAAATGAGTGTACCAAAATAATTGACAACCATGTTAGCAAGAGGCTAAAGGGTTTTATGTTGAGTAATGAAAACAATGACAACCTTACAACTTTATACCTTTTGTACACAGCACAGCTTTGTCTTTTTTTATGTCCCCTCTTCTTCTCTTGAGGTTGCGTTTACCACCTGGCTTTGTCGCATTTATGCTGTTCAACTTCCAGCTCAAAGCAGGTCAAGCAACTGTAAGACATGAACACTCAGGCATCAGTTTCAGTTTGATTGAGTCATATACATGAAAGCAAAATCAGTCCCCTACAGCATGATCCAGAGATGTTCAATTTAGTGTGCTGTCAGCCAGACTAATGTATTAACCTATTCTTTAAAAGTCCAGGCTCAGTCGGACGAAGGGCTGTCACTTTAATTCAAATCTTCATTTGAATTCTGGAGGAAAGTTCATATTCCAACAGTAATAAACTTGTAATAACAGAACACTGGCACATCTGACCCATCAAATGCTGATAAAATAGTTTTATACTGCTTTGCAGATACTGCCATTAGTCACCAAAATATTACAACGCTCAGTTCAGAAACTTGAGAGATGAGAGGTGCTCTTCATTACAGTCCACAAATTACAACATTTGAAGGTCAGAGTATAGGGAGATGTTCTCAATAAAAATGTCATGTATCTAAATTCACTAACCACAAAACTGAGACAAACAAAGGGGTATCTGTAAAGGAACACATCTCATCTCACTATACTCTGTAAGAAGTGGAGTAATGGTCTGTTTTGGATTACAGACACATTATCCACTCTATAATCACCAGACTCCTTGTATCAGTCTACATATTTGGGGATCAATAAAGTTCTTGTGTTTTATTGTATTCAGATTTATCACAGGTGACAGTGATTCCACTGATAGTTGCATTTTGCTGCAAATGTAGCCGATCATCTTTGGCCGACAGACATGACAGGCATCGGTTGTTTCTGATTTATAGAGCTCTCATCTGGAAAACATGACGTCCAACATCACTACTTGATTGAACAGGTACAATACTTATGATCATACTTAAGTGACTGGCTACTGCCCAAAATTCCTCAAGCAATCACAAACACTGGGAAAACATCCTCTAGCTTTAGTGCAGTGAACACTTTGACACAATGAAACTCAATACACATGTTGCTATTAGCTATATCTACTATCTATATACTTTGCTGATGCATAAAACTGTTTTTACTGTAGTATATGCCCTTCTGTCTCTACAAGCTTGTCTTTTCTTCTTTTCTGTCTGCGACCAATAGTTTTCCACTTTTTGGTTTTGATTGTACACCCAACATCATTGCAAATGAAGGTATGCCTTCATTTGATTCCTTTGGACTAAATAAAGGTCAGATGAATAAATGAATTGAATTTATAGGCAACACAGGACAGACATCTTTCTAATTGTTTGTGTTTGTGTTTTCAGATGTGAAGATGTGGGCGTTGATGGGAGTAGTCTGTCTTTGCCACTGTATCTTTGGACAGCTGTTTGACACCAAAGTGAAAGGAGCTCCACGTCTGATCTGCAGTGTTCCCGGGTCACCAGGCCCATCTGGCAAACCCGGTCCCAGTGGGCCTCCCGGAGCAGATGGGAATGTGGGTATCCCTGGAAGAGATGGCAGAGATGGCAGGAAGGGTGAAAAGGGAGAAAAGGGAGACGCAGGTATAATATAAACCATAACATGCAGATAAATAACAACCACATCCCTTTGCCAGAGGAAAGCTGGGGATGAAAAGTTTCCAAACTTCACAGCTGGCATTTAGATGACTCATGAATTCCAAAGAAAATCTATGACCATGAATATCATAGTTATGAAAGGATGCTGCATATAAACCACACAGGAGATGTTTGAGTAAGCACCCCAAGAAGACTTAGAAATAAAAAATAAACCTGTGTGATCAGACCTCAGGGGTTTGACTCCCCTTGAGGAGCAGACTCTTCATCACTGAAAGAAATAACTTTAATCACAAACATGTATGCAGGTATTTTCCTCAGATTCAACACAAAACAACAGAACCACGAAAAAAAAAGATAGACAGATAGATAGTTCTTGATCATCAAACTATGAGCGTGGTCTAGACCTGCTCTTGTTCTTTGAAAAGCGTCTTGAGATGACGACTGTTGTGAATTGGCGCTATATAAATAAAATTTGATTGATGATTGATTGATTTGAGATAGATAGATAGATAGATAGATAGATAGATAGATAGATAGATAGATAGATAGATAGATAGATAGATAGATAGATAGATAGATAGATAGATAGATAGATAGATAGATAGATTTTTGTTCCTTCAATAATTTTGTTTTTTTTTTTGTTTGTGTTTTGTAGCACACTGATTTATTTATAGATAGTGAGTGTCTATTTTTTTCCTTTTCTCATAGTTCACATCCGTAACAATCATACAAAAAGGTTTTACAATAAGACGTTCTCATTTCTATAAAATTATCCACGTGCGCTGCATGAGCCCCATGATCATTGTGTAGTTTTTTGTGCCGTGCAAAAAAAAAAAGATTTATTATGTTTCTTTCATTTGCAGCCCAAAAATTCTTTTCAGGTAAAGCTGCCATAATGTTGAGAAATATTTGGAAGAATTGTGTCTGTCTGTCTCATTCATCTGTCCTGTACTGTATCATCTGTGCAGCTCGAGGCACAGTAAATCTGTCAGTGTAAAATAAACTTCATTTACCTTGGTTTCCATTATGTGTGGGAACCGGAATTCAGCTGCGCACCTCCTTATGGACATCAAACTACATATTTAGAATGTTGCACAAGCATACTGTGTGGTTCACTTGTTTCCTAGCTACAGGGAATTTTCTCTGCTGTGAGCTGGATGTAGAATAGTTTGCATGAATCCAGCCAAAACTGTGCTGTTCAAATGTCAAGTGGCCGTGCTCCAAGGTTGAGATAATGCATGACACTGGGTGTGGTTTAAGGTTTCCACTGACAGATACTTTAAGAGTCAATAATACCACAACAGAAACAAAAACATGAGGCAAAAACCGACAAAAGAGATCCATCATTCTTTACATAACTGTGCTGAGTTCATGATTCGGTGTTTCTCTGTTGTAGGATTGAAAGGAAGGGTCGGCCCGACAGGTAAAATTGGAGCCCGAGGTGAACGCGGCCCTGCAGGTAAAAGAGGCCCCGCAGGAGGGGGTGGAGACGTGGGGTTACATGGTCCCCCGGGTCATGAAGGAGAGAAAGGGGACAAGGGTGCTCGAGGACCAAAGGGAACTGCAGGAATCTGCAAGTGTGGCAGTCTGCTGCCTAAATCTGCCTTCTCTGTGGGAATCACCAGCAGCTACCCTGAAGAGAAAACCCCCATCAAGTTCAACAAGATCCTGTTTAATGAGGGCGGACACTACAACCCTCAGACGGGCAAGTTTATCTGTGCATACCCAGGCATTTATTATTTCTCTTATGACATTACACTGGCCAACAAACACCTGGCCATTGGCTTAGTGCAGAACGGTCAGTACCGCATCAAAACCTTTGATGCCAACACAGGGAACCATGATGTAGCTTCAGGATCCACTGTGATGTACCTGAATCCCGAAGATGAGGTGTGGCTGGAGATCTTCTTCAAGGATCAGAATGGTTTATTTGCAGACCCGGGCTGGGCTGACAGTTTGTTCTCCGGCTTCCTTCTCTATGCAGACACAGACTACTTTGACGCACTTGCAGAGGACTATGCATAGAAAATAAGCTAAACAGAACCTCAACTGCTAGTCATGGTTGTTACATAATGCCCCAGCATATGGTTAGGTAAAACTATATTTTTATACAAATGTTTGTACTGCTAAATATATTCTTACAATAGAGACTTATCTACTGATTGAAAATTATATTGTTTGATAAGCTTGAATAAGTCTCTGAGTTTTCATTTTTGTTTTTTGATGCAAGAGCAACAATAAAAAATAAACATGACAATACTCTGTTCTTTCTCCTTTTTAATAATCAAGTTTTTTGTGAAGAAAAGAAAGGCTTACAGATTTATGCATGCCATTGTTTAATTGGGGTTACAAAGAAAGAAAGAAAGAAAGAAAGAAAGAAAGAAAGAAAGAAAGAATTAATATACAGTATTAAATGACAGAAACAGAATCACTGAGCACTTTTTTGATATGCATTTTGATTGTAAACCCACTGCAGCCCATCAACAGGGACAGCTCAAAATACTTCTGGCCTCTCTTTGGGAGCTATCATCCTTTTTTAACAGTCATGTTCAGAACCACTCATTAATGTACTACCTACTAAATTAAAACAGTAAATAGAAGTTTTATTTGCTAAGCTAGAATGCCTGTTGAATTCAACATCAATAAACAAATATTCATTTCCAATACACTTACTGAATATATCTATATGATATTAATTTTGCATCTTAACCGTAAAGATAGCTTGCCTTTTTAGACTTATTTACACACATGTGCACGCACTTCTGAGTCAAAGAGCAAGTGAATAACAGTTGCAATCAAACAGAGAGAACAGAGAGAAACAATGTCAATTTATGTAAATTGTTTTCTTTTTATTTGAATGAGCCTCTTTAAGAATTTCAGGTGGCGTGGTCTAATTCTTACTTCCTACCCCATGTTTTACATTGCAACTTAGCTGGTAGCGGGGCTGGAGGTAACAAAGGGACCTCATGTGTATTTCACATCTACACCTGAGGTATGGAATATAATTCCAGAGGTTTGCAGACGTAGTCCCATTTGTGCAAAATAAACGTGGGTATGTTACTTTTTGGAGCAATTTGACAGCTCTGAGTTTCAGGTCTTGAATCAACAAGTACGAAAAAGAGTCTCCCCAACTAAAACTGTCACAAAGAGGCAAGAACCTATTACTGCTACGACTCCCACTATTTCTTCTCCTCACGACATATAATTTTTATTAAAAAGCTGAAGCGAAATGAGAATAAAAAATATGAGTTAACATAAACTATTGGCTGCAAAGTGCAACTTTTGGAACTAAAACTGCGATCTCACAGAGCACCTTTTTCACGAATCGGACACCGTAGTAGGCGGAGCCAATGCGGCAGTGTAATTTGATTGACGGTGTATTAGACGAATGGAAATTGAAGATCAGCCGTTCAATTCTGGCTGCGTCGGTTAGGTAAGGAAGTTAGGTTGGGGAGTAGTTTATCCCGTTACTAGGCAGCAATAGCGGCGCTTGCTTTCTAAGAAATGAGGGACAATAACTTGCTAGAAATCCTAAAAACTACGAACTCAATGTGGTACATGCTGTTCGCAGCTGCTGACTAAACCAAAGTATTTGTGGGTCGTCAGGTCGCCCTAAACGGTGTTTATTGTTAAGAAAACCGTTATGGCTTCTCCGGGGTAAGGGGTGTTTGTATTTGGGCTTTGATTCCGTTATTAGTCGATAAAAATAAAGAAATTTAATGTGTCTGAGATCAACCCGAGCTAATGTTGGTGCTGCTGGGTTCTGAAATGTCTCTGTTTCAGTGGCATTCGTGAAAAACTGAGAAGGAAACGACGAGATCTGCAAGAAAGTCTTGCGATGAATAAAGATGAAGACGACATTAAGGTAAATCTGCAAATGAACTATCATAGAAAAGTTATTTTTACTGAGTTTAGTTCAACATGATGTCTTTCCTTGTTTCTGTGCCCTCACATCATCCTCTGAGCGCCCTCCTTTAACAAGACTCAACATGACTTAGAGAGGAGTGTTAGCTCGCTGAAGAAACACACAATAACACAGACACTAAGAACTCCTGAATCAGTCTGATTACACTCCACAGGCTCTGGTTCCTTCCTCCAAAATGAGTAAGGGGAAACTACAAACTCCACAGAAGGTCGGTGTGTGTTTTGCAGTGTAACCTATAGACTGTAGTCGCCCTCTCGACACTGAAGTTAGCATCTAAGTCTCAGCCTCCGACTCGGCAACGAAAACAAGATCCTGAACGACTATACCCAGACTATTCAGGTCTGGACTAGATATTCTAAGAGACACTGAAGACCCTTAAAGCACATATTCATATTTGTGAAACCTTTATTCTATCCGTGAAAGGGCAAAAAAGGACAATTCACTATTTTTTAGGTCCAGACCACATTGGACCAGGTCCTGATCCACAATCACAATACCCAAGCATGTCAAACACGGACTACGTTGCCCAAGAGAAGCTACAGACTCAGTGAAACATGAATTCTGAAGTTTTTATTCATAATGTATTTCATATTGTGTCATGATACACAATAGGTCAATTTCATAGAACATAAGATGATGAAACAAAAAAAACCCACACTGATACCTAAACATTCACAATTAACTAAAGATGCTATCCTGTCTTTCTTTCCAGTCTCCTGAGACAAAAATAGCACTTTGAGTTCGTCATACTTTAACAGCCAGTCCAGTGTTTGCTTATTTAGCCACTACATTAATTTCATGCTTTTGGTGGCAGTTTCATGAAACAATGACTTTCTCAGGTCATTGGATTTTTAACTGTGTAAAAGGAAATTGGCTTCTAGATTAAGCAGCTGTTACATGTAGTTCAGGCTTTTGTATAGTCTTTAAGTCATTTAATTTTCACTTTTAACTGCCTATCTAGAATGATTTTTGACCAGGACCCGGTTTGGTCTTAGTTAGAAAAAAAACTCTCCTTGTTTTGAGATCTCCTTGTTTTTCATTGTCACTCAAAGAAATAAGGTTTCACAAATCTAAAAAGGTACTTTTGGAACTTCAAAGCCTCCCTGGGTTAATCTTTACCATATTTGGCAACATTTGATGGAGTGTTTTTGATTTGTACCTGTAACAGCCAAATTGAAGGCTGCGTATCAGATGCTGCCCTCCTGCTTCGTGTTGCCCTCCTGTTTGTGTGTGTGTTGCTAGATGCTTAACACCGATCTCTTTCTCTCTTCCCTCCACTAATGGTCCACTTTCCAGCAGTGCTTAACAGTAGCATGGGCAGAGATACAGTGTGCAGTTGTAGTCTAGATGTTGTTCTTTTGTAACAGTGTGCCTGTGTCCCATCAGGAACTCCAAAGCAGTGAAGAAGATCCAGGAGAGACTCTGAAACGCACATTCAGGGCTCAAAGAGAGAAGAAGAAAAGGGTACATCTACTAACTTACATCTTCATCCTTTGATCATAATAATAGCAGTTATATATTATGATATACATACACCAATCAACCATAAAGTTATGACCACTGGTAGACAAGGTGAATAATAGTGACGATCTCTGTGCAGAAGCACCTATCAGTGGGTGGAATTTGTTAAGCAGCAAGTAAACATTGTATCCTTAAATGCTGGAAAAAATGGACAACAGTAAGGATGGTTATGACCCTGATGTGGGACAAATTTTGATGGGTGCTGACAGGGTCGGCACACTGACGTCTGTAAAGAGTGAAGGCTGACCTGTGAGATGTGATCAAACAGAGGAATTGCTGAAGCTCAAAGTGCTGAAAAAACTAATGCTGGCTCTTGTAAAATGATGTCCAACCACACAATGGTTTACAGTTTTTTTTATGTATGAGGCTGCATAGCTGCAGACCTGTCAGTTATCTACATCTATCCCTGTCCACTGCTGAGGGTAGCTAAAGCAGGTATGCATGTGCTGTAGGAGCTTTGTGGTCTAGAGCTGGACCTTAAAACAATGAAAGAAGTTGGCCTGCAGGAGTGTTGGCCTAGTCTCCAAATTTTAGACCTCACTGCAATTAAGCATCTGCAATCAAGCAGCTTCTAGCACTTCAAGGATCCTCTAGTAACATCTTGATTCCAGATACCACAGCATTCCTTCAGAGATCCAGTGAAGTCTATGTCTGGGCATGTCCGGGATTTTTTAAACCTGACTTTATGTAGCATGAAGCAGGCATTCATAAAGTTACAGCTGAGGGGCATATATGCATCCTTTTTGAAGCTCCAGTAATATTCGTAGACATAACTGATTCATCTCGTGGTATCTCTTAGTTGCTTGAACAGTCTTCAGCCCAGGAGCTCCACCACGATGATGGTGTGCAGGAGATCTCCTCCATCCAGCCCCATAGTGAAGAGGAGGAATCAGCTGAACAGGCTGCTCAAAAACCTGCAGCTTCGTCAAGACCTCCAACTGGTTCTCTGAAAGGTTAGAGTCCTTGTCCTCATAAAATAATTTTCCTTTTGTGCATTTGGTCTTCTCTAAGGCGATGAAAGATAATAGATTGTTAGTTTTATAAAATATTAAAGTAGCATAGGGTAGCATCATAACTTTACACTAAAGTTACAGACAGTTCCTGGAAGGAGCTGCAGCTGTTAAATATTATGAGTAAATCTGCACTTTTAATTCGTTGCTGTTTGACACGTAGGACTTTATAGTCACTCCTTTTCTATTGTGCTGTCATTTTTCTGGTGAATTTGATGTTTATGAGCACTGTGCATCCTTTTTATGCATGACACCTTGATGAATAAATTTCCAAAGTGTAGTCAATGCTTTTTGCAGTATATGTAGGTAACAAAGTGAAAAAGACTTTGAATTATAATGCACTTGGGGAAAGTTCTTCAAGAGATTCATGCAACAACTTTGCCATGATTACAGTTTTTCTCAGTCGCTTTGGTACATTTCTCGAATCATCCTCGACATTTGCAAAACAGTAAGTCCTTTTCTCAAAACAATTTGTACAACTAGCAAAACACCATGGATTAGCTGCAAAAGCCAGTCTCTTGCTCAAAATCCTTAGTACATCTCTCAAAAGTAAATATCTGTGTCAATGAACATGTCAGTGCCATCAGAATGACAAGTCCTTGTGTCATTGTGCACGGATAAGACAGTCAAATTGCTTAGTCATGTTGTCAGTATAACAGTGTACTCTGGAGGGATGTTCTGATGTAAACTATGGCTAAAGTTTTGATGACAATCATTGTAAATTGGAAGTTACACCTCAGTGTATGTGGGAGATTGATTGCAAGAGACTGTAATTTGATGACAGACCATGTCATTGCGATACAGAAAAGAAAAAGACAGCACTGCAGAGCACAATAAAAAAAAAAAAAAAGTAGAAATGTGAACATACGACAATTTCCTTAGGGAAAACTGGAAATGCAGTGCTGTAGGAATTACAGTACAGTCTTCCTACACCTACAATGTCACTGTATATAGTATACTTACTGTATATTGTAAAATGAAAGTCGAATACTGCAATATTGTATGAAGCATCACAGAAAGTACACAGTATTACATTACAGTGCCTATTGTTAGATTACATACCTGTTCTGTCAACGAAAAGTCTGAATGATTGAGGACACAGTTGTTCTCCCAACATTTGGCTGCACCCTTCGGCCAGCCTCAGCCATTGTAAGCCCATGATTGAGAATGTGGTCTACAAGTGTAGCTCTTATCTCATCAGGAACGTGCATTTGTCCTCTGCCTATTCTGCCTCTTCCTCTGTTTTGCCTCCCAACTCCTCCGCCACGCAGCCTCACTCCTCTTCCTCTTCTTCTCTCTGGCTGTTGACCCCGTCCAATTCCTTGTCCTTCCATTGTCAGACATTGTAACATTGTGTTGTGCTCCAGCAATATATATACTTGCCAGTTGATGGTTCATGAGATGCACCTTTGAGCTATTTCGGTTGATCTAATGCTTCACACATTTCCCACCGTTAAAGAAAGTCAAGATTCACCTGGGAGCAATTTACCAATTCAGGACAGATTCAGAAACGTCTGATGGAAATGTATAGAAATATGCTTGACATATTATGACAGCTTGTTCAACCATTTTGCATGTAAAGACTTATGCAATGAACTAATGCCTAAATGTTGAGGGAGGTGAGACTATTCAACAGAGACCCATTATAATACATTTTGATCAACATGACATAAGCAATTGATAATGTAGAAAACAGCAGAAAATTGTACATAATCATTTGCATGGATGTACCAAAGCATTTGCAAGTTGTTCAAAGAAATGAGAAACTGCTTTTTTGATGTGCACAAGTGGCACAATGATGTGAAAATTGAACACATAGTTTTGAGAATTTCAATTCTGATCTGAGAAATGTACCAAAGCGACTGAGAAAAACTGTAAATAGCTGTAAAAGAACACAACTATTTAGGCTGTGAAATAATGTGAAAACATACAGGATGACAATCCACACAGTGTCAATATTTAGTCTAAGACAATCACCACTGTTTTTTCAAGGATATTCTGGCAAATTTAAGTTATGGTCAAACACACCGTAACACAGTGAGACACCCCCTCGGGAGATGGATGATGCCAACTGCTTGCTTCTCTAGTTATACCGACTTTCGCAACGACCGCACGATAGCAATACACAACGGTCTACTTCTCCATGTGCAAACCTCATCCAAAAAGCCACTCAATAGCCACATATAATGCTCAGAGCAGCTCCGAATTTCATCAACAGTATATATAGGGTCCCAGCCATAGTACTAGCCATTAAAACATACTTTTAGCTTTGCCTGGTTTCTTTCTCAAAAAGACCAAACACAACTCACCCACTCTCTTCCAGCAGCTGTTTGTTTGTGGGGGAGCTCCGACGAGTCGACCACCGAGTTTCACAGATCAAGGAAGAACATAGTGACCTTTACTACATGGAAATGCAATCAGACCAAGACGCTAAGGCAGAAGAACTAAAGCATCAGCGGTGCAAAATGATTTTGATGATTATTACTTCAAGGAAATGATCCGCTGCACTCGGTTATCGACTCGTCAGGGCTCCACCTGGAATATCTGAAATATCCCTTTTAAAATTCTGTGTCTGATGTTTTGACTCCTTCTGTGTTTACTTCTTGGGCTCACATCTGTATAATCTGTGTATTATTATGTTCATGCATGGAAATATTAAAAATTGGTCAGTCACTTAGGTTTTATGATTTTTCATGCCTTTTGTCTTCTAGGTCACTCATCCAAAATTCAGCATTCTCCTGGCTCACAGCATGTAGTTGATTCTGTGACCCGTCGCCTTGAGGAGAGACTGAAAGCAGCCAGAGTAAAGCAACTTCTCTTTTGCACAAAATAGCTCAAAACTGCCTTACTGCAAAAACATTTCTTTCTTCGTGTGAAATGTGTTCATATCAAAGTATGCTGTGTGCTCCAGTCAAAAGGTGAGAGACTTCAGGAGCAGGAGGCTACACAAGAGCAGCCTAGTCACCTTCAAGGACTCAGAGACAGAGACACTGTGACAAGATTTGACCCAGAGGTGAGCATCCACCACACATCGGCTGTATTAATACAGTTCTCTTTCACAATGGTACCTCTTCACTCTTATCATAAGTGGAGGTTAAACTCCTAGTGTTTTACAGGTTGATCCAGAAAGAGTAGGAAGACATGATGTCCCTCCGTCCCTCAGCTCCAGGGTCAAGTTTAGAGAAGCAGCAAGACGAGTAAGGCCAGAGACGGGATTAAAATAATCCCTGGACAAAAATATTCTTGTGTGTTTACTTATTTTCTCCTTTCAAATGCAGACAGAAAAAGGCATTCCAACTGCAGAAGAGGCCTACAACTTCTTTACTTTCAACTTTGAACCAGAACCACAGAAAAGGACCAAGAAAGTCAGCAGGAAAAGACCAAAACCAAACAGATCAGAGGAAGAGGAGGACGGAGATGGATATGGAGAAGGAGAAGAAGCTGAGGAGGAAGATGTTGAAGGAGAGGAAGAGAACAGAGATGAAATAGAAGACCAGGTAAGACGGTGTTTGTGATGTAGTAAAGATTTGTCTGCCACTACAGCTGCATAAGACTGAGCTGTTTCCAAACATGTTGTGTTCTTTGTCTTGCTGTAGGGTGAAGAAGCTCCTCTTGTGCAAGATGAAGGTCAGGATTTGTTTGTCATTGAACAGTCATCTTATGACTTCCTGGAGATGAAGAAAGCAGAGTATGTTGGGTACAAAAAGCTTGTTCAGAGAGAAAATGAGCTCCTTTTTACACCAAGTTTACGAACAGGTATGCTGTAATGCTTGAAACCACCGTATTCACCACTGCAGTTCTAGTTTCTCTGAGATTGGTTAATTATTTTCAACTGTTTTTATCTGTTTTTGTCACAGTACCGACCTCTGTTAAACTGCCTCAAAACATGAAGCCCCGTTACCTGGAGGACGAGGGTCTGTATGTTGGAGAGAGACCCCCTGTATCCCCCACCAATGAGAACATTCTGGAGAACCGCATTTTGGCAATGGAGGAGGTAATCTCATACCAGCATGCCACACATGTCACCATTTCTTAACCACTGTACAGGAACTCTTTAACATATCCATATATTCTTGAACTATTAATGAAGGGAAGGGAGTGGTTTGGAGATGATGGCAGGATCATGGCTCTTCCTGACATAAAGGCAAGATCAAACAATGGCGAAGACGATCCTGCTCTGCAAACTGTGTGATGGTCAGACAAAACTGTGTGCTACTGTCAGCTCCATCAGACACAACTCATTTACCTCATCTTAAGCTCTTTGCACTCTCATAAAGTAAAGGAACAGTGGTGTCCTCAGACTGGAGGGTTCTTTAACCTCTGCGCCACTTTGAAGAAGAGCAAAAGGGCACACCGACATTTGGTACAAAGAATAAAGCGGGGGAGAATAGCAGAGTGAAGGCAAGCCCATTTTTGCCAGCATCTTTACAGATAATTACCGAGCATGGTAGGTCAAAAATACAAGTTCTGCAGTCATGATTATAAAGAGGAGATGGAGCTGAAATAGATTCATACGCAGCACAAATACTAATATCAAAGCACATATGGGCGAGGAAGAAAACTACCTCCACGTCTTGTACATGTACACTTAACATATGCACATTTTCCTGATAATGTTTTGGAGCAGTGGTCAGAGCTGAGGTTATGAGGAAGTGTAGTTTTATACACACACATAAGTGCAGGAAAATTAAATAAAGCAACAAGAGACGATAGGACCATACACTTTTATTTCATGCCACAAAAAAAGTTTATTGAATCACATTGTTTTGATTCACCAGTCTTCATTATGTGATAGTTTGAATCAACTTGACTAAAACTATCACTGAATGAAGCTCAGTGGGTCAATCATGTGTTTCTGTAAACTGTACGTGTGCTGCATTACCCTCTGTCCTTCATCATCTCACAACTCACCCTGTACCTTGAGAGGCGTTAAAAGATATTAAAGAGTACAGTGACTTAATTTCACCTGCCGAAATAAGCCTGAGAGCCACCAAGGTAGCCAGATAGCCAGATATACAGTTATTGACACATCCTTCTTGTTTCCCAGCGTAAATGAAAGAGTTCATCAAAGTCACGTTTTCTTTGTTTAATTTTTCTTACTTGTTAAAGAAACCAAATGCAAATAAAAGACAAAGGCAAATCAAACAATGGCGAAGACGACGTTAATGTTGATGGTCAAAAAACTGTGTGCTACTCCAGCTACAGACACAACTGCCACTAATTGTATCTTCTTCTCCCTATAGTGTAACAAAAATAGGAATTCACGCCACCTGGTGTGGCACCAGGACAATTACAAATGATAAAGGTTTCAAAACACAAACCCAAAGAAAATACAACAAATGGCTCTAAAAATGAGTATGAGTGTCAGGATACTAAATGTTCTCAATGTTTTTGATTCACAAAAACAAGATTGAGGTTTGATTAATAGATACTTGCGTTATACATACATATACTACATATATATATATCTATACAGTATGTGTTAGTGTGTTTGTATATATGTGTGTGTGTGTGTGTTTGTGTGTGTGTGTGTGTGTGTGTATATATATACACATACATATATATGTATGAATGGTTAGTACAAAAGGTAACCACAATGAGATGATGTGGGTGCTAATGATAGGGTCTGTATTTTTTGTAACTGTCTTGCTGCTGTATTTAGAAACTGCTGCAGATGCAGTGGCCTTGATAAAGTGATTCCTGGTAGAGAGATTTGAAGTTTAAGCGGAGAAACAAATACATGAACAACAGGCTTTCAATCTATTACGGAAAGAAATGATTATGACCCAAGATGAAAGAATCCAGTGATGACAGCTGTTCAGCTGACAGTTCTGTGATTGCAGGGCCCAGCTGTATCTCTTTGGAAACGACTCGCGTTAATAAATCTCAAACATTGCAAAAATGTTACTGACCACAAAGGCAAACGATGAGAAACTATGTAGACCCTGAAAAATCTGGCGGTACAGGTTACACAGATGTGGTCCACTTTCCAGGAGTATCTGGGGAAGATTCAATCATGTATGTACTCAGTATTTCAAAAGAACCCGTCTTCACATGTATTTTCTTTTTGTAGCAGTGCATCTGCTGCACTTGTTCATCCAGAAAACATAATTCATTGTGGTTTAATTTGTTGTTATGGCTTTCTATTTTCATGCATGGCTTTTCATTACAGTTCTCCCTGATGGTGCAATCAATCTTGCAAACCATTTCATGCTTCCTTTGAGTTTTCAGCCATATTTAAATACACTCTACAAAGCACCAGCATCAGTCATGACGTTTATCATTTTCCAGAATGCTGCATGATGGATGATGTTGCTCTTTTCACCAGGCTATGAAGTCCAAGTATGCAAATCTGTATATTAGTGGTGCGGCGGACCCTGAAGGAGACTACCAGCTTGATGTTGATGTCTCAGGGCTGATTTTCTCCCATCACCCACTTTTCAGTCGTGAGGATGTCTTGGGATTCCGTCTCACTCAGCTGTATGATCAGTACCTCACCAGGCAACACAATAATCTTACAGGACACTTGACAGACAAGGTAAAATTCACCTGCAGAAGGTCTCTCAGTGAGAGAGCTGTCATTATAACTGTAAAAACTCCTCTCTAAACACAGTTAAAAATATATTTGAGGCAAAGATTAAACTCTTTGTAAAATATCCGGTCTGCTGTGTGTTTTCAGCTGCATGGATTGAGGAGTGCATTGCGAAATATGCAGAGCTACTATGGCGGACAGAGCTTCAGCCAGGCCATGCAGCAGAGGATATCTGAGTATAGCTTAGAGGTTAGGTGAGTGACTTCAATCTGTTCTGTCGTATTCTTGTGAGAATGATAATCGCTGCCTTTAGCAGAAAGACAAGCTGTACTTTTTTCCCCTTAAATTTCGCAGGAACACTCGGCAGCTGCGGGACAGTGAGCAGGAGAAAGACCGGACTCTGCTGAAGAACATTGTTAAAGTGTGGAAGGAGATAAAAGCCTTGAGGGACTTTCAGAAGTACACAAACACTCCTTACAAGCTCTTCCTCAGGAGGTGAGTCTGTTTGTGTAGCCAGAATCTGCAGTAGTACTTAAACTTTTGCTGCTCTCTAGAGCTTCAGAGTGGAATCATTTTTATTTCAGAAAGCCAATTTTTACAATTCATGAAGTTTCAATACCCAGGAGGCAAAAAAAAAAAAAACAGTTCTAGCCTCTTTGGGGGGAAATATGTACAAATGAAAGTATTCTCACAAAAAGGGGCTTGTTTTAGTCACTGACAAGCTTTAATAATTGTTTAAGACCCCATAACAACAGTATTTAGAGCTGTTTACAGCAAGGCCTAGCTGTTTGTTTCAGCGTTTGCAAAAAATGTTTACAAATGCAGCCTCTGCAGAGGATTTGTGTTCTACAATGGAGGATGGTGGCTTCAATGGGGGCATTTGATAAATGTGTCTTTGGTGTAAAAATGTTTGGCTACTTCAAAATGCAGAGGTGAAAGAACACTTTTGCAAACAACAGCAGAGCAGTTGGTGTGTCCAGGTTTAACATTCGACATCTCGACTCTGCAACACCAAACCTTAGCCACACTAGCAGAGAAGGAAGTGGAATTATTCAGTAGTAGTGGTCGAGGTTTTTGCTTACCAGTGACGATCAATGCAGATGCTTTTTTGCTTCCACATTCTGATGGCTGTTAGACCGGAGGTACTCTAAAGTTTATATGTTTAGGCAAGGAAAATGCTTTTTGTTTATTATGTGGTCCCTATGAAACTGCCTGAAACCATTACAAACATGATCCCTACGGAGGCAGACCTTTGTTATAAATATATTTTGTGACAGAACACAGGAGATGCGGTTCTACTTCTGCCATGACTGGTTAGTTTATCAAATAAGGCAGCAGTAATTGTTAAAGAGAGGATTTGTGTCAATGGAGGATGGTGGCTTCAATGGGGGCATTTGATAAATGTTTTTGGTGTAAAAATGTTTTACTTAAAATGAAAAATGTTTCTTGGAAGCAATGAAATGCTAAACGCAGAGAGAAGCTTTTAAAAAGTTTACAGGCATATTCTCACCCCTGTCATGCAGGAGTAGATTTTTTCAGCTTGATTTCACTACTCCTTCTTAGCTTTCCTGAAAATATGTGCATTTTCAACTTAATCCTCTTAACAGTTTGTGGAATCTTTGACATTTATGCGCTTTTATTTAACCTTGTTCCAGAGTGAACGTGGATCCGGCAACAGATGAGCGAGAGTATGAAGATGAAATCTTGGCAGAAATCATGGAACTGGAATCAGAGAGTGGAGAGGACTATCAGAGAAAACTGGCAGAGTACATGAGACAGCTGGAGGAGTGGAAACTCTGGAGAGGGAAACAGGTACCTACCACAGCTGGACTAATAAATCTACCCGACTGATGTTATCTCAGGGCAGATATCAGCAGCATAGATCCGGGCACAGTCTCAATAAAGACATACAAAAGCTGAAACAGCATCTGTACCAAGTATTTTTTTACATTCATCCTTAAAAGTTTTGCTAATATAGTAAATGATCGATATAATATTTTCAGACCTGTATCATGAAGAGGCTTCTTTGTTATGTGCATTACTGTACAAGAAAAGTCTTCATGAGAAATTGATCTTTCAAATATTTGTGTTTATAGTAATAAATTACAGGAATGAGCTTCAAACTTTGTTTTGAAAGCATGTCTCTACACTCACATCCTACCTTTACTGTTTTCAGAAAGCAAAAAAGAAGAAGAAAAAAAGGAAGAAGAAAGGACAGTCACAGGACAACACAGAAGAAGAAGAAGATGAGGACCAGGATGTGAGTGAGTCAGAAGGACCCGCTGAAGATGGACCCTCAAAACCAGAGCCTCCAGAGGAGCCGGATTTTGACTCCATAGAGTCGCAAGTCAGAGAGAAAGCCTCCAGGATGCGAAGGAAACCAGGAGAGCCCATCCTGATCCCTGTGCTGTCTGCTCATGGAAACATCACTGCCACTGAACTCTGTCCCAGGTAAGCGCAACATCAGGAGAAATGGTTCTTATAAATAAATAAATAAAAACAAGCAAGTGTCCTCTTCCTCTTCAGTTTTAATCAGACTTTTGTAACATAGAGGAAATTAATTTGAGGAGTCAATTCCAACACCCAGTGGTAATCCTGCTTGTGATAACTGCCTGCACTCTTACTTTGGTACTCTGGATGTTTGTTTTCATCGTGTTTGTTTTCCCCTTGTTGCAGGGCTGAAATAGCTCGCAGAGAGGATGTATCAAAGTGTTCTCTTTTCATCAAGATCCTGTACAATGACAAAGAAGTTTCCAGAACGGACAGCCGCTCCCTCAACTCTGATTTCAGAGTGCACTTTGGCCAGATTTTCAATCTGAAAATAGTTAACTACCCCCAAAGCATCAATTTGCAGGTAGAGTACAGACATATTTATAGTTCTGCCAGTTTATCCAAACCTCGGTTCTGCTCAACAGATTTCCACTCTCTCGTTTTCACGGTGTGTGTGCATGAGTAGGTGTTTGAAGCGACTGGCTTTTCGTCTTCTCTCCTGGCTCAAGTGTTCATCCCAGTGCCTGAACCCACAGTGCTGACAGGCAGCGTTCCTGTCGAAGAATTTGAATTTAGCAGCAACCAGAGAGTGATGTTTGACCATGAGGGAGTAGGAAGTGGTAAACACCTTTATTGTACATCAGCTCATATCTGAAACACTCCAATAAACTATGAATGAATGCAAGACTAAAATGATAATTTTATTATGACTAAAGTTTGTTTGGTTCGTCTTCTTATCTCCACAGATGTACCGCTCTCCTTCGACGCTGATGGCGGTAACAGACAGACCCTACTGACCTCTGGGAAGCTGGCCTGCTCTGTTTCATGGGGGATCGGAGAGGACGATGTCCCACTCGCTCCTCCTTTGCTTCAACAACCTGGGACCAAACACAGGTAATAATGTCACGCCTGTTTGTGTCCATGAACTACACATCCTGTGTGATTTACATGTCTGCCAACCACTTCCACAGCACAGCACAGGTGTTGATATATGAATGCATTTTCCTGCCTTGCAGGCATCCTGTGTTGTAGGTGTATGTTATAGACAGCCTTGGCACCTTGCACAGACATGACATTAACGAAAGGCTGTCAATCAATAAAAGTTCTTCCTTACTTTATATGTCAGGGGTTTTGTAGTTGATTTACTTCCTGCAGAAGATTTTTATTGATGCTTTCCGCAGCTCTGTAGAAATGGAAATGCAGAGCTGCAAAGAATAAAAGAAAGAGCGTGTGCATGGTTAAGCAAGCTCCCTGAATGAATTCCCTGCAGATACTTGAGGGTAATAAGACTCACTGTCTTTTCCATGAGTTTCACAGAAGATGAACTCCAAAGAGCTGATAAACATAACCACACCTCAGCACAAACATGTAGAAATGAGCTGGATTATGTGTAACTATAACTGTGTTTCATCCTACAGACTCTGTGTCTATCTGTATTGCCTCTGTCACACTTGCAGGTCTTCTACTGTTATTATTCTCAGGTCTACATATAAAACTCTTTATTAAGTCATTTTGGTATCTCCTACAGACGCTTATGTTATATTTGCATTTGTTGGAGATTGACAGAGTGCAGAAGAGAGAGAGATAAACAGAACCCTGCACTCATCATACAGACACAGGGCAGGACTGAGAGAGGATATCTTAATGTGTTTGGGAAGATAACTTTTATTCAGGCTTTTTTCTCACACTCATGTTAGGTAACTTCCTCTGTGCCCATATTGTGTGCACGATGGAAATTAACAGCTTCATCTTTTAAAGCCCAAGAGTTTGTTTTTGTTTCCCTGGTATCAAAACAGGTATGGCTATTTTTACTAGAGCGGCACTGAAATTCAAAATTCTGTTACCTTAATAACCAAGGTTCTAAATTAAGAATAACTATATTGAACTTTATTCATACCCGAAGGGAAATTCAGTTCACAATAAAAAAAAAACAATTGAAAATGAACACTTGTACAACCAAATGCAGGTGGATGTTCTAGATGGAGGGTAGATCTCAGGCAGCCATGATGAGAAATGTGGAGGGTAAATTTATGACCCACAAAAGTAGGGTTATAAAAAGTGAAAATAAAAATCATGCTGGGTTTGTCACCACATTTTGGAGTATGTAAAACTTCTGTCTGCTGTTGCTCTGCTGTCTGCATGCTGGGCTGACATATGCAAACATGCATGTGACTGTACACTGTTACAGGTGTACAGGTTTGTGTGTTCTTTCAAGTATAGGGGAATTCACAATAATTACTCAGCCACAAAAATCAACAATGACATTCATCATTTTAGAAAAAGAAAGTTGTGGCTGATTAGTTTATCTGTTAAAATTCAAAGCGTTGAGTATTACAGGATTAGTTTAGGAGCTCTTAGTAAACCTTAAGTTTACAAAGACTTCAAACTCCTGTGATTTTCTAGTGTGGCCTTCTAAATTTATATCAACACAGAAGCTTATTATCTCAATACAATGACTGGCTAGTTGAATTCTTTATGCTGCTCAAAATTGATCACCTGTTGTTGTGTTTTCAGTGGTCTTGGCCGTTTTGATGCTGTCACATGTATCGGAGCCTCTGGACTCTATGACATGAAGAAAATTGGCGAGTGGGCCACACAGTCACGTTTGGACCCCAATGATCCGAAAAATGCCTCCATCATGCAGCTGCTAAAGGTGTGTATCAGAGTGTTGGACTCAGTATGAGCAAGAGGGCTCAATCATCAAGGAGATATTTCAATTTATAAATGCGGGGTTGTTTCTTTGTGTTTGTCGTTCACCAGGTAGCCAGCAGTGGGGAGGTTACAGCTCCTGAATATTTCCGCCTCGAACAGGAAGAGTTTAACTTTGTGACCGATGAGGAGCTGGAGAGCTCCAAAAGATTTCGTCTCCTCAGGCTGAGAAATCAGGGAGTTGCAGAGTTTAGAAATTACAAGTTTGTTCCTGCGGTGGAGAGCGAGGTCACTGATAAGGTGTTCCAGGTCAGCCCTCCAGATATTTACTAAACTGAAGAATATTTCAGATAAGGTAGAATTATTTAAATTCCTCAGTGTAAAGTTAATTTATTTTTCTCTTTTAGGATTATGAGAAGAGGCTGAAAGAAGAAGATATTATTGACACTAAAGAACATTTGGATTCACACCGAGCCTTAGCGGCCAAATACCTCCACAAGGTTAGCGACTATCTTTGTACCACCCCAGTCTTTAGCAAGGAAGTGTTGGCATTCAAAGTGGCATTACTTTTTATTTACTGTCTTTATTTACCTTTTTGTTGACATTTCACCAAGATGAGTGTGGATTACAAGCGATGTAGCTGCACATACCCTGTCATCACATCGCAGTTGTTTCTTCTCAACCATAAGACTGCTGTGCCTGACTGTGAAACTCTAATTTGACATTTCAAACTCCGATCTTTCCCTGAACTTGACCGTATGCTGTCTCACTGCATGAACAAGATTGCCGTAGTCTACTCAGGTTGGGACAGCAACACTTTTTGGTTTGGCAAAACGTCTTATTCTCTACATTGATATTGAGGCTCTGGCTTTGAGGGTCCAGCTTCAGCGGTCAGGACAGTTTCTTCTTTTTTTTGGTTTATTCTTCACCCAGATTGAGAAATATAGGATATTGAATATTGTACAGGTGGGAAAGTCTCTTTGAAGAAACTGATTCATGATCGTGGGCGGTATGATTAATTCTGACTTGACTTTGTCTCTCGCAGATCCGTGAATCAGTCATTAACAGATTTCTTCTCGCCAAGCATCACTACATCCTGTCTGATGTGGTGATAGAGGAGGAGATACCAAGCATTGGGTAAACACTCCTCCTGACATTATAAACGGATTAAACTTCTTTCTCACTCCTTTTTTTCACAACTCATATTCTTCCATGTTTGTGTAAAATATTTCTTTCCTGCCAACAAACTGTGACTTCCAGTGTTGATTTGTCTCACAATTGATCTAACCCTTATCCACCAGTCCTGAAGTAATGAAAAATTACACAGAGAGCCTGAACTCCCCTCTGCGGTTATAAAGGAAAGGTTAGATAACTTGAATCGATTTAAACCGGAGGATCAGGGGCCAAACCAACTCATTCTTAGGAGTGACAGGCTGATATAAATCACAGGCTGATGTAAGTCGGTTTCCTGGCCTGATGCTGCTTCGGCTTATTTGATCTTAAACCCAGAGTTCCCCTGGCTGATAAATACTCCACTCTGGAAACCATCAAAGTGCTGTTATCATGTCTCACAACATGTGCACATGATAACAGAGAGTAAATCCCTGATTGCATATGTGCAGATTTATGCCGATACGTTACATCAGTGACAGTCAGGCTGGTGGGTGTTACTCTGCATGATTTCTTCATCTGTCAGTGTGAATGTTTTATCTTCTCTGTTCTTTGTGTCTGTTATTCTTCTGCTTTTCATTTCAAACAGTGGTGCTGGTCCGGGGTATGTGCTCACACTTTATCTCCTCTTCTTCTCCTTCCCTCTGTGTCTCTGAGTCCCTGTTTAGTTTGGACCCTGAGTACCAGTACAGTAGAGACCATAGAACCTGTGTAGTATACAGTCCTTCCAGGATTTGCTCATAAACTGTAATTTCATCATCATATTGATAAATTTCATTCTTCTGTTGTCACTACGTAGCTGCAGTTGGAGAAAGGTTATACTTATACAAATGTACATAACTGGCACATTTTACAGGCAAATAGACACAAGGTTGTGACCACATTGCAAAGTGAGTGTTGTTGAATGGTTGTAAATCTGTGTCGGGGCTTTACAATATTTATAGATTTCAGGATAAGAACAAGGTTATTTGTTAGTTTATTGTTATCAATACTCCCCAAAAGGTTGTCATTTCAAAATATTGATCACTGGAGACACTCATCTTTGCAGTGCAGACTGAAGCAAATATTTCTTTTAACCCAAACCAGTACAATTTCTTAAACTAGCCCTTCTCCGGCACTGATAATTTATTTCACCTTTTTTTCGTAGACCAACAGATTTCACTGACACGTCAATCTTTTAATGCACAATCATCTAAAGTATGACTATATTCACTTTCTGCTAGAGGTCACCCTGATTATTGATCTGGCTGATTATCAGGGTAGATCATTTGTACTGGCATTTTTTATGCGTTTGTTTATCTCATATATCTTCTTGATTCAGCAATTTGATTTAAAATTAGAGTCAACTGATACATTTATGTCCTAATACAATTTAAGTATTTGGTAGTATAAAATCAAAGCAAATGAGTCCCGCCTTTATCATCTGCAACATTTCAGAGATGAACACATTTATTTGTCCCTAGTTAAAATTCAGGGGACAGTATAATACTCTTAAATGCAATTTTACGTTTGTCTCATAAAGAATACTTTACTTGTCATCTTGATTATATTTAAATAAGTAAAATTTTGAATGCAACACCTTTTACCTGCATCAGCATTTTTCTACACTGTGAGTTTGCTTCCTCTACCCTCGGGGAAAAAATCTGAGCTGTCACATTACAGGTTAATGCCTACATGAACAGTCAAAAGCGCACAGCTTCAAGAGATAAAAAAATGATTATTAGCGCTGTTGTACATGTTAATCTTTGGTTATTATTTTATTTTTCATGTTCATTCGTTTGCTATGCATCAAGTAAAACACAAAAAAACACGTGGAATAATCTGTGATAAGACAAAGAAGCGTGAGAAGGACATCACAGATCAGCTTCCTAAAG
Source organism: Xyrichtys novacula (assembly GCA_962446985.1). Classification (NCBI taxonomy): domain Eukaryota; kingdom Metazoa; phylum Chordata; class Actinopteri; order Labriformes; family Labridae; genus Xyrichtys; species Xyrichtys novacula. The sequence continues at coordinate 11,893,437 of OY660870.1, forward strand.
CTTTTGGCAGTGGGTCCAAACATGTAGCAAATAACTAGTTTAACACATCACACAAAATTACAAAAGACAACAAATGAGATGACAATAAACACAATCGTTGCGTAAGACTATATCTGTTCACTTGTGTAGATTTCATAAATCACAAAGATCATCCTGGTCAGAAAGTATTGTTAGATCAGCAGTGTCAAGACGATAATCACGCTTCAATTGTGGTGCCACATGTCAAAACTGTTTTTAAGGCCTAATTGTATTGTTAGTTGCATCTAAATTTTTCTCATATATTGAGAAATAATTTATTTCTCATATTTCTAAAGTTAACCCTAGTTCCCGTTGTGCCATAAAAAGCCATGAAAACCAAAATATTGTAGTTAAATCAATAATTTGATTGTTAATGTGCAGTTACCTGGGGGGACTGAGAACTATTGGTGATAACAATCCTCTCCCACATGATCAGAACTGTTTTTAATCCCTCGTTAAATAACTAGAGTTCAGTATTTGTTGTCTATTTAAATAAACAGTGTGCAGTTTGTCATAGTAATCTTTGTGCTTTGTGTTGTCCAAATCAGGATCCTGGGACGGAACCTCTTTAAACTGGCTGAACCCAAACGTCCTCTCAAGCCTCAGAGGAAAGAAAGAAAGAAAGTGACAGCTCAGAAACTGTCTGACGGGGACATCAAGCTGCTGATCAACATCCTGCGGGCATACGACATCCCCGTCCGCAGGCCACAGAACAAGTGAGTGTTGGCTTAGTCCAGACAAACTCAAATCAAAATCTTCACTCGTCATCAGAAACAAGTAATCTGCATGATTTCAGGTATCTGACTGAATGTAATTTTTGTTTTCTTTTTATTTCAGTCCTTTTATTTCTGTCATCCAGGGCAGTGATTGGCTTAACCAGGTATCTACTCGATCATCATCAGCATGTGATCTTTGTTATTTTTGACATTCATTAACATGTGAAAATATGAGTGAGGTTTTGACAGCCTTCTTGTTGTTATTAGATCATTAAAACTGAATTTATATCAGCATTTATGTCCTCGTTTTTTGCCCCAAGCTAAAAGTATTCTTTAGATCATCAGTTAAAGTTTATTTATTTGTCATTATTTCAAAATGTGGTGCAAGAAAGTTTAAATGAAAAAGAAACTAGTATGAAAACAGAAATGTGTGAGTACTGTTTTCCAAGTTAATTTCCAAAGGAAAGAAATAAAGAAATATGTCTTTGTTTATTGTTCTGTGTACGTTTGTTTCTGCTTTGATTTAGGTTCAAGTGAGACCCTTTGTGGAGGTTTCCTTTCAGCGCACAGTCCTTCAAACGACCACAGCAGACGGACCAAACCCCTGCTGGAACGAGGAGCTGCAGCTGCCCTTCAGGTGACAGCTGAGTATCTAACAGACATGTAATATTGCATTTGCTGTCATCTTCAGTTACCTGACCAAAGTCTAAGGTTGTACAGCTACTTGCTGCTTCCTCCAAATGAGCTATATTTACTTCCATCTACAAAAATGAGACTCTTTTCCAACCCTAGTTAGGGGATGGAGTGATCACAGCTCGGCACCATGATTGAGTTTGATGAATGTAATTATCTTTTAATGCACTTGGACTGAACAAGTCTCAAAAGCTTATCACACAGAAGAAATAATCTTGACAACACCCAGCCAGTGCTGCACTCTACAGCATTTCCAGTCATCTTCTCCAGTCAGTTTCATTAAATTTTTTTCATTAAATTTTCTGCTCTTAGTATTTTAGTCATCAAACAGACAGGTTTAGAAGAGAAACAAACTGATGAAGCAGACAGCAGCTTGGCTTTCAGCCCAAAGAAAGTTGTTACGGCTGTATGTTTGTATGTGTTTTCCTCTTTTGTCCTCCCTAGCTCTGCCCAGGTGGAGTCACTGAGTGGCAGTCAGCCTAACCTTGTCCTGAGGGTTTAAAACCCAGGAGCGGTTTTCAGAGGGGAGAGGCTTTTGATGGGGACTGCTGCCTCTCACTTGTGTTTTTGTTCTAGTTGAATTCTAAATTTGTTCTTCAGTAAAATTTTCACAATTATTTAATTTGTCTTTTGGTAATAATAAATCACATAATAAATCTTTGAAGGTGTTTTGTTACTTTTAATGGGCCAATGTGAGGATAGTTGTTAGCCCCACAGGGCCGCCTTAGGTCGGGGGTTAACAGAGTCAGGAGACAGTGTGTTATCTTGTGTTTATATTGTTTGTATTCACCCTGTTGATCAGTTTTAAAAAGAAAAATTATTCTTTTCAGTTTTAGACTCCCAAAAGTTAAAAAACAAAGGACGCCCTAACTGAAAAATCTTAGTATTAAAAGAAGTAATACTCAGTAGTAATATAAGCATGTTTAAAAATAAGCTTTATAAAAATTATTATAAAATTATAAAAATTATAAAAATAGTTGTTCTGACAAACCATCAAATAAAAAACTGAAAAAAAGAAAAAAAAACATATCAGCATGGCTAGACAGAACAAGACAACATAAAGTTAAAGTCAATATGAAGAGAAACATGCATAAGATAAAAGTTGTAAAAGAGAAAGGCAGCAGTGAGGTCCCAGAGCAAAAAAAGGGTAAAAAAGAAAAAAAAGAAAAGAATCAAAGAGAAAGAAATAAAATCAACAAAGGAAAATGTACAAAAATATCTTTAAATAACAATCTTAAAACATCATCCTAAAACCACTGTGAGGTTATGAAACAAACTTTAACTAATCTTGACACCTTTTTTTGGGCTTTAAAGCAAACAGGACTATTTACAACAAAAGTGCGTCTTTTTTTCTGTATCTCTTATTGTTTTAATGTGTCTGAATTGACTCTTTCACAGTATTATAGAATTGGGTGACAAATAGAAAAACTTGAGATCACATTTATCTATAGTCTCTCCTTACATTAGGAGCTAAATTAGCTAATGTTTCCCTCCACAGTGCTCCGAATGGTGACTACAGCGCTGCCAGCCTGCAGTCAGTCAAAGATGAAGTTTTTATCAACATATTTGATGAAGTCGTTTTTGAGACTGGGGTGGTGAGTGGCACAGTGTCTTTTACTCTAACTTTGTTATATCGAGTGTTTCGGATTGTTCCCTGTGTCATGTTGAAACTCTCTGTGCTCCTCAGACTGACAAAGACAAAGGGAAAACTATACACACTCGTGTGGAGAAGCACTGGCTGGGCTCTGTGAAGATTCCCTTCAGCACCATTTACTCTCAGTCCAGGGTGAGACTGTGTGAAGATGTGTTTTATTGGCTGACTGCCTGAACTGCTGACTGAGTTTTTATTTTTATTCCCACAACTCAGATTGATGGGACCTTCAAGGTGAACACTCCTGCCGTACTGCTCGGGTACAGCAAAGAGCGGAGTCACAACACCAACAGCGGTTATGATATTTTACGGAATCTGAGCGAGGGAACGTTCATCACACTCTTCATCACCATCGAACCACAGCTGGTACCTGGAGAATCCATCAGGGAGAAGGTTAGTCCTGTCTGTAATCCTGTTTAGTGCTGAGCCTGCTGCTCTCTCTGTTAGTCCATCCATGTTTGTTGTTATATCAGTTTGACCATTAGCATGGCTTTGAATTCTGTTCATTTCATGTCATGAAGATTTTTAATCTTGCTGAGTATTTGTCTCACTTAAAATGAGCCTTACCTCCCTGTCAGGCTTAGCTGTAACATCTTATTCCAGGCTTAAAAGAAGTACTGAAGTGGTTGTTCTGCAGCAGGTCAAACTTTCTCATAAAGTTTCTAAAAATAAGTACTGCGTTGTGTTACAGTTCGTGAAAAAACTTCCAGAAAGTTTTGCTTGGGGCATTTTCAGCCATTTCTACCCAAACAATTACAGAAGCCAAGAACGGCCATGGATTTTTCTTTTTTGTATGCACTGTTATCTCGTGTTGACGACTTGTTATCTCGATAAAACAAAGTTCATTTTCTCGTGATAACATGAATGATGTTTAAGCCAACCTCAACAGTATCTTTCCACAGTAAACAATCAATAATGCATGTATTTTTTATCATTTTAGAATAAGATGTTACATCTGGGCTTGCTTAAATGAGGCTCATTTTGAGTGCAGACGCTTATCTCGTTGCTGGTTTTGTCTCCTTCTTGTGGATGTGGTTTTAATTGGTGTTAAAATTCATCACTCAACATGAAGATTTGTTTTATCAACAATAACAAAGGCTCATAGCAGTTACAGCCATCAGAAATTACAATGCAGAAATTTCCACTCGTCAATGATGATCTCATTTACTTTTACACGTTGTAAAGATGCATTACTGTTCATTTCAGTCAGTTTTATAACCTGTCAAAAACTCCACAGGAGTTTTGATGTGATGTTTATGCAGCAGCTGCTGCCACAGAGTTGGTGTCTGCAAACATTCACACGATTGATGGATTTGAGTGTTTAGAGTTTTTGTTCAAAAAACATCTTTACACGTGCACAGGACCAGATCAGCAAAAAAAATATTATCTTTTTGTCCACGGGTGGCGCCAAAATCACCACAAACCAAAAGTTTTCAAATGAGCTTCTCAGTTATGACAGTCTTTTCACTTCTTAGTTGCTTGTATTGACCTGCCTGCATTAACAAGTTCTTGTGTTTTTTATTCTTTTGTGTCACTTACTCGCTTTTGCTCTTCTGCATGTGCTAGATAAAGGAAATGAAGGTAACCCTGCATCAAACACTCCTCTGTTTTTGTTTCTCCATCCATGACTCCACCATTTTTTACTCATTCTGAGTTATTTGATAATAACTGTCAGGTTTCCCTCTCCTCTAACCTTTGACCTTTCTGATGCAGTTCGACAGTCAGGAGGACGAGCGTCTGCTGCAGGCTTCAGAGCAGTTTGAGAGGGAGGCAGTGCAGGGTTACCCGGACCGTCCCTGCATCACCACTATCATAGACCTCAACGGGAAGACGGTCTTCATCACACGCTACATAAGACCGCTCAACCCCCCTCAGGAGCTGCTAGATGAATTCCCCAATAACCCCCAGGAGGCCACGGTCAGCTTTCCTTTCTCTCTAGAAGTAATGAATTGTTTTTCTAGTTTACTGGACTTCTCTGCACTGACTCTTTGGCTCCTCAGGCTCTGGTGGCTCGGTTTGTCTCTCTCATCCCCTCTCTGCCGGACAGAGTCTCATTCTCTGGCGTGTGTGACCTGTGGAGCACTTGTGATGTAAGTTAATGTTCTCTGATTACTGTCGCCGTAAGAGGATGGAAACACCCCTCTTGCATAGCCTTGTATTTCCTCTTCTTGTTTTTAGCAATTCCTCACCCTCCTGGCCGGAGACGAAGGAGAACATGCTGTTCTGTTGTGCAACTACTTCCTGTCTATGGGCAAGAAGTCCTGGCTGATAATCGGCACCGCCATACCAGAGGTTTGTATCAAGCATTTTTAAACCAAAGAGGATTTCTGAAAATTAGGTGTTTTCACATAGTTGTTATCATTATCACCTGAAGATTTTTATCATTGTTCTTGAGAAAAAACAAGGCCCAGTGCCTCTGAACTGACCGCAGCTTTTAAAGTCATTCTCCAGCTTTTATATTTGGGAGTCTCTCCACAGATACTCCATGATTTTTGATGTCTTTGTGTTCAGGGCCCCACAGCGTATGTCCTGACATACGAGCAGAGCCGCTACCTGATCTGGAATCCGAGCAGCGGTCAGTTTTATGGACAGTATGACACCTTCTGCCCGCTGCACAAAATTGGCTGCCTCATCAATGCTGACAATGTAAGAGAAAAACATTTTTTAAAACCTTTCCCTAGATGGTTTTCCGAGAGGATTTTGGAATTTTTCTTTGAATTCTCCAATAGGTTTGGTTCAACATTCAAGAGTATACCTCACCCATGACGATGAGTTTTGACACCACAAAAGCTAATCTGTGGAAGCCCTTTTTCTCCCGGTCCTTCTCTCACCCCGGGCTGTCGAGTGTTCAAGTGAGTGTGCGAGATTACCGTGTAATCCTGCTTTAAGAGCCGATCAGTGGTCACTCTTCATTTACGTCTGATGTTTTTTTTCGTAGCCTGAGGAGCTGGTGTATTGGCGCATGGATAAAGCAGCAGCAGCAGACCTTCAGGACAGGTGAGTTTACACTGAGTCACTTTGATTTTTTAACTGAACTTCCTCTTTAGAAGAAACAAACACATTCTTCATCACTTCTCTGCAGAATTGAGAAAATCCTCAAGGAGAAGATCATGGAGTGGCGTCCTCGTCACCCGACCCGCTGGAACCGCTATTGCACCACCACCCTTAAACAGTTCCTGCCTAAACTGGAGCTAAGCAGGGGACAGGACGTAGCAGAGGGACACCGCCACGAGCTGCAAAGCCTTCTGGGAGACAACAGGGTAAGACTGATGGTAAAATTCTATCAGTAATCATTAGTCTGGCATATTTTCACTGCCCTAAAAAAGTACACCTCTTTCTTCAGATTTCAGGTTTCCCTTTGAATCTGCCATTCTCTGAGATTCGACCAATCGTAGAGGCCGTGTACAGCACCGGTGTGCACAACGTGCATGCATCAAATGTTGAGTTTGCCCTGGCCGTGTACGTGCACCCCTACCCAAATAACGTCCTGTCTGTGTGGGTATACCTGGCCTCACTAGTGCGTACATGATACAAGAAACACACCTAATTGTGTGTCACCTTTTCTCTGCAGCTTTTTGTAATTACCTGTTTGATACTGTTGCATTAAAGTCTATCCAACAAACTATAAAGTACAAAAAGTGTTTTCATTGCCTTTGGAGACTGATGTAAGCACAACCTGAGTCCCCTCATAATCACTGACTGATGCACTTTCTCCACATTTCTGATGGACTCAGATGGTCTGTTTTTGTCTGATAAACTTGCAGTTTCCTGTAGATGACACAGCAAATACTTTGCTCTCTTAAAAGCATGAAATATTCTTTAATATCACTATATTTAAATGTAGTAATTATGTTAAATATGCACTACTTTGTTTCTACAGCAGCACAGAATTCAGAGACCAGTAACACTGGTTGGAAAATGAGGAAGAAGAGAGAGGAAGTTGATAGCAAAAAATATGGACTGATAGACATTTCTGATGGTGAAAACTCTTGTCCTTAAAAGCCACCATCACTTTAGGGGTAGGGGTGGGCAAGGTAGCAAGTACTCATAGAATTTACGTGTTAAAATGACCATTTCAACACACTGCACCTTCATTGTACAAAAATAACAAAATGAACCAACCACAGCAGCTGTAAACCTGTAACTTGCGTTGGCATGTTGACGTTACTTATTTTCTCAAATGTACAGTGTGTAACCAGTTTGTCCATAAAAAACATGGACATATAAAAGGCTGATTCTAGGTTATGAAAAAAAGTTTTTGTATTCAGATTATTGTGCATGAATCAAAACAGGTACTGAATAGTTTTATTTCTACTCAGTCTGTCCTGCACACGAGTCTGGAGCTTTGAATTTGTTTTTTTCTGTTTATTGCTTAGATTATCACTTCATGGACTCAAATGTTTTTTATTTAGATTTTTTTATGTAGCCCAATGTAGAATTTATCACAAAACTGAGGAAATACTTCAAGCAGCTGTGAGGGGATTTTGGTTTGTGCTTACTTATGTGCAAGAGTTACTTCTTATCCAAGAATCTTATCCTCTTTTTGAATGACTAGCTGTATCACTCATCGAGACCTCTCTCCAATCCATGCAACACACAAAAAAGGGCTGTATCAGTGAAGTTGACCACTAAGCCTGATGCCTACTGCCCTACCAGGGCTTCTGGGTAACAAAAGTAACTGCACAGAGAGCCCCTCTTCTTGTTGATTGCTTTTCATTTAGAGACATTGTTTACCCCCAGGATGAATAAAGTATTCTGATTCGGACTGGGCATCCCCTGTGGACAAAGCAGTCTTAGCTTAGTTTGTCCACTGTGTGCCTCAGTCATCTGACCTTTTCAAAGGGAAATGGATAATTTATAGTGAAGGTTATGTGAAAATTCAGTTTATTGACTGACATATACCCTCTTGCACCAGTTTCAGGTCTTAAAATAATCTTGTCGCTGATAAATTGTGCACCCCATATAAAGGCTTTAGTCCTTGAAGCAGACAGCCCAGATTTAGTTGTGTCCTGCAGCCCCAAACTACATACCACTCACTGTTCTCTCTCCCCATTTTCCAGATCTGTCCACTGTTCTAGCTAAAAATATAAACACAGCACAAAATTATATTTAAGCTACTATGAAGAGTTTTTTTTTTTACATTGATGGAAAAGACTGAAATTTATGTAGATGCCTTGAGCAGATACCCAATAGCTAACAAAACCATCAGTGAAAAGACGGATATTTTTAAAGCCTGAAACTGGTGCAAGAGGGTAGGTGTCAGCTGAGCAGCTGAATAAACAGCCGTCTCCACAGTTTCCAATACTTGTCCAAAATACTGACGATAGATGACACTTTCAAAGGTCAACAGGGTTTTCTGAGGCATGCAGAGGACAAGCTAAGCAAAGACTGCTCTATCCAGGAGGGACGTGAACTGAAAGTACCCCACAGGAGCTTTAACCGCAAAACCAAACCAGCATTAGTATGTTTTAATTCCATGTTATACTCTGTTTTCAAAATGACCAACAACATAGTATTTAACCCCAAGAGACCTTTATTGTTCCATTTATGAACTGAACATTTCCATTAGAGCTCCTCATGCAAGATTTTTCAACAAGCAATCAAATCCTGCAGCGAGATGAGCCAAGATGACATAAAACCTACACAGTGAGCTTCTCCCAAATCTGAGTGTTAATAATCCGAGCCCCTAATTTCTTCTTAGATGAACATTGGTCCATTTCTTTGCCCACAACACTGGAGTGCATAAAGAAGATTTAAAGAAGAAAAGCTTGTTTGGTGACGATGAACATGTGATTATCACAAAAAGGTTAAGACTACGCTGCAACATCATGTTTGGATTCCTACCTCTGTTCGTCCTGTACTGGTGTCTCACGTAAAGGTGTCTGTGTCAGCGTCAAGGGAAGGTAACCGGTGTTTTAGAGTTTTCCGATGGTCTGTATGTTGATCATTTCAAGCTGATAAACTTTTTGGTGCTACCGTCACTCAGTCTACCATAACCTCATTATAACTGGATCAACTAAGCACAGCAGAAGGGGTCAAAGGAGATTTGTGTAAATCAGTGAACTTTCAGTGGTAAAACGGTGCTACAGAAAACTCAAAGTACTTTGTCTTTCCCATTCTTGATTTTCCTTTAATTTTCAAAAAACAAACGAACAAGAGTTGATCTAATTTTTCAGACACTTCAATTCAATATCACCCCTTCACTTTTCTACAGTTTATTTACTTTTCGTTAATAGATGGAGATGGAAATAACGGGAGCAATTTTACTGTTTCATCCAGAAACATTTCCAAGGGACACAAAATACAGCAACCGGTATTCCCAGGATAAAGTGCAATAAAAAGGAGACGAGACAATTTAGGAGAGTGCTGCTCGGATCACTCTCCAGAGCGACAGCAGGCCCTGAAACCACACTGCAGGTTCTGGCATCCACTCGCCGTGTCTGCGTGAGGACCTGCAGAGAAACAGCACACAGGGGTCATCTGACGAAGAGCGTGATCCAGGACAATTAAAAACTTTGGCTCGAAGTGGAATAGTGGATACAGCCTTTGGTCTTATAAGTGAATATAAGGGTCAAGGGCTTTTAAAAAGAATTTTATTTTATTTTATTTTATTTCAGAGTGGGATATATGAGGTACTTGTCAATAATAAGTGTTGTAGCAAAGAATCTTGGTCAGCTTGACCATTTTGTTGAAAAAGTTTACAGGCCAGGGCAGATGGGGGCGATTTTACTGCTTGGTTTCACTTCATTTCTGAGATTATTTGACCCAAACACTGATGTCAGTGGATACCCTGTTTGGAAATAAGAAAAATAAGGCAATAAGACTACCCTTTTGTTTTTGCATTACTTGTGGACATACATTTAAATTAAAAATGAGTGACGCTGTACAGAGGACTCAACAAACCCAAGGGGTGAGAAGATCAACTCCTGTGATAACTGGAGAGAGATCTGAAGTGACTTGGTGGAGCAGGTGTGTAAACAATAAGCCCAAAATGTTGAGTTGGGTGCATGAAACTGGGGCTCCTACGCTTGAAGTACTTGAATGAACCACACAGCTTCACTCCTAAGTATTGCAACTTGTGTTGAAGATGAAACGTCACATGACTGGTGTCGTCCACAGCTTGAGTTGATCTATCAACAGCAGTCAATAGCCTAGCTTCTGTGTTGGTTCTCTGATTGGTATCTTTTGTGGATAGAATACTCTCTCTTTAACGAAGTACCTCACACAAACCCACTTAAAAGAGACCAAATATTCCTGTGACTTTGTGACACTATTAGTAACAAAGACAAGTCCGATTTCATCAAGTAGAGAGAAAATAACTTGACTTAAATTTATCAGCTGACTGAACATTTTCCTAATGACTTTATAGCTTCATTTAGGAAACTTTGCCAACAAGGACAAAAATAATTCTGAGAACATTCTAGCTCTTCTCCTGTTCTGCCCTGTTGTCTAATAAACAAACACAAAAGCAATATTAAGGTTTACAGACTGCAGTTTGTTTTTCTCACTTTTTCTATCCCAGACCTTTAAGTGTGGTTATGAAGTTGAATGATATGGCATCATACTGGCTACTATAATGCCTACTTACCTTTTACCTTCAGCAGCATCTGTTACTTACAGTGGGACGCATGCTTTCAGGTCAGGTTAGTCATACTTCAAGGTTACCACACATCACATTTGCTTTGACATCATAATCATATACAGTCTAACAGCCTATTTACTGAACTCTGTACATCATTAACATGTGCAACATTGTGAATCACAGCAATAATAAGACCCAGAGCGGTTTCCTTCATGAATGTTACCGTTGATGTTGTCGCAGTAATAAAAGTGCTCATCATTGAGCGAGGGACAGGCTGACACCAGCTCCTGCAGCCCGTCCTCAGTGATGAAGAGGCAGCCCGACAGGTTGAGATGCTCCAGGACAGGAAGTCCCCCACGCTGCGAGAGAGTCCTGAAACACACACAGAGAGACATCATTTCAAACCAGCAGTAAGAGGGTCTTCATCTAAAATCACATCTCAAATCTTCACTATATATCATTCCAGCAAATGGATGCTCTTCATCAGTGGTTCTCAAGTCCAGTCCTCGAGGCCCACTGTCCTGCATGTTTGGGATGTTTCCCTGCTTCAATACACCTGATTCAAATGATCAGCTCGTTATTAAGCCATTACAGAGCTTGATAACGAGCTGATCATTTGAATCAGGTGTGTTGGAGCAGGGAAATATCCAAAACATGCAGGACAGTGGGCCTCGAAGACTGGACTTGAGAACCACTGATCTAAATAATCCAAATAAACTGTTTGGAACAAAAAGTTTTTCGATATTGGGTTGTTTTTTTCTTTTTTGTATTTTAGACAACATATACAGTGTCTTTCATTTGGATCTGGACCTGTTTTTTTAAACAACACTGAGACAAAATGACAACTTTATGCAACTAGCAGAGTTGCCCCTGCTCCATTTTTTCAGGTGTAAGTGTTATCTTCGTGAATGGGTACACTGCATGGTATCCATCAATAACTTTAAATCTTTTTTTAAACATAAGGTACAGTGGACTTTCTGAGTCCCAGCTCTTTGTGATTGGCAGGTTGCTGTAACACCAGTTTGTCTATTAAAAGGAGAAAAGAGGTGTAACAACCGCTTTCTTTCACGGCTCCAGAAACTAACTTTGATGATTAAAATGCCAAACTTCATGCTTCAAAGCTTGTCGAAAAAACATGTAGCAAATTTTCTACTAATAAATGTAGGTGGGAAAGACATCCTGATGATGTCACGTGTGGGCAATTTATTTACCCACATTACCCTGACTGAATTTAGTTTTTATGGCCTAAAGTTTTTAAATGTTTTTCCAACTTTCTCCCTATGTTTTGTTTTTTTTCTAGAGTAAAGGGGTCGTGTTTTTTCTTACTAATTTGAGAATGACAGTACATGATCTTTACCTCAGGCCCAAATCTGTGACTTGATAACATCCAGAGAGGCTGAGAAACCTCAGTGAGCGTTTTGCCCCTGACTGGTCAGTCCTTTTCTCACACTGTGAGCCGCCCACTGAGGAGCATTTAGTCCGAAATTCTGCAGTGCTGCTTGACTGGTTCTGAGGCCCTGTAAAAGTCCTGAGGGCCATGTCACTAGTGCAGCAGGTGGAGTGACCACAAAACATTTCCCCAGACATGGCAAACTGCTGATGCAGGTAAGAGGCATTTGAGCCAGTCCTGTGCCCACGCCTCCTGCTCCTCCTGCAGCAGCATGAACCTCCCACAAGCTGTGTCTCTACAAAGCTCTCTGCTGCGGGAACAGACAACCCGCCGCGACGACTCCACTCCGCAGCATCCTCAATATCAGCCAGGTCTGAGGTGTCAAGGACCCACACCTGTGTGGGCGTGCAGGCAGCGCCCCAACGGCCTGTTCCCTGCTTGAAAATGAGAGCCTGACGTTTCCGCACGACTGGATGCAAGCCTTTCTCCTCCATGAGTGTAATAGGTATTGGAGAACTTTTGAGGAGCTTTGATCGTTTGCCAGAGCAGGCAGAAAATGTGTTGTCACCCAATCCAACAGAGAGTTTCTTCAGAGTGTGATCGGTGATCTTCTCACATCCTGACAAATCCAGGTGCTCCAGAGAGAGGCAGGCCCCCAGGGATGACCAGCTGACAGAGAGAACAACAAAGGGATGAGGATTTAATCTGGGGTCTGAACAGGATCTGCAGCAACTCACTGATATTTCGGTAATGGTTTTCCATATTAACCTGTCAAATGCAGAATCCGTCACACCAGTCTGTGTCAGATCCAGGTAAGTGATGTTGGGGCAGAGACTGAGGATCTGGCGCACCTGAAAGGAGCACAAACAGACTTTATTTCATGATCATAAACTGATGATCAATTTCTGTGGGAAATGAAGAAACAGGGTTCATACCATCTTACTGGAGACTGTTGAGCTGTATGCCAGAACAATGGACTTGACTGAGGGACCCACAGCTGGCAGCAGGTTCTGGATAATCCCATTGAGGAGTCTCTTCTCACGCTGAGCCGTGCTGATTGCTGAGGAGCTCTGTTTACTGCCTGACACATCTAAACAGACAGAGGGATGACACAGTTTACTCTGAAGAACAGAACTAACAGTAATCTCAAAGAAAGACTCCTTTAATACAGCTTAAGCTCAACTACAGGTCAGTTAACCACCTTCATGGGTGTTGTTTGACACCTAGAGGGAGGAGCTTTCTGATTACAAAACAAGCTCTTAAAAGGTTAACAAAGATCACACCAAAAGCACATGAGAGCCTCGGGATTGTGGGTAAATATTTATATTCTATCACACAGAACTTTTATCGTTGAACTTCAATCAAATTTAACTCTTTCAGCTTTTAACTGCACTCATTTTGCTTTTTTTTTTTTTAAAGTACTCATTCTGTCTCTGGTAGAGGGTAATTTTCTAAACTCACTGTCTAAACCACTGTATACATAAAAACTCAGCAAGGAAAAAAAATTCAACACAATAATAACAAACAGTAACAGTACTAGCCATCATTTTAGCACATTTTTTTATGCAATCATAGCCAAGAAATGAACATTTGAAAAGATCTTGACATGTTAAAACTAAAAATGAAAATAAATAAAATGAAGAAAAAGCCTCTCTAATATTTTCAACAGTAAATATTCACAATAAGTGACACACTTGGCTGCTTATAGAGAGTGGAGTAAGATTTTTGTTGGACAGTGCTACCACAGTGTGTAAAACAAGACAGGCAAAGCTATCAGATGGGCATTTTTTCCCACTTAAATGTCTGCTGCATTCAAATCCCTCACACTACTAATTCTACTGTTTATCCTTAAGAAACAAACCTTACCTGACTCATCAATGTCAGCATCTTCATCCCACTCCTGATAAGCCCGCCCTTCATTCTGTCGACTCTTCACCCACTCCTCATCTGGCTCCTGGTCCAAATCCTCAGGAGGACCGCTGTAATAATCACCTAAAATAGAGACACAATTGTCTATAAATCGTGTTTCACTTTTACTTTATATGTGAAAAAAAATACCATACACAGGAATATTTTCAGAAAACTAATAACATTTTGTTTAACCAGCTCACAGCGGCCTACCTCTAGCCCAGCGTATGGGGTAAAGGTGCCTCCACAGAGAGCCAGTCTTTGCCAGCTCTGACCACGAGCTGCACACCTGACTACAGCGACACAGATCTTCAGGGCTAAGATAGTGGAACAGCCTCAGCATGATTTCTGAGGGAAGCTGGGAGATGTGAGCAGATGAGTTCCAGTTCTTTTCCAGTTCTGAGGAAAATAAAACGAGAGTTTTGCCAGTGACTGAATAAATACCAAAGATCATGAAATGTACATTTCACAAAAGCTGTTTAACAAAATACTTAGTTTCCTCTCAAGAATCATTCCCACATTAGAGTTCTGTGAAACTTCTTCCTTATCAAGTTTAGCAAGATTCCTAGACTTTGCAGAAACACTGAACACTAGAGGTAGACTTCTACCTGCAGCTCACTTTGTGCCAAAAGATAGCTTTAGGTTAGAATCAAAAATTCCACTGTGGTACTTTATGACCACACTTCAGGGTTTACTCATTTACCGTAATCTGTCTTCTCGTGATCGGCATATTTGAAGGCTTTTTGCAGCTCCTCAGCCTGGCTCCACAAGCTGAATCCCTTCAGCACCTCAGCAGCACAGTCCCATTGCTGTTGGCTGCAGTGTTGTGCTATCACCTGCTTCTTTATGTCCTTGAGCTCCTCATAGGTGAAGTACTGCATAAGCATAGGCTGAAACACCTGCAACAAATCTCTCTCAGTTATAAATATGGCTGTGGAAATTTTTTTTTAAATGTCATTTGGGATCAACTCATTTTTAAGCTTTTTTTTTGCCTGTGGACCAAATTTTGTCTTACCTGTTGGCAGTAAATCATGATTTTAAAAAGTGTATGTCATAACAAGAAAAAGAAGTGTTAACAGCTTATACCTCTTCTTCTTCCTTCATGTGAGGCAGGAAGTCTTGAGTGAACGCCTCCAGTCTCTCCTTCAGCTGCTGGGCATAGTTCAGCTGCTCATATTCACTCTAAAAACACAAAGCAATTGTTAATTCATGGAATCACCAAAAACCATGATAGTTGTGACTTTTTTACTTTAAGACTTCCAGCATTACAGTCCTTTCATGACTTAGTTAATCCAGAAATTTAAAAGGCTTTCATTACCAAGATTACTTTGCGATAAAGTTGTACTTAATATTCAGCATAAGCCACTGTTAAATCCTTTGAAATTCCAAATATCAGGTTCAACCCAATGAGTAAAACCATGCGGTGTATTTCTGGATCAAGAGGAACATCTTCTTCATGAGACAGTGCGCAGGATGAAATACAAAAGCAACAAAAAGTTTCTTCTGTTATACAAACTGACGGACGCAGGGCGGAGGTTCAGATTTACACAATTGCATCATTCTGGAAAGCCCATTTTTGAGCTCAGTGAGAACAATGACTGTTCTCTGTTGTTAAGCAGATCACAAAAACTGCCCTGCCCTCATTCAACATTTCAGCTCACTTCAGACTGCATCAGTCCATTTTTCTCCAGATATAAAATCTCAAGTTTTCCCTTAAAACAAAGTGGTGTGTGTGTGTGGGGGGGTGTCACTTGGCAATGTATTCTTTGTAAAATATAGAGAAGTGCAATACTTGCCACCAAAATATTTAAGCATAAGTAAAAGTACTGATTTTTTGAGTTACATGAAAGATTACATGTACAAAAGGATTACATAGTTATAGTTACTACAGTAGATGTAATGACTTTCCACTTCTGCTCAATGAATACATATTCACCTTAACGCTGTGCAGGCCTTTCTCAAAGAGGGACAACATCTCTGAGAGTTTATTGTCTGAGTGCACATTGTACACAGTGCAGCAGCGCTGCTCCAACAGGCCTATGATGTACTCATTCTCAATTTGTTCATGCATCTTGAACTCCTTGAAGGTGGCACACAGAGACTGAAGAAAGGAGCGGAAATCATTGTTGTTGGAGAAGTTGGTTTTTGACAACTGTAAGAAAAGAATAAAAAAAAAACATTTCATGGCATTTGAAATGTGACATTGTCAACAGACAAGGGACATATATCATTACATAAACTTATTTATACTACATATATATATTTATACATACATACATATATATATATATATATATATATATGTATATATACAAGAGACAGCGAACTAAACTCAGCTAACGTGATATCAACACGCTAACGTCACTGTGGAGCTGCGTATCTCTACAAAGCTAACCCTCTTTACATGATCATAACACATCTCAGCCGATCTAACATGTAATTTACACTCCAGTGTAACAATGTAAAATCCCGTTGGTACAGGCGACTTGAGTGAAGATTAAAAACAGAGTAGTGAAACTTAAAGTATGTTGCATAACAGACGATGTTGCCAGTTAGTTAAGCTAGCTAACCAGTTAGCAAGCCTTAGCTGGGACTGGAGGGGGTTATTAACACTTTATTGAACTGCAACATGCTTTATTACAAACTCTGAAGGAATAAAGGAATCAAATAAGACCAAGAAAATACTAAGTGGAACAAATGAGCTCCACGACGATTAAAGTGAAGTCGTGACAAGATCAAATTAAATCATCTGCTTGTCTGTGCTACAGCCACAAGCTAGCTGACATGCTAACTGACGTTCTTTCGTCCGCTGGTATGACGAACTTCGCAAATAAACACAAAAATGACAACCGAATTATTTTAACAAACCTTTTCACAATAGAGGCCCACCAGCTGCTTCATTCGCCAGTGCGGGCCTGTAAAAACATCCACCTCGTCCGGAAAGGGGGCCATCTTCACACACTGAAGCTCAGTGCGTCATCTGCACAGTCGGCGATACAATCAAACAAGGAGGCGTGCGCGAGCCACTCATGTGACCGCAAGTTACAAATAAGTGACCGGAGGAACTTATAAAAACTCATTTACGGTCCATGTAAAAAACTACACAACATCTCAAAACACTTCAATGTAGCCCGTGTTAACTTGGCTAAAATTGTGCTACACAGGCTAACAAAAAAGGAAGAAAAAATTACAGTATTTTGTGGAGGACAAACAACTTGCGAATTGTAAAATAAGGCTACTTATGAATTACGAAAATGTCACAAGACATTAACAGAGTTTATGACATGCAAATCCATTATACATAAAAAAAAATTACGGTATTTTGTGGAGGACAACCAATTGCGAAATGTAAAATAAGGCTACTTGAAGTATGCTAAAGGAAAGTTACACAAAGACATTTCTCTAAATGTAAAAGTATTTTATGAATTACAAAAAATGTCACAAAACATTAGCAGAGTCTATGACATGCAAAACCATTATACATTAAAAAAAATACTTCGAGATGTCAAAAAATATTTTTCCGGACAAAATATACTTTTTACATCTTTCGTTACTGGAAATACAAGCATTTAAATTGACAGATTTTTATAAATGATTGTCTTTTCCCCCTTGATTTATATATTTTTCTTCCTTTTCTTCAATATTTGGTATCATATGAGAAATTTCACACACAAATAAACTTAACTAAAAAAAAAGGTTTTCATTACAACAGACAGGAAAAGGGGTAAGCTTTATCAAAATTATCATAAAGGAAAAATAAGGTTCTAATTCCTTGGAATCTGCATTGTCTTTAGAAAATAGTCATTAACCTCATTATGTGTTGATTTGATGTTTGATACACTGATTCACAATGCGCGAGTTATGTTCTTAATCATCGAGTCTTAATATCGAAAATATGGAGTGGATCGGCATGAAAAGTAGTATAACTAATTGCTGATGAAAAGGCGGTGTTTTTTGAGAGATTTGGGATGGTTAAAACGAGGTTCGAAGTCTTACATATCCGCATGGTTGGCTCATGGTTGCTATGGAAAATGTCCACAGCAACAGCCCTCCTGGGTGGAGACTAGCGCTGTCCGTCACCATGATAACGAACAGCTAAAGCAACCAATTAACAGTCGAAAAATATCCAAATAGCCAATCAGAATGGAGCAGGCAGACAGCTTGTAGTTAGATAGAGAGCGCGGGGAGAGCAGCAAGTAGCAAAGGCTCTGCGAGACGGCGGCGAGACAGACTGATGGTAAGCCGAGTGTCAGCCAACTAATATTGTTCTTGTGCCATTTCCAAGAAATAAATGTGGATTGTATTTTGTAGTATATCAAAAGTACTTTTATTGTATGTTGTTTTTTCTTGATCTTTCATTTTTGTGCAGCGAGAGTGTAATGATAAAGCTAGCTATCTTGCTACCCGCTATATTGTGTGTAGTCTCAGCATCACAGCCCGTCTGATGTAAGACAGGCTTTTTCTGTCTGCCATCCTCCTAAATCAAGCTGACATTACTGTTTATTGTCAGCATTAGAACTAATTTAGAATAATAAGTTTACTAAAGTGGATCGTATCATTGCCTACTGACAAACTAATGTCTAACCCCCCTTTAGAAAAGCCAAGTAAGCTCGAGATAAGCTTTTCAGTGTTTTGTCCATGTATCTGCAGAACTATCATGAGGATCCAGTCACTCCACTAACATGGACAAGTACGAGAAGGTGAAGAAAATAGGGGAAGGGTCATTTGGAAAGGCTGTCCTTGTCAAATCCAAAGAAGATGGACACCAGTATGTCATCAAGGAGATTGGCATATCTGGAGTAAGCTTTCATGCATAATTTATGTCATCTGTGTAAGATTCTTTGCTATTTTATTTAGTTATTTATTTATTTTACAGATGTCAAGCAAAGAGAGGCAGGAATCTCGGAAAGAAGTTGCAGTCCTTGCCAACATGAGTCATCCTAACATCGTCCAGTATAAGGAGTCTTTTGAAGGTATTTAGACAAACAGAGACCAAATAAAGCATGCATGATGAGTTCATTAAAATCTCTTTCAAATGTCTTTCAGAGGGAGGTTGTCTGTATATTGTGATGGACTACTGTGAGGGTGGAGACCTCTTTAAGAAGATCAACTCTCAAAAAGGAGTACTGTTCTCTGAAGAGAAAGTAAGTTATCAATTCATTTAGACAGTCATGGGTATTTTGTACACACCTGTATGACACCATGTGGGTTGTTCGCATCCTAAACTTAAATACATATATTTTTCTCTTCTTTTATGAAATGAAGTAGCTTTCCTATAATGTTTGGGTTTTTGTTTTATGCCCGGTCTGCAATATTTTTTGACCAGGAATTATGTTACAGCTTAATTTTTGCATGCACTAAAGGTATACTGCATAGTATTTAGCATCATTTAATAGAACAAACTTGGCAGAAATGAAATTTTATAGTCCTAAGTATTTTTAATGTCAATGTCAGCTTTATTTATATAGTACATGTGCCGTTATGTGCTCCCATTTCTAAGTCCCAGTTAGGAGACGAGCTGCAGCATTCTGAATGAGCTGCAAGCAGTTGAGCTCTGACTTGCCATTACTGACATACAGGGAGTTACAGTAATCTAGACAAGATGTGATAAAAGAATGGATAACTTAAATTAGTTTATAACCTCCAGAATAAAGACATTTTGTATTGTTCACTTATGATGAGCCTTTTATATCTGTAGGCACATCATGACAAATAAGAACATCACAAAAAGGTCTACATTTCCAAATACGTCAGTAAAACAGAGTTTCAGCATTACCAGACAGCAATCACTTATATTCCAAGTGACATAATGTGAGAATGATTTGTGTTTTTTTTTCCTGTCTTAGATTTTAGATTGGTTTGTGCAGATTTGTCTGGCCTTGAAGCATGTGCATGATCGCAAAATCCTCCACAGGGACATCAAATCACAGGTACTCTGTCAATGCAACTCTGTCAGTATAAGGTGTTTTTGCTCTGTGTTGTTTTCCCAACATTTTTTTTCATCGTGTCTGTTTAGAACATATTTCTTACAAAAGATGGGACTGTGCAGCTAGGAGACTTTGGAATTGCAAGAGTCCTAAACAGGTATTTAAAAAAATCCCCCAAACAGATCTCCAAAAGTGATGTTTTGGGAATATAAATCAATGTTGTTCTCATTCTTATTATCAGCACCGTGGAGCTGGCAAGAACTTGTATAGGAACACCATATTACCTGTCACCAGAGATCTGTGAAAATAAACCATACAACAACAAAAGGTACTAACATGGCTCCCTGAAGCTTTAAGGTGTATTGCATGGTGTAAACATATTATTTGGTAGACATTTGCAAGTTGTGAAACATGCAGTGTTTGGTTGTGGGTGATGTAAAGGTATCACGTCTCCTCCTGTATTGAGTGACCCTGCCTGGGTGTATCTGCAGCAGGAAGCCAGCATTGATTTCCTCTGTAACTATGTTAAGTATACATGTAATCTAATCCACTTTAATGGTAGCTGAAGAAGTAAATGTCACTCCGTCTAAATGTTCTTTACAGAGTTTTCTCAGTAAGCTAACTGTGAAGAAAGTCAAAGTGTCCATAGAGAAATCGTATGAATCCTTTCCCTTGGTATCCCTTGCTCTTCCTTTCTGTGTATGCTCACTCCTCTCATTATCCCTATTTTCCCTCCCTTTGCAGTGATATTTGGGCCCTAGGGTGTGTCCTGTATGAAATGTGCACTCTTAAGCATGCTGTAAGTATTCTGTGTGTGAGTTGTTTACTAATTAATACAGATTTGGTGATTCTTATCCACTTTTGCAATGCTCTCTCACATACTGATTTTGACGTCTGCCCTCTGGTTACTTTTTTATTTTTCATAACTGCTGACAAACACAGTTTTAAAATGAAGCACAGTAGCTTATTTGCTTAGAGCTTCATAGTGAAATCTTAAACTCCTTACTGTCTGATTACAGAATGAGTGATTATAGAGTAATTAGTCCCTAAAGGTGGATTTTGGTATTTTTGAACCTGGGGCAAAAGTTTTTCAAATTCAGTCTGTAAATGACAAATATTACAAACAGTTTTTGAACAGCATGATGAGATGGCTTTGGCATACAGCTGCAAAACAGGCTGTAATATCTGCAATGTAATCCTCGACAGTAAATGGACCCCTTCATACAACATCTACTAAAAGGGTTTTTTTTGCCACAGAAAGGCTCAGACTGTTACTCTAAATGTCTGAAAACATTATACCGAAGACCTCATCCCAGAATAGAATTAGCCAGCACCAAGAGTCAAATTGAGTAAACATACTGTGGGAGTGTGTTTGCTCAAAATCCATTTCAGCTATGATGGCAGCAATATAATCTTTGGAGGCAAAGCAATCTACTGGTGCAGTTCTGATAAGTTTTTAGTCTGCAACTAGAGACTTACAGTAAAAAAAAAGAAAAAATAAGAGATTTTCACTCCATTACCACACTTGCTGGCACTCAGGAATCACTTCCTACATTTCTTTCTCTCCAGTTTGAGGCAGGCAACATGAAGAATTTAGTCCTAAAGATCATCCGGGGCTCATACCCTCCTGTGTCTGTGCACTACTCCCAAGAACTGCGCTCTCTCTTGGCTCAGCTGTTTAAACGCAGCCCACGAGAGAGGCCCTCAGTCAGCAGTATACTGGACAAACCTTTCCTGACCTGTAGGATAGAGAAGTTCCTTACACCACAGGTACAGTACACTCTGAGTTGTCTTTTGATATATTTCCACCAAGCGGTCTGGTTTGATTCCACATTGTTTGGTCCAATTTGGTGTTGTAAACCCTGACCCTGCTTGGTAGGCAGGGATTGAGGGCAGATGCATCCACTACCAAATAGCCTGGCATCATAGCCATGGGACATGATGAAGCCTGCCGATAAAATCCATAAATAAGAGGAACACAGTAAACAAAAGCAACAGTGGAGGACATCCAGCTTTCGTGTTTCTTCTTGGTGTGGGGCTGTCAGTCACAAGAAAGTGACAAGCTTTGTTTGATAAAAGGCTGCTGTGCAGGTTGCAAAGAAAACTACAGCTGTTTGACTATTAGATTAGAGATTAGATTCAATTAGATCAAATAGAACTTTTGGGAAGGTTCCCTCAGGGAAATTTAAAAAAAGATGGCTCCGTTATTTTCCGTCATCCACTGTCGCACAAGTAGAGAGAGTCTGGAATCACACAATAACAGCGCTGCCATAGTAAAATGCTAGAGAGCACATTCTGTGGTTGATGAAGATTGTTATTGTTGGTTGCATAGCAGGAAGAAGAATGATGGCAGTCAAGCACTTTAGCCTTACTTTGCAGATTGACTAGGCTGCATTATGTCCATTATTAAATTTTTATGATTCTATTGACCAATTGAGAGATCACAGTATGTGTAGCTGCACTCTTTAGGGTCAGACTGGTGGGCTTGGTACCCCAATTGAGGGATTCCAAAAAAGGAGGACAGCGTAGATGAATTATTTTGGTACCTTTCCACACTAAATTACATACCTCTGCGAACCAAACTGAACTGGACTGCTTGTTGGAAGTGCAGCTTTCGTTTGATTCTGATTTTGCACAACAGACACTTAAAAGAAGTTCATTTGATTCTTGTTTTAGATCATTGCTCAGGAATTCCATCACACTTTTCTACTCAAGCAGCCTAAAGTGGGTGTGCAGGGGCCACCAGGTAAGTCAATATGTGTTTTTGTCTGAAGAAGTAGGACGCGCATGTTAGAAAAAGAGTCCACTTTGATGACATTACAGGCCACAGCGAAAGCACTTTGCCTGAACTCTTTTCAGCCCACTGAGGCTGGTTCTGTCTGTACTTTTCCTCTCTGCAATATTAATGACTGATCCTACGGCCAAATAACTCTGAGTGGGTCGTACTGAGGTACGTCCATTTATGGTTGTTTGGGTCTATTTTGAAGAATGTGACCACTAATGATGCCATGGTGACAAACATGAGAATTTCCTCCATTGGAGTAAAAGGTTTGCTGGTAAACAACTTAAACCAAGACTGAGCAACTGTAAGGCATGCTTAGTTGATCTCCAGTGAACATGCAGTTTACACCCTAGTGATCAGAAAACAAAGATAAAAGACTTCACCTTGCATGAATTTACAAACAGTGTTACTTAAGCTGACAGCTCCTGGAGTGAAATCTTCCTTTGGTGCTCCTAATTTAATGCTTTGTGGTGGGATAACCAGAGATCTGAACATTAAGTGCATTTCATTTGCATGACCTAAATTCACCACATGATAAAATATTCCTCTACCCATTATACTGTGGAGACTACTGTGTTGAAGTTTTTTGAAATGAATGACACTTGATAGCAATAGCAATTTAATTCATATTGTACTTTGTAATGGGCAAGCTGACTATTCTTTACACTGAGGATAAAAATGAAGCAAAACAAACTATAACATCTGCTTATAGTGGTGAATAACAGAATTTAAACTAATAAAGCAAACACAAATACACCAAACATTAAAAGCATAAAGAAAACAAAAACCTTAAAAAGCGATGATGCGCATGTTGCACTTGGGCAACAGAAACACTTTCCATGCCACATGTGTTTGTTTGCACTGCACATTTGCACATTGTTTCTGCTCCTGACATGTTGATTTCCTGTGTGGCCAGCCAAGCGTTCTGCCCCTGGCTCCATACCACTCACCCCAGCTCAGAAGATCACCAAACCAGCCAGTAAATACGGAGTGCCTTTAACCGTGAGGAAGGTCCCAGACGCAGCCAAAAAGCCTGCAGAGAGGAAACTGGCTGTGAAGCATAAACCGGTTTGTAGATTGTTGCTGTTTCTGTTGTTTGTTGTTGAGCTCCTAGTCAGCCATGCTAGAAGCTTCTCCCATCTGTCTGTGTGAGTCTGTGCTGCTTATATCATAGTGTGTTGGCAACCTCTGAACCCCAGTGTCATATGTTGCTCAGGCCCCTCTCCCAGCAGCCCCCCAGAGAAGAGTGAGTCAAGTGGAGGAAGAGAGGAAAAAACAAGAGGTACAGATGAGAGCCCCAAAAAACTTAAAATTACTCTCCGATTTTCCTGCATTTTCTCTCTTCATTTAATCAAACATGAAAGTCCCTTCCCTCTAGTATCTTTAGTTTCCCTCCCTCTTGTACAACTCGAACCCTGTGTACTCTCATCTTCTGCTTAGTATTGTGCCTCATTTTCCCTTCTCTGTTAACCAACCTTTCCATCCTCGCCCGCCTGTCCTGCGACAGCAATGCTGCTTCGTCCTTAACATGAGGTTCTTAAAGGTGTCTTTTTCTGATCAAGGTGCATTTTCTTCTCTCTGCAGGAGGGTATCAGGAAGAAAAGGATGGAGCTGATTGAGAAAGAGAGAAAACAAAGAGAGCAGGTGGGTGACAGCTTTAGTCCTACTATGAAGTTTTGCTGTCACACTTTTATTGAATTTCTGTGTTGCCCTCAGATGTTCCTGTTAAAAGCAGAGCAGATGAAGAGATTCGAAAAGGAAAAGGTGGGTGGAAAATGAAGTCCTATATTGTTGTTTTTTTTTCCCTCGTTAATAAAACCTCATTCACAAAAGGGAAACTCTCAAAAATTCAGGAAATTTGAAGAATGTTTTGAATGAGCAAAATTATTTGCAACATAATGAAAAAAGTATCACTCACCAAGATGTTTGGCAGCTTGTCTGGTGGCTTTAAGAAACAGAAAATTCAGTGCATTGACACTAAAAACAAGTACTAGGAACACATACAGACAAATATAGCTGGTTATTAAGATACAGTGTGGAGTATGTAGCAACTTCTTGCAGAACAGGCATGTTTGAAATAGAACGAATTATTCACAAGTACTGTATATTGAAACAAGAGCATAATCACCAATACAGCATAGTATCGCAATGTTTTGTCTGGTGATATTTTGTATCGTCTCATTGACCAAGTATTGATTTTTTTTTTTAAATTAATTGTTAATATGAAGTCAAATCTATGATAATGAAAAAATAAAATCAACTGTCCAGTGAGGTTGGCGGAGGTGACATCATAGAGCAGGAAAAGTTAGTACAACAAATATAGCAGCACCTGGGGAAAGATATTAGGAATGCAAGCAGGGCACAAATGAGATGGACCTGACACATAAGGTTTGTAAAATGTGCTAAATGAAAATAAAATACAGTGTAAATAAGACAAACATAAAGAAAGACAAATGCTAAATTAGCTTAACAGTTGAAAAAAAATTGTATCACAATACTCACTGTATTGCAAAATGGAAAAATACAATAATATTGTATCGTGACCCAAGTATTGTGGTCACTGGTGATTCCCACCCCAAGTCAATTTTGTCTGTAGATTTAGAATAGACCTTTTATATCTAGGTAGGATGGGGTCCCCCTCCTCAGAGGGTGCCATCTTGCATTGCCATGTTTATGCAGCAGCACAGAACAGATAAGGCAGTGTTTTGTCTTTACTTGGTGGCCATCCAAAACGCACATGTTGGCGGACACAAAGAAGAGAGTGGCTGTTGTGCACAAAATGGTTTGCAACTATCCATGCTCTTAATGGTGAAAACTTGACAAATAGAGGATCATACTTGGCATGCAACACAGGAACTATGTGTCCCTAAAGGCCACTGTCACACAGAAAAGGTTAGCAAGGGAGCCTTTCAATCAAGAATCTGTCTGTTTGATATTAATATGAATATTGTTTGATATTAATTATCTCTCTTAGTACATACTGCACCTTTAAAAAGCCATAGACCTTTGTTTACACATGATTAGATACAAAGGAAATGAGAAATGCTGATTTTCAATGACTGTGATGAGTACAAAACTGCTTCATCACTCAGACCCCAAAATAATACCTCAGTTATTAGTCAACACATCTTATCAAATATGGATAATAATCTTGAAACTGCTGAAAGACTTTGATAAATAAGCTACCTGGTATGACAGGATATGTTGTAAGGAAAAAACAGAGTGCATCTTCCTTAATTGAAGATATTTCATGTCACTGCTGCTTTGCTGTTTGGACGGATAAAAAGCCTTGGTAAAAGTCCTCTTAGGGCCATTGTCTCTGTCTAACCCTGAAAGATAATTAATCTAATCCACCGCAGATCAATCGAATAAACCAGGCCAGAGAACAAGGCTGGAAGCATGTATTGAGCTCAAGTGGAGGCAGCAGCCCAGAGAGGAAGGTGAGGATGTCCACCATCCTGTTTCTATTATAGCCTACACTGTGTCATTCACATTCAAAGTGTTTCATGTTTTTGGTGATCGCCCATTTCTAACATGGAAGATCATTCGTACTTTGTTTGTATACAGTTTCTTCTTCTCACCTCAACCTTCTTTTGCCATATTCTCTCAGTGTTTTGTCGGCATTGGAAAGAGGGCTGTCCCAAGCTCTGTTCAGGGACCCGCTCCAGTCCCCAGTAAAAGCCCATATGAACACTTCCATGCTGCTCTGGATCAAGTGGCTAAACCGCACCCGAAAGTGCTCAGCAGAGAGGGATCATCAGCTGGACCAGCCAATCCTAGCCGGTAAATTCTGATGTCTGTGGTTTTTGTGAACCTTAAGTCTTAAATATTTATTTTAATGGTATTGCCTTGGTCTGTTTGTAAGAAGTGTACCGCCTGCTGCTGGCCCAGTGCTGCCAAACGGTCCATCCCGACCCTTAAACCCCGGCGCAATCAAGAGGGAACTTCAGAAGCTGCAGCATGCTTCCAGACAAGCCCACATAAGCAGGTCAGTAACACAGCCTCTCACTATTTATAAGAAAATAATTTATTGAAACTCTGCTCTGTATCTCATGTAGTCAGATTATTTAACAACCACCATCTGTTCCTCAGGCAGCGATTGCAGATGGATCATGTACGAGCCTATCAGGTGGAGGAGTTTTTACAGCGGAAGAGAGAAGCCATGCTCAACAAAGTTCGTGCTGAGGGACAGCTGGTATGTACAGTGACTCACACATATTTATTTCCTTTGAAATGAGAGTGATATAATGAGTATTTCATCCAGTTGCTGAACTATTTCCAACACAGTCATAACAGCCCTTCTAAGATCATAACTGATGCTTTTAAAAGCAAGGAACCTCAAAGATCCACATAGTTTGGGGTTGACATGAAAAGCCTTAGGGGTCTTCACTTTACAACAACGCTCTTAGCTGTCGTTTAATGAAAACTAAGTTGTAAAGTATCTGGTGAATCTCTCTGATGAGTTGCAATAGTATTTGATATTATATATTAATACTTGTGTGTATATATATAGTATGTATCTGCAGACAGTGTCGTGCAAGTTCACGTTAAAGGTGATTAACTCGTAGTTCAGTTCACTCTGCTCTGAATAACTTTTTTTTTTGATGAAATCATTTTTTCCGTCTCTCGTCAGTAGAGGCTACTGAACTTCCATCCTTGATCCTAAATCAACAAAATTTCTTAAACTAAATGGATTATTAAATTCTACTCGAGAAAAATCCCATTTCAGTGTGTTCTACGGATTAAACGTGAACAATTCGCAGCTTTAAACGATGGAAACACAGGCACACTTGCAACTACAATTTGTTGGCTGAATACCTGACTAAAGATTCTGACTTTAACCCACACCAGGAAATCAGTTTCGTAAGTGAAAATGTGGATGAGATTGTTTTCATGTCCTCTTAAATAGAAGAGCTGAGGGTAATGAAAAACATAACAAACATAAAAAGTGAGTCGTTCTTCATCTTTAATGAAACTACACCCCCCTGAAACAATGCAAGTTTTTTTGCCTTGAGTTAGAATTCTAGTAAAACTAATCTCCAGAATGAACTACACACACATTCCCACTTATAAGTTACAAAATGAGCGGCTCAGTTCAGTGCTCACGTAAATATGAGGACGTGGTCATGCACAACACTGTTACTGAATTTGCTTTTCCAAACCCCTAAATGATGAAATATTATCATTATTAACAGCAGTAGTTTGCATAAAGCATCATGTAAGAAAAGAAATGTTCCTTTCTTTGGTGCTCCTGTGGCCTCTGAGTGCAATTTGCTCTCTCAAAATTTTACAGATTTGTCTCCCACCTGTTAGGTTACTCTATTCTTCTTCTCACATCAATATTCTTTTCTTTGTTTTCGCTTTTGCTGTAATACACAGTGTATACACACCGTGTATTTAAGCTAAGAGTGGCAGCAGGTAGAGTTGGTCTTAAAAAGCCTCAGTTAGAAATCAGTGCATTAAAGCATTATGCAATTATTGTATGCCTGCTTTATGTTGCATAGGGCAGCAACACCCTTTAGGACCATCAAATGGGCATAAAGGTTTTACTTCTTATCTTATTACATGTCAGAGTCACAACCAAACTGTATGCTGCTGTAATTTTTCATTCAATCACTGCAAAATATTGCTTTAACAGTGTATCAATCCATTGTCAGCTATTACATTTGAGCTAAAGACCTTTTAAAAGACGTTAATTGGCAGGCAGCTTGACTTGAAATTGCCATATGAAGTTGTTATTGCTAATGTGTTGTGTTGAACTTTCTCCTGCAGGCACATAGTTGCATCCCACTGAGGTTTCTGTGTCTGTTTCTGTCCACCCACTGAGTCGAGGTCCAATAATTACTGGCCTGACTTGTTCCTTAATGACTGTAGGCTTTCTTTGCCAGCTAACTTTGTCTGTTTGCTGTGCTGCTGAGCTCCAGGATGCTGCAGGAATTGAATAATTATTGAGTTTATGTGTGCCATAAACAGTAAAAACTGAAACAGGGATAAAATATGATGCAGAGCTTCAGGGTTAGGGAGTGACAGTCCCAGTGTGTGTTTTTCTTTATTGTCTCTGATCTCTTTTTACTCACCCTATGGTCATGACAAAACTATCAATCAATGCACCCAACCTCCCGCCCTTGCTTATGATGTTGTGGCGGTTACATTTGAAAGCCTTTTTCCCTCTAAAATATGGTTAAATTGAACGGTAAACAGGGAACTCGGCAAAACCTGGCAGCTATCTATGGAAGCCGTGCTGGTTCGATTCGCTGCAGGAGGCCCAAAGCCAACAAAGAGGAGGAGGTAGGAGCTCAGGCCTGAACACCAAGCCGTACACTCCACCTCACTCACAGCACGCCTGGCTTGGCTGGTCCTCCTTCATGTCTGCACAGTACTCCCTTTGACACTCCCATAATTCAGCCCGGCGTCTCATGCCTGCTCCCTGCACAACGTGTGGTGATCCACTGTCCTGTCTGAGCTCGTGTGTTGTTTATTTCTCCTCCCAATAATGGCTGTTTTTAGTCACAAAAAGTTCAGTTTATTGCGCATCATGTCCCATTTCAAAAACCTTCACTCCATCAGTTTTGCGTTGTGTATGCAGATTATTATTTGCATTAAATGATTTGCATTGATGTTTATAAACTGTGTTGATTTTCTTTTGGTGGAACTGCTGGTTTAACGTGCTCCCACTAAACTTTGTGTGTTATTCTCTGTGACCACAGGTATTACATCTGTTTGTGTCTTTGCAGTCGTGTAGATGATCCAGCTTGTAACATTTTTCTGTACGCTCTCAGGAGTACTTGTCGAGGCTGAGGCAGATCCGTTTGCAGAACTTCAATGAGCGACAACAGATCAAAGCTCGACTCAGAGGAGAAAAGGTGTGATCCTCTTCTCCCTTATTGTGAACAAAGCTTTCAACAGTGTTTTCAGTTTTGTCTGAAGTGTTGGTTCCTGGTTTTTGTTTATGTGTTTTAGTATGATAGCGATGGCTCTGACAGCCAGGAGTCCAGTGAGGAGGCAGAGCTTCGGAGGAAGAAGATAGAGGCCTTGAAAGTGAGTGTCTGAGACAGTATGCTACACTCGGATGATTAAGGGAGCATCATACCCTTAGATCGCCTAAACCTTTGACACAGTGATGAAACTGAGCAGACAATGAAATGACAACAAAGGAGAGGAAGACTCAGCTTTGGATTTGAAGTGATCAACAGCTCCCCTTTAAACTACCTCTGCCTCTCCTGGTTAATCTAATGAGGTCAGAGATGTAGTTTGATGCTGAAACAGCGTGGGCTCTGCAGCCAAGAATCAATCCTTACATGACCTGGCAACTAGTGCAGGGAAAATAGAACAGGGTTGTAATCATCACATCTAATAACTATGCTGCTCTATTCTGCTCTCACTCACACTTTTGTAGCTGCATCTCAAAGAATCAATGCAAAGTACATTCACCAAAAGTTCTTGAGTACAATATTATAGAGAGGATTTTTGTTCAGGCATAAGAGACATTTTGTTTATTAACTTTTTCATAGAAACCAGACTTCAAATGCTGTCTTGGCTGGTTAGGTTGTTTTGAATTGGGAATAATGTAAAGTCCACCACACAATAACACAAAGCACATATGAAAGTTAAAGGCAAGGCATTACTGTACAAGAGGCGGGATAAAACTGACGTAGGAGTTAAATTCATGATAACTCACCCCTAACTAACTGACAAAGAAATAACTCCAAACAAGTTTGTTATCCCTGAGCAACTGACTCACCTTTTTGGTAAATCAAGGAAATAAGCTGTTTGAACTGGACCACTCATCTGTTGTAGTGGAATAAAACAATAGCTCCTCCAGTTCCTCTGCCATGTTTTCATGTGCACAGTTGTACAGATAAGGCAGAGCACCACACCTGGCCTTGATACTTAAGCTTGTGGATTATCCCAGGCTTTTCTACTGTATACATGGCTCCCTGTCTTTAGGTACATACAGCATGACTGCATCAGTAACAGCTTTCCTTTGTGTCCATATCTCCTTATACACAGTGCAATAGGAAAATGATTCCACTGATATTGGCTGCTTTTTAAGCTCGTGTTTTTGGGATGTAGTAGTGGTCTTGTTGTGGGACACATTTCTCCCACACAGCTGTATGCCTTTCTCTAAGCTGTTGAAATAGATCAGTCGTTGTGCTGCTTTTACATGCAACAGCCTTTGAACATATTTTGTCATGGACTGTAGGACTGTGGTTCGTTTTGAGGTCTAGTGCTGCAAAGCCAAAGCAGTTCCAAACAACAGACGGGACTGCCATTTTTGGGAACAAACTATTGATTTAAGCTGGCAGCCGTCATGTTGTTGGATGTTTGTCTCTGCAGAGGAGATTGGAGAGAAAATCGAGATTTCTATTTTTAGAAATTGTCCAAAACACATTTAGGAATTAATCAATACAGTGTATTTATAACACAGCCCAAATCCTCATACGACACAAGCAAATATACAGATCTAGGCAGCAGTGAACCTACAATTAGGGTTCTGCAAAGTAAAATGAATGTTCCCTTTAGTTGTTTTTGTGTAATGGACTAACCAATTCAGTCTATTTCTCAGCTGTTGACCAAAGAGATCTTGGTACAAAGCCTTATAAATGAATTCCTCAGGCTTCATAACAACCCTTGTAAGTGATTATGAGTAGTCATACCAACGGATAGCTAAGTTTATGAAGCTTGTATAAGTAATGAACATAATGTCTTATGAGGGTATGATTTATAACACATTACACCTTAATGAGAAACAACTCCCACAGCTTTATCAAGAGAACTAATTAAGTGTATTATAAAAAGTTGAAATTTCTATCACTCTAAAATGGGAAATGTGTTATTAATACCTACAAAATGATGTGACACTTAAAGTAACATGAAATAAAAACTGACATTTACAATAAAGAAACCAATACAGCATCTTTATGACAGTGGTACTAAATGGATGAATCACTAACTCTCTCTTAACTCTGTATATAGTGTAGTATAGCTGTAACTTTGTCGAAAAGCACCTGGAGTTGCTCACACAATAACAAAAAAGGAAAAAAAGGATAAATAAATAAATTAAAAAATCTGCCAAAGGTCTATAGTCCTAGATAAACTATATAGATTAAACAATACATGCTGCAATACATACAAAAAACGGTACTAAAGGTTTGTTTTATGTGTACACAAACTAAACTCCCTGTGAACTTTTAGAGCTGGATAAAGTTGTAGGAGTTGTTATGTTTTCTAAAACCAAGAATTGAAAAGATGTTGTTGTGTACTTTCACAAGTCCTAATGTTCACTGCTCATGACACTTCTTAAACAAATCTTTAAGTTGATATGAAAGCTTATTATTCAAAGATAGTTATAAAGCCTTAAGAACACATTTATAAGGCTTAATAACTGTGCTTTTAAAGGGATATTCCGGTGTAAAATTAATTTAGGGTCAAACTCCATGTAACACCAAGTTAGACACCCTCTCCAGAGATGAATGTTGCCGACAGCTTGCTTCTCTAGTTATACCAACTTTAGAAACAACCACGCGATAGCAATACACAGCGGTCTGAGGAGCCATAAACAAACCTCAACCAAAACGCCACTCTATAGCCGCAAATGCTCAGAACAGCACCTAACTTAATCAACAGTACATATATAGGGTCCCAGCCACAGCACTAGCCACCAAACACCTTTCAATTTTGCCTAATTTTTTTCACAAAGAGACTAAATACAACTCACCTACTCTCATCCAGCAGCCGTTTATTTGTTGCAAGACTTCAGGCCATTCCATTACGGACTGTTACGGGGTGACACAGCTCAAGGAAGAACATTTATGATCATTGCTTTATCATTTCCTCAAAGTAATAATCATCGTATTAATCATTTTGCACTGCAGACACAGGAGTTCTTCTGCCTTACCGTCTCGGTCTTATTGCATTTCCATGAAGAAATGACCATAAATGTTCTTCCTTGAGCTGCTTCACCCTGCATCACTTCAATGAGTGAAGTGAAGTCATCACTCATTGAAGTGTTCATTTTGCAACAAACACTGCTTAAATACAGTTAACAGCTTAAACAGACCTGAACCATCCCAAGCTGTCAATAAAAAGTATCAACCCAGAGTCTGTGAGGCTCAGCAGAAACGCAGGACAATCTTCGGTTGTCTGGAAACTTTGGACAAATACAGTGATCTGATTTATGAATGAACGTGGACCATCAAACTATGGGAGATTCCCGGGAGAAATGACAATACGGGAGGTGGGCACGTGATTGGTCTGAAATACGGGAGGGTCCTGGGAAAACAGGAGTGTTGGCAGTTATGTGCGTCAGGGTGTGCGTTTCTCGGCACAACAGCCGCACAAACAAACGCTGCAATTACGGGTCATTTGAAGCAAACGGTGGGCTGGCAAGCCTTATCGTCAAAAAGTTAAGTGTGTAATAACTTTAAAACTGTAGCAGCACAAATTTTCACGGCACAAACCAGCACAAACAAAGCACTAACAATCAGCACCATTTCGGGTCCATTCGGAACAAATGGGGGGCTGGGTGACCTCTGGATGACCCATAAAACAATATTTAATAACTTAAATGCCATAGCAGCACAAATGAAATTTTTAACGGCACAAACCAGCACAAACAAAACAGACTATTTTCCTAAAATTTTGCGTGGGGTGGGGGGCCAGCTTCACGTAGGTTGTTCACGTGTGTTTGACCCTAAATTAATTTTACGCTGGAATATCCCTTTAATGCCTGATGGGTCACTGAAATCTTCTGCTTTGTAACACTGCAATATACCTTGATACTTTTGACAATCAAGTCACTCTTTTCTGTTCAGACTACAGTCATGTAGAGTCACTGGCCTCTCCTTCCTCATATCATCTTTTGTGTGTCCCTGTCAGGCCCAAGCAAACGCTCGTGCTGCTGTACTCAAAGAGCAGCTTGAGAAGAAGAGGAGAGAAGCATATGAGAGAGAAAAGAAAGTGTGGGAGGAACACGTAAGCTTTTTCACTCTTGATCTGATCTTACAGCTGCGTTGGTTAAAGTATAATCTCATCTTTGGTATTGTGTATTGCTAAAGCTTGCAGCTCGGGGGGTGAAGGTTGGCATGGCAGCAGGAAATCTTGCAGTGTCAACAACAGAAACAGGATCATCTACCTCTGAAAGTCTTCTCCAACAGCCTGGTCCCGCTCAGCCAGACCCACCTGCCAAAGCTCTCGTCCTGCCTGAAAGCAAACCCTCCACCCCGGCCATATCTATGACTGCTGCCTTGAAGAACGTTGGAGCAGTCAGTATACATGAACAAAGATAATCACACTTAATATCTTTATAATTTGAGCACTAATTCTTATACACTGCCTGTGATGCATTTCCTGTGTATTTCTGTTTGGTAGATGTCTCCTCTAAAAGAAAACCAGCCTGAGCAAGAGTCTGCATCTACCATTCAGGTGAGTTTATGAGGTGTAAGTAGTCATTCATAAAGTAACAGTTCTTCTGATCACATGCAAAGTGGATTTTTTTTTTTTTTTTCTGTCACAGAGTGAGAAAAAGCAGATCCTGCGCAGACTGAACCAGAACCTTAAAGCCCAGAGTCCTGTGGAAGAAATAGAGGAGTCTCCTGCTGAGTCACAGCCTGCTGCAGAACCACGTCCTGCTCCCCAACAGAACCAGTCTGACACAGAGAAGCGTCCATCCTCAAAAGAAGACCGGAAGAAGTGGGAGGCAGCGGAACTGCCTGTAATTGCAGTTGCTCAGCAAACCTTGGAGGAAACGTGTGTCACATCAAGCAGTAAGTCCAGATTTTTACAGGACAAACCTCAAACCTGATTTCTGTTTACTTCGCAAGAAACAAAGACGTATAAATCCCCCTGCTCCGATACGATTTTTGAGTAAACTGCTTTTATTTTTCGGACATTTTCTCTTCAGCCTTCTCAGTGTCTCCAGATGATCGGCCGTCTTCTGCAGGAGACAGAAAGAAATGGGAGGCAGGAGTTCCACTTGTCCTCTCTGTAGCTCGGCAGACTCTAGAAGAGACATGCATCCCGACCATCGGTGAGTGATATCCAGTCCTTAGTGGAAACATACAAATGGGACTTCCCCCTTCTCTCTGCATGTGTGTGTATTTGTTTTGTTGCAGAGCAAACAGCGGGTGAGGTTATAAAGATGGATGTGCTGCATGAGGAAGCTGCTCGGAAGGTGTGGGGGGCCAGCCCAGACTCTCAGGTGCTGAAAGTGCTTCAGGAGGCAGAGCTGCAGCCTCTCACTCAGCAGCTGGAGGACGTCACAATTTCAGAGATTGCAAGTCCTGGTTAGTCTCCATCAACTCCTTATTTTCTTCGCAACATAATGAAGTCAAGTGATACTCCTTTCGGTACTCTGTTTTTTAGTTTGCAATCTCAAAAGAAGGAGCATTTCATCGCTGTGCAGCAATACAAAATGTGATTCAAACATGCCAAACTTACCTCATCAGCTGGTCACATTAATGATTTAAGATGACACACAAACCCACACAGGCAGACGAAAATTTAAAGTCCCACTCAGATCGTTTTTTTACTACTCTAAGTGTTCTCAGTAGTCTTTAAAATGTGATCATGAAGTTTTTAGCCAAAATCACGTCACCTGTGTCATTTTCAAGGGCTTTTCTTCTGCAGAGCTCTGGTAGCTCATTAGCAATTCACCTCTGAGTCGTTGGCAGAGACAGCGCTGCTCTGCACACTCCTCTTCATGCGAGCTTGCAGCCTAACATTGCAGGTGTAGTAGAAGTGGCAGGTAACATAGGAGCTATTCAGCTCTGAGACACTAATGTCTTTGGGGACATGATAAAAGCTAATACCATAATTAGCTTTCTTACGAGCATTGCAATCTGCTAACACACACTCTTGTTCCACGATTGTCTTCTCTACTTCTCAGAGTCTGGCCTGCATTGCAGGGCTCCGGGGGCAGAGCTTGGATTTGTGACATAGGAAATCTCACTGTGTCTGAACCCGCCATTTGGGTCTGCTAGAGAGTCACAGTGATTTGAATGCAGAAATACTCAGAAACGCAATGTTGCACTTACTTTTCGCATGATATGTCCTGTAGCATCAGAAAAATGCTACAAAAAAAAAAGAGTGGGTCTTCAAAGGAAGGTGAAATATTTTAGAGTTCACACATTTAGATATGCTCTGCCAAAGATTCTCACAGCTGACTGATCACTGTGTGCATTAAGATGCAAGCTAGTATCCTGGCTGTGAGCCTCACCCTGCTTTTGATCTTATAAGATGCTTACATGGAAATTCTCAAAGCAGAATCTCTACAAACTTAATCCTGACAGGCATCTGTTCATCTGTATGCAGTTGTGTTTTGAGCTTTCTCCATTTTTGCTCCTGTGATCTTTTCTAAGAAAGTGAAATCATGAGTAGGTGAAAGGTTTTCAGATACAGCAGTATGACTTTTTAAAAACATTTTTTTAGACACCTGCACAGGCTAGTTATTCTTATTTAGCCTGAAGATTTTTTAAGTTGAATATGAAAAATTTCCATCACAAGACTATGCTTGTTTTTGCATTACTGTGTCTTTTTGGTGACAACTCAAACTAAGATTTATTAAAAAAGCTCCAAAGCCCATGAGTACATGAGATAGATAAATAAGATTTTGCCTGCTGTGTTCAAAAGGTAAAATTGAGAGTCATCATTTAGAAGATGTATAGCAGGGTCCAATGGAAACTGTCCCTGATAGCTTTTCTAACAGTACTAATAACTCTCATCCACAATTCAAGGACCACAGAACATTATAAGACGCGTAAAAGAGGCAGCCACTACCAGAGGGTGAAATAAACAACATACTTAGGGTATCATTCCCAGTTGATTTGGTGTAATATGAGCTCTATAGCAGCGTTTCAGATTTATGTAATGATGATTTGGGTTTCTAGAAGCAGCAGTTACATTTTCCCAGATTGCACCACAGTTTAAATCCATTCAGACATGTCATAACCCTGTGCCTTCATTCCTGATGAGGGCATGCATTTCTGATATTATAGATATGCCACCATCTGTCTCAGGGTGGTGTACATGCAATTTAAAACAGGATGGTCTTCTAAATCAGTTCCCCAGGGAACCATTATTGTCTTTATATGTACACTTTGCTCTATAGTAGGAGAAAAGAAAGTGTTTATCAACATTAAACTCTGAGACAAGGTCTTGAAAACAAAGTTTATTCTGTCATCTTGAAACTCTTTCTCTAGGTAACCTATTCAGGTTTCTCAAAACCAACAGAAGTGCTTTTAAAGATTTTTGGAGCCAGTATAGAAAGTTCACACGCACAGTATGTACCTAAAAGCACATTCATACTATGGATAAAACAGGGTCAAAACAGAGCATTTTAAAATCCACTTTCTTATAAATCAACTATCAACAACTAAAAAAAACAAGTGGTTTACAAAATGCTCATCTTATTTGTCAAGTTTTGGCATCACAGCTTACCCCTCACTTGACTGACCATCTTAAGAGTGTTGTAAAACTCCAGTTTTAAGAGTTTTAAGAGCTGCTGGGTACATGTGTTAGTATATAGATAAACTCTTGGTGTTTGTGTGCATTAGTGTGAATCACAGGATGTTGCATTTGCAGTGTAGTGTTTTTTTTAATCCAGTTAAGGTATAAATTATTTTTGTCTTGTTTCATTTTCTGTCTTATTTAGCTGTTTTTTCAAAGTCTGCAAATGGCTACATCTTATACTAAATACTGATTATGACATTGTATTACCAGATAAACCGATCCAGAAAGCAGCTGTGGAAAAGTCTAAAGAAGTGTTGCCCTCGGAGCCAACGCCATCTGCTGTGGACGAAAAGCAGAGTTCAGTCACCACAGAGGCTTCACATCAGGGAATGACTGTGGAAAGTGTGGGAGGAAGAGTGACGCAGCCACCTGTCCCTGCTGAGCCTCAGGGTCAGTCTGACACTCAACTTTCTATTGATTTGATATTTCAGTCTCTCATTTCGCAGTGCATTTATTTTTAGTTGAAAGCAATCATATCTGTTTTGACGTCTTCTAGATCCAGCAGATTTAGAGTCTCTGGTTTTGGATGAGAGGCCCAAACAGGCCTCGCCTCCTCCAGCTGGTGTACAACAGGCATGGGAGAAGGAAACCCAGCAGCCAGTGTAATTTTTTAAATCTTTCTCTGCACCTGTAAATTCTACTTTTTCCCCAGACTTAAGTTAGCCATTATGTACTCAAGTTAAACCACAGTGTGAGGACTCGAAGAAGGCAGAAAAATCCTTGAGTTCTTAAGCTGAAGTACTGTATTTTCTCTGTAGACCACCAGAGGGAGACACGAGACCAGCAGGCAGTAAGGAGGCTGAGAAGAGTGCAGAAAAACCAACAGAATCTTTAGGTGAGCATCATGTTTGTGAGTCGGAAGCACTTATTTTTCCAGTTTATCTTAATTAAATCTGCTCCCCTCTCCCTCCTCTCTCAGCTTCAGCACAGAGTGAGGAGCCCCTGTTTATGAAGTTGTGTTCCCCGGCCCACCGACGCACTGCTGCCCTGGCAATGCTCTCAGCTCAGTCCTCCCTGGATGAATCATCTTCCTCTCTGGCCTCTCGCTCACGCTCCGTCTCACCCCTGCGCTCCAAACACCATGACGCCCTTCTCATAGGCCTTTCCACTGGCATGTTTGACGCCAACAACCCTAAGGTGATAACTTAAATTGGAAAATGCACTTTTGTTACAGGAGGTGATGTAGTTTAGTGTCAAAAGGATTGATTATAATTGAAAAAGCATCTCATGACCACAGCATGTGATCTATGACCGCATTTAATTGTTTAGGAGACCAGAGAAGAGCAGCTGTTGCAGAAGTTAAGGAGATTCAGACCTGCTCTAATGCCTGGTGTGGTGTCGAGGCTTATGTGATATTTTTAGTAGGACTTTAGTCTTTTTTTTTTTTTTTTTTTATTAATGAGAGGTCTGGAATAGAATCAGGGCCATTAATCACATGCTCCGTACCTGCAGAGGGTCTGATAGGACAGAGAGAGCATCCATCAACCTATATCTTTCATAACCTTCATCAGGGACTCTGAGATCCGCAGAGAGCTGGCTCGACATTGTCGCAAACAAAACGCTACACAGAATATGAATAGGCGAGGATATGTCAGTGTGTTTCTGTCTCTGCACCCACAGTAGCCACAAGCAAAGACATTACGGTTTATGGTTGTCTATCTTTTCCATTTTCATTAACCCTTTAGGCTATATCTGAAATTTGGCGTGAACCTGCACTTGTACTCGAGGGTGAACTGATTAGATTTTGTCAGTCAAAGGTCACTGTCATGTCTGTCTTATTCTTTTCTTAAAACTCCCTTCAGGCTTTACTATGACTACCCCTTCACATTTAATACATTTGTGTCCTTTTTTACTCCCTGTTGGTGAGTTATAATCTCCCCATGCTCTGCCCCTCATGTACTGCTCTGCTGGTTGTACTTTCAGGGTTCCTAAGCAAGTATGGAAAAGCATGGAAATAAATTTGATCAATTTTCAGGTCTTAAAAAATATGGAAAATGAAAAATAAAGTACAAAAAAATATTTATGTTTCCAGACTATTACCACAGATCTAATATGGTTTTCTAAAATAGAAAAGTAGGTATTTCCAAAAATAATTCTAAAAAGTAGGGTATGGAAAAGTATGGAAATTCCAACTGTGTAGGAACCCTGTACTATAAAAAGATTGAGGTTTGGAAAACATACATAATTTATAAACAGCTAGAAGTGAAAAGCAACAATCACAATGTCTCATCATGGGGTCTGTGGAAGAAAATCCGATTAAACCCTTACAGTCTGGCGATCTGATATACTTTCTAAAAAATTACATACTTCAAATTTCAGTGTCAGTTTGGCAGTACAGTGCTGTCAGGTCATTGCATGAATAAATAGCATTGCCTTGTCCTTCACAAACATTATTGATCCTTAGCTGATGTAATAAACAGAAGGAGATGTTTGGAACTATAAAGTTATATTAATAAATCTACATGATGAAACTCTATGGGTACAGTGACACATACTGTACGCATTGCATCTCAAAAGCATTCACTTAAAGTCCCACTCAGATCGTTTTTACTACTCTAAGTGTTCTCAGTGGTCTGTAAATTGTGATTTATGAAGATTTTAGCCAAAATCACATTACCTGTGTCATTTTCAGGGGCTTTTCTTCTGCAGAGCTCCAGCAGCTCATTAGCAATTCACCTCTGAGTCGTGGGCGGAGACAGCGCTGCTCTGTACACTACTCTTCATTTTAGCTTGTGGCCTAACATTGCCGGTGTAGCAGAAGTAGTAGGTATTCAGTAGCAGGTAGCTATTCAGTTCTGAGACGCTAATGTCTTTAAAGGACATGATGAAAGTTGATATCATAATTAGCTTTCTTAGGAGCATTGCAACCCGCTAACACACACTCTTGTTCCACAATTGTTCTCTCTATTTCTCCGAGCCTTGCCTGCATAGTGGAGCTCAGGGGGTGTAGCTTGGATCTGCCACATAGGAAATCTCACTGTGTCTGAACCTGCCGTTTAGGTCTGCCAGATATTCACAGAGATTTGAATGCAGAAATACTCAGAAATGCAATTTCACACTTCTCATGATATGATATGTCCTGTAGCATCACAAAAATGCCATGTGAACATGTAGACAACCAGAAAAACATGATTTTCATTTGAGTGGGTCTTTTACGGTGAATATCTGACCCCCTTCAGTCTCCTTCCTCTAGATTTTCCTTATTTGCAAACAACAAAACTAACACTTTAAATTACAGCAGATCATCCAAACAATACAAGAATTATAACAGCAGCGAAGGACAATGGATCAGATTTTTAGGTCTGTTTTTCTGCTGCTTTTGAAGGGAAAACGCGGACACAAAAACTGATAACTGATCTTAGGGTATTCATGACAAAAAATTTAATCTGTGTCATTTTATTTATCAGAATACTGAATTATTTCCAAGTTATCCTCATAAGGTGAAGGCATCTGATCTATCTGTCTTTCCTGACTTCAGCACACAGTTCATCATTGTTACATTTTCAGAGTTAGACTGTGTGTAGTTGACGTGTCAGTTTAGTCAAAGATAGACTTTGTGTGCTGAACTTACACCCTCCTACTCATGGGGTAATTTCTTTTAAGGCTTTTGTACAATACTTGACTAGACTTCTTGAGGCGGATGCACAACAGGGTAGCGTTTGAAATGTTCTGAATTTATTCTCTGTGGTGCTTTGATCCAAATTCAGACCATTTTATTTATCTGAGAGGGGTATTTTACTTCACATTTGACCAAATTTCATAAACAGAACTAAACAAAACGGAAAACAGAGTCAGTAATGGCATCCAGATATGTCAGTAACAGTAGAAATTTACTAGAGGCTATGCCAGAAAAGAAAGTAATAACAGAAACATACCTTATCAATAACACAAAGGAACAGGCCTATATTTGAATCACTGCTGCTTGGATTTGGCTTCCTTGTAGCTAAGAGAATAGCAGAGTTGGAGTATCTCTGAGAAAGCCATTACAGTGGTCCCCACTTGCCAGTATGAATTTCCAGTGTCTTATATCTCACACAAATTTGTAATAAATGATTTTCTGATTGCTTCTTATAATTAATAATGTGTTGTCTGCCAAGAGTTCCTGTTCAGTTCAGTAATAAAATGATATCTTTTTGTTTGTATTGTTGTATAAGATGCTGAGGACCTGCTCGCTGCCAGACCTCAGTCGACTCTTCAGCTCTCAACAAGACTCTGGAGCGACAAGTGATGCTAATGTGGCCCCTGATAACAACCTGGAAATCGAGGATCTGGAAGAGGCTGCCAAAGATGACGAACAGTCCGAGACAGAGGAGTAAGAATATCTCAAATTAAATCTCAAGAGGGAAACAACTCACTGCACAGTTTTAGCAAATGATTGACCTCTCAATTCTGAGGGTGGCTGATAATTTTACTGCTGACTGAGATTTTGCCTCGACTCTGATTCTGTCAATCATTCTTAAGAGCTTGTCATTTGCTCAGAAATAGCGAGGTCATTACATTCTGTATTTGATGATAGTATCCTTCTTTCTAGTGCATATGAGGACGAGGACCTGCGAGACATCCGAGCCTCTATGGAGAGACTGCTGCAGGAGGAAGGAGACCTGATGAGGAGCTCTTCAGAGGTCGGTGCAGGAGACTTCAATGGAAACCCTCCAGAGGGCAGAGAGCAAGAGCTCTTCAACAGGATAGCAGCGAAGATCAATCAGGACAACAATCAGATGGCTATGGATGATGATGACGATGATGATGAGGAGGAGGATGAGGGGGACGAAGGCGAGGAGGAGGAGGAGGAAGAGGACGATGAAGATGAGGAATGCTCTAATGGGAGCCCTGGGGATGGAGAAGGAGGGGAGCTGCTTTCCAACGGAGTGGGAGAGGAGAACCACAGCAACCACAGTCAGCTCAATGAAGAGTGGCATTCAGGTACGAGTTTGTCAAAGTCTAACTTAGTAAACTTTTTCAGTTCAGTTGAAATTAATCACTTTAATGTGGGAACAAGCCTTTTTGAAGACTTTTCTGTGATACTCATTAGTCTTGCCACTAGAACGAGTTGAGAAGATTTTATCGCTTCAGTTTGTAATAAAAAGAAAATCAGCCACGAATGAATACTTTATAACCAAGGATTTATACCTTTTAATAAGCTAGCATGCAATAAACCAAGCTTCATTAAAGTGATTCAGACTTTATCAGAGGATTTATTGGACTCCACTTTTGCATATTTTTTAGGGTCTTAATCAGTAGCAGGGACGAAAAGAGGGCTGCTACGTCTGCAGTGTATTCTTTATCAGCAAGTGTGCCGAATTAAAGAATGTCGACTTGAAATGTGTTCAGCTAGCTCAAATTTCATTCAGTTGTTTTTTTACTAAACAGTAAGACTAGGTGTTTTTGCAAAAGAGTTGGATGGTTTGATTGACATGAGAAACAGCTGTGTTTCTCTTTTTTAAGTCTCTTTTGGCAGAAACCGTTGAGATTTTTACAGAGCAGGAGTTGCTGTCCTGCCACCACATTGATACTTCAGGTAGTTTGTGTAGTTTTGTGACTTTTAGAGATTAACTTGGACTCTGTGCAACAAAATTACACACACAAAGTAACCGATCAAAGCAGTAACAGACTTGGGTAGACAGAGAAGACTCTTTTTTTTTTTCCTGAGTTAAAATGTTTTGGGGTTATATTTATCGATGGAGTCAGTAATTTCTTCTTGAAAGGTGAATCATACATTACCTATCACACAATTTCTGGCATTCACAAAGACAATTCCACAACTTAAGAGCTTTTGTTCCTGATTTCACCTGTGTATATACAGTGTTCATGTACAGTTATCATGTAATCAGATCGTTAAGTCTGAGCACAGAATTGGAAGAACTACCTTTGCATCATGATCAGATCACTCATACATTTATATGATCAGCTGATCAGCTGTTCCTGACTGTGTGCATAAAATGAAGCTGAAGCTCTGGGAGGAGGGGGGGTGCATTTGCTGTTGCAGCTCCAAAACTATGGAACAATCTTCCTGAAAACAGACTGGCCTCTTCTCTGCACCTCTTCTGCTTAGCCTTTGTTCCTTCGTAAGACGTTGGTTTAATTTCTTTTGATTTTATTTGATTTTTATCTTATTTTATTGTTTCTTTTATTGCACTGCTATTATTTTACCCATGTTAT
The DNA here is from genome assembly GCA_962446985.1 of Xyrichtys novacula. Taxonomy (NCBI): domain Eukaryota; kingdom Metazoa; phylum Chordata; class Actinopteri; order Labriformes; family Labridae; genus Xyrichtys; species Xyrichtys novacula. The sequence goes on from OY660870.1 coordinate 11,936,771, forward strand.
ATGCCTTTTAGATTATTTTATCTGTTTTTATATGTAATTTAATTTTTTTATGTCAGACGTTGTGTCTTTATTTCTGATACTTTTATTTATTACCCTGTACAGTGCTTTGGTTCTCGGTAGATGTTTTGACGTGCTCAAAAAATTAAGATGGATTGGATTGGATATAATCTCTTCACAGTGTATTGAAGGCCTTAGTGTAGCACTCATGTAAGATCTAATCCATTCTGCTGCACCACAGATGGCAGTGGAGAGGACCAAGGCATTGAGGCTTCACACCATGACAGCATCTTCAGCCGCCTGGAGGAGCTTCGCTTCAACCTGGAGCAGCAGATGGGCTTTGAGAAGTTCATTGAAGCTTACAATAAGATAAAGGTGGGGGTAATTCTCTTTGTTTACATGTGTTAATGCTGGAGTGTAGGACTGACTGAATAGATGTTTGTCTTTGTGAAATTTAAGGCTATACATGAAGATGAAGATGAGAATATTGACCTGGGCTCCAGTTTGGTCCTCAACATCCTGGGAACTGAGCATCAGCATCTGTATCCCAACATCCTTCATCTAGTGATGGCAGATGGAGCCTATCAAGAAGGTGAGTGATGGTGGTTTTTAGTTCAAATGTGACAGCTCAATCATTTGATGGTATTTTATGTTTGCAGATTTTCTGCTTAACCTTAGCTACAACCTTTAAGACTTGGATCTTTTCCCTTGTCCCTGTGCTGAGTTGATAGTGCAGAGCTCCGTAAAAGTCTAACCTTTTCCTTCACATTGTTTCACACATACTTTTCTTCTTCACCGCTTGGTAACAAGCTGTCTGCAGTTTTATTCTATCGCAGCTGTCAGACCGAGGCCATGGCAGATACAGAGAGAGGAGGGGGAGTATTTTTGTGGAGTTTGACAGCTTTCCCTTAGGATGAGCGCAGTCTTCAGATAAACCCTCTTTTGATAAGTTCTTTTGTTTTCTATTTTTACTGCCTTCAGTAGGAGAAGAAGGGGATGCAAATGTCACACATCTCCCTTGAGGATCCATCTGAAGATCTGTGAAAGATGCAGTTTAGAGTTCCCATCCATGCAGTAAAAACACTGGAGCTATTTTAAGAACAAACTTATATACTGTAGTCATGCAGCACTGTCAATCGGCACCAGTCACAAAGAAATTATCCGTCAGATGTAACTTTAGAGTCTTTGGATTATTGGTCCCATGAATAAGAGCTGGGTGATTAGTTGGATTTTAATCTGATTTTGACTTCCTATGATCCTAAAAATATGATCATTGAGACTGAACGATATTGTTCCACCTGCTGTGTTGCCTTCATTCATACATCCTCTGAAGCGCACACCCTCCCTCTCTTTTCTAACAGCAGAGCGTGGGTGCAGCTCCTCCGCTCAAACAGCTCTCACTTTTACTTCATCATGAGCAGCTCGGAGTTCTGGAGTATGAGGAAGTTACAGGTCCCGCTAAGATTTAGGATGGACCGCTGTATTTTTAACATGCAACCGTGGTAGACTATCAGGCAGCCACAAGTGGAGTGTGTGTGTGTGTGTGTGTGTGTGTGTGTGTGTGTGTGTGTGTGTGTGTGTGTGTGTGTGTGTGTGTGTGTGTGTGTGTGTGTGTGTGTGTGTGTGTGTGTGTGTGTGTGTGTGTGATGTTGACATGTAGTTACTGTCAGACTGGTTTGTGCTCAAGTCCTCTTTTTCTCTGTGAAGCTCCGTTTTTAAAAGTTATTAGGGGGTTCATGTTTTCTATGATTGACACCTGATACATCCTATAGGCGTTCAGGGATTGCGTAGCTCACCCAGGGGATACACTGTTTGAGCCAAGCGTCATCACAGCGACTCTTGGCGATTCTCCCACCGAATCCGCACAACGCTACTGGTTTCTGGAAATGAAGAAAAATCCCCAAAATACTGAGAACTTTTTGGCTTCAAATCTGTATACAGACGGGAGGCGGAACCAAGTTGTCCATAGTATATACAGTCTATAATAAACACCCACATCCTACAACCCTGGCCTCTCCTATTATCAAATGAAGAACAGTTCAACGCATTGACTTAATTTTATTTTGAAAATTAAACAGATATTTTACTCAGTAACCGCATACAACTTCAGCAGCTGCCCATGCTGTGCAGCGGCGTCCGACAAAAATAGAAGCCTTGCGTATCTGATCCGGCGCGCATTTGATCCGCCTGCCGTGCCGGAGCGGAACCTGTGGGTTTTGCCCGTCAAAGTGAGAGACATTGTTCTGGAACATAATAAATCCAAACCCAAATCTTGATATTATAAAGGAAGTTATAAAAACGCTTACAAAGACTGAATGATTTGTTAGATCTGCAGCCTGTGAGAATATGGAAGCGATAAAAGGCAGACATGCTTTGCTAAACAAAAAGGGTAGGCTGTTTATTTTGCCACTTAGTATGTTTTAAAGAAATTTAGTTTTTCAGTTCAGCGGAAGCAAAAGTCATATCATGAATAATTATTTTTAATTGTTGTGTTATCAGTATCAATCGATATAAGTGTGATAATGATGCTCATAATTGAGCCCCACCACACTGCAGGTGAGATGTAACAGAGGCATAAATATCATGTCCTGAACTTGCAGTGTGAGTAGTTATAAAGGCTACCTGTGCAGCAGAAGACCAGCCACGTCTTCATTCAGCAAGCAAGAATGAATTTATTCATCAGTGGAGTCTGGTGGCTTTGAAGGCTGTTTCTTGCTAAAAATATGGTGCATCTTACAGCAAAGGAGTCTGCTTCTGTATGGATCCTTTCTGTGATGTTGTCAGACTTAAACAATAACTATCTGAGCTTTTCTGCGGCTGCTCCTGTTCATTCTTTTCATATGAAGACACGTGGTTTACTAAAAGTCTATAGAGAATCATTGACCTTTGACCCTCAGTCCAAACATAACTCTCTCTCCTCTCTCTTTGTCTCTCTTTCAGATAATGATGAATAATGTTTCCTGCGACTTCGATTGCGGCTGCTGGAGGCTTCGACAATCTACGGCTATCTGACGTCTTCCTGTGACGCACACCACGGACAGAAGGATCTATGCATGAAACGAGGCGGCCTAACGTGTGTTTCAGGCACACTTGCATGATGAATAAGTAGTACACTCCAGGCTGCATTTCTTACTTTTGACTATCCTCACCTGACACTATTTTCTCACCAGTGTTCATTCAGAAGTGCATTATCATACTCATGTTCGTATTAACCAAAGTTTACGTCAGTTCTCTGTCAGATGTTCATGAGTGTTTGTTGTTTTCATGTTGAGTCTTAGCATAAAGCTGATTGCGTATTAGTTTGTTGCAGGTTTGGTGAGAATCTTTTATTTTGGCGGGCAAAGATCTGGTCGTCTCAGGTGCTCTCTTTCTAATTATCACAAACTCGCCCGTGAAGCTTTAAAACCAGGTCAGACTTCAAACCAACACACCATATTTTACTGAAAACCAGTTCAACCTCCTTTTCTTACAGCTCTTTTCACCAAACAAGATAAAAAAAAAAAAGATTATTTTCCAGATTTCTTACCGTTTCAGTTAACCTAGATTAAACAATCTGAGAAAGCACTTTGTCCCCAGGGTACTGTAGCAAGACTGTGATGAGCATCACAGCAGCCAGGGGTGTACTGATGGTGTGAGCGATGAAGCAATGGTACAGATGTTAACAATGATTCCTAACTGATTGTAAAGTAATAATTGTAAATCTTTATATGAATAAACACTTTTTTAGCAACCTTGAGGGCTTTAATTCGTGATTTCTTTCTCTCTAACTGGACTTAAATGTGATGTTACCCAGTATTTAGTTCCAATAATAGAAAATGTGATTCAAGGGCGCAGGTTTATTGTCCCCCTCAGACCTTCCTCAGACCCTTCACCTTTTTGGCAGCAAGATTTATTTGTAGTTTCATTCCTAAGGAATAATAAAACAGGCCTCCAGTGTTCTCCTAATGCCATGTGTGATTTAGCGTGACAGAAGAAGAGAGTGTGTTTTCTTTGACTTTGAGCACACCAAACTCTGACAAAAGCATTCCTCTAATCACAATAGATAACTTTTGTCCTGGGGCTTTGCTGCCTTTATGATTTTTCTATCCCTGTTTTCAACGTATAAAAGTAAGTCTGAAAAAATCTGAATATTGTGGAAAAATAACCTTTTTCTCATAAAGTAATTCAGACAGACAAACTTAAATATGTTCCAAATCCTTCCACCTTGAGCAAAATATTTCAAGACTTTTCCATTTTAATTTTGATGATTTTAGCTTAAAGCCCATGAAAATCAAAAAACTTCAACCAAAAAATCCTTACCTGCATATCACTTTCTGTTCTCCCTCCCTGTTTCCTGGTATCTCTGCTGTCCTGTCAAATAAAGGCTAAAAAGCTAAAACATTTATCCCCCCCCCAAAAAAAAAAAGAAATTTTCCCAAAGATCCATTTAAAATCACTCAAGATACAGAAATCTCACATTCTGAAATGTATGTTCATTTATATGCTAAATACTTAGTCAAGGCTCCTTTGGCACGAAATTTTGCATCAATGTGGTGTACCACCGAGGTGATCGACCTTGAGCCCTGCTGAGGTTTTCCTGAAGCCCAGTTTGCTTTGATAGCAGTCTTGAACCTATCCCATAGGGATTCTGACAGATTATCAGGTTCAGGTCAGATCAGATAGCCGGTCAATCAAGCACAGTAAAAACACAGCAAGCAAACCAGTTTCCTTTAGTTTTGGTGCTGTGGGCAGGTGTCAGGTCCTGTTGGAAAGAAGGGAATCCATCCCTTCATCAAGCTTGTCAGAAGATGGAAGCATGAAGAGCCATGACTCTGGACTTAATTAAAGACAGTAGACCAACAGCATCAGATAACATGGTCCCCCAAATTATCACAGACTTAATAAAATGCAAAACTGACTTTTATCTGAAAACAGGACTCTGGATCATTGAGCAAGAGACATGAATATCATATAACATCACAAATCAACTGTACAACGTTTTGTTTGTCTTTGGCACAATATGTAAGAGTAAAAATAAAGTAATTAGATAAGATTCACTACCCTCTGATTGCTGTTTTCATTTTAATTCTGTTAAATCCTCTGATTTTGAAATGTTCTCCCTTGTGTCTATAAAAGTCATTATTTCTATCTATTTTTTTTACTACATATTAGATTTCACTTTGAACAAGAGCAGGTTCAGTGTTTGGGTTTTATTTTACATATTACACATATACATATTTGAAAAATATACAGAAGCCCCAAGAAGCAAACCAGTTTTTATTTTGCTTTTTAACTGTACTCTAGTTTTGTTTACGTAGTATTTGTGATTTCAAACAGCAGGGAAAAGCCATTTTCCAGCATAATCTCCTGATTCATTCCTCACACATTTTTATCTAGAGAACAGGAAACAGTTCTGAAAGGCATAAATAATGATTTTCTTGTAACTATTTTATTTTATTATAAGGGCACATTTTTCTGCAAGTCAGATTTTTGGCTAAAACATTTATCACCTGTTGCTAATTTGAAAAAAAAGAAAATCTGAGAAATAAATTCCATTAGACTTACAATGAACCTCTGCTTTTTTGTCTCAGTTACCTTGCAGGATTTCTGCAGAAATATGTATTTTTGGTGAAATTTTTCACAGGACTTTTGACTTTGCCAAGCAAAACACCAGTTCCCATGCTCTGATTTTAGGTTGTGGAGGGTTCTGGTCTTTCAGCAAAAGCATTTACAGGCAATACAACCGACCAGATCATTCAATATTCATGCTTGCTGGTGGTGTTGTGTTTGTTTGTTGTTCCCTTTAGTAATTCTGTTTTATGGCCTGCTAGGAGACTAGTATTATGCATGCATGGTCGTTTTATCTCTGTAGTGATTTGCATTTTTTCAGAGGCATTTACAGAACACGGAGGTAGGCAACGGATAAGCGCATGTGGGCTTCTGACAAACTGCTTCTGGCTTTACTTCAAGTATTTCATGAGGAAATGGCATCAGACAGCTGAGCTGGAGTCATGTCAGAGTTGCACTGCTGGTTTTATTCATTCCAGTGTCAACTTTTTGTACTTTGAAACTGTCTGAACGAGAGACTTGACTCTAATTTGTCTAAAATATGTCTGTTTTTCTTGGGCCTGCAGCAATCAAACAGAAAAGAGATCTTGATTTTTATCTCACCAGATGAATGTAATACATCTCTTCAGTTCTCAGTTTATGATAGCTACTCTAAAAATAGACAGAGCCATGAGGAAAACAGATCAGATTCTAATTATGTCATAGGGTAAGGTTTCATCCAAACAAACTTATTTTCTGTTTTTAAACATAATGCTTGCTCTGATTTAATTCTGGGTTGAGATTTTCCCATATGGCCCGTGTTTGGCTCTCAGAGGGAAATAAAATCAGCCCACAGAGAAATACAGGCACTGAACCGTTATCACACAGCCTTCATTGACATTCAGCTTTGCTCTCTAATCTAATTTGAAAGCAGGTTGCCTCAGGCTGGGTTAGTAAGTTTGAAAGCCTTATCAAAGTAATACAAATGGAGATCAGTCGGTGGGAGTGTCCTGATCTTCACTGCATATTGAGCCCTGAAGATTTTTTGTCTAGTCTCAGTTACGATGTCATTATTTTAGAAAGAGTCGCATGATCCTGAGCTTTGCTTTTTGCTGCATTTCAGCACTTTTTATCCTGAACATCTCTTTACAAGAGAGAGGGGGATATTTCTGTCAGGCTACATGGAAATTGGGACATATGTCTTGTCATTTCATCCCTGCTATCCTCATCCACATTTATAGGCAGTGACACAGCTGTCATCTCCATCATATGAGTGTGTGTGTTTGTGTGTGCGCAGTGATCTTGTTCTTGCCCTTAGGTTCAGTCATCATGCAAGATTATTGCCCACAAATCATCCCTGCTGCCTTCCTGAATAACATTAAGCAGTGTTTGCCGGAGCTTTTTCACAAAAACAAGCCTGAATGTGTGCAGAACATGAATGTGGGGTTAGACATACAGGGGTCAGGCTCTAAAGGAGGGCAGAGAGGCCATTGTCTGAGCAGAGATGGAGGGGCGGTCTCGCTGCCTCCTCACAGTGAGGAAATATGACCTGAGGGCCCCTGCCGGCTCCTGTGGGATCACATGTGACAGCAGAGAGCCACCTCCATATAAATCTCCTTCTTTATTGCTCTTTCTCCTCCCCTTCATCTCTCCCTCTTGCTCAATATGCAGCGTCCTCAGAATGAGATAAAAATAAATCACATGTTTATTGTCTGGTTCTTTCTCACTCCTCCTCCTCCTCTGCCTTGAGTTTGATGCTTTGCTGTGAAGTTATAAGGAGCCAAAGGTCTATTTTAAGAGCATTTTCAGCCGATGTACAATCAGTTTTCTTCTGCATCCAGTAAAGACACTAACAAGCAATTTCCAAAGCAAGATAACTGTCTTTTTGCTGCTGTTTTTAAAATAATTAGAAATTTGCAATGTCAAACAACCACACAAAAGATTGCAAGAACTGCTACAATTTCTTAGATTATACTCAAAATGTTGAATTACATGGGGGAAAATGTGCACTAGTTTGTTGTCCCAGGATTAACATTGCTGCAAGAAGAAAAAAGTGATACATAGAAAAAAAAACTTCAAGTTTCCTTACTGTGATGAAAGTGTGACCACCAGATGTCACTCCCTTACTAACAGCACTGAAAAAATTAAAAGACTCCCCTTGAAAGTCATTAATTAGATCCCGTATTGTTTCTGTTTTGGCCACGTGACAGTGAAGTGTCTTCACAAATAGCTAATGTCGGAATAAACAGAAACCTAAGTGGGCATGCTTTTTAAATGCAGAGGAGAAAGTATTTATTTGGAAATAATCATGAGTATTTTATTTTATTTCTTTTGACAGAAAATTATGCACATTTCTGAGCTCTAATAATGAAATGAAAGACATATTTTCCAGTCCGCCGGGGAAAAGATGCCGCTCTTTGACACATCATTAAATTTCATTTATTCGATTCAGTTCACGCCCGTTTGACAACGATGGATGCCGCCTTCAGGTACGCCTCGGAATTTTACACTTTCAACAGTGTGAAAACGATACAGCAATGAAGTACTTACATTTTAACACAGCATGGTATTTAGTTAGATGGATTGACGTACGAATATTATACGAAGTGTGTACGAATATTATTATATTTGCCTATATAGACACAAAAATAGAGATAAAATAAAAACAAATGTGACATATAGAACAGAAGTGCAGTAGAAAAGGATGATTATAGTTAGATTACATCTGATACTTTATTCAGTCTCTTTTACAGTGATGATGAGTAAGTTTCATTATTTTCTTGAGACATCGTTTTATTTTTCCAGATAGCTCAGGTCAATAAGAGTGGTTTTCATGAAAGTTTCTTTATTATTTTTCTTATTATTTTTGAATAGTTAGAAATGTCATATTGTTGGACATATTATTTTTTTGGTGTAAGTCTGGCTTGTTAGTACGTTTTTGCTGGACTGCAGACTCATAGTTGTGTTTAGAATGTGTGTTCTTGTTTGTAAAGTTAAAGTATAAGAAAAAAGCTTTAACAGACTATGGAAAAGGAGAAAAAAGACACAATATATTTCATTATATATATTCAGTATATATATAATATATTTTTTACCAATAAGTGTATATGTTTTTCTCTGTATGTGTCTGACCAAATATCAAAAAAAAGAAAAAAAAAAGAGAGAAATGTCATATTGTTAAACTACTTTATCATACTACCACATGAAAAAAAGGTCATTTGGGGCTTTTACGATCTTTAAGTTTATTTAAACATGAACATCTGATGTCAAGTTGAGATCTTAAGGAAACAACAAAAAAGAACTTGGTATTACAAGAAAAGTGAGTACATAAAATGAATAGGCCCAGTTGCATGTCTGTGTAGGGTGACTTTAAATATGTTTAAATTAGAAACAAAAGGAAATTTTGTGTATTTTTTAGCTGTGAGGGTTAAAGTTGATGTCACGAAAATTTAGTACATGCAACATGTAAAAAAACCAACAACAAATCTTTTATAGCAAGTTTGTGACAGGAGCACCTTTCTTCTGCCTACAATATAAGCTGTATGATGTGAATATTTAGAAAGAAGAAATGCAAAAAGGTGTACAGTGAACACAAAAAATCGCTGCAAAACAAGATAAATCCTCTTTTTTGTTGTTGTTGATGACATTAAGTAGACCGAGTTGGTCACCATTCAACTCATTAACCCCTGTTTCTAACTCCCACTCGTAGTTTGCTGTTTTTTTCCGACAGCCCGTGAAGGCCTCACAATCCCTCCCCCTCTCCGCTTGTTTCCAGCAGCAGAACAGAAGTAGCGTACTAGCATGGCGGTGGGAGCAGTTGGAGTTCCGTTGTCTCGCTTGTTTCCTTTTCATGTTAGGTTTTATTTAAATGTGTGGTAGGGATTTCTTTATATTGGAACTTGTATATCTCTTTGACCAACCCCCTGAAGAAAGAAAGTATTTTTTTCTGATGCGGATACTCGATAGAAGTGCCTTGTAGAAATCTGGTAGCTTGCTAACTAGCAGAAATTGGGAGATACGAGGCAACAAGAGGAGGAGTCCTGTTTTGGAAGAGGTAAGCTGACTTGCATTTGGTAGAGGATTTATTTCTATCTATTACTGATAAAACCCTGTCATTGAACAAAGTTAAAGCAAGCATTTGGAAGGTACCGAGCCTCTAAAAACTTCTTAATACTTCAAATGTGACAGCAGTGAAGTGCCCCCCCGCCACCGAGTGGCTTTTGCTTGTAAAGTAACTTTAATTTGCTGTTTTAACTTTTCACACCGCCGAGAAAATCACTGCTGAGTGTGGTTAAAGTGTGAACAAACTCTTAGGAGTTTCTTTCCATGTTTTTCATACTGTTACGTAATGTTGACATTTTCAGAGTAACGTTACGCTCCTGCTTAAAAACCCTGCAAAATTAGGATTTTGTCTCAGGAAAACCTTCTTGTGATATCTGGATTCATGTGTTCTGTGACATCAGGCTGATTTCCTTGTAGTTTCATCATTGCATACCAGATACAGAGAATTGATGACATTCCGGGCTGAATTCTTTGCATGTTTTTCCTTTACAGTTACAAATCATGGTTCTCCACTTGCACAGTTTCTGCAGGTTTTTTCTGTTTTTCATGGTGTATAAATCCTAAAAAGTTCTCAGGTGTTATGATCCAGGGTCACAGCTTGCAGGTGTAGTTATCCGATCGACTAAATTAGATTAACTTACTGGTAAATCCCTTACCGGTACACAGGACGAGAGTAGCAGTGTGTTTGCCTGTCTTTCACATCGCTGCAGTGTTGAATATGTCAGTATGAAAACGTCTATACACTGAAGTCCCAACAGGGGGATCAATATTAAATTAATACTCCATATGCAGGGTTTTATATGAATTCCTTTTCCTAGATTTAGTGAAAACTGTTGCAGTTATGTTAGGTGTAACAAGGCTTGTGATAAATGGGAAAATGCTATCTTGCTCCATGAAATTGCTCAGATTTTATCCATGTGTTCCTGTTCTTATTGCACAACAGTTTGTTTTTTATTTTGTTTCACAAAGTTTGACTTCAAAGTCCTAATGTGTTGCCTTATTTATTGTGTCATGAAGTAATATGATAAAACAGTAAGGGATGTCCTTACCAATTTTTTTAGGCATCCTTTTTTGTGTGTGTGTTGATGAAAGCTGATACTAAGTGCTGATCTTAATCAATTAACCATTACTTGTGTTTACTGACATATTAGAGCTGTTACACGGTTAGTTTGTTTCTAAAAATCACAAAAGTAGGAAGCAACTGATATTGATTTTTGAACATCCAATGCTTCAGACATCTATCACTCTGTGCTAAAACTAACAGCAGGCTCATCATGTTTGGACCATAGACTGTATATACTATGGACAACTTGGTTCCACCTACCGTCTGTACACAGATTTGAAGCCAAAAAGTTCTTGGTATTTCCGTGATTTTTCTTCATTTCCTGAAACCAGCATTGCGTAGTAGTGTTGTACGCATTCAATGGGAGAGTCGCTGCAATTACGCTCGACTCGAACAGCGTATCCCCCGGGTGAGCTACGCAATCCCTGAACGCCCATAGGCTGTACCAGGTGTCAATCATAGAAAACATGAACCCCCTAATAACTTTTAAAAACTGAGCTTCACACAAAAAAAAAGAGAACTTGAGCACAAACCAAACTTACTGTAACCACGTGTCAACACCGCAAGCAGGGGGGAGAAACATTTATGTTCTGTGTAATAGATTTCTAAAGTTTATCCACATCTCCATAAGCTTTGCTGGCGGAGGCGGGATTTATGACCTATACTGCATCCCGTCACCAGAGGGTGCTGTTCTCGGAGTGGCTTCACCCAACAAGGAGGCAGACGCGTCCATTCTATATACAGTCTATGGTTTGAAACCATCGTGTGTGTTGTCGCAAACTCTGCTGTTAAGTTCTGTTAGTCTTTCCTTGGTTGCATTAGTGAACTTGCAGTTTTCCTCTGCATGTTTAGTTTTTAGATGTTGTAAAAAAATAGTATTGAACAAAGCTCCACTACCCCCATGAAAACATTCCCAGCTGACAACTTTCGTGCAGTTTAAAACAGTTTCTGAACTATAATTCAGCTAACTGAAGGATTTTAGTCAGCAAAGTAGATGGCAGCTCAGCTCACAGCCCCCAAAGCACCCAAGAAATAGTGGAGAGAGACAGATTTTTTACGTGAGATTACTTTACTAAAAATTCTTTTCTGATTCATTTTGTGGTGCGTTTATTTGGAAGGGAGGAAACCTCGGTGGATGACTCAACACTGGTCAAAAAACCTTTTAACAACAACACTAAAAAGTCAGTTTTGTCTTTGAGGTTAGCAGAATGCCATGTGAACAACAATGCAGCTGAAAACAAAAGCACAGATATCCAGCCATTCCAATGTGACTCAGTTTGGTGTTTTCTAAACAATATTTAATATCATAACCCTTTAGGAAGCCCTGAAAATTTCCCATGTGCAGTCAGTGAACCCAAGAGCACACAGTTCAAGCCATATGTGATGTCTGTCAGTTGCATACCATGACCTATTTCCTGTTTTCACTGACGATTAATTTGCATATCTTGACCCTGCTTAAAGCTGATGCAGATGCCATGGCCACAGCCGAGGAATGGGAGTGACGTGACAGCCCTGGTCGCCTGTCAACATCATGTTTTTCCGCTGAAGTAGAGGCAGAACGCACAGAGAATGGACGAGTCAGTGTTGTTGGATTTACTTGAGTGCCCTGTTTGTCTGGAGCGCCTGGACGCCTCTGCAAAGGTCCTCCCCTGTCAGCACACCTTCTGCAGACGATGCCTCCAAGGCATTCTGGGCTCACGTGGAGAGCTGCGCTGCCCAGAGTGCCGTACGCTAGTGGAGTGTGCCGTGGATGAACTCCCCAGTAACATCCTTCTGGTGCGCTTGTTGGATGGCATCAAGCAGAGACCTCGCAGGGCTGGTCCTGGGGCCGGGGTCTGCACGAACGGTACATCTGGAGCTGTGGCCAGAGCGCACAGCAGCGGGAGCAGGGACCAGGGCACCCCAGGAGCGCAGCCCCAGCGAGCCCAGGCTAAGAGCACCCTTGTCCGGGTTAGTAAACTCACTGTGACTGACCATGGATCATTGAGCATGAATATGTGTTTCCCATTGTTAGGGTCAAGCTGAAACAAAACAGAGAAAATCTGTGTGGATTAAAAGCAGCATGTTGCATTACTGGCTCTCTAATCTTTCTGTGGATTAACGGTTATCATGGTGATCCCAAGCCAGCCAGTTGACTAGCAGCCCGACATTATAATGGCAGTGATTGAGAGCAGTCAATAGTTGAGCCAACAAATAAGTCTGCTCTCTGTGTGCTGACTGCAGCTGGGCTTTACTCTTAAGAAAGGTCCTCAGTTCTTACTTTGAGACAATGCTGCACGCCAAAGTCTTTCCCTTGAACTTGAAATCTCTGTTGTGCTGTGGCTTCTAAATGTACGTGAGAAAAGCAGGGTGGGACTACATGGTGGTTGTTTTATCTGCATTACAGAGAGGAGGAGTGGCAAAGTGTGGTTAGAGAAGCAGCAGAAAATGAGGCCATGTAGGAAGCCTTGTTTTAGAGTTTTATTGAAGCAGATGAAACAGATGATATTTTTACACAGGGACGTAAAAGACAAGAAATAACACCTTAGATTTCTTTTACAGTTTCTTTCTGTGAACCCACGGAAACACCGGTGTTATTTTAACCTGATTTTATGGAAAAGCATGGCAGGCTGAGGTGTTAGGGTTGTAAATATCCTGGCAAATCTTGCTGTAAAGTTTTGGGAACATTTGATGGACCTCTCTGGGAAAGTTAATATGAGCTTTTTTATTTTACCATTTATGCTGCTTTCCTTGAGCTGCTCAGACTTTTAGTTGATGTGAAGTAAAAGTGAGGTTGGAATGACCTGCAGCTGTGAGGTACAAAGTTATACTGATGCCTTTTCATGACTATCATGGTAGATAGAATTCAATATAATTACAATTAGTAAACATTTTGCAATACTCCTAGTAAATCGAAAGCATGTAATGTGATTTTACTGTTGCTGGGCTGCAAATTATGTACTTAAACTCAAGGAGAACTTTGTCAAAAACTCACTTTTGATGATTCGTACTAAATCTGATTAATGCGGCAGTTAGATAGACTAACCATGTCATGAAAACCTGGCTTATGCAAAATGTAAGGAAAAAAAAGAAGGTTTTGCAGCCCCTTTACCACCTGATAATAACTTTCCATAGAAGTCAAAACTGCATTGTATTGATTTGAAAGAAATTGCAAAGATGTGTATTCGTATTAGTATGCTATACCAGTTCCAGCCGATATCACTGGAAGAATAGGAGGATGTAACGCAAAGCAAGAGTTGCATTTACCAAGATAATTTCCGGGTTAACTCCAGGTTTTTCAGCACTATGAAGGTGTATGCCAAACACATACCCTGCTCCGAGGCAGGTTATGTTTAGGATCAGAGATCAGTCTGTCAAAACGCCACCCATTGGCTTTAACTCATTAAGAGGGGAAGAAGAGAAACACCATCAGGATGCTCTTCTGACCCACATAATGACACGCATGAAGAATATTCATAGAGTCATACACTCGTATTAATGAGAGATGTCTGTGTAGGTCATCCAGGTCATGGTTATCTTCATTGAAAGAGTAACTGGACATTTCTCCTCTCTTCCAAAAGGCTTCCTCAGTTCTGATTTGGTACAAATGTTAATAAAGAGTTAGTTATTACTACAGCTCCTTGACATCAGACTCTAACAGAGACTGAAGTAGGTTAACACGAGGTTCTTAAAGTCGTAGTGTAGATGTGAAATTACACAGGCTTGTTGTTTTGATTTGTTTTCATATTTAGTTTTGTTATCCCTGTAACACTCCAGGGCTGCAGCTGAAATATGAGTTATGTCTGCATCTGCCGCACACAGCACAAGAATCAGTCAATTAAAATCAAAGCCAAAAAATCCGTTTAGGAGAATAAATAGGAGTCATAACAGCCAAATCGAATAATGGAAAAGTGATATCATGAGTCTTAATTCGTGCATGACTCGTCAGCCGTTTTTCCGGTATTTTTCAAACACAGCTGTGTTGGTTGTAGCCTTGATTATGTGTTTAGCTTTTTTGTGTTAGTTTTGATATCACAGCTCGCCCTGGGTGCGTAAAATATCACAATGTGCTGCTGGCAGACTGGTTCAGTACAATTTGCTCTGTCGGGGTTAGTGAAGCCAGATAACCTAAAGATACTCAGGGTATGTGTAGACGCTGCTATTCATGCAATAATGTCTTTGTCATGCTTACTGAAGTGTTGAGGTCTGTTGTCAAACTTATGTGACTTTGGATCAGACTGTAAATGTGTGTAGAGATCACATCACACAGAGCAGGTAGAGAAACATCTGCATGGTAGCTGGTGTAGTCCTCCTCCAGTGATTTTGTCAGTAATTGCGCGAGCTTTTGATTGTCTCTGTTCAACTTTCTGCAGTTCTCGACTTTATTTCAACCAGCACTACAGCACTCAATATATCTGCATCTCCCTCAGTTCCCCCTCCAATCCTAACATGAGTCTAGTTCTGCTTGAGGTTTCTGCCTGTTAAAGGAAGTTCTTCCTCTCCACTGTAACTTTTTAAATGCTGCAGAGTGTTTGGGACAGAAATGGTCTGATCTTGAGAGGCGGGGCTCATGTCATGGTCTAGACCATGTAAAGCCTCTCGAGATAACATTTGTTGTGTATTGTTGCTATAAGAATACAGATTGATTATTAATACTAGATGTGGTCACTGCTGCTTTATTGTACTTAAGTATATGTTTGTCGTGACGATGACTTTCCAGGTGACTCCTTGTGTTTAAACTAAGGACTAGTCGCTCCTCTCTGAACATTTGTAGCACGTGTTTTGCAGGTTACAATCAGTACGATACGAGATCACGTGATACAATACGTTTATTGTCCCTTCGGGGAAACTTGTTTTGGACTCCGGTCTAACCCAATGCAATGAAAAAGAAAGCAACTTTAATCTGTTGTTTTTATCAGATAAAATTATATTGTCTGTTAGAGAGCCGATGATAAAACACTCCTAAAATCATCTGGTAATTAAGCAGAGAAGCGTGTTTCTAGCACCTCGACTCTCATTGTTGTGAGTTTCTTGATTAAAGGCAGTAATTCTATGCATGTTGTTTCAATATTTTCCTGTCTTAATCCTCCGTTCCATGCAGAATGTCATCACAAACACCTGAGAGAATAATAAAACAAGTCATTAACAGAAGCAAAGTCAAGATCAAATCATCTTTCCTCCTGGGATCATTATTTCTAGCAAGCTATAGATCTACACAAATTTAAAAGAAGAGAATATTTGTCTTGCCATCAATGTAGATTATTGTGCATTCAAAACCTTAATGTCAAGATGAAACACTTAAAACAGAAACCACACAGCCCCTCTTTAGTTTTTGCAGCACTCGTCTCCACACTGGGAGGTTGGCGGAGATGAAAAGATGTCAGGGTCTTGTGTAGAATTACTGGAATGTCAAAGAGCTGATAATGTGTCTGCTTGGCCATGCAGGTATGAAGATCTGAGACATCGCTGTAAGATCGCTACTGGGGGACCCGCCTCATTTACCACACTGGTATCATTTCACAGTATCCGTCTTGGTTTGAAAGCTGTTTGCGTTGTGGAATTTCCCTTGATTCTGAGGAGCCTGTTTGCTGGAGATAAAGAGGTGGACACTTGAAACTACCACATTCTTTCACCTCGCTCTTGTGTTTTCTAGGATTGACAGTTGATTGTAATCCGTCAGTGTAGGCGTGTAGGGTAAAATCCTCCCCCATGAAAGTGTTTTGTCTGAGTGTGTAATTGTAAAAAGCACTCAAAGCTGCTTCCTTAGTTTCTTACAATTTAGCAGAAAGCACAAATGGCGTCCCTCGTGTCTTTTCTTCACTCCTGAGGCGTTCTGCTAGTGACAGAGAACAAGAAAGGACACGGCTGTGCAGGTGTAACGTTTTTACAGCATAAAAGGCAGAGATCAAAGCTGTCACTGATTGCCGGTCTGATCTGTGCTCAGCGCTCTGTGGGGACTGAGCGCTTCACTGCCCCTGGGTGACACCCTCAAGTCCCACTTCTTTATTGTTCGTTGCCTGTCACCCTGTTTTTCAGGGGAATTTCGAGGTTTCAAGCAGCTCCTCTGGTGTCGTGCCCCCGGTTCAAGCTGAGCTCCACCTCACAATTCTTATACGACTGGGAGGGGAGGGAGGTGGGGACCGCCTGACAGATGCACAACAGGGTTTTGTCTCGAGCCCCCTCTGATCTCCACGACTGAGCGACACGTGTAGAGCGGCCAGCAGAGATTTTTTGTGTGTATGCAAGGCTACCAGTAAGAGAAGCTGATGAGTGTTAAGTGAAGGTGTCAGGACCAAAAGGGACAAATGTTGAGTGAGTCAGCTTTCTGCCCCCTCCTCTTACTATCTCCAGGGTTGCTGCAGTTGTTGTTTGACTCTGCTTGTTGGCATTTCTTTGATGAGGTAAATGAAAAAGGCTCGTCGTGATTGTGCTGTGGTTGTCTGGCCCTTCACAGTCAGGTCAGTGACTCACCTCCACACTGGTGCTCTGTTACATAGATGTTTTGTCTTCCTCTCTGCCTTGTTGACTCACATAACACAATATTTTGTTCACACACATTGAGAACAGATCGCTCAGTGGAAATTTTTGCATTAGAGCGGGTCTGGCTATTGAAGTGGTCTCCAAGCCAAAGGTCAGAGTTCAAGAGTCACAACTGTCAGGGGTTGGTACCAACCATAGAGGGGGGGAGAATTAAGATGTATTCACACATGCACAAAACTCCTGGAAAAAATGTTCAGAAACAGCTTAACATGGCAAGGGAGGCTACAATTACAACCCGACGTCTCACAGACTATCGATAAATATATATAAAAATTTAATGTAATGCACTTGTAATTTTGCTGCCAGCCAACGAGGTTAACAATGTTTTATTGTTTTGTCAATGCAAACAGAGGCAGCCTGTTGAGGGACACTAATTTCCACTGTTTGAATATCTACACAGGGACTCGGTATGATGCATTCAGGTTCTAGCCATGCCTTTATGTTTCATCATAAATGGTACTCTTAAACTCAAAAGGGCGTTTAAAAAGGCATTATTTGCACATTTAGTTTGATAGACCTGACAGCGCATCAGCTTCGACCCTTTCTCATAATGTAGATATTTAAGCTGCAATACGACTGATGAAGTTCACTCTAGTCAAAGCAAATCTTTTTATTTTTGTCTCATATGACTACATGAAGCTGTATTTTCTCTTCATTTGACCAAAAGTAGTAGGGCTGGGCAATAAACCGAAAATTTACTGTTACCGAAATTTACGACAATAACCAAAGTCATTTGGCCCATGTCAATATATTTGGTACCAAAAAAAGAAATAATTTAAAGTTGGTTTTGGATGTGTGTAGGTAGGCTATGGTCTCATGTCCCTTTAAGATGCTGTCCTACGTGGAAGATGTGACTCCACCCCATCCAGTCTGTAACAAAGAGGGAAAGACAGGTGAGGAAATGGAGGACGGTTCAAAAGTTGTAGCAGCTGGAGCGGCGTCTGAAGTAGACAAAGTTAATGTGGGAGGGGGTGAGCAGCTTGTGGAGTGGTTATCGTCCATTTATCATTATCGAGGTGAACTGCTCAATATATCGGGATATTGATTTGAGGCCATATTGCCCAGCCCTAAAAAGTATTGTAAGGCTTTGGAAAACCAGCCACCTTGAATTTTTACATCTGTATCGCTACAGAAATTTGAGAGAATTTCAAGAACACCATGTGCAGTGCTAACCTTGAATTTATCATTTTATAGCTCTTATTTTGTAGTTTTTTCTAATGAAAGTGTAAAAAACCTCCCATATACCTCAATCAAATTTGTGGAAGACAAATTGCTTTGATTTTTGCACAAACACAACTTTAATTGTGGACTAATGCTTTCTTCATGGGCTATAATTGGTAATAACAGCCCTTCTCAGTCTCAGCTGTCTAATAGATGTATGCATGTGTGTGTGTGTCTTTGTGTGTTTAGTTGATAGGAAATGAGACACTATTCTTTCCTCAGCTCTCGGGGATGTAATTAGGTCATTGTCTCCTCTTTAGTAATGAGAGCTTTATTTAAGGAACGTTTTCTCTCTCATTAAAGGCCTCTTAACGTTGATTCCCCATCCTACTGCTTTTAAATCCTCTACTCAGACATCATCTGAATAAAATCTGAACAATCAGAGAGTCGAGTGTTGCCTTTTCAGCCATCAGACATTTGAAACGTTTTCCCTGAGTTATTTTTAAATCAAAGTTGTTCTGTGTTTCGTCCAGTCTCTTTGTTCTTGATTTATTTCTCCAGAGAAGAAGAAGAATGTTGTTTATGACTTCCTCATGTCAAGGTATCTCATTAAAATTCCTCTGTACCTCCTTCATCTGAGGTCGATGAGTCACGCTGGCCCTCTTTGATGACATCATATTGTTGTTGAGGCCTTTCCTCTTGGCCGGCTGGCTGACCTCTGCCTGTGCGATACAACCCCATCATTACACCCGCACACTGCCCACACTCTGGCAAACACATACTTACTGCTTTCTACTGGGAACTTTTTCAGAGAGAGCTCGGGTCTGCTCATTCCTGCTCTCTCAACACACTCGCACTTTTCTCTCGCCTCCTCTCTATTTCCCACGGAGGTCTACAAGTAGCCATGACCTTCTGGTCAGTTAGTGTCAGTGGCTTTAAGAGCCACCTGTAATTTTCTCCTGTAAGACACTGACACACAGGCTGTATTTTTTTTCTCATATTCCTGCCATGTAGGCATACACCTCCTCCCCTCTTGCTGTCTGATCCAGGCTGGAGCCTGTTAAAGGTCTAATGAGATTAGAGTTTATTAGACAGTGAGTCGGCACTGCTCCCTGTTCTCCTCTTACTGCTGACTCTCATTCTGGAGAAACAAAACACTTGTTATTTAGCTAAGCTACCTGTGTGTCTGAGTCTCTGTGGCCGCCATGTGTATTTACACACTAATCTAATATGTCTTAAGTCAGCTTGTTTATTGTAGACAAGTGCAGTTCTTTCAGTCACAGATTGGTAGTTATGTTTTCAAGAGATTGCATAAAGTGTCCCAAAGCATGTCAGTCATGAAGGGTAATTTTATTAGAACATTTTGTTCTTGTCAAGAACTTTTAAATATGGAAAGTTACTTCAATTGTTGATATCCAACTATCCTGGGGTTGGGTCATGGTGATGACATGCTCGGCAAATCAGCCCAAACATTCCTCTCCCCGTCAATGTTTCCCAGCTGCTCCTTGGGTATCCTGAGATATTCCCCGACCAGGTGGGATGTGTAACTCCTCCAATAGGCTTGGGCACTACCAGCTCCACCCAGCTGTATGGAAGAGACCTGGCTGCAGACAAACATAGTTGAAAGTTGGATTTCTGCTTGGATCTCAGCGGTTAAAAGAAAAGTTGTTCTTTGTGTCGTTCTCACAATCTTTAAGAGTAACAAATAAAACATGGACTTTTTACATCTGCTGTCTGATACTTCCAATCACTGCCCAGAGCTCATAACCCTAGTCGTGGGTAAGAGCGTAGACTCAGGGCTACATCACGACCTTTGCCTTCAGTATTGAAGTGCTTGCATCTCTGCTGATCTCGCTGACAATATCGTCAATCTTGTGATCCTACACTCTAACAGGTCCACAAAAACCCTTCCTCTGTAGAATAAGCTGATACAGACAGTACAGCTTTCAAATCCAAGTAGTGAGATAGTTGGGGCAGGTATAAATGATTCACCGAAACAGCAACTGAACACCCCTTCCTTTCATTATGATGCACTTTTGGCTGTTTTCTTGTCTAGACCATTGTATAGTTCCTCCATTGTTGGACAGACCATAATCCGACCATTTGGTTTTAAATAGCCCAGGAGGAATACATTTAAATGTTAATTTTTCCACATGTGCTGCTCACACCTTTGTGGATCCTTTCTAAAAATAGAACATATTAAATGTTTGCTGTGATTTCTTGCAGCCATGACTGACTCTGACACAGTGAGGGAAAAGGATTTTGAATTAGAAGAGTGTGAGCATATGGACATTATTTACATTTCCAAGTGAGTCAAGCTGTTTGGTTTACATAAGAAATATAGTAATGGGAATTTAGTTTAATGATATTTTGGTTTCATCATGATGGAAAGCTGTGTGAAGTCGTCTTAAATGGTCTCTGATGTTTTTGCTTTTATTTAGGCCACCTTTAAAGTAGGAGATTCTGGGTCTTCTTTGCTTGTGAGACCGGTGCTTAGAAATATGAACATCTCTCTCTGTGGAGCTGGAGGATGTTGAGTACAGACGGTTGTGAATCAATTTATCCATTGATTTCCTGTCCCAGCCATCCTGCACAGGCTCCCTGTGGAGTTGAGCCGCTGGGTTAGAGGAGGGATACCTGGACAGCAGCCTTGAACAGGTTGGCAGTCAGTCACTCTACAACATACATAAACACATTCATCATCACTTTCACGCCCATTTGCAATCCTCACATGCCTTCCAATTCAAATCATGCTTTGGAAAACACACAGGGAATGAGCAAGTGGCCACTCACGCAGTGGAAAATTACCGTCCCCCATGTGTGGGTTTCCATAATTCCCAGGAGAGAAGTTCAAAAGACCAGATCATGTGATTAAGGTGCAGCCACAGCCTCCTCATTGTGGTGAGACACTGCTCCCCCAGTAAAGGGTGTGTGCCTTTTCTTTGTCTTTGTGAACACTGTCCAGACTCTCAGAGGAAAGGGTTAACTTGTTGAGCCTAATCTCTTTTTAACCTCTTTCTCCCAGACAGAGGAGGATGTTTTGTGTAAGTGTGTCTCTGAGGAATGCCATGAGTATTTGCAGGTCACTGTTTCGACTCCAAACATTATGCCTGTCCTGTCTTGTCTTACTTGCCAGCTCACGTTCACACTCTTCACCTAGCCTACTTTGAGTGTCATGTATTTATGTGTACTTGGTGATATCCTTGTTGTCAGACATAAAAAACTGTTCTAGAGTTTCTGGAAAAATTGGTCATCTGTGAGTACGTGTCTGTCACACTCATTAAGTCTTGAGTTTCGATGATGATCCTGCATGCGGTGACGTGTCTGTGCACCTGAAAGCCCCTGGGCGGACTCAGCTGTAGCAGTCCTATCTTGTTGCAAGACCTCTTTTCAGGATCATTCAGAGAATTACCCATGTGGCCAACATTTTCAGCACGGTTTGGACTGTCAAGTGATCCGATAATTACATTTAATCTCATTTGTAGTTATTGTAACAAAGAAGTGTTACAGTTTATTATTTCTGGTGTTTTTTTTTTACTCTGAATTGTGGGTGGTCCTCCGCTCTGAAAATGCCACATTTGTCATTAGCCCCCCTGCTTCCTCTGTCCATATTTCATCTCCTGCCAAGTCTGTCAGTATGACAATAGTAAGTGAGGATGCCATGACCTTTTTACCACCTCTGTCACACCTGCAGGAGCCATTGAATCCTTTCTGTAGCTCTACCTTTTTTACGTGTGGTCCACCGTTCCCGGGGAAAAAGTGTTATAGAGAGCACTTTAAACATACTACCCAGCAGGTTTGGGCAATTAATCAGATTTCAGTTTTAAGCGTGATTATTATGATCAATGATGATTCAGTCATGATGTTACACTTGTTTGGTCCTTAAAGATGAATTCACACTCCCTCCTTTTCTTTTTTGTGTGCTCTACCCCTCCACTCAAACAGCTCTCACTTTTACTTTATCATTAAGAGCTCAGATCAATGTGCAGCAAGGATTGGGAACAAGAGGAGGTATCTCCAACATGTTGTGCAGCAGTTGTACGAAGTATCGGGTGGAGAGAGGAGAGCAGGGAGAGGAGCGGGGGAGGATGGTGTCTGTCTGTTTAAATAGATGCTATCATTTCCATGTGGGGTGCATACTGTTTATACCTTTGTCATGTCTTAGCCACGCAACAATAATTTTCTGCTTTATTGTTTTTTTCTAAGAATTACAAGTTTTTATGTTTAAGAAAATTAAAGCTGTGCGTGTGTGAAATGCATATGTCCAATCATGAGTCATCTCTTTTTATGAATTATGATCTCAGTATTAGTCAAAATAATGTTGAAATAATAAATTTTTTTTTACATGTTATAACAGCCCCACTACCTAACTAAACATAAAGTACTGTATTCACACGTGCACTGCACACACAATTTTTGTGGTAAGCAGCATGTGTAAATCCAAACAGGTCATTTTTTTTGTATTTTTTCCTATTAACTCCTTTGTGAAATTTTTGCAAGAAGTCAGGTGTGAGCTAATGTGGGCGCAGAAAAAAATTAGAAGAATTTACCTCGGACTGTCTGCAGGCTACTCTGATGATGATAATGTCATGTGACTAGGGTGTGATGGGTGCAATCTTCATGCACATAATGAGGCAGCTCTGCACAGCTTTGTGCTCGCAAGTATGTTCTTTTCCACCTATTTGTTAATACTACATTGAAAATTTGTATTGGTATGAAGGCAGATTACTGTCATTGCACTTTGCTTCTCTTGGATAACTCATTAACATTACATGGTGGCTACCGCAACGTCCATTGTACATCATGACCTCCCCCTGTTGGGCAGCAAAAACTTGAAAACAAAAGATTTGTGAATGACAACTTGGAAAAATTTCTGAGGCAAGCTGTCCTGAAATGTACCAGGAATATTTTTGGGGTGTGCATTTTTGAAAAATGCTAACATCGCGAGCTAAAGAAACATCGTTTTTATTTGAAGTAATTTTATAGATTCAATCTGTTATTGGATTCATACTTTAAGAATATATTTATTCCTTTATTTCTGAATTTAGTTTGCATTTGCAAGTTACACATTTTATTACTGCAGTTGCTTATATTTTTGAGTAACACGTTTATTATGGTCTTTCTTGTTTCAGTCGGTCATAATTTTGTCTTTTGCTGTCGGTTTCTGTTTTAATTTCATTTCTGTTTGGTCATTTGTGCAGTATTTTGGGCTGGTTGTGTTTATGAAACAAACCGTATAAATTAAGTCAAGCTGAGTATTTCACACCTGTTATTCCACTTACTTTTTGGTGTCAACTTGTGCACCAGAATTGGTGTTAAGTGTTGACACCAAAAAGTTTCCCAAATGCCATGAGAGGAATTTATTAGCTTGACTGATTGTTTTGACAGCTGTTTGCCAACATGTGTCTCATTGTGTCCCCCCTTTATTCCCAAGATGGCCCTCATACCTGCCTGTCCTGAACAGAGCAGTTTGACCTCTCACCCTGTGTTGTGATTGGTGGAGCAGGAGTGGTCATCCATGGTAGTTTGACTGCTGGCATCTTAAGTGTTCAGTTCCCATCCCTTAGGCAGAATCAGGGTTTGTTAGGAGTTTAGTTTTTAGTTGTTTGACCTTTGGCCTGAAGCCCTGTAACTGAGTCTTGGTGCATCTTTAAGCAGCAGGTGACGGCCTCTGGCCCACCTAGCTGCACCAGAAATGTGTTGGTCCAGACCTCCTTCTGAGATTAATGATTCCACCTTTTACCCTCAAATCTCTCGCCTTTCTTCTGTAAGCTGGTTGTGTTTGCTCTTCTGCTCTAAGCGGAGAAGTTTCCTGTTTTTCTTCGAGGCCCAGAGTAGCAGTTAATCTGCATTTGTCCCCTGAGTGACATCTTTGTCCCAGCTGTGAGAGGGTACTGGGTTTGCAGTACAAAGTCAAGTCCATTACATACTGTAATTCAGAGCAGCTATGTTTATTTTTGTGTATTACTGCCGAGCCAAGTTTCAAAGGGGCAAGAAATCTGTGACGACTTTGTCCAGACTGAGTTTATATTTTATACCTTAATTCCTTTATGTCCGCCTTGATTCGCTGATCTTTGTCTCATGATTCAGGAACATTAAGTCATCAGTGTGTTATTTTGTGGCTAAAGGAAAACAATTTTATGCTTCGGTAAGAAATTATTAAAAGCTGAATACATTTGATTAAGAAAAAGTCCACTATTTTTTAATCAAAGACAGTGTTCAGACTGTCATGAAAAAACTCACAGCATAAGTTTGAGTCTTTGGCTCTCACTTTGGTTGAATCGTCACTTTTAGTGTCAAATTCCACAGGGTTTTTTTTTTTTTTTTTTTTTTTTGTGTGTGTGTGTGTGTGTGTGTCTGTGTCTTTACGACCAGCTGGCAGTTGGTAGCTGACTTTGCAACAAGTTGATTGTCCGTCAGTCGACACAAATCTAGTGCCTCAAATTGTAAAAGCTGCCATTAGTGACAAGACAACCTGAATCGAATCTTTGGTTCCAGCAATTCAGCCTTTGGTCATCACAGTTTGGTCATAAAGGGAAATCATAAGTGTTAGCTGGAAGCTGAGTGCGATAAATAGCAAGTTGTTTTTATTTTTAGACTTAGTGTGGGTTTGAAATCCTGGGATATTT
The DNA here is from genome assembly GCA_962446985.1 of Xyrichtys novacula. NCBI lineage: Eukaryota > Metazoa > Chordata > Actinopteri > Labriformes > Labridae > Xyrichtys > Xyrichtys novacula. The sequence continues at coordinate 11,961,728 of OY660870.1, forward strand.
CCAAGTGACCAGATTTCAAGTTGTTCAAACTGTACTTAGATTTTCCCCTTGCTGGAAAGGCAATTGATACTAAAACTCTTGCTGTGTGACAATTGGATCAAATCACAAGAATGGACAAGAAAAAGGCAACGTATCATCAGCTGATTAAAACTAAAACTAATTTGGTGATGCGTTGCTACATCTTGAACAACCCACAGTGTTCAGAGTCATATCTTTGTCAATTGTAGTTTTATTTTTAGAGAAAAACAAAACTCTAAATATTTTAAAGCCAGTTTCTGTTAAAAAAAAAAAGAGAAAAAAACCTACAAGTTTTCAAGCCTTTGTCACCCAGCCCTAAACAAAACTCTTGGTCAAGATTGTTGAACACCACATTATAGAGTATTCTGGTTAGCAGTGCCAGATTGGTTTCAGAGTTTGGCTAACATTAGCGAAACTCGCACCAGCAGCCCTCCTTGCAGGTTACTGTCCACATGCCCCTGTTTTTTACTCATTGACACATGACTCTACATTTCAGATCAAAAAGCTGAAAATCCAGGCTATTTTCTAAATGTCATTTGCCATCTGTACTTGTTTATATCCAGGTGGTAGAGCATAATTGCAGCCTGGAATAATCCTATGTCTAGCATTTCAGTCCTTCATTAACAAAAACAATTAATAATCCCTTCAATCAAAGATAACAGTACAATGTGCGCAATGATAATGAAACACATTATATTGTGGGTAAAGCCTTATTTAAAAAAAAAAAAAATGCAGCCATGTTCCCAAACTGAGGTGGCAGCATCAAACCCGAAGTGATGTTGGTCGTAACATCTTTTCTGCAAAAATGTGGATTTCTGTATTTCAACCATCTCTTCCACCTTTGTTATCAAATTCTGAGAATCCTTGAGTTTATTCTTGATTGTGAAAATCATTGAGCCCTCGTTGAGTTTCCTAAGTGTCCAAACCATTGGTGCCAAAATACCCTTGAATGAAATTTTTTTAATGATTTTTCAGTTTAAAGTGAACGATTGGATCAAGGTTCTTCAGTATCAGAAGGACTTTTTGTTCCAGTCTCTGAAATAGTAAAGAGAAAAGCTCGACCGATTTTTGGATTTTTTCTTTGAATAGAGAATTGAATAAACATCTTGCATCTTGAAATACAAAAATGACAAATGTATTTGACTCCTCTCACACAGGAGTTTGGTAAGTGAATGATCTGTAATCTATCTGGTTTACTTTTGAAATACCCTGTCAGTCAAACTTGTGCTCTCAGCTCCTACACGTGTGGGGTCTCTGTCTGACAGGTTGTGATTAATTACTGATGTGGGCTTGAATGGGGGAGAGATCTGACAAAGGCCGGGGGTCTGGGCTTTCATTCATGATATGTCATCTGCACAGACGTCCCACGACAAGCACTGACTGGCGGATCACAGTCACGCTCCCATCCCATAATAAGTGACTGTAGGAAAATGTACTTTGAGCCTTGTTATTTGACACAAAAACATGCCAAACCCTCTGCCAGTGTACGGCCTGACTAAGCCGGGTCAATGTTTGTTTGAATGACTCACAGACTGATTTCAGATCTGTGTGAGCCCCCATAAAGCTCACACCCACAAAACACAGGTGTGTAGTGTGTACACAAACAGATCTGTGCCAGTACTATGATGAAATGTCTCGGCAGATCTCAGCCAACCAGCGTGTGTTTATATTCTTCCTAGTGGGAAGGTGTGATCTTCATGCTTGTTATGTCAAGGAGAGCTCCAACAGCTATCAGGTTTATTGACACCCTGATTAGTTTTCAAGCATCCGTCTCTCCTTCCTCCCAGAGTTTACTCTGTTCTGAGTAACCACGGTAACCTGGGATGTTTGCAGTGAGTCTGCACCGGCAAAGCTGTCTACTTGTCAAATGTCTCAAGTCCTGTAAGACCAGCCAGTGTGTTTACCTCTTCATGGCTAGGTTGACTATGACCAGCTAATGTCAAGAGATACATGAGAAGTAGGCTAGCATGCGTTGAGGAAATGTGCAGAATTCAGTTAAATGTTTTGGGGACAATATATAAAGACAAATGAAGAAAGTGTTTAGTTTCTAAAGCTGTGTCCCAACTCAAGGGCTTTTCCTTTCAAAAGATGTAGACTCCAAAAGGATGCATCTCTTGTAGCAAGCATAGACGACTGAAGTCGAACAAGGATGCTGTGATAAAAGTGCTGTTGAAATGTGTCTGTCAAAGGATGCAGCCCCTGAGCTGAGAAACAGATAATGTCTTCTGCTGTTTAACATGTATTTTAAAGCTCATGTTTGTCACATACCAAAGAAATGACTAGGGCTGCAACGATTAGTCGACGTTATCGATTACGTCGACATGACAAATTCATCGACACGAAAACGAAGGGTTGACGCGTCGTGTTATTGTTGTTAAGAATCACATGCCGGCGCCTCACGCTAATCTATAACTGCAGTGCACTACAGGATATGCTGGGGGCAGTAGCGCACGCTGTTTACATCCCGCGAGCACACACAGAAGAAGAGTGCACACGTTATGGCAGAACAAACTGAAAAAGACGCTCCAAAACTCCGACCCAAAACTTCAAAAGTTTGGGAACATTTTACGGAGAACAAACCAAAAAAACATGTTGATCAAAGCTCAGCTTTCCTACCATGGCAGCACCACGGTGATGCATGAGCACCTGAAACGCCGACACCCCGGAAATAGGTGTTTATAAATAAAGAAGATAGTGATTAATCGGACGACTAGTCGATAGATTAGTCGACAAAAAAATAATCATTAGTTGCAGCACTAGAAATGACCCAAGAAATGGCTCTACTTTTTTTTTTTTTTTTTCTACATTAGTTATTCCATGATCAACCCTTTTCCATCACTTAATTGGTCTGTGTGTGAATATGGCCCATGTAACCACTGGTTAGTCTGATAGGCCATACTAGAGCTGGGTGATATGGCCAAAAGTGCTGCCTGGATAAAGTTTCTTTTAAATTAAGAGGCCGATTTTCACCCCAAAATGAAATTTGGTGAATCCAGCCAGTTAATTAGCTCCTATCTGGAGTCTGGCTCTCTTATAAACTTCATGAATACTTTATTTTCAACAGTGCTAATAGGAATCAGTTATTTTGCAGTATACTATGCAAATACACTTATGTTCTGTCTCTTCTATTTTTTTAATTCCTATTTTTTTGTAAGGTTACTTTGGACTGTCCGTTCTTGCCCATGGTGTGTTCCAGTGAGTAATATAGTTTAAAACAATGGAAAAGATGGAAAGAGTTTGTGGTGTTGCCTGTCCTAGCTGTCAATTTGTCAAACTGTAAGTTGACCAGGACAAACTAGGACAACGGTTTTTGTCCTGGTTTGAGCTAGTTGGCATTACATTTTCTTCAGTGAGCCTGCCTCTAATTATGACCGTGTTTACAACCTGCTTCAAATATCTGTAAGTTTGCCTTTCTCTATCCCTGCAACATGATTAGCTTTAGTTTATCTCCTAGTTCTCTCTGGCAACTAGGTGGTTTAATCAAATTCTAATCAAACATTTGTTTTATTTCTGTTGAGAAAAATTATATGATGATAATTATTTATGTTATTGCCCAGCCCTAGGACACATACTGTTTTCATACACTCTTTTAGGTTGTGTTCATCATGTGCGTTCATAATGTAGCACTACAAAGTAAAATCAATCATTCATCAATGGACAACCTCCTAATCATTCCTACGCTACATAAAACAATAACTGGCCTGAGGTGGTTTTGACTCTTCCATATCATGTGGAGTTAAAACCAAACTATCTTCCAAAGCATCACTCTGAGGGCTTTTTAAAAGAGGACTGACTCATCTAGTTAAAATGAGGAACTGCTCTGACAGTGCTGTCTTACAGTAGTCTATCATCTGAATGGGGCCCTAATTTTTGCTTATTATCCTGCGGCAGAAGAACTGGTTGGTCTTATTTCAGGCTTTTGCTGCAAAAAAATGTGTCTGCAATAAAAGCTTCTTTTATTGGTCTATTGGCAAAGCATTACAGAGAACAGGTGGAAATGAGGAGAGTGAGCAGTTTTTTCTTTGTTTTATTTACCTTTTTTGTCCCCCAAAGGCAAAACACCTACGTCATTCAAACCCCTCTATCAGACATACTCATAAGGATAAGAAATGGTTTTATTACACCGATTAGTGCGTACTATCTTGCTGATAGGGTTGGCAAATGCTGCTTTATCATAACAACAGACTGTACTTTCCCTTTTTTGACTTAAAACAACAGCCATCTGCTGGTAGGGAGAGATACAACAAGGCACATAAGGTACATTCTCTTTGAGAATGGGCTGCAGACTTTGTGCTGCATTCAAGTGCAATTTCTTGGCCAAGGCACAAGCAATATAATTTAATGCAACAGTCAGCCTTCATCACATCTGTTTCTGGAAGTCATTTAGTTGTGTCCAGGTTTTATGGACCCACTTTAGTAAAGGAACAAGAAACTGAAAAACTTTGGGTCCAACAGCTCCCAAGATACTCATCTTTCTGCTTCCCTACAGTACCTCAAACCTTACTTGGCATTCAGCAGAGGTAAAGGAAGCTAGCAGCTACATGTTACATCTGGGCTGAGTCGAGGGTGGAATGGACAAACACACTTGGACACTTTTCTTAAGGAAGTGAAAAATGGTCAGTGCTGGGCTTCTTCTTCTTCAGTCTGAGAACAGATGCAGTGTTTGTGCCTTGGCCTTTGGCCAGCGCTGTGTCAATATCCTGGCTCTGTTTGTCCACTGTAGAGGCGTTACAGACACTGGCCAAGGAAAGCAAATCTTCTACTGTTGCCCACCAGTCTGACGCGCAACACTGGACAATTGAAAGATAAGACAACAAGTGAGAAAGTCCGACATTTAGTAACAGGAAGAAGACATCTCAAAGCTGCTGTTCAAGGAACAGTATTGGAGTTATCTTGTTGAATTTCCCCTTGGCTTGCATCTTTCTGCTCCAATCGAAGTCGGCCTGAGCAGAGCAGAGCAGAGCAGGTGGCTCACCCTGAAAGACTAAGAGGAACAAAAGGCCACAGACACTGCACGCTTTCACTCGCACTGTGGAGAGTAATGTGAGGAAATGCTTAGTATTCAGCTCATATTGACTGGTACTCAATACACAGATACTGTGACATTTGTGAACTAATCCCTCTGTAGCTTGGATACAGACTCACTTCCTCTGTGTTTCTCCTCTTAGCTCTGATGGTTTATTAGATACCTGATATCCAGGATGCCTCTGATTTTACGCTCTGAATGCTGAGTTAAGCTGTGGCTTTTACTCAAACAGGGAAAACAACTTACTTGGGCTTACTTTAGCCCAAATCCTATCATTGCTGGTATTAAAGAATGCAGTGTTGTGTCTTGCTGCCTGGGTATACTTAATTTTTACATTTCAAACTTGTCTTTAAGGCCTTAGTCTCAATTTGATACAGAAACCTCTTTGTGGTCTTCAAAAACAAAACGGACCTTTTCTTCATAAGTTAGTAAACTAAGATAAAGTCCCATATAGTCTATTTAACAGATGTAAAGAGAAATATTTTAAGTCATTTTTGTTTTAATGTTGATAATTTTGGCGTATAGTTCTTGAAAGTCAGAACTCCAGCATCTCATTTTTTAAGAATATCCTCCAAGATCAATGAAAACACTTTTTAAAATATAGTAAGGCTGAAATTCAGAAAAGTGACTTTGTTTGTACACCCATTACCTCATTAGACTTCAGTAAGACCAATCGCTGCTTCAATAAGGCAGGCTTAGGGCTGATCAGCCTTTAGCTCTACCAGCAGCGTCTGTCTGGTCTGTGTTTCGGGGTATGTGTTTCTTATTTTACTCTTGAATAATATCCCACAGAATTTCCCTCTAGTTCAGGTCAGGTGGTGGCCAGCCAATCAAGGACAGCCGCGGCAAACCATTGTGGCGTTGTGGGCAGGTGCCAAATCCTTCTGGAAAAGGAGATCTGCATCTCCATAAAGCTACACAACCCAAACTTTGCTAGATATGCTTTTTTTTACCCTTTGAGCAATACGCCATAATTGTCAAAATGAAAATAGAGTTGGAACAAAAATGCAATTTCTCTACAACCCAATATAGATACTTCTAAAAGATTCCAAATTCACTGTTTGTAAAAGTGCTAAATAAAGTAATCAGATTAAAATGTGCATGCAGATGAACAAAGTGTTTAATTTAAACGAACTGTGTCATGTGTGAAGAGTTGTCTTGGCTGTCTAATGTGCTGAAAATAGGCAATAGTAATACTGTTCCTCTTGATGCTGTTTCTGCAACAGTTTGTTAAAAATGCAGGAAAAAGGAAACACTGCTATCACTGTATACCTCCATGTTGCTCTTCACTTGCCACTTGCTTTGCACCAGAAATTTGGCTCTATTCCTCTCTCACATTCATGACTTTGGGTTTCTTTTTTTTTTTTGTTTGTTTAGTGTTGATTCTTTTTCATTGTTCAATCATCCTGAAGCTCGACAACCCTGAGTTTTTTTCAAGCCCCTAGCTAAAAAAAATGTGTCAGCTGCAGATCAGTTTGCTGTCTAATTATAAGCAACATTGAAAACATTGAAAAGTGGAAACCTATAGTGTCATATGTGGCAGACATGTTCAGTGGAGATAATTTAACCCCAATCCGGAAGAAACCATTGGGATGAGTGTTAACATGGACATCTGAATGTGAAATATTATGAACTCCCCAATTAACAGAAATGACTTTTCCTTTACTGAGCTGGATTGGCCTAGTTTCTTCAGATTGATGCATTTTTGGCCATTTTTATTCTGATCAGGCTTTGATTGTGAGAGCTCTGAGTAAGCACAGATCATGATAGATAGTGAAAAAGTGACCGGGGAAGATTCACCTCAAGAGTGTACATCACACATACACACAGGATAGTATTATCATCCAAATAATGTGTGCCCCTTTATCAGTGATGGGACTGGGATCATAATAACTGGTAAAGACACAGAATTAAGCCTCTCTAACTAGAGTTAGAGTGACGGAGAAGAACCCTCTTTTCAGACTCAGGATGTTGTGAGAGTTTGTGAACAGACCTGTTTACACCATAGCCTCCGTTTTTTGGGGCTGTTTTCGTGGTTGAGAAGGTTTCTACCAGAAGGTTTTCTTCTGTGTTTGTTATTGAAGAAGTTTGCCCTTGGAGCCAAAATATCTGCAGACTTCTTTTCCTCTCTAAAAAAAAGGATCCTGTGGCTACAACTTATAAAATCAATAAAAAATGCAGCCTCCCCCTAAACTTCTAAGTTTTTTTTGACACTTTCTGGCTCCATCCCAAGCGCCTGCTAACTTCAGCATAGCTTTTTTCCCCGTTTTACTTCCAGACCTCCATCAAAAGATACAGATTAAAAGGACAAAGCTCAAAAAATAAAGTCTTGTCTGAATGTCTGAGCCACAAAACCATATCTTAAGTTCAGGTTGAGGCCAACAAGCCTCTCTTCCTGTCTCTGTCTCATTTTCTCTTCAGTCTTTTGATCTCACACTGTTTCTCTCCCCTCCTCGTTCTACTTTGCTTCCTCGCTCTCCCTCTGACGGCTCTGAAATGTGAGTGGGCTCCTGTGAGAACTGTTGTTAAGCCAAGTGTGTATGAACTGGCACAGAGTTTAAGAGTTGTTCTTTCACTCTTTTTGTCAGACAAGCTGACTGGGTGATCCCAGGGCCACCCAGAACCAGCCTTCACCCTTCATATGGGGCCAGCCAGGTAAAGAAAACCAGCCCGTACACATTGAGGGATGTGCCAGCTCATGTGCAGGTGGTTTCGTGCAATTGAATTTTTACAGTAGAGCCTAGACATACACTAAAACAACCGGAGCTTCATGAAAACCGCATGTGTGACAACCCTCAAGTGTGTTCATATGCTGTGCCATAAATCCATACCGCCTTCCTGCAGGAAAGCTTTCCTTCTGATGATTAATCTATAGCTTACTAAGTGCACTCAGCTCAGAAACGTCTTGATCATACGACCATGTGTCAGATGTTTTTATAGACCCACCACCACCTTGAGACAATGTTGGTCCTGGTTTTCTGCACATGGCAGCCGTATGGGGTCTGCGATCAAAACCATTTTTCTCAGAGTTTGCACAGTCTAGCAGAAAGATTCCCATGAGCCCCCAGGCTGCACCTACGAGGTCGAGATCTGGCATTAAAACTGGGGTCAGTGAGTGAGTGGTTAGCCTCAGATGTGTTTTGTAACTAGCACTCAGGGATGCTGAGGATATTGTCTCTTTGAGTACCTCCATTAGAGGTTTTGTCAGGGGAGTTTGAGTTTCTCTACCACCCTGCTGTTGTCTTACTCTTCTTGTTTGTATTTTGTATTTTCTTCTTTTTTGTAAAAGGATTGATTTTTGCCAAAATAGTACATCTATATTTGATGACATTTTCTCAAATGCGCTGTTCTCAGTTGTCCAAAGGGTACAAACATAAAAACACAAAGACGTGACTCAGTCTGTGGAAACCAAAATGAAAAGGAAAGACCGAACTTTCACCCCCTGATGCTGAAATAATGCTGTCACACAGGGACCTTCAGATTAGAAGAGCAGCTCTCGTCACAGCAGTCTCATGACACAGTTTACTCATCTGGAGCTGTTGTCTCACTCTCTGTCTGAGACAAAAGAAAAACTCCCATTCTCTAGTTTCTATGGAAACTCTACTCGGGGGCACTTTTGGGGGGGCTATTTATGGTCTCCTGACAGTGTTGTGAATCTTTGGAGGGAAAGGCATTAAGAATCCAGCCATTAGTTTGTTCTGAGGGAGCAACCACCCTTAGTTAATGGGCTATCACCTCAAACAGTAACTGTCGATTTGGGGAATAGACTTATTTGCTTTCTTGCTGTGAAGTTAGTAAGACAATCAACACTGCTGGCATGTTTTTTTGTCCTGAAACAGAAGGCTACAACAGAAAACATAGCTTAGCATTAACACTGAAAACTCAGGAGTGGCAACAAATGTGCCAAAATCAAACTTAACTCCTATCAAGTTGAGGTTCTGCTGTGGCACAGCTGGTGGAGCAAGTGATCTATGTATAGAAACTATCCTTATTGCCCTTGTAAAATCCTGACGTTATCTTATGTGTCTTTCTCTCATTCTCCCCTTATTTTCTTTCTCTTGGACTGTCCTCTCCAACATCGACTGGAAAAGCCCCAAATCATCCTATTTTTCATCCACTGTGAAAGCTTTATGACTCAGATTTGTTTTCTTTCACGGAAATGAAAAGCAGACGATCATAAGAACATTTAGACCTTTACTGCCACTTGTGAAAAGTGTACGATCTGTGATTAACATTTCAGCAAGAAAAGCCAAAATGTCTGGTGAAGCTGCATGACATTGTGATGCTTTTTTCCCCTTTCTGCAGTATATGTTGTGAAAATACAGTCATTAATACCAGTGCATTTTAAGTGCTTAGAAACAATTAAATCCTTAACAAAACAATTATTATCACTATTCATAATTAAGATCTCTGAATCTATTTTCTGCTGTCAAATTAAATCTCCCTCCCACTCATGTCACACAGTTTTCAGCTCTCTGACTGCAGCATGTAGAAATAGACACAACAAGAAGAAGAGATTATAGGAACAACACATCTACATCAACTTGACTCATAAAAACAATTGACTCACTGACAAAATCTGTCGTTTCTGTCAGTGTTATAAATGAATCTGCATAATGAGAATGGAAACTGAGTGATGTTCATGCACTGCAGGTAATTTTCAACAGACGTTTTTTGATGTTTATTGAAGAAGTGGTGGCAGCTTGACATCTTCAAGTCATATGACTGATATTGCTTGTCCTGTGATGGGACTATCATGTCACACACTTGTAATGTCCTTTGATAAATCATTCTGCACTAATTTTGGGGTATCGGTTCAGCTTCTCGAAGAGGCTGGAGGCTGGATGAACTCTCAGCCTTGACCTTAAGCTGCATCTAACCCCCTTTTCTCCGTCCTCAGCTGTCATGTCTGATAAAAGCATAAACAAGGATTTAAAAATAACTTTCAGAAATAGGAAAGTCGTCAAAGTAACCGGAAACTAGAAGCTTGTTGTACATTTGAGAATATTGTGCTGTGCGATCAGGGCTTTTTCAGTCTAATATTTTTTTCTGAACTACTTTGTAAATGAATGAAATAAGTGTTGTACAAGTTAGAAATGTTATATTTGGACATTACAGTGATGAATTGCCGTAATTTTAAAGAAATTAATACCATTTGCTGAAAAGAGAAACATTAGTGTTAGATGAAATGTTGAGCCAAAGACATTTTTATTAATCCTAAAATGTTGCCATGTTTTTCATTGGTGCTCTCTCCACTGTGCAAACAGAAAAAAGCAGTAAACATAATGAACGAGCAAGAATCAGCTTCAATAAAAATCTAAGCAACACTCGGCTTTTGTGAAGTGGGAATTATTTATTGACTTGACCACAGTTTGTAGGGAGAGAGCGAGGCAGTAAACCGTTCAGGCTTTCCAAGAGCTTTACTGTATGACAACTCTCTGTGCTTGTTTGTTTCACTCACTACATGGCAAATGAGGTCCCACACATTAGTCCACACTCTCAGAAACACTGTGAGCAGTCTGGAGGCCAGATGGAGGCTTGGATCACATGTGAGAGGAACAGGAAGTTTTCAGAAACCCTCCAAATTCTCCTCCTGTTCTTCCTCGTGTTTTGCCATGTTGCTAGGTTTGGTAAAAGCGTCTCTTAGATGGCCGAGGAGCGGGATTCCCCAAAAGTTGTTTGTTTGAATAACCAGCTTGGAAAGTTGTGAATCAACTTGTAGTTTGTTTTTGAAGCTAACTTCACCACTAGATTTTTTTAGCTGTGTCATTGTGTAGAGAATGTGGCAGCTGAAAAAAGCTGAAAAATGAGTTATAACCGTCATTTTTATTGCTTTGGTTATGAAGTTTTTACTGGACTCTTTTTAGCTGATTATTCTTTCAGGTATTTGGGGGCGGCCCAGAGCAATAAAATACTAACACAAACCTTATCCACTAAAACACATCAAAAGGACCTTGGAAAAACAGTCAGTTATTCGTAAGAGAGTAGAGGCAGTATTAGAAGTGAGATTATCAGTGACAAGGTAAGTTATTTTCTGTATTAGGTTGAATTTCCAATGAAAAAAAAAAGTCAATATTCGCCACTTTAAAGTGTCTGTTTAGAGCTCTGTGGGTCAAGTTAGAACATTGACTGTATATAGAATGGACGCCATCTGCCTCCTCACTGGGTGAAGCCACCCCGAGAACAGCACCCTCTGGTGACGGGCTGCAGTATAGGTCATAAATCTCGCCTCCTCCAGCAATCCCTATGGAGATGTGGACAAACTTTGGAAATGAATTACACAGAATATATATATTTTTTTCCCTCCTGCTTGCGATGTTGACATGTAGTTATTGTAAGACTGGTTTGGGCTCAAGTCCTCTTTTTTTCTATGCAGCTCAATTTTTAAAAGTTATGAGGGGGTTCATGTTTTCTATTATTGACACCTGTTACAGCCTTTTGGTGTACAAAGAGTGCGTAGCTCGCCCGGGGTACACGCTGTTTGAGCCAAGTGTCATCACAGCGACTCTCGGCGACTCTTCCGCTGAATGCATACAACGCTACTTCCTGGTTCCAGGAAGTAGAGAAAATCCTGGAAATACAGAGAGCAATTCGGCTTCAGATTGGTATAATGACGAAGATGGTGCCAAGTTGTCTTTAGTATATACAGTCTATGAGGTAGAAGTATACAAGAGTTTGTCTTTGGGTAGTTTTTTTTTTTTGACTCATGGTTGACACTGAAGCAAGATTAGTAAAAGATGTACGTTTCTGTTGAAGTACCATTTTGTGCAGAAAAACTCTACAACCAGGGCTTACCTCAGTGAAAGGGTTGATCTGATGTTTCTACTTGTGTGTGAATTTCTTTGCTGTTTTAGTTCTGTTTTTATGTTAACAGTTAATATGTTACAAAGCTACAAATCAACACATTAACTCGTCACTGTGCATCCTGCAATAAATTGTCTTGACTTGAGTGAAGAAAAGTGGCATTGACTCATTTCCTACAACCATCCCACTCATCCCGGAAAACCACAACCAGAATCACCACAACACCAGAGCTCCTCACATTGCCATTAAACACATAGGAAAAAAGCAGAAACTGAAACAATGATATGAACAATTTAAAGACCCCCTCCTTGTCTGACTTTGTGTACGTGATGAGTTGCAGTTCCATGTCTGGTTGGTTTGGTCTGAAAAGGTCTCTCTTTCTCTCTGACTATCGCTCCAATAAGCTTGATACCATCACCTTTTGTCTGCCTCTCTTTGTGTGCAGCCCAGTTCCTGGGTTTTATGCCAAAAAGGCCTGAGGTTTGTAGACAGTGTGGGGAAGTGTGCTCTACAGTGGTCATTAAAAAGGCCATTAGGAATCAATTTGAACTAATGCAGCTCTAATGGAATCAAGATGGCCCCTGCTTCTGTATTCCTCTCTCCTGTCATGTGTCAGGTCTTGTGCCACGGTGCAGGTGGCAGTGATCTTTGATCAACAGTGACTTAGTAATGAATCACAAATGCCCCCTGATGACCACCTGGTTAGTCTGGCAGATGCTGCTCATGCTGATACTGTCTGACATGTCTGCTCCTGGAGATATTTGTGGAAGTCAAACCAGACAGGCTGCCCCTCCTCATCCTGCACACACTGTTTTGGCAGTGGTGCCCCCTGCTCAGTCTGGGCCCCCTGCAGAGCTCCTGGAGGTATCCATATGGGAGTGGAGTCACGTCTGGCACATACAGGGGTGGGATAAAGGTTTATGTCTGCTGTGGTTACACACTACACTTGAACTGCTGACGGAGCAAAAGCAACCTTGATGTTTTCACTGTACAGACAGGCTGCTGTACTGGTGTTATGTTTGCTGCATTGCAGGGTTCAAACTGTAATTTTTCTCATCTGATGGAGTCCATAAACCTTTTTCAAACTGCTTCATGCCAAACCTAAAGTTTATGTCTTTATTGTTTCAACAGCGTCTCCTGCAAACATAACTGTGTAAAGTCAGGCTGTTAAAGTAATTATCCCCATTTGACCCAGTCTTCCCTCCCCAGCTCGACATGCATGCATGTGTTTTTATGCACGTCTGCTCACTGGTTGTTGACATTTGGCTGTGCTGCAGAGCAGAACACTTTGTTAATTCACTTATAATCCAGTGCTGTGGAAGAGAACACTTTAACAGCCAAATCCCTTTAGCACACAGGTCTAATTGCATTATCTGCAGTACAGGAGTAATTGCACACACACCAGCTGATGCTCTAAACGTCGAGCTTAATCACTGTCTTTTCCTTCACTCTCTTTTCTCTGTCCTTGTTTGTCTGTCTGTCTCAGATTCATACACCCTGGTACATAACACGGGCTGGCAAAGCAAACATGATTATGGAAGAGTTAGTTTTGAATTCTAATAAGGCGACTGAGCACAGCCTCTTTATCCAGCCACAGAGGAAAACTAAGAGTGCTGATGCTTTAGACCTCTGTATTTACTAGACTTTAAATCTGCAAACCATGGCTCCTTGGGCTCATTCAGCCATGACCCACTAGGCCCACAGTCAGACCCTGGCAAATGTTGGCCCATCGGTGGGCATCTTGAGTCCCTGTTTTTGCTGTGTGTTCCACACCACTGGCACCAGTTGGCCCCTCAGTCTTGGCTGATTGAGTTTGTTGAAACGGCAGGGGGGCCCATTGTGAGAGAAGTGATTGACACTCTGATTAGCTGTTCAGAAGGAAGAATGGATGGATGCCTGAGAAGAAAAACAGATGGCAGGATAACTCCTTTAGAAGTTGTTTATGTTGATGAATCCAAATGAATCGCTCTCCTGCATCCCTGTTTGCATAGTATTGATAGGATTCTAGGGGTGGGAATCAACAGTGGCCAACAATTATTTCAACTGTTTAACTAATTTGGCATTTGTCTTTCCTTTATGTTTGTCTTATTTATGCTGTATTTTATTTTTAATGTAGTACATCTTGCAAACCTTATATATTTTTGTTGTACTAACTTTCTCTTGCTCTATGATGTAACCTCTGCCAACTTCACTGAACAAACAGTTGATTTTATTTTTCCATTATTATAGATTTGACTTCATATCAACAATTAATTTGAAAAAATCAATACTTGGTCAATATCGCGATACAAAATTTCACCAGACAAAATATCGCGATACTATGCTGTATCGATTTTTTTCTCCCACCTCTATTGGGTTCCTACCAAATTTATACAATTTCCTGATGTGGCTCTTTCAGAATAAAGGTATTTCAACAATTAAAAAGGTAGAGACTTTTATTTTCAAGATTTTGTCAGAAATCAGATGTTTCTATTGCAGTGGTTCTCAAATCCAGTCCTCGAGGCCCACTGTCCTGCATGTTTTGGATGTTTTCCTGCTCCTACACACCTGATTTAAATGATCAGCTCGTTATCAAGCTCTGTAATGGCTTAATAACGAGCTGATCATTTGAATCAGGTGTGTTGGAGCAGGGAAACATCTAAAACATGCAGGACAGTGGGTCTCGAGGACTGGACGTGAGAACCACTGAATTATTGGATAAACTAAACAAATAAGTCTGGTGAAGCTAGGATTAAGGGGACGATTGCAGAGGTTAGAACCAATGAGTGACGGTCACATCCCACTTCATTTTATTCTTTTGGACTCAAGACAGCTGAGTCACCAGTTGAAACCCACTTTCAGGTAGGTCAACCTGTTATAGCGGAGATGCAAATCCCAGCAGCACTGTTATTTGCTGCCATCAAACTTGAAGAGAAAAGAGCACTAGCCTAGCTGATTGCTGCATCCTGATGCACTCTAATCGTAAATCTTGACACCCGCTCTAACACAAGGAGGAGAGGTTCTGCTTTGATCAGGATGCAGTCCATTTGTTGCTGGTCACAAATCACTCTGTTGCATTTTTATTTTTTACCCGCTGCCTCGGCCATATTAGTGCTGAGAGGAATAAATCTCCTGTCAAGTGAGGACTAAATGTATAATGTATTTGTGTACTACAATAAAGCCTGTTTAAGCTGGTGATGACAGCATTGCAAAATCAATGCCATGGCAGACTATAACACCAGTGACAGTATTGAAACTGCCTAGTTATTTATTTAAATACTAGATACATAAATAAATCTTTAAAAAAAATACCAACACATGGACGCTAATTTCTCACTCACTGGTTGCTGCATGCATATGTACCCAGGGGAAGTAACCTCAGTGTGAGCAGTATTGACCAGGCATGAACCAGCATGCTTTGGAATAATCCTTGGAAAAGTAAGAGCAGACCTAATCTACATTCATACTGATATCCTCACTCCTCACCATGGTAGTCCATTTCTACCTAAGAAATCTCAGTTTGGTCACCTCAACACTGTTACAAGAGCCAATCAGCAACATCTCGCTGTATAAAAGTAAAGAAAAGTAACAGAGGGAGCAGGCAGCATGTTTCTTCATGAACTTAACCTTACTGTTTCACAGTTAGCTTACTCTTTTATTATGCGTCAGCTGCTCTGCGACAGAAACTTTGAATGGAATGAAAACTCCTTATTTTCATCAGCTGTGGTTCAGCGTTACATGATGTCTGTAAACATCCCACCTCTCTTACAAGATCTGAAAGATCCGCAAACTAGTAGGGGAGAAAAATTTCGATACAGCATAGTATCTCGATATTTTGTCTGGTGATATATTATATCCTCTCATTTACCAAGTATCGATTATTTAAATTAAGTGCTAATATGAAGTCAAATCTATGATAATGGAAGAATAAAATCAACTGTTTGTCCAGTGAGGTTGGAAGAGGTGACATCAATGAACAGGAGTAAGTTAGTACAACAAATAAAGCAGCACCTTGGGAAAGACATTAGGAATGCAAACAGGGCACAAATGAAATTGACCTGACACATAAGGTTTGCAAGATGTGCTACATAAAAAAAAATACAGCGTGAATAAGACAAATGCTAAATTAGCTAAACAGTTGAAAAAATTGTATAGATCGCAATATTGTATTGCAATACTCACTGTATTACAAAATGTTAAAAATCGCAATAATATATTGCGGGGCCACTGGTGATTCCCACCCCTACAAACTAGTGAGGAAACTTTTCTGGATGTGGGTAGAGTACCTCACTTTCCTTTTTCAACTCCTCAGACATGATTTGTGCTGCAGGAGTAGCCACACACTGTGGGTCACTGTCCCTGCATCCCGAAGCTGTTCACCGCAGTGTCCTCTGTCTTCTGTCCTCTATCCTCTGTCCAACCAAAAGTACTTTTTTATGCATGTGCAGAAAGGGAGAGCTGGGAGTTGGTAGTTGTGCGCAGCTTCTTGGCCCAGATTCAGGTAAGGTAGCAGTTGGCTAATGTCAGCTGATACTTTTTTAACAACTGTTTAGTTTACCTGGAGCTTTAAACTCATTTTAGAGAGGGCAATGTTTTCTCACATGCTTTTTGTGACGTTTTGTGACACCAATGACAAAGACCTGACCCCGTCTCCGAGCTGCAAAGTTGCTACAAGTTTTCTCTGTAGTGGAAGTAGAAGAATTCAGGCTGGAGGTTATCTTTAGTACTCATCTGTTGTTAAAGAGGTCAAAAAATACAATTCGTTACAACTTATAACATCTCAAATGTGGTGTGAGGAGGAGGTTGTGAAAGCAGCTGTCTGGCGCCTAAATAACTGGTATCTTGTTCCATGTTTATCCAGCTGATAGAGGGTAATGACTCATTAAATCCTCAATTATCAGCGGTAAATCATTTATCTACTATCTGAGATGATAGTCCACCGAATCCCTGTAGCTGGAGTTACTCAGATGACATCTTATTATTTTACACACTTGTTAGTATGGTGATGAGATCAAAGTATAAGAGCAGCATAAGAGTTTATTTTATTTGTTGCTAAGACCGCAGTTAATGTCAAAGGCTTGAAAATAAAGACAACAAGCCCCTTTTTGGATCAACAGACTGTTTTTGTTACCTAGAATTTAAATGGGTTGTTGTTTCTGCGGCTAATTCTCTCCTCTAAATCATTAAAGAGGCCCCGAGTCAGAGGAGTTTTACAAGTCTGATACAGCAGCAACCAAACAGTGGCTTTTGTTGCTGCATAATTACACCCATAAACCTTTACCCCAGATGTTGAGAACAAATAAAGAGGCTAAGTGAAGAAAGAAAACATGCTTGTCCTCAGTCAGACCGGATCTCCAGTTGTCTGCTATCGCCGCTTTATGGTATTTTGACGTGAACTCAAGATTTAGGGCAGTTCTTCAGGAGAGTTCAAAGCGATAAAAGTATGAAGATCTGTGTCTCTGCAGCCAGCGATCACACTTTTTAAAGCTTTTATGTGGTTGCAGCCCTTGAGCAGCATGATCTTCACCAGAGGGGGCCTTTAGTCCAGACTGAGGCTGCTCCTACATACAGGTCTGCTACGACCACAACAGCTAAGTCTCTATGCATGCAAACTGGAAGTTAACACCCCTCAGCCATCACCCATCTCCAGTTTTGCTCCATCTTGCACGCCATCTTAAAGGCCCCCATAGTCAGTCATGATTTTCTTCCTCCCTGTATGTGAAGTCAAGTGAAACATGAAAATGCACGTCTGCTGACAGCCTCTATTTTACAGAGCCAGGACAGGGAGATCAAACCCCAGACAAGAAAAAGGCAGTAACAGTGTGAGACCAAAAAATATACTGATGGAGATGTTCCTGAACTGCCCACAAATCGTTGACGGTCCAATTATCAGCAAAGATGAAACAGAGCTGACTCGCATTTTGTCAGTGGGATAGCTGTGTCTGTGTATATGGTGCAACACTGAGGCAATAGCATGGGAAGTTAGAAGTGATAGTTGGAAAAAGCTATGCATATCTATTTTTAAAGGCCAGGTGTGTAGGAGAGGAGCAAGACAAAATATGCAAACTCATGTCTAACTCTCAGAACCATGAATACTTATCTGCAACGCAATACAAATTAGGGATGCTCCAATTAGCTTTTCTTGGCCTCAAAACCAGAAGTAGATATTTTAATACCAATGTGTGTGTCATAAAGCTGTACACTGCTCTTGTCATATACCGAATATATATATTTTTTTCAAATAACAAACAAAAAAATGCAAAGATGTTTTCAGCTTATTTCAATTGACTGAGTCAAGTTAGTGTTGTTGTAGATCTCATCATATCATCACATCATAACTCTGCATGTCTCACTTGCGCAATACCAGCTGGTGGCTCCTCTCTTCCTACTTCCTGCACTGTCCTGTCTTGTCAAACAGAGGCCAGAGAGCCAAAAAACAAAACAAAACAAAAAAGCTCAGAAATCAAAACACTTCTGCTAAGTATGCAGTAGTGCACACTTGAACTCAAAAGCAGGGGAATCAGTCCAGTGTACAACAAGGCTCATGGAGAAGATGTCAGAGCTCCAAATGTCTGTTATAACACTAACAGCAGTCTCATCATGTTTCAAATCCCCTCTCCCATTGTCCCTAACTTTACCATACAGCTTTGGTAAGGCAACAGTTGAAATAGAGCGTCAGGCTGACAGGACATACTGTACATCCAAAGGACAGTAAAAGCCAACCTTTACCATAACGAAGAATGCTGGTGGTCCAAAGTAATACTTTTAGATCCCTCTTTCCTCTGATCATTTTGGCCTTTACTCCATCAGAGGAAAGAGGGCTTTGGGATGGGCTGCGAGCTGAGCTGCTGTTAGCCCATTTGTAGGGGCTCAGCCACTTTTTCGGTCAGGAAGCATCAAGTGTTTGGGATGCTGAGGGTCTTACAGGGTTCATAAAAGGTCTCTTCCTGTCCAGAGAAGACAAACCTGGTTGATGGGGGCTACAAACAGAGTTAACAACTGTCAAGCTTCTTTATTTCAGAATTCAGACTAGCATTGGCTGATAGTGGAAGTTTCTTACTGAGCAGCCAAGCCTGATCTGATTGAGGTTTTGATTAAGTTGTTTCATGTTGGCCCATGCTGATGTCCATTGGGGAAAATTATATCCTAAAGTTGTTTATTTTAGATCTGCAAAAAGGCTCACCTTCTTGTTCCTGCTAACAGACAGGACATATTGTTCTTGTACAGTGTGGCGTACATGCTAAACTCTATTAACTGACACTTTTATGAGTCTGGAAGTGAGGCCTTAACATGTGCAAAAGTAATTACATAACAAAGCTGAATTTGGACACTGCGCTCCAACTGCAGTTTTTTTAAGTCCAGGTCTTAGTGTACAGATGTGCACTTACAACCTTTGCAGTTTTAAGGGGGTCAAGTGTTTCATATTTAGTGTGTCATTAGATCACATTGGCCTCGTGTAAGCCTGAACTCGTTCTGTCATTTGCCACAAAAAAATGGCAGAGCTTCAACTTTCATTTGCATTTTCATCACGAAACTCCCTGCCAGGCCTGGGTGGGCTCAAAAGCCCTGTTTCCCTCTGAAAGGAGGCCCAGTTCCAGTGCAGTGTTGCAAGGGGGCTGCAATTCCCCCTCCTCTCACCTCCCTCTTTCCCTCCCTCCCCACAGGCAGGACCAGCAGAGCCAGAGAGCGATTGGCTCTGTGCTTTAGGCTGTGTGATTCTCTGCAGCAGGGTAATGTCACCCCGGCTCACCATCACAGCTCATTCTGTACTTTTATTCTCTGAGCCTTTAAACGGTTCATTAGCCTTTAACAAGACTGCAGAGCCCGCTCCAAACCCTGTCTTAACCTCCCTCTCTCTCTCGCTCTCTCTCTCTCTGTCTCTCTGGATCACACTATCACTCTGCCTGAGCTCCAGCCGTTTGTCTTATCCTATCTCTGTCCATACTCCTCGTCGACTCTGCAGTTTCACTTCCAGAGTCCAGACCCAGTTTGTGATTCTGATCACTGCCAAAGACGTCTAACTGCACTGAGGATAAATGGTGGGGGGTGGGTTTGGACCGCAGCCTTCTTCATGGACACCCACCCTGAATGGAGTACATTGATGTTTCTCTATCCTGCTACTCCCCCCTTACTCACCCTGTCCCTCTTTCCCGGGATTGTCATTCTCTGAATGGGCCTTTCAGGACTCGAGGCTCGCAGACTGAGATACAAAACCTTCCTCTGCGAGATAAAGGGACAGAGCCTTGGGCCCTCTGAAGGCGTTAGTCAGCTAGTCACAGCCAGCAGGACTCATCAGACTTCAGCTGTGAACACTCAACATAAACTCTTTAACCATCAGGAAACAAACAGGGCAGATTACTTCCTCTGAACTCACTTCATGTTGTTTCTGCACCCTAAGTCTTAAACAAGTTTGGATACTGTGTTGATAAAAGCAGAATGTGATGCTTTTACAAATCATGTATGTGATTGAAAATAGTGCAAAGATAACATCACACTGTATATGCTCAAACTGAAACAGTTTATCGCTCTATGAAAAGTATGTGCTCTTCTTCAAACTGATGCCAGTAACTTGGCTCAAAAAAAGTTTTGCCAATTTTCTCTCAGGAACCCAATTCTGTCATTGTTGAAAAGTGATCATAGACTCTATGGACAACTTGGTTCTGCCTTTCGCCAGTATACAAATTTGAAGCCAAAAAGCTCTCGGTATTTCCACGATTTTCCTCCACTTCCTGAAACCAACATTGCGCAGCAGCGTTGTACACACTCCACCACTAGCACAGTAGCTTTGTACACATTCGGCGGGTGAGTCACTGAGAGTCCTTGTGATGACACTCGGCTCAAACAGCGTACCCCCCGGGTGAGCGAACCAATCTTTGTACGCCCATAGGCTGTATCAAGTGTCCATCATAGAAAACATGAACCCCCTAATAACTTTTAAAAATGGACCTGTAAAGAAAAAAAGAGGACTTGAGCACAAACCAGTCTTACAGTAACTACATGACAACATCGCAAACGGAGGGGAGAAAAGTTTATATTCTGTGTAATTCATTTCTAAAGTTTGTCCACAACTCCATAGGGATTGCTAAAGGAGGCAGGATTTATGAGCTATACTGCAGCCTGTCACCAGAGGGTGCTGTTCTTAAGGAGGCTTAACCAGTGAGGAGGCAGTAGGCATCTGTTCTTTATACAGTGTATGATAGTGATGCATGAGAATGGATCTTTAGCCAGTATCATTTGCACCAAAACCGATGCACCCCTGTTATATCATTATAAAGTGGACCATGATTTACCTGTAGTAGAATTCATCCTTATTATTAATCCTATCAGAACAGTCTGTTTTAGAAACAGTGAAAACTCTTTTGTTTTGAACTGGGGTTGTTTGTGATTCAGGGGTGACAGATCTGACTGTTTTGAACTTACACTGCTTCATATTGACTGTTGCTAAGCTGTTAGCAGTGCTACTTTGGGCCTTTGCTTGTATGTTTCCCAGTTCACAGCTCTCTGCCTCTGCTCTGGTACCTTTCTGTAAACTCAGCTTTGATAGGTGATTATTTTTGTTTGAGCCCAGCTAAGCCTGAACACAAAGCGGGAGCTTAAACCAAAGTTGTTTTACTTTAGATTTGATTTCATTAGTATTTGTTTAGTCATTGTGGTTCATAATTGTACAGATTTTTGTTTTCAGTGTTTCCCCAGAAGCTTTATTGGTGTATCTTTTTATTTTTAAGAAGCTGTGAACAACTCCATTTCATTTCACTACATTTGTGCTAGTTAGAGTAGAAAGGTCAGAAGGTCAGGCTAGAAATGTGTTCACACCAGATGTAAGGCAAATTTCTTCTTTGATCAAATGCAAATAGTGCACATAAGATAGGAGGACTTCATTGATCCCCAAATGATATGGGTTCCTGAAAGGCGACATCCCCTTTTATACTTGGTCTTGAAATATTTATGACCAAATCAGCTTCAAGGCACTAAATTCCAATCTGATTTTTTAAATACTGAGTGTTTTCTTAAACTGAATCCCAGTCAGATTCTTGCATTGTGTACAAAACCTGCAGACCTTTTTATTTGTGTGTGTGTTAATAAAAAATAACTGAGGTACACAAGTCAACTAAAATATGTTTTAGGTTTAAGCTACTCTCTTGGATTGTCAACCAGCATTGAGGTAGAACTTGCATAAAAAAAATCAGTCCACTCAGTCTACTTGAATGTTCAGACAGAAAAATAAATCACAAATCCATTTAGCGCCAGTCGTCAAAGCTATGAATTCAAGCACCTATCTGTAATCTCTTTGGCTTTTTCTCTCCCTCTGGGATTTTTATCCCTCCTTTGTGAGCCATGAGTTTGTTACTGCTGCACAGAGACCTTTTTCTCTGTTTCTTTGGTTAACATATTCTTGATTCGAATGCATGTATAGTTTGCAGTTGTCATATTGGATTGGGAGCGTACACACGTGTTCTGGGTTTGCCCATCCGTATGTGCTTACAAAGAAAATGATAAGGAGGACATGAATGTGGGGCTCCTACCTCATCTTTCAAAAGAATATACATGTGCACGACCAGCCAGATGACAACAACAACTGCTGCTTGGCAGCCTCTGGGAGCTCTCCAGGGACACAGGACAGTCTGTTATAATCAGAGTGAACACAGCTTTACTGCTACCACCTCTCACAATCATGAATATGTTACAAGTGAATGTCTTTGCTTTTTTAGTTAGAAATGTTTCCAAAATCCAAATTTGACAGCTGATGATTGGGGTGAGACAATCAGCACAAGTTTCCAATTCCTGATCAGCTGAAAAAAGCTCAGATCTGAAGACTGAAATCCTTGTGTTTGTGAACGTATCAGCACTAAAAAAAAACCCTCTGGTGTCTTCAGACTGAGTGAGAAGCTGTTTGTCGAGACATTTTTCTTCAAAGAGCAAGAATTTAAAACTAAAACCTGTTTGCATGTGTCGTCTTGAAATCATGCAAAAAGTGCATAATTGCAGCTCATTATTATACTGCTGTAAACCACATGTCAGCTGACATGTGACATGCTGCACAGAAATTAACCCTCAGCAGAGAAAGACGGGAGTATAGATGCTCCACCATTGAAACAGAACAACAATAGTAGCTGTTTTCTACCTGAGATACACCGGTGCCAGTCCTAGCTAACAGGTCATCAACATGAGTACTGGTCAGCCCTTCATAGCCTGGAGCAGCAATTAAGTGAATCCAGACCTTGTCCAGTTTTGGAAACACAGTGTGCACTCAGGGTGACATTATGAACTGCAGAGCTCAGTTTCAAACTTCTCTGGAAAGGCAAATCTTTTTTGGTTGTGTTTAACCAACACAAATAATTACACGACACCACTGTTAACCTTGCGCTGGTACAGGGCAGTGAAATAATATCTTTCTTTGTGTTTGAACACATCCATCCTCTCCCCCTCTTCCTTCTCTCAGTCTAACTCTCTCCCTCTGTTTTCAGGGCGTCCCACAGCTCCCCTGTGCCAAAGCGCTCTACAACTACGATGGCAAAGAACCAGGTGACCTCAAGTTCAGCAAGGGTGACATTATCATCCTGCGCCGGCAAGTGGATGAGAACTGGTACCACGGGGAGATGGGGGGAGTCCACGGCTTCTTCCCCACCAACTTTGTCCAGGTCATCAAGCCGCTGCCGCAGCCGCCGCCTCAGTGCAAAGCTCTGTACGACTTTGAGCTGAAAGACAAGGAGGCAGACAAGGACTGTCTGCCTTTCTCCAAGGTGAGACGCTGCAGCACTCGCTGCTCTGCCACGTGGTCTCTGTAGTAAAACAAAAATACCTCTTATTACTCTGACACTCTGTCTTCTAGGCAGTCATTTTCTCGAGTTATGTCAGGACTGTTAACGAAAACACACAGAGAAATGCTTTATATTCCAGCCAGACATCTTGATGAACGGCTGTAATTAAGCAGCAGAGATTGAATGCCATACAGAGTCAGGCTTGGCTTAACTACAGTAATCAAGCGGTTATATCTGTCCAGCTGTTTGGGTTATACTTAGAGGTTTTTGTATTCTTTCATCAGCTGTTTACCCGCCTCGTGAGCAAAACAGAAACACGCTTACACAGTAGTTTTCCATACAGTTAAATGCCCTCGACCCCTGTGTTTTTACTCGTGAGGATGTCCCTTTAATAGAACATGGTCCCTGCCTCATTATTTCTGTTCAAGGTTTCTTCCTGGAGGATGTGAATCTAGCATCCTAAATTAGGCTCCTCCTCATACAGCAGCCCTCATTTTTTTTTTCTGTCTTCAACTCACAGGATGATATCCTGACTGTGATCCGCAGAGTGGATGAAAACTGGGCAGAGGGAATGCTGGGAGACAAAATTGGAATTTTTCCCATCTCGTATGTGGAGGTAAGGAAACTAAATGTCAAGATGTCACCAGTCATCAGTGGTTTTCATGCCACATAAAAACAGCAAAGTGCAAGGATCCTTTGAACTACCTTCCTTCTACACCTTGCGAGCTGTGTACCAGACTTCTTCTCTGCCTTTTGAAATCTTTCACAGAGCCACTGAAGGTGTCTTTGAAGATTTGACTGCCACAGTCTCTCGCTCCCTGAGCTCCACAGGTCTCACTTAAAAGCTTTAGGAATAATCCTGACATAAGTACGAAGTAAATCTTTGTCCTTTAGAAATGATTTCATTTTTTCATATGAATGCTGTCAGTGGCGGTGTGCCGTCTTTTGTTGTGAATTTTATCAAAACCTTTTAAGCGCAAAGAAAGAATGTGAGAATCGCGCCCGAGTCCAAAAAAGAAGCTGCATTGACGTGTTTTGTTGTCATTCTTTCTCAGAGACTGTGACAGTTTTCTTTATTCCTTTCATTCGTTTGCAGTCCCTTTAATATTCATTTATTTATACTGCGCAGAGAGGGAGGCAGAAACAGAAAGCAGGCTGTCTGAAGCTATACGTTTTTTGGTTTTTGCACTGCAGGAGCCACAGAAGCAGAATAGAACAGAATATTTTGATGTCCTCTGAAAAGATGTTATGGTTTAATATTTCAGCTGCAAATGCAGAACCACCGCAAACATATAGAGCAGCCAAAATGTTCCTTAAGTTGTGCACAATCACTGAATATCCAGGCCATTGTTTATTATTGCCTCAGGAGTTTTTGTTGCTTTTTCACTGGTTTATATTCCAGCTGCTCCCCTCGAATTCCACAATAAAAATCATCAGTCGGATCACCCAGAGTTGACTTTGTATTTGCCAATTTTATCTCTGCACTGTTTTTTTTTTAGCATTATTCGACACACAGCATTGCAGGGGCGTGAGTGTGTCAGGCTGTAAACGCTGAAGCGGCGTCTCAAAATGGCCCTTTAGTGTTCATCATTCGAAAGGTTTTACCAGGAGCTAAAAATCCCACAAAGGTCTCCCCGTCTGCAAACAGAACAACCTGGTGATAAAAGTAGCAGAAACACTGAATAAAGCAGTTTTATGTTTGGGATCAGGGTTTGTCTGACAGCCTTTGGCAGCAGAAGGGCATCAAGGGGGGCTCTGAGCTGAGCCGCTTGAAACAGACTCGCTTTGTTGTATATTGTTTTCACTAGGACCCAAATGATCTTTTTACATCTTCTCTTTCTCTCTCAAAAACTCTTACCCTGCAGTTTTAACTAAGAAAAACAATAAATACCCTAGTTTCTAGTAGGGGTGGGCGAAAAAATCGATACGGCATAGTATCACAATATTTTGTCTGGTGATGTATCGCATCGTCTCATTTACCAAGTATCAATTTTTCAAATTAATTGCTAATATGAAGTCAAATCTATATATTGTAATATTGCAATATATTGTATCGCAATACTCACTATATTGCAAAGTGTTAAAAATCTCAATAATATTGTATGGTAGCCCAAGTATCGTGATAATCTTGTATTGTGGGGCCACTAGTGATTCCCACCCCTCGTTTCTATGGGTGTCCCAAAACAACTTTTTTACTTCTGATATGATACTGATACTGTAGCCTTCAGTATTGGCTGATACCGATATTGATCCGATATTAGCACAAACTTGTGCATGGCAAGTTTTGCACTCAGCTGCAACGTCTTTTTTAGACTTCAACAGTAAATACTCCCGCACGACTGACATCACGCCTACTCCTTACTACTTTGTTAGTACCTTAGTACACACTGTTGTTGTGATCATGTGGGTTCTGCATGCAGGATCTGGCCGCTGCTAGCTAGAGATGATGGAGCGGAATCTGGAATGGACTGCTTGTATCGGAGCACTAATATCGGAGATTTTAGATGCAGGCCGATATAATCCAATGTTCGTTTTTTTGCTGACATCGGATAGATTTTGGATATCAATATTGGATCAGGACATCCCTACTTGTTTCACACTAAAATTCAATGCCCTTTCTTCGCGCTCCTCTGAGCTGTAAGCTATAGGAGTCTAATCTTTACTTGGTCAATAGATTTAGTCTTTTGTGAAGAAGACAGTTAGGTGACTGTAAAAAAGAAGAAAGTTTGAAATGTTTTCATGTGTTGCTGAAAGCCGTCTTTTATAGAAAACTTCATAATGTGTCATACAGCAAACGAGGACTCATAGAGACTGAGTGGGAAGTTTGGTGCCATGCTGAACTGAGAAATAATCAATGAAAAGCTGTCAAATTTAAACACCATACCAAGAAAAATCCAGAGATACAAGACGGATGTGTTGGAGAAAGTGTGGCTCTGTGGAGGCGAATCATTTTCATTTATTCTGGGACTGCACCAAACAGAGGGAATATTGAAATCCCTTCTATAAAACATTAAACAAAGCATTGAAGATGCAAGTACCCATGACTTTTGAGGGTCTCTATCTGGATCATGTCCTATTTCTGGAAAAAAAGATACAAAGCTGCTGCTGCTGCTGCTGCTTCTGTCACTTTTGGCAGCCAGTAGTCAGTTACAAGAGAGTCGATTAATGCAGCAGCAACTACAGTTGATGATGACAGCTGTAGAAAATTAAGGAAATGCTGACCTTCTTTTTTTGAGGATCCAAAAAGACGAATTCTATCAAAGCAAGTGATCCAATTTATAACCCCAATTTGTACAGATGATGTTCAGCTCCGCCAAAAATGCATGCTCCAGCCCTACTCCCTTTTGGAGGATCATACATCAACATAAACGTAAGCTCTCCTGGTTATCATGTAAATAGTTTTATGCCTAACCATTTCTCTAAGGAGCGTGTGCTGAATGTAGTATACATAAATGCATTAAGGACAGGATTATAGAACCATGAGGATTTACACAGAGTAAGAAGAAGAAGAAGAAGAAGCACTTTATTGATCCCCGAGGGGAAATTCAGGACATGAGGCCATATTATTTTCATTATAAATAAGCATAAAATAGACTGCAACAGAAAAAGTAAAAGTATCAAAGTGCTGTTTATTTTATAATATGTCTTTTTACCAAACTAAAAATAAATTTAGGGCAAAAACAGCCAAATTTCAAAACCACTGAGTTAAGAGGGTTTGCCTCACTCCCCTCTTAAAAAATAAGATCTATTCATGCCTAAAAGTGAGTTTTGGATTTGATAAGGGTAGGTTTCTTTATTTTGTGTTATGTTCCCAGCTCTGTCCATGTCTTATGTGCTGACATGTCAGAGATAAACCTGCACAGGTACTCTGCTGGATTGGAGTTAAATGCTTTGCTTTTATGTCCTAAGTAGAGGGAGCTGCTCGGGGCAACATGTGACAGTGAGTGAGAGCGCCCTGTGATTAACTGAAACCTTTTCAGTGCTCCTCCTTTGATTTTTACCTCGCAGTAGCACATGAAAGCGTCTGAAAGGGTCACAAAGCCTGCACTCTAGGGCCTGATGTAGAACCATCAGCTCCCCCTGACTATTTTCTCTAATTTAAGGATCTCATAGATCACAGTCTGCCCTCCATTTTCACAGAGCAGATTGAGATTGAGATCCTCAGTGTCAGTCGTTCCTGTGATAAAGAGTGACAGTTGTCATGATTGTTTTCAGTCTCTCGGCTCCATCACCTTTGCCTCGCTGTTATTTTCACCTTACAACTCTCTCCTCACCACCCCCCTCGCCTCTCTTCCTCTCTCACAGTTCAACTCAGCAGCTCGTCAGCTTATAGAGTTGGACAAGCCGTCAGACACCAACGGGGACTCTGGTGAGGGGGCCTCCTCGGGGCCCCAGAGCAACGGCGCTCAGCGGGCAGGGGAGAAGAAGAACAGCAAGAAGCGACATTCCTTCACCTCTCTCACCATGTCACACAAACCCATGCTCGCCCCTCCTCCCCAGCGGCACTCCATGGAAATCAGCGGGCCGGTCCTTATCAGCTCCAGTAACCCCACAGCAGCAGCCCGGATAGGGGAGATAAGCGGGGGGCTGTCTTGCAGTGCACCTTCACAGGTAAGATGCTCCACAGGAAGGGAGAGGGAGGGATGCTGTTTCACTGCAGGTCCAGCATTTGAAGTCGTGCATAAACAGACCACTTACTCTGTCAGGGTCCACTATTTGAATAGGGCTTGGTTCAGCTGTATGTTACCTCTGTCCTTGTGTGCTTTCTGCTTCTTTGTTTACAGTTTACAGCTGTACATTCACTGTTTCTGTCGAAGTCGAAGCATTCATTCATGCAGTCTTCTTTTTTTTTTTTTTTAGTAAATTCTGGCATTTCAACCTGGTTATCTGTTGTACGCTTTGAAGTCTTGAATGATTTAAAGTAAAAAATAAAAAAAACATTGAAAATTCTTGCTTTTGAGACGAACAGTCTCAGATTGTAAATTCTGTAAAACACAGTGTAGTGAGACATCTTGCATCCTTACTATCTCTGCTGAGTGTCACATTCAAATTAGCTACATATAAACAACAGGTGAACACATGCCATCTTAGCAGTGACCAATGAAACCCCGTCAAGGCGTAACATTTTTAGGTTCAGAAGCCCATAAGTCAACAATGGAAACAAAAGACGTCCCTGCAAACAGCAACATGCTTATTTGAACATGGGGGTTTGTGCTTAATGTGTCTGAGGAGAAGGCACAGTGACTTCAGCACAACAGTCCAGTCTGAGCCTAAGTTTTCTATTTTCAGTCCTTCATCGTAACATCTTGACTTCAGAGCACTTAATCAATTCCTCTCCTACCAAAACACCGTGGGGCAAACTTTAACCAGACTACTCGTTAAAATTCAGTCATCCAAACTAAACTATTATGCGTGACTTTAGATTTTTGAGTGAAACATCCCCATAAACATTCTGTCCTGTTTATGTTTAGCTTTGTAACTTAGCAAAGCTTGTTCGTAGAGTTTCCCTATCCTAAATAGAGAAAAACGTACAATGAATATCAACCCAGCAATTTGCATTAAAAAAATCTACCTCAAACAGACACTAAAATTTTAAATGAAGACATAACCAATATAGTTGCTGTTAACCTGTGAATCGGCCACTTCTGTGATCTATGTGGTCAAACTTTGAAAAAAGCAATAAAAAGACTTTTTCTGGTTTGAGAAGAAGAATCTACGCTCTGAAAAGGATCCTGTCTGCTACGTTCTTGACTTTTAGATGAAAAATCTGAGGTTATAAGTGTCAACAAAGCACTTTAAATGGGCTTGACAGCAGCTCTCTGAAGTATTTTACTAAAGTATGTCCACCAAAGAGTTATTTTTTGGTCACTCATTTTGGCCAAGAATGAAATAGAGCTGAAGTTTGGGAATGCCAGAATCCCTTCAAATCAGTGAACCGGATGAGTGGCTTCCCTTAGCCAGCTAATTTGTCTCTATCCTGTTCAGTGGTTTTTAATTGTGACCGTGTTTACAAAACAAAAGACACAATACACATTCCAGCTCCTTTCTTTTGTTCCTGCTATAAGTTTGTTGCTTCTTAGAGGCTCCACTCTCCTTCTGTCTGCAATTAGGCCCACTTCCCTCTTCCCCACCATACCAAACAGGCCATTGCTCCATCCAAGCGTTTGAAATTATGGATGCGTGACTTCACTCGTCCGCAAAAACGACTCCAGCTTAGCCCTCAAGGTTTCCACACCAGTCCCTACAGGAACTCACAGCTGCTTAATGGTTGGTAGCTGCTGGAGATCAGAGCTGGACAGTCAGAAGAGCCGATTTACAAGCATCCTGCTGATTTATCTTAATCTGAGATGCTGTGGCTTTGATTCAAGAGTGCAAGAAATGATCAAGTTACCTGTTATAGGCCTGTTAAAAACCATGAATTCATTTTGCAGCCATACTAGAAATCATGTCCGCACAGTAGCTGTTTATTAAATATTAAGGCAAAAGACTTGCAGCAGTAGCCTCAGATAGCTTTCACAAGTGTTGTCCCACTTTGGTGCTCTGGGAGTTTGCAGTTGGTAGCATACCTCTACATTTCTTACATTTACTTCTTTTTTGTTTGTTTTTTTCTGTGTCTGGATACTGCACACTCACTGAAACACCATACTTCAAAAGTCCCTGTTGGGCTCAATCATTAATCTTTCGCCTGCAGAGCGTTTATGCGCTTTGTTGTAAAGAGAGAAAAGGAAGATGTTCGTCTGCAGTAGGAGTGAAACTTAAATCGCTTCTTTTTTCAAACAGAATCATGGATTGGAAATAATATATGCACAATCAAAAGTTTTCACCATGCAGAAGATATAATGGTGTTTTTTCTATGAGTCCACATAAACCCAAAATCCTTGTCAGAAGGCTTTAAGAATTAAAGAAACTTATATTTTAACTTGTAAAATCCTCCCAAGTGACAACAGAGCCGATGGATTAACAGATCTCTGCTGTCTTAACTCAACCACAATAAAAACTACTCAGGTGCTTCATGCACAGGCTCTTACCTTCCCCCTCCTTTCTCTTGCCCCCGTCACCACGTACTCATCTGCTCTTCCTTTCAAAACTCAGACAAAAAACAACAAAGGTAATACCCAGCTGCCTCTGGGGCTTTAGAGGTCTGTCTCACACATGAAAACAACTTCCATCTATTCAAGCACCAGACAGGACACAAGGGTGAGTGATATGCTGAAAAATGTCATTGCAGCGACTTTTAAATCTTTGCAAAGAAACTTCAGCAAAAAATACTGAGGAGCACCAACCAAAATATAAAGAGCACCACAACTTCAAGATAGTGTAAACACAGTACTCTACCATCCCACAGGCTTAACAGTGAAGGTAGTGCATTATGCTACATTGCAAAGAAGGACTTTCACAAATACCTATCTTTACTTGTTGCGAAGTTTTTTTCAAATAGTCGCTGACTCTTTTTTTGTAATAAAGATGCAAAAAGTATGGTTACAGTGCACAGTAAAAATTGTATCCTGAGATGCAAAGATCTCAAGCTTTCCACAGCAAGATGTGATCAGATAAAATTCACATTTTATCTACATTAAAAAGTGGCTTTTTGTAACAAAAAACACCTTTAGCCACATGTCAGAGCCATGGTCAACCCCCTTTCCTGTAGTTCTTACTTTGAGATGACTTGACATTTGGTTGATTTGTTGGTGAAACTCCTGTATCAGAGCCTTCCAAAGTCTTTGAGCCTCTCCTGAAAACTGAGTTCTGTGAGTTGCCATCAACAATAGATGTTCCCTCTGAATTCTCCTCTTTTTCTCTGCTCAGCTATTCTGATTTTGTTCAAGTCAGGTCTCTGTCACATATTAAATATCAACAATGAAGGTAAGAATTGAAGGCTAATATTAACCGACCTAAAATCAGCACCGACAGTTAAAAATGTCAAGCTCATGTTTGATTATTTATATAAACATTGGGTTGAAATGTGATTAATAATGTCTGTGTTGATTTTGGCAGCTATTTCAGATTCAGTCTTAGTCTTAAGACAAACATGCTTGAGTCACATTTTGTCCTTTATAGTTTTAGTCAGTGAAAAGTCAAAACATTTTAGTCATCACTTAAAGCCAAAGCATTTTCTGTCTTCAAAGTAATTCAACTAGTCAATCAGGACTTGGTATCAAGGTTGTACCTAATGTTTAAATTTGCAATGCTCCACTCTCCTCTCACTTTTTTATTTAGTTGGATGATTTTGTTGCAAAATCATCTGCTACACTGTTCTCTCCAGTCTACTAAGGTAATATAGAGAAATGACCCTTACTCCACATCAAAAGATCTAGATCTCCACATCTATTCTTCTTCTGTTTGTGGGGTGTGGGAGTCTGGGCTCAGGCCCTTATGTACTTAAGCCCAAGAAACGGCCATGGACAGGCACCCTGCACAGACTCTCATTCACTAGGTCCTTAGCTGTATCTTCATCCTCTGTGGGTTATTGCTAGGCCTGAACGATATATCGTTTGACTATCGTCATCGCGATGTACGTGTGTGCGATAGTCACATCGCAGAGCCTGCGATATTGGAGGTGAATGAACTCATTTAATTTCAAGGGTAACCGACTGAGATACACTCCATGTGACTCTGCATGTGCTGTGCAGCGATCCACCAATCGCCTTCGTCCTTAACTCAGTTGCCAATCAGACTCACTTCTCAGTTGCCAATCAGACTACCCTGCCAGCTGTCAATCAAAATCAGGGAGGAGAAAACCCACCCCTGCACATGTTCTGCACATGGAGGGAGACGTGTGTCCGCTGAGAATTACTTTCGGAACTTTACTCATGACTATTAAGCCCAACAAATAAGAACTGTATGGGTTTTAAATTGTACATTTCCGTGGACCACTCTACTATAAGCAGTGCGCGTTTTGCGAGGTGCATGCAATTCTCGGAGGACATGCGTTTCTCAGCACAACACCGCTAACAACAACAACAACGATCGCAAAATGAACAACGAACAAGCGAAAACCACCGAAAATGAAGATTTGTTGCCAAAAAGAAAAGGAAAGTCAGTTATCTGGAATTATTTCGGTTAAAAGAAGGATGATGTCGACCAAAACACGTCTTCTGTGTTCATCTGTTGCCACAATAACGTCCCAGCACAATAAAAGCTAAAAATATCTCTGAGACAGACAGAAGCCATTCTACTAACATTCACAAAAAGAGGTAAGATCAGAGCAGATTAACTGTCCTCAAGATTTCAGCAGTGCAGCATAACATTAAGTGCTATTCAGGTCATCTGGTGAAAATACTGTATTTTTAATATCGCAATATATATCGCAGGGTTGAAAAAATCGCAATATTATTTTTTTCCAATATCGTGCAGCCTTAGTTATTGCTGAACAAAGCTGCAAAATGTCTTACTAAATATGACCCCTAACATTTCCTCAAACAAAGATAGATCAAAGTTTTGTCAAGGAGCTGTTAACGGCACAACCAGCCAACCAAAAACAGCAAATATCATATTAAACTGTCGTCTCCCTGGTCGCTGGTTGTGTTGGGCTTTTGTCACTGACATGGAGAGTTTTTTTTAATAAGTGATTTGTTTTTTTTCTTGTTATTGTCTCATCTTCATAATGAAAAAAGGCGGTTAACAAACGTTGATCATAATTTACCTTAATGACATAAACACTGCCAAGAGACACACATTGCTCTTCACTGACAACGTGGCGCATCCAAGAAGGCATTACCAATCAACCACCGGTCACTGTACTGGTTTTAAAGGGAAATGAAGGAAAAGGGTTAGACCACAACAATATGCACATTGTAATAATGCTCTCAGGCATACTTGGTGTTGCACAGATTAAATCTCAGGAGCAAATTCAATTGAAATGGTTGCAGTTTCAAGCTATCCTCACAGTAATAAAGACCTGAAGAAAAAATACTTGTAGGTAATAGCAAGGGAACAATAAAGAATTAAGAATTTGTCTTCTACTCATTTTCAGGCTTTTTTATTCTTGTTAATGAGGAATAATCAGTAAGCCAGTAATAACTCTGAATAAGATAGAAGTCTGAAAAAGTTCCAAATAGTTTTAGTTTGAAAGTGTGCTCCACTGCTCTTCAGTCCACTGTATGTCAAGGCTGTGAGCTGCTGTGAATGGCTTTAGATAGTTTTTTTTCCCCTTTGGGATCCTTGCAGTCTTTGTAGTTTTTCTCCTTCTTTTTAAAGATGAAATAGAAAAGCAGTGAAAATACACCCAGTCCAAGTTCAGGATCAGAGTAAGTTTGTTTGTCTGTGGCTTCAAGGACTGCTGAAACTACTAGAGGAGACAATTTCTCTCAGCTCTCAAACTTTGCATGACTTCAAATCTTTATCCAGTCAAAAAAAAAAAAAGAAATAGACATAAATGATAAAGTTTGGAAAAGTAACATTAAAATGTCTTTTACAACGTAATAGTTGTTAGTTGGAGAAGATTTTATGCCTGCTGTGTATATGTTGTCGATTTATATGTTGTTGATTTAGGTCTGTTGACTGTTTTGGCATTACAAAGAATTTGTGGAAGACAGAAAAGACCATTTTTCCTGAATTATCAAATAAATATATGTAAGTAAGCAAAACTGTCCGCTCTGCTCTTAGTTTCAAGCAGTCGTTTGTAATGTAGTGTCACATTTGAGCATACTTTGACATTATGTCTTTCCCTGGCACACCCAGCGAACAACAGATAAGGAGAGAGTGTAGATTAAATCTGAGGCTGGCATGCCCTGTGGAAGGTTCACCTTTAGAGGTGGCTCAGTCTGGGGCAGTCATGCATGCACAGAGAGTACAGGCTACAGGGAGATATTGTGTGTCCAACAGTATGGCCTTGTTACTGGGACACCACCATGACTCACGTGGATCACTGCTGGGGGAAGCCGCCTCTCTTCACATGTCCAATAAAACGTCCCGTTGTGTGGTCAGCTGGTTTTCTTTATCCACTCAGATCATCAGACCTCCGCTGTGGTTATTGCTAAGTCACCAGGATACAGTCCCACATGTGTTCACTGCTGTTTCGGATGATTCATTTACATACAATGTGACAAGAGAGTATTTTTAGCACCACGTTTATTCCCTGTGAGTGGGCAGAGCGTGCCCTTTACACTGGATTCATTATGTTATATTTAACAGTCCCTATTTGTCCCCGTTTGTTGACAGGTCCA
Organism: Xyrichtys novacula; assembly: GCA_962446985.1. Taxonomy (NCBI): domain Eukaryota; kingdom Metazoa; phylum Chordata; class Actinopteri; order Labriformes; family Labridae; genus Xyrichtys; species Xyrichtys novacula. The sequence goes on from OY660870.1 coordinate 11,996,479, forward strand.
CATTTGCACAACTGGACTAATTGTGACCCCACCGCCAAGCAGTCCTGTCACTACAGCAACGGTCTTCACATTTCCTTCAGAGACGAGCTACACATCTATCCCTGTGGTGGGTGGACTCCTTTGCAGCTCTTATAAATCTCTGACAGGCAGCAAGCCAAAGAAACAAAGAGAAAGTTGATCATTGGTGGAGTAATTGATTCAAAGTGAGCGTGGCAAACAATGAAAACAGCAGAGAGAAAGAAAGTACGTCGTTCAAACGGTGTCTACATAGCTCACCCATTTGTGTGTGCATGTGTCATTATGAGCTATTCTTTGAAAAAAATCAATACTTTGTTCCTTTTAGACACTGTATTCTTTAAATTGATAGAATCTGTGCTACTTTTGGACTCAGCAGTCCAATAAAACTCCAGAGCTCTGGAGAAAGAAATGATGTACAATCATATTCGGAGGCCAACGCAAAAAGAGAGAGAGCAGCTGTGATTAATAGAGATGAAATGGTGAGTGCAAGCTCCACTCTTACAAAAAAAAAAGCAGTTAGCAGAGGGATGAGATGTAATTTTCTGATTGTTTCATAGTGGTATAAACCCAGTGGCCTCTGCTTTAGAAAGTTCCTGGATTGTGTAGCGAACTGCACTTCACTATTAACATCCACAGGCAGCGAATATGGAAAACTAACTCTGATGTCTGTTAATGACCCACAAGGGATAACACATAACTTATTTTGAATGCTCTTTAGTACCTCAGATGCTTCCAACCCCTTAAAGGGATATTCCGGCATAAATAAAAGTTAGGCTCAAAAACACTGTAACACCAAGTAAGACACCCCCTCGAGAGATGAATGTTGCCGACTGCTTGCTTCTCTAGTTATACCAACTTAAGTAATGACCGCACGATAGCAATACTTAGCAGTCTATGTCTCCATGCACAAACCTCAGCCTAAAAGCCACTCTATAGCCACAAATAATGCTCAGAACAGCACTTAACTTCATCAGAAGTACATATAGGGTCCCAGCCATAGTACTAGCCATCAAACATCTTTTTTGCTTAGCCTGTTTTTTTTTAGCAAAGAGACTAAACACAACTTACCTACTCTCCTCCAGCAGCCGCTTGTTTGTGGGGGAGCCCTGACGAGTCAATCACCGAGTGCAACGGAGTTTGCAGCTTAAGGAAGACCATTTATGATTATTACTTCATGGAAATACAATCAGACCAAGACACTAAGACAGAGGAACTACTGCGTCTGCAGTGCAAAATGATTATCATGATTATTATCACTTTGTGAAATGATCCGATGCACTCAGTGATCGACTTGTCAGGGCTCCCCCACAAACAAGCAGCTGCTGGAGGAGAGTGGGTGAGTTGTGTTTAGTCTCTTTGCTAAAGAAATCAAGCAAAGCTAAGAGGATGTTTGATGGCTAGTTTTATGTCTGGGACCCTATATTTACCATAACTATCCCTTTAAATCTGTGCAGCTTCTTGGTCATATGAGTTGATTAATTTATCCTTGAGAAAGTGTGATTTAGTTTATTTTTCATCATGCATAAGTTTTTACAGTATTATGCATATGACCAGTGTACTGTCACCTCCTGCCGCTAAACACTAAAAAAATCTAATCATTAATGAATGTGCCGTCTTGTATGGAGAAGACCTGGCATGTAGTTGAAAAACTGCTCAAACTACTACCCCCCCTTTGGTTTTAATTAGGCAACATCATCCATTGAACTTCATGAAGCTACCTTAGACAAAGAAGATCATTTTGTTTTTGATCAGACCATCCGTCTCGTGACTTTTCCCCTCGGATGCCAACGTGCAATTTAGTAACTTTAGACTGTGAAACTATGTGAATCTGTTGTTCTGTCATCTATGAGAAGTGAGACACAGTTTCTCCGTTATCTCATTCAACAAACTCCGTTGAGGCAAAAACATGAATAAAGCTTTGGAGCAGAAATTAACTTGTCTGACACACTTCTGCTCCAGGTGAAGAAAAAAAAATCCATACAGCTAAAAATGTCCTGAAATCCCTTCAGTCCACACAAATCAGCAGGCATACTTCCTGTCTGTGGATGTGTGTGCTCTGGCATGTGGAGTTTTTGAATGAGCAGGAATGTGTACACAAAAGGTTTTGCTCTCCGCTCCACTTGGGAGCCCTACATGATGTTTTCGTACAGATGATTTCTCTGGCCTGCAGGCAACCTAATTATCTCAGCTCAAGCGTCATCTGTGAACCGAAACGCACATCGACACTCTCACATACACACAGGGCTAAACACATACCACAGGGCAGCCGCTCTCCTCCAACGTTGTGTCATGGAAGCTATTACTGCGCTGCTCAGTGCTGCCAATGTTTGCTTTGGAAAGACTAGTCTCACCCCTGAGTACAGAGCTTGTCTTTATTATCCTTCTAACACGTTGTTCACTAAAATGTGATCAAGTTCATGTTTGCTTTAATGGGCTCTATTTTGACAAAGCAGGATTAACAGATACACCAGTGTATTACACCTGCATCCTCAATTTTTCCTACACACTCAAGTGTCTGTATGACTACGTTTCCATTTGTTTTTAGAGTCCTGCAGCACAGTGCTTCAGCTCATGGAAGAAAATGAGGCTGTAAATGCAGCAAATAGTAAGATTATCCAATCACATTTTAGCAAAGTGTTCTTTACTTGTTTGCAACAGAGATGGTGAGTTTATGTTTGAGAGTATTTCACTCTTTTATTAGGCAAAAAACAGCTTTCCACAGTGCCACCAGATTCCATGAGTAAAAAGCAGGAAATTTACCTGACAGAGCACCAGAGTTGCTTGTCCTGTTACCCGTATTGTTTGAGTCTTTTCCCAAAAGACAAAAGTTGTGTAGAGACTATAAACCTGACAGTGAGCAAAATCAAACACGTTGGTTCAGAAAACGGCTCTGGTCTGGATAACTTTGGGCACTTACAGCAACCATTAAACAGGGAGGGGTGTTTATTTGTTTGTTTGTTTGTTTTGTAACTGGTTCATTTCAATGTTATTAAAGTGATATTCTGACGTAAGTTTAAGTTGTTTAAGCTGTAAGCCATTTGTTTTTGGGGGGGCCCTGACGAGTTGATCACCAAGTGCAGTGGAGTTTTGCAGCTCAAGGAAGAACATTTATGATCATTACTTCATGGAAATGCAATCAGACTGAGACGCTAAGACAGAAGAACTACTGCGTCTGCAGTGTAAAATGATTATTATGATGCTTATCACTTCATGGAAATGATCCGATGCACTCGGTGATCGACTTGTGAGGGCTCCCCCACAAACAAACAGCTGCTGGAAGAGAGTAGGTGAGTTGTGTTTGGTCTCTTTGCTAAAGAAATTAGGCAAGGCTAAAAAGATGTTTGATGGCTAGTGCTATGGCTTGGACCCTATATGTACTGCTGATGAAGTTAGGTGCTGTTCTGAAGATTATTTATGGCTATAGAGTGGCGTTTTGGTTGAGGTTTGCGCATGGAGACATAGACCGCTGTGTATTGGTATTATTTGGTCATTACTAAGTTGGTATAACTAGAGAAGCAAGCAGTCGGCAACATTCATCTCTTGAGAGAGTGTCTAACTTAGTGTTGCGGTGTGTTTGACCCTAACTTAATTTTACAACGGAATATCCCCTTAAGGTTACAAGTCTGGCAAATGTGAAGCACTGGATGACTCAGCTTTACCAATATGGTGACTGCCACCAATAAGCTTCAAAACTCAACCTCACAAACAAATGGGTTATGTCACCGATGCTACGCCCAGTCATTATACAGTCTTTGGGTTGCACCAGCTCTTCATAAGTTCAAACTGAGCCTAGTTTAAATGCAATGTTAAAAAACCAACAAGTTTCAGTGTTTAGTTTAATGTGGACTTGAATGTCTGACGCTAAACGCTGCTGATACAGAGCTGCTGCCACAGGTGATGGGGCTTTTGTAGACAGACTCAAGTGGACACTTAAAGAGCTGCAGTTTTTAACATTACCATAGTGGTGTCATTCCTAAAGACCAGGAGTCCCAACAAACCAAAAGCCAAACATGTTTTAGACCTGGTTCTCCTGATACTCGTTTTTGTCACTGCAGTTTGGTGACTCTGAAAACAGGGATGTTGCATCTGTTTCATACTTGAACAGATCTCTTCCGCAAACAAAATCATCTGTGTTTGCAGGTATTTTCTCTCTGTTATTGTCAGACACTATAAATATCAGTCTGAGCCCGGTGGTAACAAAATCAGGAGTGGATGAGCTCTGACTGGGGACATTTCTCTGCAGCAATCAAAAAGCAGCCATAAAGAGTATGTTTCATGGATGCCTACTGAGGCAATCCTCTGGAGCTTTTCCAAAACTTTGTGTTCCTATTAATTATTCAAAGTTCCAAAAATGTAAAATTAGGGCTCAGGTTTAAAAACATCTAAATTCCTCTGTAATTATAGCCATGTAATCCAGTAGCACACTGTTGTAAGAAAATGTCAGGGCTCTTTTAACAGCAGGCTGTGATCTTCAGCCCTCAGTCAAAGACCCAAGTTTCTTTTGACATTACAGACGAGGAAAAAAGGGAAAACATGTGAGTCATGCCCAACTCGCTCACGCTTGGTTTGAGAGTTGCTCTGAAGTGTGTCTGCAGACATGTTTTTCGTTTCATATGGTCCCAATTAAATGCTGCAATGGGTTTAACTGTAGCTATGTGGTCTCCTAGCAACAAACAAACAAGCAGAAAAGGAAATTCTCAGTTGCAGGGGGAAGTCAGGGACAAGACTCCAATATCTGCCAAACCAGACTCTCCCTTTAGTATCTGCAAAACCAGAGGGAATATCCCAGATGACAGATGATCTCTCATTCTCTTCCTTTCTTTTGTGACTCATAAACAAACTGGTTTCTCTACTTGCGTAACACTCACTCTCTTTTTTTTCCTGGAGCTTGGGTTTCTTCTTTTTGTCTTTCTGCTTCTGACTGAGAGGAACCAAATGATGAATCGTTGTGAAATTGTAATTAAACCCTTTCTGACTTCTAACATGATCTTCTGTTCGTCTTTTACAGGATGCTCTCCCACCACCCCCACCGCCTCCCCCGCAGTCCTCCGCTGATGGAGCAGCATACTCATTGGCTGGGGGACAGAGACCTTCCCCCAGCATAAGCGACCAAAGTGGGAGACAAAGACCCACAGTGTGAGTTATAAAAACAGTCCCACAGTAAAATATGCAGTCTTCTTAAATGTGCAGTGAAATGTCAGAGTCAGTTTGTGCACCAATGGCTCAGGGCTCTGATGCAAATGCCGAATTCAGAGGGGGGATGGGAGGTGGGTTAGTCCTCGTCTGTCTACCTCGCTCCCCACCCCCTTCAGCTGTCAGTGTGAGGCTGCAGCATGTGAGCATGTGCACAGGTGAAGGGGTCAAAACCTGTGGAAGACAGTCTCCTGGGTCCTATTGGAGATCCTCTCTCTCACCCCTGACTCCTGACCCCGCTCACCTTTACCCTCATTACTCGCTTTTAAGACCCCACACACCTGACAAGAATTAGATCCACTCATGCCTGCTCTCCTGCCGTCATCTGCCTGTGCGTGCATGTCAGACTCTGAGGCATTCGTGTTCCCTTCCCCCCCGCCGACATGACTGAAATCAGACTGAAAACATCCCAGCTGAGACTCCTCACTGTGGTATTGGCTGCCAGTCTGAGCTGCCTGTTCTGTTCTGGCTCTGCTGTAGAGAGATGACCCGCAAATTGTTTTGTCCTCCAGTGCTGATTTTCTCTGGGTCAGGGGCCACAGTCCCTGCTGGAGGGTCTCAGAGGAGATGATGACAGATGTACAGCTAGGCAGTGGGATAAACCCAGAGCAAATGGCACGCTGTGACAAATAGTAAAACTGCTTTTATTCCACCATATGGGGAGGAAATCCTCATGATGGCCCTGTTAGCTCCATGTTTTTGTCTTTTAAAGTCCAAAGACTGCAGAAAACATGCATGTACTCTCAGTCATATCTCAGATTTGTTTCTGAAGAGGTATAAGGAAGCCCAATCTGGCCACAACATTAGAAACACAGACTCAGACTCTAACTTACTTCTTACTTGGGATGGGCGAAAAATTATAGTTCATGATATATCGTCAGAAAAATCCTCTGTGATAAATATTTGCCAATATTTGTAATGAAGAAGATGTTTCTGAGCAGATTTTGACTATTCCAATTGGTGTTCTCAAGACAAAATTAGTCAAAAATATAGGTTGGAATTGTAATATTTTTTATCTGGACTTTTATCGTTATCGCCAAAATGGCAAATCTTATCGTGATGAGTTTTTTAGTCCATTTCCCCCATCCCTACTTCTTACTTGACTCTAACTTCCTTCCAGCTATTGTATAAACTAGGGGTAGAGCTAGAGTAGGTAGAGTGAATTGTGATGAACAATAATGTAGATTGGATCCGTGTCCTTTCCTCGAGCTGCTTTGACACCTCAGAGCAGAGCCCCACTCACTGATCCACACGCTCTGAACTGTGGGTCAGCAAACTGGCAGCTTTAGCTTTTTTCTCACCATGTTTGATTTGGCAAGTAACAGTCTGGCTGGGATTTTCATTTCTGCGTCTACCTGTTTAGACGGGTGACTCATTCATTTTAAATCTAAAATGATTAAAGATGCAGACTGACTGACTCATGGTCAAAGAAGCAGCTGTGAAAACAGTTACTCCCGACAATCACCACAAATAGTAGCTCTGCCACAGCTCAGTTAATTTGATGATAGATAGACACATTTGTTTTTTTGATGAAATACCTTTGTCCTGAAACCGCCGTGTCAGGAAATGGCATGTTTCCAACAGTGCAACTTAAACCAATTTAAGCAGTAAAACAGATTTCTGAAAATACAGGCGGGCGAGCAGGAGAGAATTGAAAATGCACAGGCGTCATTATTGCATTTACAATCCGATTTAGAGGGTTAGAGGGGGATGTTTTTTTTCCAAATGATGATCTAATAATGTTACTACAAAAACAAAATATACCTTGAATATACCCAGAATTTCAGACCATATCACCCACCCCTGGGTTAAGCCTTAACAGAGCAAACAGCCCACTCATCAGTGAAATCAGTGACACCCTATTTATACCTTATCATGCATAAATCTCAGTAGAAAGTGACATTACAATGTGGTTTTAACTTGAGCGCCTTAACTTCAAGAGCAAGCCTCTAGAGGAAACATGAGGAACTGCAGTTTTTTTGCACCTCTGTATTGATAAGGCAGGGTAAGCCAAGTTTGTATAAATAGCACATTTCAGCTTGTGCTTCATACAACACATGAAAAGAATCAGATCAGAAGAAAAAAAATGGAAAGAAAACATTTAAAAGTCATTCAAATGTAACTTTTCAAATCAATATGGAAAAAAAGGTAGTTAAAGTCAAGTATTATGTCTGTGTAGGTTCTCATTCATTCAGGTCATGGTTATCCACTTCTTTGTTGAAAGAGCAGCTGAACTTGTTTGAGGTTCTTGAAGATGTTTGGCCTTTCTTCCAAAAGGCGTCTTCACTTCTGACCTGAAGACCCTCTCTTCAACAAAAAACTGATTAAAGTAATACTATTTCAAAATAAAAGCATAAAGGGTACGGTGCATTATTGTATAAAGACATGAAAATAATTTAAGTAATTGGATGAAAGCAGCTGTAAACTGGTCAGTCTTCAACCTGTATTTAAAAGAACTGAGAGTTTCAGCTGATATTTCCTGTCAGGTTGTTTGGGGGTTCAGTCTACTGGCTTCATTTTTCATCAGTGGGGTTTGCTGTTTGTTAAATTCCTGACTTTCTTCTCTTGTTGTTGTTGTTTTTTTATCTAGCTATGTGGCCATGTTCCCCTACACTCCCCGTAAGGAGGACGAGCTGGAACTGAGGAAGGGAGAGATGTTTCTAGTGCTGGAACGCTGTCAGGACGGCTGGTTCAAGGGCACCTCCATGCACACGGGCAAGATCGGAGTCTTTCCTGGGAACTACATGAGCCCAGTCAGCAGGTCAGCCATGAGTTCAAGCTGAGTCATTTATTATTGTCAACATACAGTACACTAAGACATGCCCGGTGTCTTGTTCATCTGTATGAGATGCAGGGGCAAAGGTTCATACCAACACCTGTTTATACTTTTAGAAATCTGTCTCATCAGTATTTATTATTCTAGCTCTGTGAAAAAGACCTCTTGCAGGCGATCATGAGAGCCTTTTTGAATGTAGGCAAAAAACTAATCCTGAACAGTCTGATTAATGCCTCTTTTTACTGCTCAAAGCTCCCTTTGTTTGTCACATTAAGCTTTACATTTGTTAATGACATAATTAGGTTATATTTTATAAGTCTAAAACACATGAGCAAGACTTGACCATTGACGCAGCAAAGGAAATTCCCTCATTATGTAATAGTCTTCATGTTGATGGAAAACATTAAGCATCAAAATTAAAGTTCCAGGTCGTTTTGCAGCTGAAGCCTCTTTTGTTTGAGTCATCCAAACTCAGATTGGTGAATGAGGTTATTTTGCTCGATTATGGAGGGTTTAAAACACTCTGTGGATCCTTGAAATGACTGTGGGGAATTTCTCTTAACATAAAATGATGAACATTGAAAAAAAAGTAGCCAGAGCAGTTGAGATAACCTTAAGGGTGTATGAGCATTAGTCACTGCATGTCATATGCAAATGAAACCCTCAAAATGTCTTTCTTTTTATTCTGTCCCTAAAAATCTAAATGAATAATAATGAAAATTAGCTTTTTTTAAAGAGCACCTCTCCGAACCAATTGACTCTTTTCTTTACAAGGGCAACAAAATAAAACAAGACGGTCACACAAGGAGAGATTAAGAAATGTCCAAAAGAAAAACTTATCAAGTGTCCGTGGTTCAAAGATTTCTTAGTTTACAAACATTTTAATCATCATTCTGCTTGTAAAATGATCAACTTTGTTTTTGCTGTTTAGATTAAGCAAGTAATTGATGAGACAGACCTTATGTTTTGGTTGTGTTCCTCAAAATGAAGTGCTGATTTTAGCACTGATTTCTGCTGCAGAAAAAAACTTCAAATTTTTTTTTTTAATTTGCAATTTGATTTATTTGAATTAAGTAAGACAAGACATGTTTCATAAAAGATTTCTGTGTAGAGATTGGTACTTATACATAATAATAACATAACCTCATTACTTCCATTTGTTGTACAGTTTAATTGACCTTTGATTGAAACTTTGAGCCTTTGTTGTAGGCGCACTTTTGCGCTTTAGGCATTTAAAAACACTCCCCAAAACTAACACCACAATAAGCAGAAGTACTGCCGTAGGTGCTGCTGGACGACCTGGTCTTACCTGACTGTTCTCTGTCTCTCATCAGAACTGCGTCAGGCAGCACGCAGCCCAAAGTGGCCATGAGTCTGTGCACTCAGGCAGGCAGAGGTGTCACCATCGTCAGCCCCTCTTCTTCCCCGCTCGGTGCGATTGTTCCGGGTCCTGATTTTAACAAACCCCTCGCAGTGTGCTCCAGCACTGTACCCGCCAACTCCCAGCCTGCAGCTGTGGTCACAGCAGCTCAAACAGCCACGGGTCAGCAGCCAAAAGTCCCTCTGCATGTCAGCTCCCAGATGACTGTGAACCAGGCCCGCAATGCAGTCAGAACAGGTATGCAAGTCAGGGGGAAACAGCTGCTTACCATGCATTATTATGAAGGAAGCATTTTTTTCAGTTGTGGTGTTGTTTTTGCAGCTGCTTGTCACAGTCAGGACAGACCTACAGCTGCAGTGACCCCCATCCAGTCTGCAACACCCGTGGCCTATCTCCCACACCTCGCCGTGTGCTCACCGGCTTCCTCAGGCCCTGCCCAAGGCTGCACCCGGGCTGGAGTGGCGATGAGCTGTGCCGCTGCCTCTCTGACCCCTCCCAACGTCAGCGCTGCATCCCTGGAGGGTGACGGATTGAGACCCGTACCTGTCCTTGCAGTGCCTGTGAACAGCTCCGCTCTAAATCCTGCGTCTAACAGCGCAGCTCTCGCCTGCCGACTGGACAAGGACAACAAGGTTAGAAATGCTTTTAGATGTTTGGAGCTTCCAGGAGCTCAAATTAATCCTAATTTATCAACTTCTTCTGCAATATTCACTTGTTTTTTGCAGTGGATGATTCATGTTTGGTTGTAAAATCTTAAATAAGTTGCCAGATGGTGTCAGTTGTTGGGAGTTTGATACTTCTGATGATATATCTGAAGAAGCTAATCACACTACAGAGATTCACAAACAGTAATCAACAGGAGACTTACTATTACGCACAGTTTGTTTCTGTCATATATCTAAACAGACTGCTGACATGTTGTTCTTTAAACTTTTAACCACAGTTTGAAGTCAGTCTGTGCTAAAAATAGGATTTCTTCGCCCACATCGGTGTCTGACAGCGCTTAAGAAGCAGACAGAATACCTGTCTGCGGTTTGTGGAAATTATTTGTGCCTGTATGCCTCGGGAGTTGTTGCAGTCCTCTGATATAAAAAAAAAATCTTTTGCTGCAGAGGGAAAAGAAAAGTCTGCTGAAGCTGTTGTCCAATAAGAAGAAGTCTCGTCCCTCACCACCCTCCTCCCCCACCCTGGAGGCGGAGCAGGCTGCAGTTGGAGAGGTGCTCCAAGGTGCAGTGGGCCCTGAAACCTCCCCTCCCTCTGAGCCTGAACCTGCTGCTGCTGCTGCTGCTGTCGCCTCTGCAGCTTCATCATCCTCCTCCTCAGCCCCTGAGCCCTCCTCCCATAGGAAGAGCAGCCCCCTTGATGGATGTGCACCCATCGCCCCGCCCCCTCGTCAGCCCTGCTCGTCTCTCTTATCTCAGCAACATGACGCACGACCCATCATATGTGAGAGGTACAGAGGTGTAAATATACTTTCAAATAACTCTGAACTGATTTTTTTTTCCTTCTTAAAGGGATGTACAGACCAAACTGATGTTTTTTTGTGCATCAACACAACTTTACATCAGCCAGCTGCTTCCATGAGATTTATTTTTCAACTCGGGGAGAAATTTACATCCAAAAAGTCTTTCAAGTCCCAAAGTCACAGAGAAAACATCGCGTTTTACTGCATTATTGTGCTATCTTGTCTGCTTTCGTTTTCTGCAGTCAGAAAGATTGCATATGATTTCTACCTTTGCATTAAATCTTTGTCATAGCAGAGCAGAGCCCTGTACCTATGCAGAGTCCTTTTATACAAAGCCTGATGTGCAACTCTTTGAAAGTGTAACTACAGGTCAGAGCACTGCAGACCACAGGCCCTGTGATTGTTCTGCTCTGCACTTTTTCATTTTCTGTCTTTATAACATTTAAGGTATCACCTCTGCCACCCTGCCCACAGTGATCTGGCAGCTGTGCAGTCCATCTCTTCTAACCTCTTCTCTCTTTTCGTCTTTGCAATAACTGCAGTTTGTTCAACTGCTGCTTAATATCTATCAGCTCCAACTCCAACACAGTATTCTCAGATTTGGTTGCACATACAAACAAACTATGCTTATTAAGTAGCCAGGTACTCTGCTGCTCTTTGTGTGGATCTCTTGATTCTTGGTGCTGAGAGTGGACCTCAACTAAAGCAGGATTGTGAACTGAGATTTTAAAGGGGCACAGATCACCATTTCTAGTCATGGGAGTGGATGCTTAAGGATAATGCAACATTTAAAACACCAATGACAATGCAAAGGTACTAAAAGGGTTCTGACTTGACTTTATGAAAGAATAGTTACACATTAATACACGGAAGCTCTGCAGACAGTGCAGAGAGGATTTAAAACTGCTCTGCTGAACAAACTACAGAGCGTCGTTTCCAATATCAGGTGGAAACGTCTTCATGTTTCTCTATCAGAAAACAGAAACACCCACACATATTAATTTGTGATGAACTCAATCAGCTGATGATAACAAAACATGAACCAGATGATCTCTGTTTTACAAGTCCTCAAACGAAACACCTGTTGGACTCAGTCGCTCTAAGCTAAAGTTAAAATCAACCAAACAACAAGTCTTCAGATCATGTTGCAGAACCAAACTCAAACTTTCCTTTCCTGTCCAAACAAGGAGAATAGTTTTTTCAGAACTAATTACAAGCAAATTACTCAAGTCCACCCTCAGTCAAAAATGCCCTCTGCTCCTGGTCTGACACAGCATAACACTTGATCAAAGGCATCCATCTCAGTCCCTGACTGCGTCTCTGTCTGTCCTCCCCAGGTACAGGGTGGTGGTATCGTATCCTCCCCAGAGTGAGGCCGAGCTGGAACTCAAGGAGGGCGACATTGTGTTTGTTCACAGGAAGAGGGAGGACGGCTGGTTCAAAGGAACACTGCAGAGGAACGGCAGGACCGGACTGTTCCCGGGCAGCTTTGTAGACAGCATTTAACTCACACACGCACACACACACACAAGTACAGTGAACTGCGGTCACTCTCACCATGACCCTGCTGACTGCTGCTAACCTCTCTACAGTTTGTCATCGCACAAACTCACCAAACTCATCAGCTCTCGTTAGGCTGCTGGGACTGAACCATCAGACTGTGAGAGAGCTGCAGAGAAGAACAGAACACTTCAGCATTGGAAGCACAGAGGACAGAGTTCGAGGAGAGCACACTACTCATGAACCTTTTCCTTTTTGTTGGTTATTTATATCTTTGTAACAATTCAGCTGTTTAATGTGTGCCTTGTACTGTTCCTCACTTTATTGTACATAAGGACACAAAGATGATTAGTCCTAAAACAACAAGTATGAGCTGTCTATAGATATATTACGCATTTTAACTTATTGCATAGACTGGCCTTGTTATAGGTGGTGCAACACATTATGGGGTTAAGCTGGCACATGCCTTATGCCATTATCTGTTGTACTTTTCCCCCTCTGACTGCTGAAAACAGTTTGACCATCATTTCAGTCTACAAATAGGACAGCGCCGAGCTTTTTGCAGAAGCCGTCAATGCAAATATTTCACTTAGAGTATGATCTGGTAGCACGTCCAGTTTGAGAAGTATCCTGATAAAGATGGAGGCCAGAAAAAAAAGCAACGAAAGAGGTAAAGAACTCCTCTGGTGCATTAAAAGAGGCTGCAGGCTGAGCTGCAGCTAACACAAACTCAGTCTGTACTCAGCATGAACTTGACCTGTTTGTAGGTTAAAATTCCTTTAGTACATCGTGAGGGGCTGCAAGCTGAGCTGCAGCCAACATGGACTCTGCCTTTTTGTAGGTTCAATATTTGTTGCCGTTCATTTTTCAAAATGTTTAAAACCACCGCAGACTTATAACAGGGTGTTTGTTCTTATTCTCAGATAAGTGAAATCCATTAAAGATAAGTCAAACAGTTCTAAGATGAGCATCTGTGTTTCTACAACTCTTCTCAATATTACAAAGGGGCTGCAAGCCAAGCTGCCACTCACAGGAAATTGTTTCATGTTTGAGATTCCTTTGGTGTTCATTGTTTAATAAGTTTTCGACTACAGTCAGATTTTCAAATTAAGAGCCTTCATTTCCCCAAAGTAACAAAGCAGTTTATTAAAACCTGTGAATATTTTAAAACCAAGTAAAGCAGTTTCACATTAATAATTCTAACTGGCGTCAGGAGGGAGTCTGGGCAGAGCTGTTAGATTGGCTCAGCTTGTGACCAGGAGCTGTTTTTATATCAGGATTGCCTCAGTGTAAAAGAAAAGGAGAGCTGGGGGTATCTATATCAATTAAAATTAAGAAAGTTAAAAACATTATAATCCTTCAAAGAGAACACACCCAGGTCCATCAGATAGAGCAGATAAAAACAAATGAGCGATGTCATCCTCTCTTTACTGTAGGAAACCACTTCTGCAGATCTGATGGCAAAGGATTGATCAGCAGTGTTGAACATCTGAAGCTCTTTTACTTCACAGCATGTGAAAATTGCACACATAGCAAAAAAATCCCTCCATGGCTTCCAGTCTTTTGTTTCTCCTGGCGTGGCGGAGAAAGTGCCAAGAGCTGTTACCGGCAGCGATTAAATATTTGCATTCAAGTAGCAAAGCCTTCTGCAGGAGATAAAGTGGGGATGGATGTGTTGCAGGACGGTTTGGTGATGCCTTTTTAATATGCAGAAAACACACTCCAAGTTGGACATCACAGATGAATATTGCTTACTTTGTACTTTCTTTGTATTCACTGACCCGAGTAGCTCCTCTCCCAAACCCAGACGTAGCTCTGCATCACAGGAGCAACAAAACAATTCAGTGTCAATGCACAACAGATTCTCTTCTGTGTATATTTATGTTTATTTACAAACTCCACAGAGGCTGACGGCTGCTGCTGCTCTCAGAGAAACTAACCTGTTCTTTTTTTGTTTTGTGTTTTTGTACACTATAACTCATTCCTAATGTGACTTGTGGCAATAAAAACACAGCTAGCTAAAGCACAGAATGTTTGCCTAAAGGAACATATCATCGTTTCACTCCACAGGGAGAGATATGTAGTGTAAAGAGAAGGTTTTATTGAAATCAATCACTTTGACCCCCTTTGTTTTGTTTTCTTCTTGGGTTTCTTGGGTGTACATTTCATCTACACACATTTTTAAATCTTAAGTGTTGTGTTGACTTGAATTACTGTATGATGTCTTTGTGATTGGAGGGGGTTTTGGTGCTTGTTAAACGTACAGAGAATAGGCATTTATAGAATTAATACTTACTTGGAGAATGAAAAGCAAATCTAATAACATATAATTTATCTTCTCCTTTTGTAATGTCCAAGATATATTGAATAAATGAATAAAGAAGAAAGAAAGAAAAAAACTGAAAATGTAGACTGACCCCACGACACTTAATGTAATGTGACTTAATCATCTGATCTTGATGGAGTCCTTTGAGGCTGGAGGGGGATTTAAACACTTTAAAGTTGAAGCAATCTGGCCTTGTGTGGCTTGAGAGTGAACTTATTGACTGAACTGAACCCATAGTTTCAACTTTCTACAGTCTTTTGATGTTAATTGAGAGGGACCACTGTGTAGCTGACTGCTGGAATATGTCGTAGTTTGTTTGAAGTGTGGAGGAGGATGGTACAAATCACTGTTAGGGCCTGTTTTTGTCTTTTGTCTTTCTGATTTGGTACTTGTGTAGAATTAACCTGATTTGTTGCATTGTTGTCTTGGCAATCACCACACCGACCTCAGGCTCTGTGCAAAGTTTTTCCTCTGAGTGTCTTTTCATGTCACTGTTAAGCCTTTAATAGAAACATCGATCTTAACTCCAACTCAGATGTTACATATTTATGCACTATAATAACATTTCTAACTGTACATATTGTTCATGCATAGGCTGCACAGTTCTGAAAAATTGAGCATTTCTCAAAGGAGGGTTCTTGCATCTTTAATCCTGGGCCACGTCGGGATGTACGATGAGATCTCAGTCTGAAAAGTTTGGAAATGAGCTGTAGGATTTCTTCAGCCCACAGTCAGGAAACAGTCAGGCTGCAATAGCTGCTACAAATTCTTTAAGGGCATCATGAGAGTGTGTCCATGAAAAAGTTCTTGTTGCCGCAGACAGGCTCAGACTGCCATTACAGAAAGGCTCTTTGTTTAAGAGTGCAATGCTTGTTTTTTTACACCAGTGTAATGTCACTCTGCTGAAAGCCACCAGACTCCACTGACAAAAACGCAGATTTTGATTTGCAGTAAGGGGGAATTGCTGGTCCATTGCTGTGCTGATTTGTGAGTTTGATTATGCATTTGTGCAACTTTTTTTGTGTCTGATGGTTAAAAAAAGATATATTGCATAGTATTTTTGAGACAATGCATGAAAAAACACATCTAATCAAAGTGCAGGGTAGACCAGCAACTCGTATGTTCTGCAAAGTCCAACTAATGCTTTTTTCAATGGAGTTTGGTTGCTGTCATGAAAAGGGTGCATTGCTTACTGTCAAATAAATAGACTTTTTAGCTATATGGGGAGCTTTTTCCCGATCTTACATGATATTTGAAATCACCTACAAAAGCCTGAGTCTGTCAGCAGCAGAGCAGGTCATATTGTGGATGTGTTTTAAGATTACATCGGCCCCTAAAAGATCAAGATGCAGCTACTACAGCCTGTTTCTGCAATCTGTTTTGAGCTAAATAAAAACTTTCTTTTTTTTACTTTGAAGTCATCCAGACCCCAGGATTCACGAAAAGAGGCCCATGTTTAGAAATACTGGAACATCCTTTTACATTTAATGAAATATATTTTCACTTATTGGGATAGAGGCAACTTAAATTAGCCTGATTCAACTCAACAGATTTTCCTCATGCCAAGGTGACTTACTTGATTTTTTCTTCTTCTTTTTTTGTCTGTAGTTAGTTTGTTGTATGTCTGATAATGGTGAAACTGAAATCATCTTATTTGGCACAAGTCTCTTATGTGAAAAACATTCTGAAGTATTTGAGGGAATAGCACATTTTGTAAAAATCGCTATAACAATAAAAGCTAATGGTTTCCATAATTCCCTCAGGCTGCCTCATTGTTTCATGACAGTCATGAAGTGCTCTGTTTCCCTCTGTGTTCTCCTGTGACTGTGTGTTATGTTGGTCATTTGTAGCCAGGGCACAAATGTCTTACCCGGAGTTTCATCCAAGACACAGACCGGTGATGACAGGACTGAGTAATCGTGTCCTTGGCGTGCTCTCTTTTTCTCTGTTACAAAGCCTGGGCCGCCTAAAACACAAAGGTACCTAGTTGTACTAAAAGTAAATACACGTACTATAAATTAACAATACAAGACAGTTGTTCCTCATGAAATATATTGTGGAGTTAGTCACGGTACATGTGTTGATAAATGGTTCTTGCTGTGCAGGAGCTCCCCCTGTGACTTGCAGCAGAGCCGAGCGTTGTAACGAGAGGTGAGCCTTCCCAGAGTGTTCAGCTGCAAAACGCTGACAGGAACTGACAAGCACCCAGAGAGGTCATTGTACTGCACACGGGTCCCTGCAGAGGATGGGTTACCATGGAAATAAGTTATTCCAATGTCTGATCATCAGACCGCACTGAGCAGGAACAATACAGATATTTCAGTGCACATGTATGGATTTAAATCAACACATTTGCTTCCTAGAAACTAACTTTGTTTCAGCATGGCGTTGGTGAAATTATTCATATAGAGTATGAAATTCAGTGCGTTTAACTTAAACACCTACTGTTTGTGTAGATAAGAGTCAGTTATGTAGGCTGGGGAGGTTGTTAAGAGTTCAGGGAGCTTTAAGGTCAGAAATATCTTTATATTGTCGATTCTCTGGGTGTGCCTGCCAGTTTATGTCACTCAACAAAAGGCCAAGGTCCTCTAGAAGTCTTTACTGTACAGGATAACAGATAATATGTCGATGTTTACATTCCTTGTTTGAGTTCAGTGTTCTTTCAAATGTTAAAGAGATTTCAGGATATAAATTTCCATGCTAAATAAAAAGAAACAGAGTTAAAACTTTTCTTTCTGCTAATTTAGAAAGCGCAATAATAGAGTTGCAGGGGCTTCTTCACAACAGATCAATCTAATGTGGAGAAATTTAGAGTTCTTGTGAGGAACTTTCACTTTGTGTCGAATTTGGCATACGCCCGACAGATGGAGGACTCTTTTCTGGTTTTGTCCTAACGATGTGGGATTGGTGTTTCAGACAAAATATCTCATCCTGGTCTCTTTTACAGCTTCATTTGTCTCTGGGAAAATGTTATGGATAAGCTGTATCTGCTCTGCAGCATGCAGGTGCTAACTCAGTCTGATCATCCTCCTGTAGTTTCAGATACTCAGCACATTTACATGCACAGTCTAGTCGAGCTAGGATTATGTAGCTCATCTAGGTAATTTCACAAGAATCAAATCAATGACAGAAACATGTCCTCCTCTAGTATGGTAGGTGGCCACATGCTCATTACCACTTGGTTGTCTTCTGGTTGACCTTTGTGTTTACATGTTTTCCAAAGGTCCTGTCCTATCAGACAGACACAATAAATCACTTTACTGATCAGCATGTAAACACACTGATTGAAAATAACTAGAAATAATCTCCCTCCTGATAGTCTTGTTTGCTTGGTCTGACCACAAAGAGACAGCTTTATTCTCCTCACAGGAGCAAAACAAGTAAAATACACAATAAAATTCACACACACATTTTATTCCACACATTTGTTTTTTCTATCTATCTTATCTGTGCTCATAAAGTGTATTTTCTACGAGGCCATGCTGGTCTAATAGTCTCAGTGCACAGCCTTCTGCAGACACGCAGGTTCAGTTCCAGCCTGCAGCTCCTCCATATGCAGGCACTCAAATGTTTATCTATTTATCTTAGCTTTAACTTTTTTTCACTTATTTCCTCACACAGCTTTTTAAAAAGGTGCTTTTATACAATTGTTTTTCTAATCTGTGCTACAAATATTTCAGAAAAATAATTTGAAAATTGAATAAAATGTCATTACTTTAGCCCTAATCCCTGTTGTTCACTTCAGCTTCAGATTTTTATATTTAAATTATGTTCATCTATTTCTGCACTCAGTTAACCCATTTTATATGTTTTTTAGTTTATTAAAAGATACTTTTTTTACAATTTATTTTATTTATGTACTTGTTTATTTAAACATTTGTCACAATAGTTTTTACAGAATTACAGAGATATACATTCAAAGCAATGATACAAACATGAAAACTTTGTGCCTGCCTTTAGAAATACATTTCGAGTGACAGAAGAGAGATTCAGAAAATCACAATAAAGAAATCATTAAAGTTTTAGTCACGTCTCTGAATAGAGGCTGAGTGCTGAGCAGTGAATACGTGCTCGACTCAGCGGGTCATAAATATCAGAGTTATTACAGGATAGTGAGCGGATAAAGAGCTTTATACTGTGTGTCTGAGTTTGTACGTGCATTTGAGACATATTTTTTGAGCTTCTCAGTGTTGTGTGTGTACCTAAGCGTGCATATTGTGGATGAGACAGCAAAACACAGTTTTGTTGACAAGTGTCATCAAACCAGAAAGGTGTGAAAGAGGATAATAATGTCTCATTGTTGATGGAGGCGATCTGAATACAAATGAAGCTCTGTTCATGTCTCTGCCTCGCACAATGACAAAGTTTAGTCATTAACACAGTGATACTGAATAATTCATGCAAATACAACTGTTTGTGTAGCTGGAGTTTCTCTGCTGCAGTGTAAGCATGATTCACTCTGTCAGGTTCAGAGTCACAGGTCGTGGATGTGATTTAACGTCAGAGGATCAATCCTGCAGAACGTCTCAGTGTGATGGACCGTCCAGGTGCAGGCCGAGGCCACGCACTCCCATCAACATCACTCACTGTGGTTAACACCTGAGACGGCTCTGCTGCATGAGAAATATGTTTCCATCAGGGACAATGATGCATGAAGCAAACAGGAGAAGGGATGACTGCAATTAACAATCTGTGAGCTATTACAGTGTGCAGGATAGGACGCCACGGTCACCAAGTGTCAGGACAAATAATTAATCTTCTTAACTCGAAGAGAACTAATTAATCCTTTGAAATATGAGCTCTATGATACTGCATTTCATGCAACTCCCCATACATGGAGGCCTTCAAGGAATATTAATGGGGTTCAGTAAAGTCACAGATATCATACAGCATGTTTCTTTTAGTGCTACCTATGACCTTTGCAGCCAGTCACAGGTAGCAAGAAAAAAAAGGAAAATTCTCACTTTCTTTTTGTAGCTTAGGATCATGACGATAAAGATTCATATAAACACGTGTGATAACTTTAATTACCTTTGTTTTGCTGTAAATTAAACTGAATGATTGAGTCCCTTTAATGACCTTTTAATAACAAATATGGAATAGCTTTGGTGACCCTGAAAGTCACCAAACATCACCAAAAACTTCACTAACATCACAAACTATAAAAATGTTTTATGAAGGCAAAGATGTGTCAGTAATAAAGTGTTTCAATAAAGCTCCTGTGAAGAACTTTTGATTTGTGTCAAATTCGGCTCCTCTTGTGGACAAAACAGTCTCTGCTCACATTAATTGTTGTTTACATGTATCATCAGCAATTACTGACAAAAGGTCTCATCCTGCAAACTTTTTATAGTCAAAAAATAATTAACTGTGAATACTTTATGTGGAAATTTTTAAAACAGTGCTCTTTCTTCAGCTGCCTGGCTCACACCTACCCTGTCACAGTTTCAAACATCAAAACTATGACATAAAAATTGCATTCTTGTCATTGGGGGTCTGTTTCATTAGTGAGAAAAACTCCTCATAGGAACTTTAAATACAATTTTTTTTTTTTAAATCTACACATAATCAAAAAAAAAAAAATCTCATAAAAGATTTTTTAAAAATCATTTCATAAATGTAAACATTTTTCATACAATACATTTGGAAAAAAAGGGAAAAATCCTTAATTGAATGTGAAAAAACATTTGATAAAAAAGTCTGAGTGAACTCTAAATTATCATTTTACAAAACACAGTCAAGGGTAAAGGATTGTTTGTCAATCAAGGTGAGGAGTTCAATCCCAGGTCCTGCTGTCCTCACGACATAATGCTGTCCTTGAGCAAGACACTTAAACAGTCCATTTTACGAAGGTCATTTCACAAAAATAAACAAAACAAACTAATAAACAACAAAATTTGTCAGAGTAGAAAAAAATTTAGGTGTAAAAGTATGTAAAAATATATTATGGTCAAGAATGGGCTCTCTGCACCGATCCACTACTTCCTGAACTTAAGGCAGCTCCTTAACTGATTAATCCAGGTGTGTCTGATCAGTCACACCTGGATTAATCAGTTTGGCCAATAATGTAAGACAGGAAATAAAGGAGCTGCCTTAAATTCAGGTGCATAGGGCCCATTGACTTTTAACACAAACTAAACTAAAACTTCTACGTCGCCTCCCTCCTGTGCTGTTGTTTGCTCACTGCGCCATCTACCGGCTGAAAACGAGCAACACAACTACTTGACAAACAAACATGGCGGCCCCCATGAGCTGCTGGTCAAATGCTTTGGGTGTGAAGTAATCTTGTCTGCTGGTGAGTTGGTCATGTATGATGAAATAACAAGAGTCGTAAAGAAGGTGAGTGTTGACAGACTTGAGTTTAGTTCAACAATATGACGGTACTTTCTGAAAGACGGATGGTGTAGGCTAGGTTAGTAGACACGAAATTACCCCAATAAATATAAACAGCTGCTGCAGACAGAGCTTTAAATCATCAAGACTGTCATCAATTTACCATTTGTGTTGACCTATATAAAAAACAAATGCCAAAAAATGTTTATCAGTCATGTTTCTAAGTAGCGAATGTTATTAACTTCACCAAAAGACTCATATCGTCAATATTTTTTATTGATCATACGTAGGTTTACAGTAACTTAATGATGCCTTCACGGGTTTCAAATCGGTCATTTTCTCTTAACAAATGGTTGGAGTTTTAAAATAGTATTATTTTCAGTAATTATGACACTAACTGAGAAATAAAATGTTTCTTTTGGTTAGTAGTTGGCCTGACTATAATTTGTTTAACTTTGATATTCAGTATAATGACATATTTATCCTTGTTATAAGGTGGACATCCACAAAATGTCTGTAAACATGATAAATGTGTATTTTTATAGCACTGTGTATCGACTTACGTGTCTTCAATACTTTCTGTTCACATCAGGCCAATATTTTGATGTCTCATAGCATGCTTATCTGTAAGGCTTGACTTTATTTCTTAGTACTTCATCTTTTTTTTCTTAGTGTTTTGAAGAATATCTGTGCTGTGTATATATAATACATGGTAAGACTTATTATTGCTTAGTATTAGAAAACATCCTCATAGATTCTGATTTAGTTGCAGGTCTTCTATGCACATAAAAATAATGTGGACTGCAAGTATTTTCTGTCTGTCTTCTGGATTAATACAATTGATTTTATGACTGTTTATTTGATCTTTTTTTTTGTTAAACGTTTATAAATTATTACCACAGGCCATTGTTACACATTTCACTTGCTTTGTTTGTCCAAACAACCTCTCAAAATCCAAAGACTCCTCATTATGATCATAGATGAAGAGTAAATGCAGCAAGTCTCTGTATTTTAGAAGCTGTAAGCTGAAAATGTTTGACAATTTGGCTGCTCTCTAATGCTGATGTGCTGCTGTGCTGTGCTGTGCTGTCCTGCAGTGAAGTGTCCACTATGTCCAGATTGGCAGTGGTGTGTGGGGGCTCCAGGGGCATTGGGAGGGCCGTGTCCCGCCTCTTAGCAACAAGAGGCTGCAGGGTGGCGATTGTCTCCAGGAATGAAGATGTTGCCAAGGCCACTGTGAAATCTCTACATGGAGGTAAACATCTTTGTGTTTCTGGCCGTTTCACTTTTATAGCCAGACTATATGAACACTGCTGGATCTGTACAACCTTTCTAAGGCTCAAAATAAACATCACAACCTGATTGTTCATTTAAAGGGTTGGTCCTCCCACAAGTATTTTTCCTTCAAATATGGAAAAAGCGACAGAAGTTGTAAAACTCTTAACAGACAGTACTAAAGGGACAAAGAAAGTGTACTGGATGTCCTCTTCAACAGGAAAACTTGTCAGGAACTACCCTAATGTGACTGTACAGAACTGAAGACCAAAAGGAATTACCATTACTTTTTACAATAAAACAATAAAATGCAGGTGTAATAAATTAAAAATACAAAAGTAGTGGATAAAACCAAAATCATGGAACAACATCAGCGAAAGAAAAATGTAATAACCTGTGTATAATTCAAGTGAAAGACAAGCCATATGGATGACTGAATAATTACATCATAACTGAAAATGTTAAATACTGTCCAGTAAGTGTAGGAGCTTTTTGAATCCATAAGTGGCAAAATATTATCTTAAATACCACTGATCTGTTATACCTGAATCTGATACTACAGAATGCAGTCTTGTATCCTTTGTGTTATCTTTTGTTTTCCTCTCCAGCTGACCACGTGGCTCTCAGCTGTGATGTCTCTAAAGAGCAGGATGTGCAGAAAACCTTCGAGATGATCCAGAAAACCTGTGGTAACATCTCTTATCTTGTAAATGCAGCTGGCATCAATAGGTGAGCCTGATACAAGTTATCTTTTCATGCAGGACTGAGCTTTATTGTTGACTTACAGTGTATCACTGTGTCTGTGTCTGATCAGAGATGCTCTGTTACTGAGGATCAGGCCTGAGGACATGCTGCCTCAGCTTCACACTAACCTGCTGGGCTCCATGTTGACCTGCAGGGCGGCTCTGCGTAGCATGCTGCACACTGAGGGGGCTGCTGTTGTTAATATAGGTATGAAAACTGAACTCCAGACACTGACAGACACACAGGAACATTCCAATAAAATGTGTCGGTGTCTAAGGTTAAGGTTAGGCTCACTAATACACCCTCAAGTGAGTGAGCTCTTTGATAAAATCTTTATAGCACCAAATCATGTGCTTTCCATGAGTCCCAAGTCCTGCAGCTATAACTGTGGTACTAACCCAGAGCTCTCTGCGAACTTGGTGAAGAGAAGGATTTGATTGTTCAGCTCCCCACTGGATGCAAACAAATGAGTTTATACGAAGTTTTCAATGACGTGTTTCAGAAAAGAAAAACAACTGAAGCAAAGCAAGCATATAATAATATTTGTAAGTTTCATGCAGCCTATTTTTTTTTTTTTTTAATCAATTCAACTTTTAAGGGATTTTTGTTTGTTTTCCAAGTAAATAATTATAATGGGTTAACATTGATGGCCTTTAAGCTTTAGTAAGATGCTTGAATATATAAAAACTCTATTGTAAATACAGAAATATTTCCTGGAATCAGCATTTTTTATCATCTCGTAGCTTATCTAGTTTCAAGGTTATATGAGATGCCCAAAAGTGTGTCCTACTTCTAATCTTCCATCTAAAGCCCTGACACACTCACACACTGCACACTTGATGTCATAAATATCTGTAAGGGGTCAGCGCTCAGGCTGGAGGTGAAGATTAAAGGTGCTTTTCCACCACAGGAACTTTCCCCAAAAGCCAGGGACCTTTTGGGGAACTTGTTTTGACCCCTTGAAAAGCCCTTGCTCTGAGGGTTGTACTTTCCAATGGCCCAAGACTTTGGAGGCAGAGCCTGATAATTTCATTTACATCTAATAAACAGGCTGTTGATTCACGTATCCAATGCTGAAAGCTCTGTGTGCGCCCACACACACACACACGCAGAGGAGGGGAGAGAGATTCTTGATTAAATCCTACATAATCTAAAGTTATCTGACCAGTAAAACTATATGTATACATTGATTTTGACTTTAAGTATATTTTACCATCTCAGTGATGCTTTTAGGGTGTTATCACAGTTTCAGGGGTTAGACAGACACCAGCTGAGCAGAGAGATGGATAAACAGATAAGGGCCATTAAGGACTAAGAGCAAATATTTCTGGTAACCTGTTATTTAATAATCAACACAGTCTACCTGCTACCAACAGGATTTGCGACAGCTTTCTTTGTAAATTAAAAAATAATAAAAAGTTTTTTAAAAAGTTCTCCAACAAAGAGCTGTGTAAGTGACTCCAGATACCATCCCTGGAGGTCATTTGTCTGGTTTTACATTATTTACCAAGGACTTTGTTCCCACTGGAAACAGACAACAAGCATCAGGAACCATTTGGCACCAGGAAAAGAACTTCCTAGAATTAGAAGTTATGGGTGCTTTTGGTTGAAAGGCATTTTCAGAGTGTGTTTATGAACCCACTGTTCTTTGTGATAGTAAGAGGTTTTCAGTTTGGTCACTGGGTGGCAGTGTGGATTCTTGTTCCCTTTTTAAAGCTGGATTCAAGTTTTAAAGAGTTCACTTAACTTTTTCTTCACTTGAGTCAATTTTCTGACAATTATCTGATTACTTCTATTGTTGGTTTTAAATATTATTTTCCAGTTTTGCATGAAAAAATAAATGAATGAACCAGGATAACCTGAACATGTTTCATGTTAAATGAATTCAAAGAGTAGTATCCTACGGCTGCTTTATCTGCTAAGAAGTTTAACAGGACATGTTTCTGTTGTTTTCAGGTTCTGTTGTTGGTATGAAAGGAAACAGCGGTCAGTGTGTGTACAGTGCCAGTAAAGCTGGTTTAGAGGGTTTCACACGCTCTCTGGCTAAAGAAGTGGCTTCACGTAATATCCGAGTGAACCTGCTGGCTCCAGGTACACCACCACTCACTCCATCCTTGTCTTCTACCTTTCCTCTCAGTCCTCATGTTTTCCATGTCTTCACAGTCCTCTTCATGTCCTTGCCCTCTCTGACCTTCAGGTTTCATCCACACCGACATGACTTTAGGGCTGAAGGAGGACAGAGCCCGCTCAATCCCTCTGGGGAGGTTTGGCGAGCCGGAAGAGGTCGCCCAGGCTGTCCTCTTCCTTTTGGAGTCTTCCTATGTTACAGGACAGGTACTGGTGGTGGACGGTGGATTGCAGCTGGCCATGTAGGGACTGAGGCTTTCCTCTGGTGTTAGCTTGACACGTAAAACAACAGAGCACAGGAAGGCAGCTGAAGCCTCACTCTGCCTTTTCTGGAACTTTTACATGTCTGGATTTAAGCTCCTGTGAGGAGGTCTGAACTGGTTATGAAAAAGACCGAGCAAACAGAACCGTTTGCAACAAAGTTCACTTTACTTGAGAGCAACTTTTGATTTTTCTGTCTTTCCCTTTAAGCTTGTGAATGATGTTTCCATTTTTGCAACCTTGTCATCAGGTCAGAATAATTCAAGAGACAGCGACTGCAGTGTGTCCCTTCGGTTAACCCTACTGCAATATAGTGTATTGCATGTGAATGTGATACCTCAGAGACAATGTGTGAAGGTTGATCCGTCTCTTGAAGGTCCCCTGGAGGCAACAGGGCCCTGAGCAGCTGCTTTCTCTTACAGCTCAGGCTGGCCCTGAGCCATCAGTGTTCTTCTCTGTCATGATGCGCTTCATTAACAGTCTGAATGGTCAAGTGCTTGTATCAGCTCATTCTGACTGACCCAAATAAAACATGCTTTTTTAAACTTTTCTCTCCTGTAAAGGTCTGCAGTGAAAATATTTGTGTATATTCTTTTCGTTCGGACCCAAGACAAGCCTGAACGCAAATGAGGTTGAAAAAAGAGAGAGAGTATTGGGAGCTGGTGTTACAATCAAGGTTGATGTGGGGTCCAAAAACTCTGCAATCTTTTCTACATCACTTTGTTTACCTGTCTGAAACTTGTTCTTACTTTCTCCATCTGGAGTCAGATACAGCAGCTCAGGTGTTGGAGAAAGAGGGGAAAAAAAAAAAAGAGACAGTACAATCGGTAAAAAAGTCTTTAAATTACTGTAATTTTTGACAAATTAGGTTGACAAATATTCTGGCAAATACTCTGAATTATGAGATTGGAAACCATGAGTTTGGGACCAAAATCTCCTGTGTCCCCCTTGGATTTCTTCATTGTTCTAAGCCAGGTAAATCAATCATAATACAAATTATTTTAACTGCATCCATAACTAAAACTGAAGCTGACAGAAAACAACTATGACGTGTACAATTTACACTATCAGCAAATAACAGAAGAATCAGAAGTTTTTTCAAAAAGAGGAGAAAATGATCCAGAAAACTGTCTCTGCACAAAAGTTATATATATCTGCCCTTTAATCAAGTTAAAGACATTTACAGGTTAAAGGCTCACACTTACTTTCTTCGTCCTCAGTGTCCAGGAGGAGCTCAGGAGACAAAGAGAGAGGAGGGAAAAGGTCAGACAAAGATCAGTGAGGGAAAAGTTTCTGATGATTGAATATCAGATTCAAAAGTTTGCACTTAATTGAGTGTTGATACTTTATTTTATTCTGTTAGTATATAAAACATTCAATACAAACAAGGAAAAATCTCAAATGTGAATGAAAAGGAGCAGAAATTTGAAAAATCTTATCGAGTCTGCCCCCTTTTTCACAAGATATTAATCAGCTAAAAAATAAACAAGAGCTGCAGGCCAGCATGTTGCACTGTTGCACTCTGTGCTGTGATTCCTGTTGGTTTAGTTATCAACATCAATACAGAGGGCTCGATTTTCGTGCCTTGCCGGCAGTGTGACACAGGTGCGGTGTAGGTCAGGTCTGCCACACCGATAAGGCGTTCCCAAGCATATTTTGGTATTTTGGTGAGCGGCGCAGCCCAGCGTAAGTATCCCCCCTCCCTAACTCAGCTCCCCCCAGCGGCATAAGTCGTAAAGAGGGAGGAGAGAAGGCACGGAGTGGGTTTAACACAGCCGAGACCCGTTTTTTCACCAATCACATCAGCTCCTCTCCTCACCTTTAAATCCGCCACCGGCGAGGCGTATTAAAGTTTTCGTGGCGTAGTCGAAGAGATCAAAGCTGCGTCCGAATTGCCAAGTAGTAGTCGAAGTAGTAGTCGAAGTAGTATCTAGCATGTCCGAATTGGCCACCGGAGCGAGTAGCATGCTACTTCAGATACTACTTCAGATGCTAGACACGCCCACATTGTAGGTTGGTCTCGGTGCATCCTACGGGCATGCTACTGACCCAAAATGCACCGCGGGCTTCTTCTTCGTCCTCTTAAAAGTTGTAGAAGCGCATGTGATGCTAGCGCCACCAGCTGCTCTGCCTATTTAAATGTGTCGCGAACGCCGGCTGGCCACAGCAGCGCGCACCATGTCGGAGCAGCAGCAGCAGCAGGCGGGACCGCAGCAGTACAGATGTAAGTTTCATGTAACTTCACACACTGTCCTAAAAAATGTGCGGTTGTATCTCTTTGTCATGTCATGGTGTCATATTTGCCCAAGTAATCATTTTATGAGTAAGTGGCGACATCATGGAGGTAAAGCTCACTTATTCCATCATTAAACTGCACAGCTGCAGTACTACAGCCAGGCCCGCAGATGAGGGGCTTCAGTTACCACTGTCTGCACGGGCGCAGTACCTACTCTCTGCCTGCGGGGGTCGTCTTTCCCCACCGCTCGTCTAGTGTGTCCGAATTGGGCCAACGTTTTTAGTATGTAGGAGTAGGATCTAGCAGTAGCACGTAGCAGTAGCATGTAGTATCCGAGCGGGCAGTTCGGACGCAGCACAAGAGATGGCTGAAGACAGCGATGTCACATGATGGTGACAGACGGCAGCCCCTCAACAAGTGTCACTGTAAGCGCTGCGGAGGGCATCCTCTACACTGTCTCATATAAGCACAGATGGATTTGGATGATTCAGGTATGACAGGGTTCAGAGCCTTTTCTTGCTTTCTTCGCCCTTGGTGTCCAGAAGGAGCTTAGGAGACAATGAAGAGGAGGGAAGAGGGAAGAAAGGGTCAGTTTGTGAGAGTCTTTAAATTATTATTCAAAGAATGAAATGTTATCACAACTTTGGACTTACTTTCTTCGCCCTTGGTGTATGCATTGAGTTGTCCAGGGATGTCCTCTGTTGATCCAGGTCTTGTTTGGTTTTCCTTTGGGTTCTTCTTGCTTCATAACTCCAGATTGTTCCATGTTTCGGTGGCATGACAAACAAACATTCAGGTCCTCTTGAGAGCCCAGATCCTGCGTGGTGATGTGGTACATATATGTGTGTGTGTGTGTGTGCGCCCTGCCAGTGGCAAGGGAATTAAAGGCTCCATATCCCTGACATATGAAGAAATAAGGGGTCCATACCCCTGCCATTAGAAGAATTAAGGGAACATATCCCTGAAATATATAAATAAGGGTACATATCCATGAATTTCAAAGAAAATAATAAAGGGTACATATCCCTGACATATTAATAAATAAAGGGTACACATACCTGACATATAAAGCAATAAGGGGTCCATACATCTGACATATGAAAAACTAAAGGGTACAAATCGTTTACATATGAAAAAATAAAGGGTACATATCCCGGACATATGAAAAAAGGGTACATATCCTTGACATATGCAACAAATGGGTACATATCCCTGACATATGAAAAAAAAGATACATATCCCTGACATATGAAAAAATAATGGGTACACATCCCTGACATATAAAAAAAAGGGTACATATCCCTGACATATGAAAAAATTAAGGGTACATATTGTGGTGTGCCTGGTGAGTTGTGAGGACCCAGAAGCAGACACAGAGACAGAGATGAACTTAAGGTGTAATTTTAATGTCCAAACTCAGTTTTAAAGGCAAAAAAGAGGAAGTCAGGTAGGCTGGTTGGCTGGCTGTTGTGTGGACTGGAGACACTGCAGGAAAAACAGAGGAGAGGGAAGTGAGTGAACATACAATAAATCAGGAGGCCAGGAGACGTGTCTATACCACTTGGAAGTGAAGACAATACTCAGGCGCAGAGGCTTCTTCTTCTTCTTCTTCTTTTAGGTTAACGGCAGTTGGCACTCTTGTGTACGGTGCATTACCGCCCTCTTCTGGCAATTCTTATACAAAACCCTGTGCACCACCCATTCCCATCTCATACACTCACACATTCATACTCCTACCGACTAAATCCTATCAATCAACCCCGTCACCCTTAAAAACTTGACTAACACTCTCACATGTGCCCTGTCCCCCATCTGTAATACTCCCTTTAGTGTAAGGTCCTGCATACCCAATTCCCTCAACTTATTTCTCATCTCTCCCCTTTCTATCTCATATCTCCTACAACCCATTAGAACATGCTCCACTGACTCCTCGGGCGCTGAGGCTGAGGGCTGCTGGCTTCTTAAAGTGCCTTGATTGTAGATGTAGAGCAGGTGTGTAGTCTCACTCAGTCTCAGCGACCAGGGGAGGGGAGGAAGCTCTGGAAAAGAGTAAAGCCAGACCAGGCAAACAAGGAAACACAGGAGGTCCAGCCAAAATAAAACAAGAGGAGGAGGCGTCTCACCACACATATCACTGACATATAAAGCAATAAGGGGTCCAAACATCTGATATATGAAAAACTAAAGGGTACACATCGTTTACATATGAAAAACTAAAGGTTACAAATCCTTGACATATAAAAAAAAAAGGAACATATCCTTGACATATGAAATAAATAGGTACATATCCCTGACATATGAAAAAAAAGGTACATATCCCTGACATATGAAAAAAAGGTACATATCCATGACATGTGAAAAAAAAGCTGCATATCCTTGAAATATGAAACAAATGGGTTCATATCCCTGACACATGAAAAAATAATGGGTACACATCCGTTACATTGGAAAAAATAAAGGGGACATATCCCTGACATATGGAAAAATTAAGGTTAATTACCACTGACATCTGATGAAATACAGGGTCAATATCCCTGACATATGTAAAGAAATAAAGGGTTCATACTTCTGACATATGAAAAATAAAGGGTTCATATCCCTGATACATCAATAAATAAAGGGTCTATATCCCTGACACATAAACAAGTAAGGGGTCCACATCCCTGATATATGAACAAATAAAGGTAACATATCCCTAAAGTTTGAAAAAGGGTATATATCCCTGACATATGAAAAAATAAAGGGTACATATCCCTGACATATAATAAAATAAAGGGAACATATCCCTAAACTTTGAAAAAGGGTACATATCCCTGTCATATGAAAAAATAAAGGGAAAATATCCCTGACATATAATAAAATAAAGGGAACATATCCCTAAAGTTTGAAAAAAGGGTACATATCCCTGACATATGAAAAGATAAATGGTACAAATCCCAGACATATGAAATAATAAAGGGTACATATCACTGACATATAAAAATAAGGGAACATATCCATGAATTTTCAAAAAAAGGAGGGGCCGTACATCTGACACATTATACAAAATAAAGGGCACATATCCCTGACATTTGAAAAAATAAACAGCACATATTCCTGACATATGAAGCAATAAGGGATCCATATATCTGACGTACGAAAAACTAAAGGGTAGATATCATTAACATATGATATACAGTATATAACATATCCTTGACATATGAAAAAATAAAGGGTACAAATCCCTGAAATATGAAAAAATTAAGTGTACATATCACTGACATATAAAGCAATAAGGGGTCCATACATCTGACTTATGAAAAACTAAAGGGGACATATCGTTTACATATGAAAACTAATGGGTACACATCCCTTACATATGAAAAAAAGGTACATATCACAGACATATGGAAAAAAATAAAGGGTACGTATCGTTTACATATGAAACAATAATGGGTACACATCCCTTACATATGAAAAAAAAAGGTACATATCACATATGGAAAAAAAAGGGACATATGACATATGAAAAAAGGAACATATTCTTGACATATGAAAACAAGAGGAACATATCCTTGACATATGAAAAAAAAAAGGTACATATCCCTGACATATGAAAAAAATCAGTGTACATAACTCTGAAACATGAAAATGAATGAAATACATCTGACATATGAAAAACTACAGGGTACATATCATTAACATTTGAAAAAATAAAAGGACACATCCTTAACATATGAAAAAATAAAGAGTACACATTCCTTACATATGGGAAAAAAAAGGTTACATATCCCTGACATATGAAATAACTAAAGGGTACATATCCCTGACATATGAACAAATAAACAGTACATATCCCTGACATATGAAGCAATAAGGGATCCATATATCTGACGTACGAAAAACTAAAGGGTAGATATCATTAACATATGATATATATAACATATCCTTGACATATGAAAAAATAAAGGGTACAAATCCCTGAAATATGAAAAAATTAAGTGTACATATCACTGATATATAAAGCAATAAGGGGTCCATACATCTGACATATGAAAAACTAAAGGGGACATATCGTTAACATATGAAAAATAATGGGTACACATCCCTTAAATATGAAAAAAAGGTACATATCACAGACATATGGAAAAAAATAAAGGGTACATATCGTTAACATATGAAAAAATAATGGGTACACATCCCTTACATATGAAAAAAAAAAGGTACATATCACTGACATATGGAAAAAAAAGGGTACATATCCCTGACATATGAAAAAAAGGAACATATTCTTGACATATGAAAACAAGAGGAACATATCCTTGACATATGAAAAAAAAAAGGTACATATCCCTGACATATGAAAAAAATCAGTGTACATAACTCTGAAACATGAAAATGAATGAAATACATCTGACATATGAAAAACTACAGGGTACATATCATTAACATTTGAAAAAATAAAAGGATACATCCTTGACATATGAAAAAAAAAAGAGTACACATTCCTTACATATGGGAAAAAAAAGGTTACATATCCCTGACATATGAAATAACTAAAGGGTACATATCCCTGACATATGAACAAATAAACAGTACATATCCCTGACATATGAAGCAATAAGGGATCCATATATCTGACGTACGAAAAACTAAAGGGTAGATATCATTAACATATGATATATATAACATATCCTTGACATATGAAAAAATAAAGGGTACAAATCCCTGAAATATGAAAAAAAGGTATATATCCATGACATGTGAAAAAAAAAGCTACATATCCTTGACATATGAAACAAATGGGTTCATATCCCTGACACATGATAAAATAATGGGTATACATCCGTTACATTGGAAAAAATAAAGGGTCAATATCCCTGACATATGTAAAGAAATAAAGGGTTCATACTTCTGACATATGAAAAATAAAAGGGTTCATATCCCTGATACATCAATAAATAAAGGGTCTATATCCCTGACACATAAACAAGTAAGGGGTCCACATCCCTGATATATGAACAAATAAAGGTAACATATCCCTGAAGTTTGAAAAAAGGGTATATATCCCTGACATATGAAAAAAGAAAGGGTACATATCCCTGACATATAATAAAATAAAGGGAACATATCCCTAAACTTTGAAAAAGGGTACATATCTCTGTCATATGAAAAAATAAAGGGAACATATCCCTAAAGTTTGAAAAAAGGGTACATATCCCTGACATATGAAAAGATAAATGGTACAAATCCCAGACATATGAAATAATAAAGGGTACATATCACTGACATATAAAAATAAGGGAACATATCCATGAATTTTCAAAAAAAGAAGGGTCCGTACATCTGACACATTATACAAAATAAAGGGCACATATCCCTGACATTTGAACAAATAAACAGTACATATCCCTGACATATGAAGCAATAAGGGATCCATATATCTGACGTACGAAAAACTAAAGGGTAGATATCATTAACATATGATATACAGTATATAACATATCCTTGACATATGAAAAAATAAAGGGTACAAATCCCTGAAATATGAAAAAATTAAGTGTACATATTACTGACATATAAAGCAATAAGGGGTCCATACATCTGACATATGAAAAACTAAAGGGGACATATCGTTAACATATGAAAAAATAATGGGTACACATCCCTTACATATGAAAAAAAAAGGTACATATCACTGACATATGGAAAAAAAAGGGTACATATCCCTGACATATGAAGAAAAGGAACATATCCTTGACATATGAAAACAAGAGGAACATATCCTTGACATATGAAAAAAAAAGGTACATATCCCTGACATATGAAAAAAATCAGTGTACATAACTCTGAAACATGAAAACGAATGAAATACATCTGACATATGAGAAACTACAGGGTACATATCATTAACATTTGAAAAAATAAAAGGATACATCCTTGACATATGAAAAAATAAAAAGTACACATTCCTTACATATGGGAAAAAAAAGGTTACATATCCCTGACATATGAAATAACTAAAGGGTACATATCCCTGACATATGAACAAATAAACAGTACATATCCCTGACATATGAAGCAATAAGGGATCCATATATCTGACGTACGAAAAACTAAAGGGTAGATATCATTAACATATGATATATATAACATATCCTTGACATATGAAAAAATAAAGGGTACAAATCCCTGAAATATGAAAAAAAGGTATATATCCATGACATGTGAAAAAAAAAGCTACATATCCCTTGACATATCAAACAAATGGGTTCATATCCCTGACACATGATAAAATAATGGTTATACATCCGTTACATTGGAAAAAATAAAGGGTCAATATCCCTGACATATGTAAAGAAATAAAGGGTTCATACTTCTGACATATGAAAAATAAAAGGGTTCATATCCCTGATACATCAATAAATAAAGGGTCTATATCCCTGACACATAAACAAGTAAGGGGTCCACATCCCTGATATATGAACAAATAAAGGTAACATATCCCTGAAGTTTGAAAAAAGGGTATATATCCCTGACATATGAAAAAAGAAAGGGTACATATCCCTGACATATAATAAAATAAAGGGAACATATCCCTAAACTTTGAAAAAGGGTACATATCTCTGTCATATGAAAAAATAAAGGGAACATATCCCTAAAGTTTGAAAAAAGGGTACATATCCCTGACATATGAAAAGATAAATGGTACAAATCCCAGACATATGAAATAATAAAGGGTACATATCACTGACATATAAAAATAAGGGAACATATCCATGAATTTTCAAAAAAGAAGGGTCCGTACATCTGACACATTATACAAAATAAAGGGCACATATCCCTGACATTTGAACAAATAAACAGTACATATCCCTGACATATGAAGCAATAAGGGATCCATATATCTGACGTACGAAAAACTAAAGGGTAGATATCATTAACATA
This sequence comes from Xyrichtys novacula, assembly GCA_962446985.1. Classification (NCBI taxonomy): domain Eukaryota; kingdom Metazoa; phylum Chordata; class Actinopteri; order Labriformes; family Labridae; genus Xyrichtys; species Xyrichtys novacula. The sequence continues at coordinate 12,031,041 of OY660870.1, forward strand.
TGATATACAGTATATAACATATCCTTGACATATGAAAAAATAAAGGGTACAAATCCCTGAAATATGAAAAAATTAAGTGTACATATTACTGACATATAAAGCAATAAGGGGTCCATACATCTGACATATGAAAAACTAAAGGGGACATATCGTTAACATATGAAAAAATAATGGGTACACATCCCTTACATATGAAAAAAAAAGGTACATATCACTGACATATGGAAAAAAAAAAGGGTACATATCCCTGACATATGAAGAAAAGGAACATAACCTTGACATATGAAAACAAGAGGAACATATCCTTGACATATGAAAAAAATAGGTACATATCCCTGACATATGAAAAAAATCAGTGTACATAACTCTGAAACATGAAAACGAATGAAATACATCTGACATATGAGAAACTACAGGGTACATATCATAAACATTTGAAAAAATAAAAGGACACATCCTTGACATATGAAAAAATAAAGAGTACACATTCCTTACATGTGGGAAAAAAAAGGTTTCATATCCCTGACATATGAAATAACTAAAGGGTACATATCCCTGACATATGAAAAAAATCAGTGTACATAACTCTGAAACATGAAAACGAATGAAATACATCTGACATATGAGAAACTACAGGGTACATATCATTAACATTTGAAAAAATAAAAGGATACATCCTTGACATATGAAAAAATAAAAAGTACACATTCCTTACATATGGGAAAAAAAAGGTTACATATCCCTGACATATAAAATAACTAAAGGGTACATATCCCTGACATATGAACAAATAAACAGTACATATCCCTGACATATGAAGCAATAAGGGATCCATATATCTGACGTACGAAAAACTAAAGGGTAGATATCATTAACATATGATATATATAACATATCCTTGACATATGAAAAAATAAAGGGTACAAATCCCTGAAATATGAAAAAAAGGTATATATCCATGACATGTGAAAAAAAAAGCTACATATCCTTGACATATGAAACAAATGGGTTCATATCCCTGACACATGATAAAATAATGGGTATACATCCGTTACATTGGAAAAAATAAAGGGTCAATATCCCTGACATATGTAAAGAAATAAAGGGTTCATACTTCTGACATATGAAAAATAAAAGGGTTCATATCCCTGATACATCAATAAATAAAGGGTCTATATCCCTGACACATAAACAAGTAAGGGGTCCACATCCCTGATATATGAACAAATAAAGGTAACATATCCCTGAAGTTTGAAAAAAGGGTATATATCCCTGACATATGAAAAAAGAAAGGGTACATATCCCTGACATATAATAAAATAAAGGGAACATATCCCTAAACTTTGAAAAAGGGTACATATCTCTGTCATATGAAAAAATAAAGGGAACATATCCCTAAAGTTTGAAAAAAGGGTACATATCCCTGACATATGAAAAGATAAATGGTACAAATCCCAGACATATGAAATAATAAAGGGTACATATCACTGACATATAAAAATAAGGGAACATATCCATGAATTTTCAAAAAAAGAAGGGTCCGTACATCTGACACATTATACAAAATAAAGGGCACATATCCCTGACATTTGAACAAATAAACAGTACATATCCCTGACATATGAAGCAATAAGGGATCCATATATCTGACGTACGAAAAACTAAAGGGTAGATATCATTAACATATGATATACAGTATATAACATATCCTTGACATATGAAAAAATAAAGGGTACAAATCCCTGAAATATGAAAAAATTAAGTGTACATATTACTGACATATAAAGCAATAAGGGGTCCATACATCTGACATATGAAAAACTAAAGGGGACATATCGTTAACATATAAAAAATAATGGGTACACATCCCTTACATATGAAAAAAAAGGTACATATCACTGACATATGGAAAAAAAAAGGGTACATATCCCTGACATATGAAGAAAAGGAACATATCCTTGACATATGAAAACAAGAGGAACATATCCTTGACATATGAAAAAAATAGGTACATATCCCTGACATATGAAAAAAATCAGTGTACATAACTCTGAAACATGAAAATGAATGAAATACATCTGACATATGAAAAACTACAGGGTACATATCATAAACATTTGAAAAAATAAAAGGACACATCCTTAACATATGAAAAAATAAAGAGTACACATTCCTTACATGTGGGAAAAAAAAGGTTTCATATCCCTGACATATGAAATAACTAAAGGGTACATATCCCTGACATATGAAAAAAAGGTACATATCCATGACATGTGAAAAAAAAAGAGCTACATATCCTTGACATATGAAACAAATGGGTTCATATCCCTGACACATGATAAAATAATGGGTACACATCTGTTACATTGGAAAAAATAAGGGGACATATCCCTGACATATGGAAAAATTAAGGTTAATTACCGCTGACATCTGATGAAATACAGGGTCAATATCCCTGACATATGTAAAGAAATAAAGGGTTCATACTTCTGATATATGAAAAATAAAAGGGTTCATATCCCTGATACATCAATAAAAAAAGGGTCCATATCCCTGACACATAAACAAGTAAGGGGTCCACATCCCTGATACATGAACAAATAAAGGTAACATATCCCTAAAGTTTGAAAAAAGGGTATATATCCCTGACATATGAAAAAATAAAGGGTACATATCCCTGACATATAATAAAATAAAGGGAATATATCCCTAAACTTTGAAAAAGGGTACATATCCCTGTCATATGAAAAAATAAAGGGAACATATCCCTGACATATAATAAAATAAAGGGAACATATCCCTAAAGTTTGAAAAAAGGGTACATATACCTGACATATGAAAAGATAAATGGTACAAATCCCAGACATATGAAATAATAAAGGGTACATATCACTGACATATAAAAAAGAGGGAACATATCCATGAATTTTCAAAAAAAGAAGGGTCCGTACATCTGACACATTATACAAAATAAAGGGCACATATCCCTGACATATGAAAAAAATCAGTGTACATAACTCTGAAACATGAAAATGAATGAAATACATCTGACATATGAAAAACTACAGGGTACATATCATAAACATTTCGAAAAATAAAAGGGACACATCCTTGACATATGAAAAAATAAAGAGTACACATTCCTTACATGTGGGAAAAAAAGGTTTCATATCCTTGACATATGAAATAACTAAAGGGTACATATCCCTGACATATGAAAAAAAGGCACATATCCATGACATGTGAAAAAAAAAAGCTACATATCCTTGACATATGAAACAAATGGGTTCATATCCCTGACACATGATGAAATAATGGGTACACATCCGTTACATTGGAAAAAATAAAGGGGACATATCCCTGACATATGGAAAAGTTAAGGTTAATTACCGCTGACATCTGATGAAATACAGGGTCAATATCCCTGACATATGTAAAGAAATAAAGGGTTCATACTTCTGACATATGAAAATTAAAAGGGTTCATATCCCTGATACATCAATAAATAAAGGGTCTATATCCCTGACACATAAACAAGTAAGGGGTCCACATCCCTGATACATGAACAAATAAAGGTAACATATCCCTAAAGTTTGAAAAAAGGGTATATATCCCTGACATATGAAAAAATAAAGGGTACATATCCCTGACATATAATAAAATAAAGGGAACATATCCCTAAACTTTGAAAAAGGGTACATATCCCTGTCATATGAAAAAATAAAGGGAACATATCCCTGACATATAATAAAATAAAGGGAACATATCCCTAAAGTTTGAAAAAAGGGTACATATCCCTGACATATGAAAAGATAAATGGTACAAATCCCAGACATATGAAATAATAAAGGGTACATATCACTGACATATAAAAATAAGGGAACATATCCATGAATTTTCAAAAAAAGAAGGGTCCGTACATCTGACACATTATACAAAATAAAGGGCACATATCCCTGACATTTGAACAAATAAACAGTACATATCCCTGACATATGAAGCAAAAAGGGATCCATATATCTGACGTACATAAAACTAAAGGGTAGCTATCATTAACATATGATATATATAACATATCCTTGACATATGAAAAAATAAAGGGTACAAATCCCTGAAATATGAAAAAATTAAGTGTACATATCACTGATATATAAAGCAATAAGGGGTCCATACATCTGACATATGAAAAACTAAAGGGGACATATCGTTTACATATGAAAAATAATGGGTACACATCCCTTACATATGAAAAAAAAGGTACATGTCACAGACATATGGAAAAAAATAAAGGGTACATATCGTTTACATATGAAAAAATAATGGGTACACATCCCTTACAATATGAAAAAAAAGGTACATATCACTGTCATATGGAAAAAAAAGGATACATATCCCTGACATATGAAAAAAAGGAACATATCCTTGACATATGAAAACAAGAGGAACATATCCTTGACATATGAAAAAAATAGGTACATATCCCTGACATATGAAAAAAATCAGTGTACATAACTCTGAAACATGAAAATGAATGAAATACATCTGACATATGAAAAACTACAGGGTACATATCATTAACATTTGAAAAAATAAAAGGATACATCCTTGACATATGAAAAAATAAAGAGTACACATTCCTTACATATGGGAAAAAAAAGGTTACATATCCCTGACATATGAAATAACCAAAGGGTACATATCCCTGACATATGAACAAATAAACAGTACATATCCCTGACATATGAAGCAATAAGGGATCCATATATCTGACGTACGAAAAACTAAAGGGTAGATATCATTAACATATGATATATAACATATCCTTGACATATGAAAAAATAAAGGGTACAAATCCCTGAAATATGAAAAAATTAAGTGTACATATCACTGATATATAAAGAAATAAGGGGTCCATACATCTGACATATGAAAAACTAAAGGGGACATATCGTTTACATATGAAAAATAATGGGTACACATCCCTTACATATGAAAAAAAAGGTACATGTCACAGACATATGGAAAAAAATAAAGGGTACATATCGTTTACATATGAAAAAATAATGGGTACACATCCCTTACAATATGAAAAAAAAGGTACATATCACTGTCATATGGAAAAAAAAGGATACATATCCCTGACATATGAAAAAAAGGAACATATCCTTGACATATGAAAACAAGAGGAACATATCCTTGACATATGAAAAAAATAGGTACATATCCCTGACATATGAAAAAAATCAGTGTACATAACTCTGAAACATGAAAATGAATGAAATACATCTGACATATGAAAAACTACAGGGTACATATCATTAACATTTGAAAAAATAAAAGGATACATCCTTGACATATGAAAAAATAAAGAGTACACATTCCTTACATATGGGGAAAAAAAAGGTTACATATCCCTGACATATGAAATAACCAAAGGGTACATATCCCTGACATATGAACAAATAAACAGTACATATCCCTGACATATGAAGCAATAAGGGATCCATTTATCTGACGTACGAAAAACTAAAGGGTAGATATCATTAACATATGATATATAACATATCCTTGACATATGAAAAAATAAAGGGTACAAATCCCTGAAATATGAAAAAATTAAGTGTACATATCACTGATATATAAAGAAATAAGGGGTCCATACATCTGACATATGAAAAACTAAAGAGGACATATTGTTAACATATGAAAAATAATGGTTACACATCCCTTACATATGAAAAAAAAGGTACATATCACAGACATATGGAAAAAAATAAAGGGTACATATCGTTAACATATGAAAAAACAATGGGTACACATCCCTTACATATGAAAAAAAAAGGTACATATCACTGACGTGAAAAAAAAAAGGGTACATATCCCTGACATATGAAAAAATGGAACATATCCTTGACATATGAAAAAAATAGGTACATATCCCTGACATATGAAAAAAATCAGTGTACATAACTCTGAAACATGAAAATGAATGAAATACATCTGACATATGAAAAACTACAGGGTACATATCATTAACATTTGAAAAAATAAAAGGATACATCCTTGACATATGAAAAAATATAGAGTACACATTCCTTACATATGGGAAAAAAAAGGTTATATATCCCTTACATGAAATAACTAAAGGGTACACATCCCTGACATATGAAAAAAAGGTACATATCCTTGACATATGAAAAAATGGGTACATATCCCTGACATATGAAAAAAAGGTATATATCCATGACATGTGAAAAAAAAGCTACATATCCTTGACATATGAAACAAATGGGTTCATATCCCTGACACATGATAAAATAATGGGTATACATCCGTTACATTGGAAAAAATAAAGGGGACATATCCCTGACATATGGAAAATGTAAGGTTAATTACCGCTGACATCTGATGAAATACAGGGTCAATATCCCTGACATATGTAAAGAAATAAAGGGTTTATACTACTGACATATGAAAAATAAAAGGGTTCATATCCCTGATACATCAATAAATAAAGGGTCTATATCCCTGACACATAAACAAGTAAGGGGTCCACATCCCTGATATATGAACAAATAAAGGTAACATATCCCTAAAGTTTGAAAAAAGGGTATATATCCCTGACATATAATAAAATAAAGGGAACATATCCCTAAAGTTTGAAAAAAGGGTACATATCCCTGACATATGAAAAGATAAATGGTACAAATCCCAGACATATGAAATAATAAAGGGTACATATCACTGACATATAAAAATAAGGGAACATATCCATGAATTTTCAAAAAAAGAAGGGTCCGTACATCTGACACATTATACAAAATAAAGGGCACATATCCCTGACATTTGAACAAATAAACAGTACATATCCCTGACATATGAAGCAATAAGGGATCCATATATCTGACGTACGAAAAACTAAAGGGTAGATATCATTAACATATGATATATATAACATATCCTTGACATATGAAAAAATAAAGGGTACAAATCCCTGAAATATGAAAAAATTAAGTGTACATATCACTGATATATAAAGCAATAAGGGGTCCATACATCTGACATATGAAAAACTAAAGAGGACATATTGTTAACATATGAAAAATAATGGTTACACATCCCTTACATATGAAAAAAAAGGTACATATCACAGACATATGGAAAAAAATAAAGGGTACATATCGTTAACATATGAAAAAATAATGGGTACACATCCCTTACATATGAAAAAAAAAGGTACATATCACTGACGTGAAAAAAAAAAGGGTACATATCCCTGACATATGAAAAAATGGAACATATCCATGACATGTGAAAAAAAAGCTACATATCCTTGACATATGAAACAAATGGGTTCATATCCCTGACACATGATAAAATAATGGGTATACATCCGTTACATTGGAAAAAATAAAGGGGACATATCCCTGACATATGGAAAATGTAAGGTTAATTACCGCTGACATCTGATGAAATACAGGGTCAATATCCCTGACATATGTAAAGAAATAAAGGGTTTATACTTCTGACAAATGAAAAATAAAAGGGTTCATATCCCTGATACATCAATAAATAAAGGGTCTATATCCCTGACACATAAACAAGTAAGGGGTCCACATCCCTGATATATGAACAAATAAAGGTAACATATCCCTAAAGTTTGAAAAAAGGGTATATATCCCTGACATATAATAAAATAAAGGGAACATATCCCTAAAGTTTGAAAAAAGGGTACATATCCCTGACATATGAAAAGATAAATGGTACAAATCCCAGACATATGAAATAATAAAGGGTGCATATCACTGACATATAAAAATAAGGGAACATATCCATGAATTTTCAAAAAAAGAAGGGTCCGTACATCTGACACATTATACAAAATAAAGGGCACATATCCCTGACATTTGAACAAATAAACAGTACATATCCCTGACATATGAAGCAATAAGGGATCCATATATCTGACGTACGAAAAACTAAAGGGTAGATATCATTAACATATGATATACAGTATATAACATATCCTTGACATATGAAAAAATAAAGGGTACAAATCCCTGAAATATGAAAAAATTAAGTGTACATATTACTGACATATAAAGCAATAAGGGGTCCATACATCTGACATATGAAAAACTAAAGGGGACATATCGTTAACATATGAAAAAATAATGGGTACACATCCCTTACATATGAAAAAAAAAGGTACATATCACTGACATATGGAAAAAAAAAGGGTACATATCCCTGACATATGAAGAAAAGGAACATATCCTTGACATATGAAAACAAGAGGAACATATCCTTGACATATGAAAAAAATAGGTACAGATCCCTGACATATGAAAAAAATCAGTGTACATAACTCTGAAACATGAAAATGAATGAAATACATCTGACATATGAAAAACTACAGGGTACATATCATTGACATATAAAAATAAGGGAACATATCCATGAATTTTCAAAAAAAGAAGGGTCCGTACATCTGACACATTATACAAAATAAAGGGCACATATCCCTGACATTTGAACAAATAAACAGTACATATCCCTGACATATGAAGCAATAAGGGATCCATATATCTGATGTACGAAAAACTAAAGGGTAGATATCATTAACATATGATATATATAACATATCCTTGACATATGAAAAAATAAAGGGTACAAATCCCTGAAATATGAAAAAATTAAGTGTTCATATCACTGACATATAAAGCAATAAGGGGTCCATACATCTGACATAAGAAAAACTAAAGGGGAAATATCGTTTACATATGAAAAATAATGGGTACACATCCCTTACATATGAATAAAAAAGGTACATATCACTGACATATGGAAAAAAAAAGGGTACATATCCCTGACATATGAAAAAAAGGAACATATTCTTGACATATGAAAACAAGAGGAACATATCCCTGACATATGAAAAAAATTAGTGTACATAACTCTGAAACATGAAAATGAATGAAATGCATCTGACATATGAAAAACTACAGGGTACATATCATTAACATTTGAAAAAATAAAAGGATACATCCTTGACATATGAAAAAATAAAGAGTACACATTCCTTACATATGGGAAAAAAAAGGTTACATATCCCTGACATATGAAATAACCAAAGGGTACATATCCCTGACATATGAACAAATAAACAGTACATATCCCTGACATATGAAGCAATAAGGGATCCATATATCTGACGTACGAAAAACTAAAGGGTAGATATCATTAACATATGATATATAACATATCCTTGACATATGAAAAAATAAAGGGTACAAATCCCTGAAATATGAAAAAATTAAGTGTACATATCACTGATATATAAAGAAATAAGGGGTCCATACATCTGACATATGAAAAACTAAAGAGGACATATTGTTAACATATGAAAAATAATGGTTACACATCCCTTACATATGAAAAAAAAGGTACATATCACAGACATATGGAAAAAAATAAAGGGTACATATCGTTAACATATGAAAAAACAATGGGTACACATCCCTTACATATGAAAAAAAAAGGTACATATCACTGACGTGAAAAAAAGGGTACATATCCCTGACATATGAAAAAATGGAACATATCCTTGACATATGAAAAAAATAGGTACATATCCCTGACATATGAAAAAAATCAGTGTACATAACTCTGAAACATGAAAATGAATGAAATACATCTGACATATGAAAAACTACAGGGTACATATCATTAACATTTGAAAAAATAAAAGGATACATCCTTGACATATGAAAAAATATAGAGTACACATTCCTTACATATGGGAAAAAAAAGGTTATATATCCCTTACATGAAATAACTAAAGGGTACATATCCCTGACATATGAAAAAAAGGTACATATCCTTGACATATGAAAAAATGGGTACATATCCCTGACATATGAAAAAAAGGTATATATCCATGACATGTGAAAAAAAAGCTACATATCCTTGACATATGAAACAAATGGGTTCATATCCCTGACACATGATAAAATAATGGGTATACATCCGTTACATTGGAAAAAATAAAGGGGACATATCCCTGACATATGGAAAATGTAAGGTTAATTACCGCTGACATCTGATGAAATACAGGGTCAATATCCCTGACATATGTAAAGAAATAAAGAAATAAAAAGAAATAAAGAGTACACATTCCTTACATATGGGAAAAAAAAGGTTACATATCCCTGACATATGAAATAACTAAAGGGTACATATCCCTGACATATGAACAAATAAACAGTACATATCCCTGACATATGAAGCAATAAGGGTTCCATATATCTGACGTACGAAAAACTAAAGGGTAGATATCATTAACATATGATATACAGTATATAACATATCCTTGACATATGAAAAAATAAAGGGTACAAATCCCTGAAATATGAAAAAATTAAGTGTACATATTACTGACATATAAAGCAATAAGGGGTCCATACATCTGACATATGAAAAACTAAAGGGGACATATCGTTAACATATGAAAAATCATATCCGATCAACATCAACATCCGATCATTGAATCTGTAAAATAAGATGAAAGGATCGATGACATCATCGATGACATCACAAAATGTGATGTCATCAGGGTTAATATCCATATTTGGAAAAAAAAACATTCTCAGATGGCATTACAACATAATTGTTTATTTTCAAATTTGAAAAAAAAATAAATTCCAAAGACGTGTTGTGATAGTTGTTTATTTTTTAATTTGGACAAAAAAATTAATAAACGCACATTTCCAAGACAATGTGTGCATTTGTATAATTAAATATTTTAATTGGTTTAATTGATTTTCTCCTTTTGATTATGACTTTTTCTCTTTTTTTGTAGGTTTTTTTGTTTTTGTGGGAGTTTTATTTTTTATTTTTTTATGGTTTTTTTTTTTGTGTTTTTTGTGCGCGCACACACACACACACACACACACACACACACACACACACACACACACACACACACACACACACACACACACACACACACACACACACACAGAGTGTTTATTCAGGTGTTAGGAGACTGAGCAAAGTTTCTCTCTTATCTGAAGTTTTCTGCTGATGTTGTCAGTCTGACAGACTCTTCTCTGCCGTAGGAATATCACACAAAGATAACCAAACACAGGTGGTGCTTTTATTGTGAAAACAAACAGGAAGTTTATGTCAAAGTTGCATTATATTTGCATGCGTTGAAACCTTTCAGATGTTTGTTTTTCCCCTGTAGATTAGTGTTTCCCATTTTATACCAGAGCATCAGTCTCCTCAAACTTATTTCTGTGTGAATAACCTCTTTATAGCTAAGACCAAACTAAATTAGCGACCAAAAATTCAGTCCTGAAAGAAAAAAAAGTTCACAATGAAGTGCTGTTTCTTCAACATTCTGTGCCACAGTGACTTAAACCATCAGGCAGCCACAGGTGAAGAGAGGAGAACAGGCAGGGAGAGGAGGCAGAATTGTGTCTGAAAAGCAGAGGGACAGAGTGAGCAGGACAACAGAGGCTGTTGAAATCATGATCACATGTCCATCTATGGACGATGCAGATTTCACAGTCTTCTGTCTGTTTTTATTTTGAGAGACTTTACAATGCAATGAGACAAACAAATGCTTGTATTTATCTGGTACAATATGTAATCAATATCTACGCCCACTGTATGGAACATCTCGTCCGGCTCTCTATTCACTTATACAATGTTGGAAAAAAGTTTGGAATATTTTCTTCAGTGTTTCGTGTAACGTGAATGATCCTCCAACAAACATGGCTGAACTGACTCAGACTGTGATCCAATGCTGGCGAGAAATCCCGGTTGAAACTCTTAGCAACCTAGTGACCAGCATGCCCAAACGTGTACGTGCATTGTACAATGCTAGAGGCGGTCACACAAAGTACTGGCTGTATTGTTGTTATCGTCTTGTTATGTTTGATGTTGCTTTCAAAGATGGTCCACGTATTTTGTGGCAATTTAAAATTACAGCCGTTTATTTATTAAATACCGACTCATGATTTTATGCGTTATTTCTATGGCTTTTTGTGAATCATGAGGTGTCCGCCCTACAATTTTTTTGAGAAACAAAATAGTTTGATGTGAATTTCAAAAACATATCACAGAGACCAGGGAACATTAAAAAGTCTTTGAATAATTCTCCAGAAAGCAGCAGACCGCGTTAAACACGAGGCTGGGGTTGAATTGACAAATATTCCAAACTTTTTTCCAACACTGTACTGTTAGTGTTCAGCTGTTGCATGTGCGGCCTTCAAGACTTACATATCTGATGTAGATGAAGCACCAAGCCGTCAGTTTTCCCCTGGGGTATCAGATTTACTGTATGTAAGTGAGCTCTCTAAAGAAATGAATAAAAAATGAATGAGAACATAAAGAAATCACGACACACAAAAATCGTTACACGGTGGATAAAAGCATGAAATTTGGCATGTATGTCCCTTAGGTCATCCCAAAACATCCTAGAAGGGGTGCCCCCAAAAATGTCAAACAGGAAGTGAGTTATTGACAAAATTCAAAATGGCCGCCTAAACAGGTGACAGTTTACTCAAAAAACACCTAAAGAATGTCAAAAAATCATGAAGTTTGGCACACATGACCCTTGGGTCATCCTGAGACATCCTAGATATAGTGGCCAAAAACAGGAAGTGGATTATTGACGAAATTCAAAATGGCCGCCTAAATTGTTGCCGATTGATTCAAATAGCCTATTGAATCTCAGAGAAGCATACTATTTGGCACATATGTCCCTACGGTCATCCTAATACATCCTAGAAGGGGTGCCCAAAATAATCTGAAACAGGAAGTGAGTCATTGACTAAATTGAAAATGGCCTACAGTGTTGTTGATTGACTCAAAAGTCATCTAAAGAATCTCATAAAACTATAACGTTTCTCACATGTGTACCTTGGGTTATCCTAAACATCCTAGAAAGGGTGCCAAAAATAATCTGAAACAGGGAGTAAGTAATTGATAAAATTGATAGATGATGCAAATGAAGGGGCAGAAAGAAAGGGAGATGACGCTCACGGTGCAGGCATTATTTTTCAAAACCCTATAAATGCATACAAAACTATTTGAATTACAACCCTCTGCATTTCCCCGGGCTTGGGACCGGCACAAGTAGAACACTGGCTTGTGTCCCATTGAGGCTGCATTCATTCATCCATCCATCCATCCATCTACCTACTAATCTATCTATCTATCTATCTATCTATCTATCTGAATTGTGTCCCATTGAGGCTGGATCCATCCATTCATCATCCATCCATCCATCCATCCATCCATCCATCCATCTTCATGTCTGTCTGTCTGTCTGTCATCATATCTCTCCATCTCTCCACCCATCTCCATCCATCCTGAGTGGGCATGCTACTGTCTGTCTGTCTGTTGTTTTGTCTTTTTCCCCTCTTTTCGTCTTTTATTGTTTATCTTTTTGCCAAGCGACTCACATGTCCTATTCACATTTACCAGCACATTGGCATAATGCTGTACAAGGTAATCCAGCATCCTGGCACCAACACTTCCGAGAACAGAGGGGCTCAGCTTTGCAGCCACACTTAAGGAGTTCTCTGCAAACTTTGGCAGCCTCTGGCAATCGTGTCCATAGCGGTCTCCACAAATCATTGACTTTGGTCCATCGAAATTTGTCAGGAGATGGTAGAGACTGGATAGCTTTTAAGCTATTGAACCAAATCCTAGACTGATAAACTGCTCGATGTGCATGCTGTAGCAATGCAGCCTGTGTCGGAGGAATGTTTTCCATTGACAGAGATTTCTTCGCAAACAGGTCCTTCCTTAGGTCATTGACATTTTCAGTGTCAGTTGTCTTGTCGTACAGAACACAGGTGTATCTTTCCAGTAATGCAAGTGTCTTTGATTCCACTAGTCACCTGCCATGTCTCGGCCTAAAAATAAGTTGTGCCTATACAGTATATGAGTGCTGGATCTATGGTCATATAAAGTTGCCACAATATATTACCTATATATAATCATTCATAGGGCCTACTAGAAGTTTTTTGGAAAACAATTTTGTATCTGGCATCAACAATGTATCACTCACAGAAGGATTAATGCGTGAAGTCATGTCTTTCAGAGTACATTTCAAGCCAATTTATTCTCGTTTAAAGGTCTTTAAAACATATTTTACACATCTTTCTTGGGTGGCTTTGGCCAAATCCTTTATTATTGGTCTATTTACAATAAATGAAAATCTATAATTAGCAGATTAAGCCAAAATTTCAGAATTAGACCACATCTTAGGAATTATGGTTAATTTCTGGCGGCCATTTGGGATTTTCCCCTTTAGAAGGCATTTAAACTCACATAAACAGCTCTCAGCCTCAGCTGCTGGAGCAAACACGGGTCGCAAATGGCCACCTATAAAGAAATAAGAGTGTGTGAGGAAACCGGAGACCTTTCTGGACTTTCAGTGGATAAATTTAATAGAAGTGAGATAAGGAGCGATTAAAATCAACAACAGCAGTTAAATTAAAGCATCTTTGTGTGATGGGAGGTGTCGAAAAAGGAGCAGTCTGCTGTTTTACTTTTATTTATTTTTTTGTCAGCAAGCCCCCAAAATACAAAAACCAACAAAACACAAGTCTAAATCTCTGGATTTTCCAACTTTCTTATCCACGCCTTTACTCTCACCTCAAGTCCATAGTAAAACAAAGACTTAAAGTGTATATTTAGAACTTTCCTAAAACTTACTGGACATTTACTTCTGTAGCGTTACAGACTTAGTGTCTGAATTTACTGCTTAAAAGTGTTATCAGATATTTGAAAACAAACTGCAGCTGCCCTTCAACCATCAGTGCTTGTTTACATCAGGGTGGTAGAATCATCACATGCTGCATTGATCAGATTAATTCCCCCTGAAGAATGAAACAAATCAAACAGTTCCAGACCAGGTGAATGGGTTTGGCTCATAGACTGTATATGGTCCGGAAGTGCTTGACTAACTGATAGGTGCAAAAGTTTTGGAACTGGTTTTTGGAGGTGAGGCTGCTTCTTGTTTCTGACTGACATTTTTCTGGTACTGAAAGGCTTCGACTGTCAGTCAATCTCAGAACAAAGAATCTCACCATTGTTTGCAAAGGTGTCCTAAAGCATTGAGAAATAGTAATATTTTGTTATATATAGCAGGTAAATTCAAAGTTCTCTGCACACAGAACAACCACCCTCTTCTTCATCTTCCAAATGGTACATTTCACACTGCCGACAAGATATAAACTTGTAAACAAGTTTTAGTGACTTTTATATTTAGGAGATTGAACCCAAGTTTGGACATACTTGTTAATATTACATTCCATTCATCACAAAACTGTTACCTGCCAATAAATACTGCAGACTGTACCTTTTTTTGGAGCAGCGAGTGCTACAAAAGTCACCAGACTTCACTGACAGGGTTAGTAACTTAAAGTTGAAGATTACTGGAGTTGCTTGTCCATTACCACAGATGTTTCCTAGTTTTTATTCTCTGTGTTACGATGTGTTCTAAATATATTAAACCGAAGTCACTGAGACTTGAAAAAACAAGTTGATAGTGGTGGTGGGAGACCATTTACTCCCATATATGTAACTGTAATCTGGCAGTTGTGAAGCACAATATATCAGTGTTGTTTCTGGTTAAATAAAAACAAGAATTTAATCAAATAGTACATTTTGACGTGTATTCTTTCTTTGTAATGTTGTAAAAATATAGTCCAACTCTACTTGGCAAAAACAAGAACTTTATGTGTTCCCCAAAAACTTCCATTTCAAATTCACAAACATTTCAAACCTGTGGTTTTTAGACCCCAAAATGTGAGCAAATGGAGCCCAGGTTTAAAAATAGAGAAATGCCCCTTTAAAGAGGCCTCTTGGTTGGGTCTGTGGCCTAGTGTGGATTGAGAGTAATATACTGTGAACTCCTGAAGTTTGATGTTGGATCTAGTATCTAATATCTGTTTTCTTTTGGTAAGAAATGTTACGGCGAAATAAAATAGCGAACAAACTCTACAAAGTTTCTTTCAGAGCATCTTTCTCCTGATCTGCCCGTCATTCTGCTGAGTCACTGTCCCACCACAGCAGCCCATGTGTGTGTGACAGTCACTCATGACTAACACTGCTGACTCCAGAGTGTCTGGCCCGGTCCGGACCTCTGTGTCCCAAGCCCCTAAATTTGATCAGTTGGTCTTTTTCCATGACTGCAAAGCGCCCAAGCATGTTTTTCCCTCCCACCTCCCCTGAGAGACCCCCTCTCACTGACAGCACATTTCCCCCTCTGCAGCCAGCCCCCCTGAGCCCACCTCTGGAGGGGCCTGTTGTGGGGCCGGCGTGCTGGGCTGCAGCTGGATGAAATTAGTAGTGGTGGAGGTGGGGGGTATTTTTAGCTCAGGGAATGTTTTGAGTGTCTGGTCACAGCTGTGGACCTGCGGCGTGGACAGACGGGGTTGGAGGTGACTGTCAGTGATCAGGGATGAGATTAGAAATGCTGCGTGTTTGTTACTCTTCGCTGTTACCACCAAGAAAAGAAGAATTTATCCTTTTTTCTCCTCTTTATGTTCAGTATGTTTCACTCTTCCCAAAGGATTTTTAAGACGGCTATTTTCACTCAGACTGATAATGTGATTTTTGGCATCATTGCTCAGGAGGAGGAGGAGGAGGCCAGTCTGTAAAAACACCTCACGCTGTCTCTGTAGAGTTTTATTAACTTTCATAACCTAAAATAATATCAGGAGAACAATCCATATACAGGCATTGATTGGCATAGAAATGTGCAAACACAGAAACTGTCAGCTGATGCAAGACAGAAAAGATGTCCATTTTGTAAAGTTGAACAGAGATCATGTAAATTGTAGTTATAAATATACCTTTTAAAACTTTCCACCAGCTAAAGGAGAGTAAAGTTGTGTTTTATACATCCTGTTTGGCACTGTACAAGTGTCCAAAAGTAACATGCAAGAGGAAATGTGTTTGCATTAACCTACAGGTGATTTAAAGCTGTGAATATATTCATAAAAATCCATAATACAGAGAAGATGGTTTAACCTGTGAAGAAGAGGTTGCTGTTATAATTTATGTCAAGGTTGCTGGTCGAGTCTTTTGTTTCATACAAAAATAAAATGGACAATCTGTGACGTCTGTGTGACAAGAACACTGAAACCTTCCACAGCACCCTCTCTCTCGGTGAGGACGTTTTGATTCACACTTTGAAAATAAACCATCCAAAAGAGAAAATTGCAAAAATGAACCAATGTCACCAAAGTTATCCATCTGTCCTCTTCACCTCTGCTACACTCACTCACGTCCCTCCATCACTCACATATCAAAAACCTGCATTTCTTCATCACTTTTCTTTCCTGTGTCTGTTTAACCCACCATCCTCAGGAGAAGTATTTTGGTATTTTTTCAAACTGGGAAGAGTTGTGCATTTTGGGGGGTTTAAATTTCTGACAGGAAAAAAAAAACTCTAGGATTTACCCCAGTAGATTGCTTCATCCAGCAAACAGGCTGCATCGTCTGCAAAGTAACCCCTCAGGACAAATATATGTCCACGTTAAGTTCTTGTTTTCCCCACCTACAGTCTCTAAATGCTGTTTTTGATGTCTTAAAAACATTACTGAAAGACTTCCTGCAGAGAAAGACCTCTTTGTTAGCAGAAAAGAGCTATTTTCTCACTCCTATCGAAGGCAGTAAATAAGTAGTTATAATGAGCAAGGATTAGGAATTGCCACCTCAGCAGGGTTTCTTGTGTCCTTGTTTGAGTTTATTACAAAATAATACACCCTCAAAATTGAAAATCCACTGGAGCAATCCTAAAACTTTTTCATTTTAGTATTTTTCACACCAAAATGTTTAAAATTCAGGCCCAGATTCAAAAATACCAGAATCTCCTCTTTCCTTTCAGCTCCCACAAAACTCATCCAAGTGTTAGCATCCTTCCCCTATACCCTTATTTCCTTTCCTTAAAATCCTAATGTAAGGCCCGGCCTTTTCACATAACTGTCTGCTAATCCATGAAAACTAAACTCAGATTCTGTGATCTCCTTCGTCAAAGCCCCCATGCTCTGAGTCATTCAGCCTCCTTTAGAGTTGGTGCTACGTTTAGATATGCTTTTATGGCACCACTTAAACATGCATAGTACTTCTATATTTTATTTCTAAACCTGCTTTTCCTTGAGATCTTTACAGACATGAAAGGCACTTAAAAAGACAACCCTTTGCAAAACAGAGTCTCATGAGAGTTTGTGTGTATGAGCAGTCTTTCCTCCATCAACACTTTTCCAGGTCCAGTTGATAAAATGAAGCTTGTGGGGAAAAAAAAAACTTGATGAGTTCCTTAATATAATGGGTTGTGTCAGACTATAAAAACATACAAAAACCACGGCTGCACCGGCTCGCTCTTCCCACTCTTAAGTTCTGAGCTGGTTGAGGTTACATTTGTCTCAGGAGTGCTGGGAGCAAGATGCAGCTGTCAGGGTTTTTTTTATTTTTTTGTTGGATGATGTTGCAATTCTCATGTTGTGTCCTCACAGGTCGTCACTTTCCACCAGGCCACCAGGCAGCGGGCTGGACTCAGGGAAGAAGGCTGCCTTCACATCCAGGCCTCTCTCTGTCAGTGCAGCGTAGCGGCTAGTGGAGGGACGCACCTTCTTGGGCTTTGGGAGGTTGGGCTGCTGCCACTGAGCTGAGGACAGAGCAGAGGGGGGGGTCAAAAATGTGCGAACACAAGACTAACACTTTGTTCAATGACTCATGCAAAAATACAGCTCTCTGCAGCAAGAAAAAAGCTAAACAGAAACGAGAGAAAAATGAAAAACCTCAACCTACTCTAAGGAGTAAGCAAATGAAATTTAAGAATACTATTCAGAGTATTTAGAAAGCTTTGCTGATTCATGTGTGCATAAAACACTCTCTTGGCCATTAAACAGAGCTGTGTCAAAGTTCAAATGACTCACAGTTCATTCCTCAGGAAAAATAACATCCTGTAATAGCTTTATTCAGGATATTTTGTCTCATAGATTTCCCTTTTCGAAAGTGAAAACTTACTGTGGACATCGAGGCGAGCAGTGCTGGAGACAATACCAGCGTCATTCTTGGCTGAAACTGTGTACCAGCCGGCGTCTTCTTTCATAGCTGGCTGAATGATCATACACAGGTAGCCACAGTTGTCCTGGTGCATGCTGGGAGAAAAATTTGACACAAATTAGAGGCTCTGCAGTCCTTTTTTTTTGGTAGTTTAAGCAGGCACTCAACACTCCAAAGTTTCTTTGTATGTCTGCTGTACAGTATTTACCTGATTCTGTCTGTGTTGTGAGTGAATGACTCATTCTCTCTTTTCCAGAAGATTTGTGGGTAGGGAACTCCTGAGACCCGACACTCCAGTCGCACAGGATGACCCTCAGCCACGCTTGTGTTCTGCAGCTTCTCCACAAATGAAGGGGCCTTGTGCATCTCTTTGGCTGTGGAGATAACGTGTTACAGAGGATTTATCTTTGTCCAAAACATGCAAACACATCACCTTCACTCAGCTGTTTGTCTCTGCATACCTGCAACAATGAGCTCCAGGTTGAAGGAGTTCTGCCCGGCTCGGTTGCTTGCAATGCAGGTGTAAATTCCTGCGTCGCGGCTGGTCACAGGCTCAATGACCAAAGAGTGCACGCCATTTTCCCTCACTAGCATCTTGTGGGAGGAGTCAGGGCGGATAGTCTGTCCGTTCAGCTGCCAGATGAGGTCAGGGGTGGGCAGGCCGCTCACCTAAAGAACACAGCAAATGTTAAAATTAGCTCAATATGTGGATGCTTATTTGTAGAGCTTGTTTTTGTTGGAGGAAATGAGAATATCGGCTGCGTGTGTGAATCTACTGGGAGGATGGAAAGAGCAGTGTTTGGATTATCTGTCTGTGTTGGGTTTTTTGCATAAGCTGGGTCGCCTAGCATGCTTTGCAATGGAAATTAAGTTCTCTGAGCAACATAAAAAAAACTCATCTCTTCTATTCCAAGTCTTCAGCTGTTATTTCTGTTTCCTGTACCAACCTTCTTGTTTTGTTTTACCTCTATTGTGCACTTCCTATGGATGTAAGAATGGGTTATTACAGTTTAATTTATTTTGTTTTATTTTTGTGTTATTTTTGTGTTATTTATTATTCTTTTCCTCATCTTGATTGATTATTTCATTTTATTAGCATCATTTTGTTTTTTGTTGTTAAATTATAATTATTACTATTATCTTTTTTCCCCCCACTCTTGTCCATTGGGGGTGGGGGTTGGGGTGGGGGATAGGGATTTAATGCCTAATGTTAATGGTGTTGACTCTCTAATATTGTACTTTGTTTGAAAATTTCAATAAATAAATTGTTTAAAAAAAAAAAAATAATAATAATCTCTCCTTTCAGAGTAACCAAACACCTGCTCCACGCTGCTTGTCTGAAAAAAGTGTCACTATAGGCGTGCATATGTGCAGATAACCCACAGTATTCACAATTATCACAAAAAAGCAGTGATAAGCATTCTTAGAAGCCGCCAGGTACATTTTAAGAAGTTGGGAGAATGGAAAGTTTGCAAAGCACCACAAATGATCTGGAAATAAATATCTGCTTTAAATATCCTTGACATTAAAAGACTAGGGTTATTTCAGACCAGCGTAAGAAAGCAGTCTTTTTATAGTTAGTTAATTGTGGGTCTGTTTTAGTTTATTGCATGTACTATTTTTCAAAGGGCTTCAACAAGCTGGAGGCAAGACAAGGTGACTGAGGCGAGGGAAAAGAGAGACTAAGGCAAGAGGTGGAGGAGGGTGTGATTGAAGAAAAACTTGATCCCACTTAATCCCTGTAAGATGACACCTCCGAAGTCTCTCAGTGCTCTTCAAACCATTCATAACAGGGGGAAGGAAGTGATGAAACATTTCTTTTATTCCCTAAAGAAACCGGATTGCGTGTAAAGAGAAATGTTTCTTTGGCAGCGCAGACATGGAGCCTCCCAGAAAGAAACTCAGACACTGGATTAAAGGGCAGATCTGAAATGGTTTTCTTTATAACTATGATTAACATTTTCTCTTTGGTGCGGGCATTTTTCTTTTCCAGTCATGTCTGTTTATGTCAAGTTTAATCCTAAAACCATCTCCACATCTCTTTTATCAAAGTGAGGCAGCATGGATCAGAAACTGCAGAACTGGTGCACAGGCACTTAAAACACAAGTCTGCTGTGAGCTGATCGCCATTAATCCTCATGTCTTGGGAATAATACCTTAGTTGTTGTATTCCTCATGTTTAAGATCATATGCTCTGTCTTTTTGACATGCTCTTTTACTCCCAAGCAATTTCAAGTCATTCTCCCACCCTAAATCATCGTTTTCAGAAATCACCTTAATATCTTAAATTTGATCCTTCGACTCAAGTCAAAGAGTGATTCATTACATTTATTGAGTAACATTGCTATGGCCTCTTATCTTTTAACTTCTCTTACTGCAGCATCTTTCTTTCACAGTGAAGTTTTACACCTTAACCTTTTAATGTTGCAATTTTTTCCTTAGTTTTCCGCATGTTTACTTTAGGATTTTATTTTAGGATGCCCAATTCTTTTTAAATGCACGTGCCCATTTTGGATTAAAAAATGCCCCGCAGTGGTTAAGTAAGGGATTATCTACCTTCAGCAGTCTCTTCCCAAAAACACTCTTATTTATTTTTTTATGGAAGCTGCAGCAGCCACCACAAAGGCTTTTATCACAACATGTTTCTCACTCACCCCTGCACAAGTTGCACACTCATAAATAAAAAGGTGTGTGTTTACCTTGCAGTCCATCCTGCACAATCGGCCTTCCTGAACGATGAGGTCACCTGGCGCCTGCAAGAAGTGAGGGCGGAAGTGACGCTCCTGGATATTATCGTTCTCATCCCCGCTGTCTCTGGATCTAGATCTGGGTCTGTAGAAAAAGCAGAAAAAAAAAGTGTTTGAGGTTAAAATTTGACTTTTGGAACCTTTCAAAGATATGCATGGTGCAACTCTGAATCATAATAATAATAATATTTATGGACAAATTTTAAATTTTAACATTTAAATTACAGTTCTGACTTAATTTTTAGTATTGACGTAAATTGGCTTTGACTTGGTGTAATAAGAACACAAAAACTGCAATCCAAAACAAGATGATTCTATAACCTCATGATCCTATTCCAAATAATATGATAAAAATCAGTACAACAGGTTACATGTGCTGCATGAAAAATTCAAGATCATCTAAACTATCACGTCTTCCCTCTTTCAAAGACATGAAGTGCACATTTCCTGTATTATCTCTTGTCTCTAAATCTATACATCTCTCTTGACCCTTCATAGCACATTGGAACTGATGGTGTTCCTGTGACCGTGTCCCACTACAATGACTTAACCACTTATCCTGCATGTCAACCAGAGAGAGGAGAAACAGAGTGGGAGACATAGATTTTTATCTCAGCCTCACCCAAAACATCTCTGAGCTCAGTGAGTCTTCATCGAGATAACAGACTACAGGTGTTTCGTGAGTGTGATTAGAGCAACAGAGCAAACAGGTGTTCCCTCTTATTAACGCTGAGCTGTCTTTCTTGAGCAGAACATTGAACAAAGGAGGAAACTGCGCTTCAGCTCACAGCAAATATTTGAGTAAATAGATGTGCGTGGTCTAGACCTGCTCTTTTTCTTTGGATAATGACTGTTGTGAATTGGCACTATATAAATAAAATTTGATTTGATTTGATTTCGATGCTCATTGGTGGTTTTTACATCAAAATGCTGCCATTTGAAACCTGTGTGAGTGAGAGAGAGCAGTAGTAGTGCAGATGGTGAACAGTTGCACATGTGCAAGCCAGCCCGCAGCTTCAGGTTTTACTTAAAACAACCAAGATCTCTTGTTTGTCTTTCCTCCCCCTCTCCTGTCAGTCATCAGAATCCCACCTGCGCATATGTCCAGGTGTGGAGCGCTGGCTTCTGCCTCGCTGGTTCACAGCCTGGACCATCATCCTGCCGGTGCAGCTCACTCTGCCCTGTGAGCAGAGGAAGAGAGGAAGCTTATGAGGTGTTGACACTCCAAGCAGCAGTCAGACAGAGAAGAGGAAATCAATTGTGAGTCTTGGAGCTGAAAAGGCGACAAGAAAGCCTGTAGCACATGAACTTTTGACACTCATCAGGGCTTTAGTGATTTCCTGTCTCATTCAACGCCCTCTTCCTCTTCAGACTGGGGACATTATCTCGATACTCATAATTTCTCACTAATGGCCTAGTGCATGCTTTGTTTTATTTCTTGAGTCATGCACAGAGTTTTTCCTGCACTTTTTTTTTCCTGCCAACTTTCTCTCCTGAGCTCTGCGCCGTCTGCTCACCTCGGGGTTGCCTGCCATGATGGTGTAGTTGCCGTCATCATCCAGCGAGGCTGCAGCTGTGTGCAGAGAGCAGGTCCCATCGGCGTCACGGCTGATCCTGTAGTGCTCACTCCTCTTTGAGATTTGCTTGCCATCTTTAAACCAGTACACCTACAGGAATGAAGACCAAACACTATCAGATAAGTCATGATCGAAAAGAGTGACTGTCAAACGTAAAAAATATGTCATGCACCATCTAACCATTCTAATGTAGAGCTTATATTGCTCTTCTCTCTGCTTTTGTCTTTCTGCTTTCCATACATTTCATCGGTTCATTTTGCAGCCTGTCATCACCATGTCATTAAAATGGACAGAACCAGGCAGTCAGCCCAGTCCACTGTGTGTGCATGCAAAGGGCCTCCCTTATCACAACACAGAGCATATGTTTGACGTCTGCTCCCTTCATCACCAACCTCACACATCAGCAACTCCAGAGCCATCAGGAATCCCTTAAATATTTCATCTCATATTAAGCATGATCACCAGCAGTGTCTAACCTCCCACCTTTGGTTTGGGGTCTCCGTGGACTTTGCAGGAGAAAGTGACTGGCATGCCCTCGAATACTTTGTAGTGCTTCAGCTTCTGGTCAAAGGATGGCGCCACCCCCTGGCCAGCAGAGTCTTCATCGTGCTGGACATCGTCGTCTGATTCCTCCACTGGAGAACGCTCCAAACGGAATTCAATCTCACTGATCAGGCGCTGCTCGAAGCTGGAAACCTTGTATTCCTACATGCCAGAGAAAAAGAGAGAAAGAAGAGGGTGAACAATTCAGAGAAACAGCCCACCAGTTTTGTGTAAACATGTGGCAAAGAGAAGCACATTTAGGGCGAGCACAAAGCCATCAGTAAACCTCGTTTGCTCTCAGCTAGATCTTTTTCACACAGATATTAACCTGTCGTCATTGTCACCCAAACTACCAACTTTCTCCCAATTTCCAAATTTTCTCTGCCCAGATGAGCCACTCCTCCTCCTTCCAAACCAACTCCATCAATCTCTCATCGCTGCAGCCCTGCTGAGGCAGAGAGGGAACATCTGTGGAGCATCGTGGTCTGATGACACATCACACAGATAATGACAGGCCTTGGGCACAGCTGCACAACCAGCATTTATCCTGCTAAACTCACTCTGCTGCACGTCAGCGATCACAGAAGTGGCTCAGCTAGATCTGCAGGGGGATTATCCTGTTACAGTGCCCAGGCAGCTGCAGCAGCAAGTTGCCTTTTGCAACCGGACAAAGTAATATATCCAGTTAGCCTTTCTGCTGCTGCTTGAATTTCTAATGCAGAGAAACAGTGCAGCATGTGTTGCATGATGAAAGCAAAGAGGGAACACAGTGAAATCGTGGAAAAATCAAACACGCTTGCACACAATCAAGCTTGATTCAGTGTTTGGATCAATTCAAACTCACTACAACACACACAAAAACTGCAAAGGGTGCAAGAGTCGAACACATGCTCAGTTAATGTCAGCCTATTCTTCGGTGTTTACCAGACACACCTCCCTGTGAATGGATCACACAGTGAACCCGTATGACTGCCTTTTGTTCCCTTATCAGCTGATTCCCAGGCCTAACCCTGTGCTGGCCAGCACATACTAGCTTTTGAAGTTTGTGTGCATGCTAAAGCAAAGTGATGTTTTCAACAGAGTGAATGAAAAACTAAGCAGAAGGTGACACCAAGAAAAAAATAAAACCTTTTGAGGAAATGTTTCTCTTGCAGGTGACCTGTATGCCTGTTGAAAGAAAAGGGAGTTTGTTTGTGTGCTGCAAGAGGAGTAGAAATTCAGTTTAGGAGCAAAAAAATTGACTTCATGTCCCTAGAAACGTATCTCTATTCTCAATCGGTTCCTGCTTGTACTTAGGTTTGCTCTGCTTGTGCTAACTGGGGAAGTTTGAAGGGTTTGTTGCATGAAATATCTACGAGCAGGAGTAACAGTTTAAATAGAAGTAGAGCAAATCTAAGTACCAGCAGGACATTTTTGCACATGTATGGAAGGTTTGGATATGAAGCCTAACAAATCTCAGAGCAAAATCAGTTAAAAATGAGGACCACCTCTTTTCAAAGATAGAGAACTAACTGTGCAAACTGTTGTGTTGTCACTGGGTGGAAACAAATTTACTTAAAGTGTGCTGTGTCTGTGTGTGTGCATCTTAAAGCACATGCAGGACATAAATGATCTCTTACACACCTGTTGTATTAATTTGCAATGTGCTCAGAGTCATGCAGTGCTGCAGTGCCTCAACCAATCACAGTGGTCCAAATGCAAACAGGCTACATCACACAGGGATGGCACTTCAAATGTCAAGGTGGACAAAACTTGTTCTTGTGATGTTCTCTTTCACATCCATCATGAGTCTGCTTTTACAAGTTTGCGCTTTCTTGGAATGAATGAAGATGCATCATGCAGATCCAGTTTTCTGTCTGTGTCCTGCTATCCTTGTTCTTGTGGTATGCACACAGGGGGTGATCAATAATCAGCCTTGCCTAATATTGGAGGCTAGTATCCAGAATTGTCCTGATTATCTGTGTCAGTGTTTTATTTTACTGATTGCTGATATATTAAAGCTTCTGGCCATGATTGGTTATGAAACAGACAGGAAGGACTATTGATGCATCAAAAGGATGTACAAAAGTAAAGCAAAGTATCTTTACACTGAGGTCTTTATACTTGGCAGAAAAATCTGAGCTCTTATTCTAAAGATCAACCAGAAGTGGTTAACTATTAACTCTATAAATGATTTAATAAAAAGGTTAACTTGATGAAATATTCGCTAACAATATTTTAACAGAGTCTGTTCCTTGTTTCTTATCATAAATTTTGACAGACTTTTTTAGTTTTTTCCTATAAATGCCTACAGGTCTTATTTTATAAAGCTTACAACCAATTTCAGGATGAATCTCTACAACTGTGGAAGATTTAACAGCCACATTTCAAATGAAACTAGTTTGAATACTTAGAATGTCAAATATTTTCTTTTTATGTCCATGAGGCTTGGTAAAAGTTACAGTAAAATTATTCATACAATATTACAGATGATTCATGAATAAACAAACATTGGGTGGAGGTGCTAAACAGAACTTTCTTGTGGTGCAGATTCAGACAAATTGGCTGCACACGTCTTCAAACACTCCCTGACATGTCTGCAGGGACGCTACTTTCGACCAGTTTGCATAAACAAAGCTTTTTAAGGAGGCCTCTGGAGGACTTTGCAGTGTTTATACCCTGCTTTCATAACTCGGTCTTCAACAGTGTTTACAGGGGCTGAGGGTGGGGATGTGCTTCAATAAACAGAACATAAAGAAAAGCCAGAAGTCATGAGATGGGAATGACACCAGCAAAGCATCAGTGCACAAAATAGAAAGGTGCATATGGGTGTTTGTCTACATGCTACCGAGTGATTTATGTGCAGAAATAACAGGAGGGTGGGTTTATGTGATTTATCCCTCTCAGGTGCTCAGATGATCCTGATAAAGAGCCAGCATACCTGTGTGACCGGCTCCTCCTCTGTGTCCTGTGTGTTTAAGACTGTGGCAGCGTTGTCAGCACCCAGCAGTCTGCGAGCCATCTTCTCCTCATAGGTTAACCTCTGGAAGCAGGGATTAATGGGGTCAGCCAGGGTTAGTGTGTGAGTTGCAAAAACACACACTTATACACACCGTCAGCTACTTTCTTTGTCTGAGCTGTGTGTTAAAGTGATTTCAGTATTCATGAAGGAAACATTATGACTTTATCTGAGCGTGCGTTGCACAAAAGCTTGTTTAAAGAAGCTTTGATGGAAGTTAAACTGTTTCATGAAAAGTTTGGCATCAATCGGTGTTACTAAAAACACTCATTCTCTAAAATCCATCAATGTTTTAATGATGGAAAAAGGCTAGTTTACACACAAACACACACATACACACACCTGTTGACCATTGCTCATGCGCTCCTCCTTAAAGCGCAACTTTCTCTCCAAGTCCTGGATGACAGCATCCTTGGACCCCTGGATGTCAGAGTCAGATGCGATGCGGGGAGTCCTGGTGACCGAGGACTTCTTGGGGAAGGCTTTACTGCAAGAGGAACAAAACAGAAACATTTGTCAGCATTAAAGTGTCTGACCTGTGACGCAAACATGTTATCTCTACTCCTCTTTCCTCTCTGGCTCCCTCTAATATCCACCCTTATCTGGACATGTCCAGCCATAGCATTCCTCAACGTGTCTTCTTATCTCTCACAACTGCAGCAGGAATGCCGGGTGAGAGGGGGAGAGCAGGAGTGAGTGAGAGAGAGAGAGAGAGAGGGGCTGGTGAAAAACTTCTGGCAAAGAGGTGAGAGAGGAATGTCCTTTACAGAGGGAAAAAAGTCAATTTCTCCCTCCAGGACAGCCATCAGAGGGGGACTATCTGCACAACAAGAGATTTTTATCAGCTGTACCAAAAATCCTTCCACCCAAGCTCAGTCCACGTGAGCTTTAAGAAAAACTCTGGTGGATTCTGACAGCCAGCACCTTTGCACACAGTATCTACATAAACTATGATCATGAAACTTGATTGTTTATCTTGCTTCACACACCTTTTGCTCTCAGGTCCATATTGGTGTGTACATATTGGTGCCATATGTCTGTCAAATCCCCTGTACCGTGACAACACTCGTGCCTGTGTGTGTGGGTTTATGTGTGTGTTTTAAGGTGCTCCTTTTTCCTGTAAACATGCTCTGTAAAAATGTAAACATGTCATCTTTCATCCTGAAGACATCCTGCCTGTAGCTGGCAGCAGGTTTATCTGACCAGGAGCTCTGAGGCTCTCTGTGTACCTTTAGAAACTCACAAAATTTATGTAACATGACAGACACTATAAAGACGGATCCATATGTGCAACCTCAGTTCCATATGAGCCGAGCTACATTGTAAAATATTGATAAAAACAGAAGCTAATGGTTTCTAACTTAGCATGTATCTGACCGGAGATAGAGCTAAGAGAACAAATCAAATGTTTCAAGTGTTTTTGAAAGATATATACCTGTTTTAAAGGGCAACAAGCTTTAAAACAGTTAGGATAGAGACACAATAACTTCATAAAAGTTGTGTCATGCTAAAGACAACGGACAACAGATTAAAATTAGCATTTATGCTAACTCCGACATATTTACATTGATGCTTTCGCTGACACGTCAATTAATGTGCATTGTCATAACCAAATAAACACACACTTTAAGGATTTCGTTATCTACAGCACAAAATATTATCAAAAGATAACAAGAATCTGGAAAAATCTCTGTACTGAGTAGACAAGGCCCTAAACCAATGATTAATATAAACTTTGAGCCCTCAATGTGGCCCTGCATTATAAACAGATATGACTCTGTTGTGGAAATCACTGCATAGGCTCAAAATAACTCTGAAAAAGTATTGTCTGTGAACAGTTTGTTGCTACATCCACAAATGTTGGTTAAACCTGAACAGTGCAAAGAGGAAACCATGGACAAAAATCATCAAGAATTGCTAGCAGGGATCTGACCAACAAAATGTGACTTTCTTTTCGGAAATCATGGACCCCACATCCACAGCTTTAAAAGAGAGGGGGATTAACAGGGTTGTCATGTACTGTCTTAAAGTTGGTAACCCTGATTTGAATTTGAGTTACATGATACTTTTGATACTCACACAGTCCCGTTGCCTTTAGGGAGGCCCAGAGCGTTGACTATTGGACTGCCAGGTGTGGGAGGTGTGGAGGGCAACACTGAGGACAGAAAGCTGGAGGCAGGAGAAGGAGGGACGGAGGAGAAGGGCGATGACATATCTGAGTGTGCTGGAGACATGATAGGGGGAGGAGGAGGGGGTGGAGGGGGAGGGAAGTCTTGGGCGGGGCCTGATGGCGAGGACAGGTTACTGGGGCTGAGGAAGGGAGGAGGAGGAGGCGGGAAGGATGGAGAGCTTGGAGACTCCACACTGTTAGCCTTGGTGAAAGGGGGCATGACAACCCTGCTGAAAGGCTTGTGTGAGGAGGGGGGAGACAGGGGGGAGGACAGGCTGGACCCAGAGGAGCCTGAGGACTGGGTCATGAAGCCCGATCCGCCGCCTGGGCTCTGAGCGGCGATGAACTGCTTGGGCCGGGCGTAGTTGAAGGTGCTGGCCTGCATGGTTGCGCTGCTCTCCAGCTCCTGGAAGGAGGGAGGAGGGGGGAGAGGTGGAGATGGGGGGGCAGGTGGGAGCTCTTCCTGAGGTGGTTGCTGAGGTGGAGGCGGGACTTCCTGGTTTGGCTGCTCTTGTTCTTGTTGCTGTTGCCAGACGGTAGCTTCTTGCTGCTCCAAGAGGATCTGTTCCTGCAGCTGCTTCAGCTGAGAGGCGTTCCTGTGGAGCAGAAGACGATGATCAGAAATCAAAAATCTGTTTTCTAGAGAGGATTTTTAATCACTGAGGGGGAACAAAGTCACTGAGTCATAAAAATGTTATAAAATCATACAGCTGCTTTCGATTGGTGCATAAAATTTTGGCCTATCCAACTGTAGTTGGAATATAACTGGATGAAATGTTTGATACCAGATGAGAGCACAAAACATGTCGGTGAAACTGAGTGAACAGATGAGGAAGGAACACTTGGACTGTGAATATGTCAATAATCAAAGATTTAAAGCTTGTTGAGGATTAAAAATGCATGTTTTTATTCTTCCTATAGTCTCAGGGTACAAGAGTTTTTTTCATGCAGGCAAATCTTTAAACACTAACTTGAATATTTTCAATGTTCACTTTACTGTAAGCTCTCACACATTTGCTGCATTGCTTGCACTTTAATTAGATGTAACAATGCCAATGTTTACAGTCCCTCTCAAAAAATCTAAGAAATAAACCAATAAAGAAGCAGCTGTAGGAGCCATAATGTGTGTTTTGCCTGAGTGTATCATTTGTTGTTTCATTCCTTTCATGGTCATGATATCATCTTACTTTATCTTACTTGTACCTGTTCAGTTTAGTGGCAGGATTCAGACGAAGATGCTGAGTGGGCTTTCTGTTGACTGTCCTTATCATCCTCATTATCATCATTGTGGTTTAAGTTTGTAACTAACTGGTTTGTAGTAAGAGCTGAAAGTGATCCTTAAAGTTGGTCTGTACTCACCCTAAACACCTGTGTCATCCTGCATTTTTTAAGTATTATTTTTAAGGTTTTAATCGTCTCATAAAAAAAAAACACACACAAAAAAAAAGAAAAACAGAGACAGTAAACTGAGTTAGAAACAGGGTGAGAAAAAGCCATGCCAGAATCAAACCCAGGCTGTCTGCTTGAGGCATAACCTCTGGAGCATTAATGTAGACTACTAGGCTAGCAGTATCCCAATTCTGCTTTTATTATTCACAATGAAATGACACAATTACAAAAACTTTTGATGCATTTGATATCAAAACAGGCTGTTTCTGTAGTATGCAGTGAATCATCGTCCTCTGGGGGCCAGTTTTAGACATAAAAATGAACATTGTTTGCTTTTGCAGTTCTTAAAGAGACGTCACTTTTAATCTATGTCAGTTTTATAATCAACTCCTCACAGCAACTTTAACTTGTTCTGCAACTGCAGCTACTTTCTATCAGCCTTTAAACAAACAAAGGTGCACTTTACATTAACATGTGCTTTACTTCTAAACCAGAATCTAGGCCACATTCTTGACAATACTCTTTAGCTAAACCAAATGAAGTCCATCGTGACCCACTTTGGGACAGCAAACAGTGAGGATTTGTAACTCTTGCACCTCCAAACTAACTCAGCCTGCTAAAGCAATGCATTATATCTGTTTATGGGATAGAATAGACACAGTGGGGGAAATATCTTTTAAATTTTTTAAAGAAAAAAAAAAAGTTTTTTAAAATTTAAATTAGAGTTTTAGCTGGTCTTTGTCATGAAAAAAAAGTTGAGGAACATTTAAATCCTCATTCTTTTAAATGAAATGAACAGTGGCTGGAAAACCTTTCAAGAATAGGATGGTTTTCAGTGGTATCTGGTCGGCATGCTGTCGCTTATGTCAACTGTGTGTGTGTGTGTGTGTGTGTGTGTGTGTGTGTGTGTGTTGCTGTTCTGGGAAGGAAACCACAGCAGCAGCAGCCGCTCACACTGATAGGTTATCAGCCTTTGGGCCTCAACAAAGACCTGTTAAGCAGTCAGCCTGTTGACAATAATACATCTTGTGTGGTAGAGCAATCAGGAGAGAAGTGAAAAACAACTCGGTTTATTTTAACCGTCTAACAGACTGTAACAGTGCAGCTCAGAGTCAGGGGTCAGGTATGATGTTTTTCTATCTGAGGTCGAGGTGTGGCCCTGAATGGCATTGTAATGAAAGAAAAACAAAATTTGTAAAGTTGTGGTGTCATTTTGCCGGGGATGGGTTGTGGTGATGAAGTATTGTGTTTTCTCAGAGAGGTGTGGTTATCCTTTCTCTCCCCCGCAGATCGGTTGATTCACTGTAAAGTCACGTCATTGTGTGGGAGAGGAAGGCATAAAGTTTGTAATGTCATCAGCTTTGAACATTTTATTTTCTCATCGCATGAATGAGACAAACTCGAACAGCACCATGGGGGGGATTTAAAAAAAAACAGAGGGGAACTTTTGGAGGATCTCCATGAGGACCAGAAGGAGGACAAGACTCTTTGGGAAGTTATAAACTCTCAGAGTAAACCGCTATGTGTATGTGAGGCTGATGAGTTCTTCACAGGCAGTCTGCTCTGGATATACAGTCCATCCCAGTGCTGCATGTTGTCAGGAGTCCACCAGGACCAGTTCTCGTGCCCAAATCTTTTCCAGATGTTGAACAATCAGCAAAGTCTGTCGACTATTTTTCATTTGTGAGATTGCAAAGAACCCCTTCCCCTCAGCCTCCTGTATTCTTTCTTTTTGCAAACAACACCAGTGAGTATTTTACAGACCTGACAGTGAAACAAATCCCCTCACAATCCAACAGCTACATGACTGATTACGCTGTCCTAGCCAGTTATTTTGGTCCAATGCTTGCCTCCTGGGAGCTGCACAGACCCAAATAAATAGCTCTAAAAAGTCCACCATGATCATTCCAGCTTGTCCGAACCTGGTTTCCCTTCTCCAGACCACAAAAGCACACAATTGATCCAACGTGTGTCCTCCTTTTTGTATACATTCTTTCTGTGCATTCTCCAAACGTCTCCTGTTCAGGCCTCTCCACCAAAAGAGAGCTTTTACAGGAATAGTTTGGCAGCTCATGAGACTCGCAGCACTCTGCTTCCTTTTTTGGCTGTGTTCTTGGAGCGTCGGGGAGAAGCACCCTGCCCGTCTGCTCCAGCAGAGAGGAAACACACTTAATTTCCTCAGAGCCTCATCTCCCTCAACCCGACACATGGCTTTACTGCCTCAGCATGAAGGACCTCAGAGACCTTTATGTTTCTGACAGGAGAGATAAGACTGAGGGAAACAGCTCTGTTTGAAACTGAACCTATGTTTTTGGCAAAGGTATATGGATATAAATCTAGAGCAGGAGGAAGGGTGGATGTTAACCAGCTGAAACTTTGATCACTTCTTTGCCATAAAAGGATCTTTCTATATAAAGACACGACACCTCTAATGCTTTATCAAAATCAAGATCTGTTTATAAGACATGGATGTAGACGCTGTTATGACACCAACTGGATTGTGGACTGAGCCCCGAGCTCGGTATTCTGGCAGTCACCTGTTTGGAAGGCTAGAAGCAGCACTACATTATTTCTCTATATAAATGGCCATTGTAGCACCTGAAGGGAACTCCAGTCGGTCATTACTTTGACTCTAAAATAAACCATCAGGTACAGGTGGGTGTTTCCAACCAAAGGGCAAAAAACTTCCAGACCTAGAGACACTTTTCAAAGATCTGAGAGCCCTTCAGATTGGCGATTTCTAGCTCCTCAGTGCTGTCTGAAGACAGTGACTATATTATCTGCTTCACATGACATCTTTGCATGTGATAACACAACATAAAAATGTCTGTGATGCTATAAAATGCTTAGAGAATAAAACTAATCTGAACTGCAGCACTCCAAGACCCTCCCCTGACAGTTCTGCACTCTAATAAACATCAACCTCCCGAGGTGAGATCTTTTAAAAGGGGGAAAGTAATGCTCTAAAACTTTGGTACATGCAGTGAAACTAATGAGTTCATCTAAGGTTCCTGATCCCTGTGATTGCAGCTGCTTTCATGCATTAAAACTAACATTAACTTGTTGAATAAGTTTACACTGCATTGGCCTGACTATCCTTGCAGTTTCCTCTGCAAACCACTTTGCAACCTGCCTCCATTCAGGCCCCTTCTTTTAATACCCTGTCTGTTTTTCTTTTCTGTGAAATGCATTGTCATTGAGGCTTGCTCTGTCTTTGCTTCTGCTCTCCCTGCCTTGGCTTCTCATGTATGTGCAGGAAAGGGAGGGAAAATGTGCTCAACCTAGCCCAGGCTTCAACAATCAAGTGAAAGGCAAGTTCATTTTCTGGCAGACTTATGCACAATCACACTTCTCTGTGCAACCAGTTTGTAATACATTTTTAATTATATCTTTTCTTTGAGAACCAAGAGGGGACACACTTCAAACTGCCAGATATGATCATAAAATATGATCATTTGTTGTTGGTCATAAAGCCCCAGATTCAGGGAGGACAATAAAGTTTTACAATCAATTTGTCCATCTGCATTAAAATCATCCAAACACAGGTCAGCAGATTCACAGTCGAATTACTTGGTTTGCAATTTTGGCAGCTTTTATATTTGACCGTGCATAAGAAGGTCAGCTTGTATAATTTGCAGCTGCATGAATAGCTTTATAGCCCACTCAAGGATTTACATCAAGCATAGAACTGGATCTTTCTAGACTCTGTGGACCCTGCAGCCTCAGGCTCTGATCATCCAGACCGCTTCGACCACAAAGTGCAGGACAAGACCGCCGTATACGCAGACTGTGTCCTGTCCTTTCATCCCAGCTGAGCTCTGCTAAATCCTGACCCGCACCCTGGGTAAACCAAGATCTACAAATGGCTTGAGAAGCAGAGCAGAACTCCCTGGCTCTCTCTCATTCTCTGACCCTGTGGCTGAGCAGGGCTAAGTTAGGAGGGAAGTGTTCCTCTGTCGCCATGTCAACGGCTCTGTGTTTTTCTGCTCTGGTCTGAGCCAACCAGCCCACAGCGCCCTACGCTGCTTTGAGAGAAAACCTCTCAAACTCTGCTGTCTGTCATTCTGCAACACAGCTCTACTCTTATTTCTTTCTCCCTCATTGCCTCTCTTTCTTGTCTCAAATTCTGGTGGTATAAAAGGAAGGGCATCAACCTCTTCCCAGTTTTATCCTGCAAAAAATAAAAAAAACTTTCCTCAGGCTGGATCCTCTCTGCAAATCCTTTAATGAGGCACAGAAAGAAAGTGAAATTGAAAAGGTTTAGATAAACCTTGTCTGAGTAAGTTTGTTTCAGTTTCTACATTTAAAAGCTCATTAAGTAAATCCAGGAACAGTCTGACAGCGACTAAATTAAAGGGGAATGATGTCCCAGTCGGCCTTACCCCGAGACATGCCAGACACAGCAGGTTTTAACCAGCAGCATCTTGCTTTGATAAATGCAGACCTCAACATCTTAAATAGTCGTGTTTACTTGCTGCAGCTTGTTTGTGCTTCCTGAACAAAATGACCCGGCTGCGTGAGAAACTCATCCCTGTTACACCGAGCAAGCTGTGCGCCATCCACAGGTCTATCCACAGCTGCAGGAAAAGACGGAGCCGCTTTTATAGACCCGGCCAGCTGATGACAGGAAGTATTTAAGTGTACATAGTCAGTAATGAGGGCTTTCCTTCTGTAAACAACAACATGGGGGGGTTAAGACGTGCTTGTTCTCTGTCCGGCTCTGTAGGTGTTTATAAACAGAAAGAGCGAGTTTAGGAGTTTTTCCAGGCGGTGCAGGGAAAGAATTAAGACAGGGTGTTCACAGAGCTCTCGGGCTAAAGATGCACTGTGTGTTTGCAGCACACCTCTGTACATGTGTTTCTACAAACACCTGGAGCTGAACAACAACATGACCTCGTGATTGGTAAATGATTTACAGTCAAACAGAGCTGTGGTTGTATCACACCTGCAGTACAAACACAAGCTCTGAGGTCATGACACTCATGGTGCTTGAACCAGCCTGTCAGTTCATGACAGCAGCAGCAGGAGATTTAGTCACCAAAACATTGTTGATTTACACACCTTTTAAGTCACACAAAATGAGGTGCGTGTTTTTGTGCAGCACCTGTTCAAGGTATTTCCTCATCTCACATTGCATCATCACAACAGTACGTCACTGTGAAGCTGTCTGATGCCCTCGAGCAGAAGCAGCCTGACAGTGACTGTCTGAATGACTGTCAGACTCACAGACTATGAGTAAGACTGTCTGTCTACACGACAACACATGTTACGTCTGACCTACGTAAGGCCTGATCAATACGAGGAAGTGTGTTTATGTCATCTCTGGGTGGAAATGTGTCATGACTTTCAGGAGATAGTGAGACTTTGTCACACCAGACAAGTGTTTAAAGCCTGAGCAACATGGGGATCTTGAGAAGAGACAGACACCAACACTTCAGAGTGCGAATACTTTTGATTGTGGCATTTAAAAAAAAAAAAAGATTAAGGATTGTCAATTTGAGCAGAACATTTTAATCAGTGTTGTCAGCTGTCTCAAACTGAACACAATCTGCTGCTGAATGCAGGCAGGCAGGCAAGTCACTTACAGCCAATTGTAATGCAGTATAAATACCTTGCAAATTATGCAGTATAAATGTTTCACAAGCAGCAGTAGCACAAGGTTCAACACAAAATGATGTAACACCTTACAACCTTACATGCCACGGATTCTGCTGCATTCAGTAAAGCTGCAGGAAAAGGCTACTAAGCAAAAACAACATAGTCCTGACTTAAAAATAAGAGGAATAAATATCCTTAAAATAGTGGAAAGGTCATAGAGATGGTATGCGCTGGACATTCAGCCCATCATGTTGGTGATAGAGATAGCAGGTGGATTTGTGAGTCCTTTTTTCTGACTAACTATTCAAGTAAACCTAAGCTATAAGATCATAATGAGTTGAATTTTTAATTTTATATGAGAGTTTGAGTATAATTCTAGCTGGACTAAGTGAAACAGAGTACCCTAAATTGTTTACTTTAGTTATTTTTATTGAAAAAAATTAGAAGCTCTATTATCCAGTCAAATACAAGTACTAGATAGAGACTCTCATAAGCAGGTACTCAGCATTTGAAAAGATTTGATCTAGGTCAGAGGCCAAAAACTACTTTTTAAACAAACTATTTGATGAAAGAACATGAAGGATGTAATTTATAGTTAAAGCTCCTGTGAGGAACTGCCAGTTTATGTCAATTCTGGCACCCCCCTGTGGACAGAGCAATAATTGCCTTTCTCATCATCCACATGTTAAAGTTGTGTCTCCTGCTGACTTTTGAGAATCAAATATCCTTTTTGTGAATATCTAATGGAAAGAGAATGACACCTGCCC
Organism: Xyrichtys novacula; assembly: GCA_962446985.1. Taxonomy (NCBI): domain Eukaryota; kingdom Metazoa; phylum Chordata; class Actinopteri; order Labriformes; family Labridae; genus Xyrichtys; species Xyrichtys novacula. The sequence goes on from OY660870.1 coordinate 12,067,928, forward strand.
CATCACAGCTTTCAGGCTTTTAGATAAAAACATAACCAGGAAATTTGTCACAGATGGCCTTATTTGCTTTTGTTTAACATAAAAAAAGCACCAAAATGAATTTTAGTCTAGTTCATAATGTCCTCACAGCAGCTTTAATACACATATTCAACTAATTCTGGTGTGAACATGCAACTGTTTTCTTGCTTGCTATAGAAAGAAATGAAAGCTCTGCAAACTTCCGAGTCAAAGCATCTTCTGCAGGACAGACGATGCATTAATGAGCTCACAACAAACGTAATCTAAGAGGCTCTACAAAAAGAGCTGGTACAGACCGGACTCTTTCTTTTAATATTTACAACATTAAGAAAGGTTTTATCCCATCTTACAGACGAGAGTCTTATCTCATCAAAACCCTGACCGGAGCACTTTGCAGTGTTTAAGGAGTTACAGTGGCAAGAAAAAGCTTCCTTTTAATGAGCAGATCCAGGTTCATGTTGGATGGCCATTTACCATCACCATACTGACTCTATGCCTCAGTTGGACGATTCTTTAAAAAAATATAGATCAGAAGTAAATTTTAAGTTTTAAAGTCATAAATAAAAGCTGTTCAAAATCTTACTGTGGGGGTTCAAATGTAAAATCCTAATGGGTCTTTGTTTTACACACATCACTCACTTTCTTGACTCCCCCCTCCTCTCTTGACAAGTTAGGGAGCCCCAAGTTTCCAAAAACATTTCAGCTCATACTATAAGAAGCTGTTTGACCCACAAAAACTCAGAAAAAAACAGGCTGCTGCTGCTGCTCACATGATATCCAATATGTTACAGACATGAAAAACGGTTTGATTCTCCATCTGCAGACTCTACCTTGACAGCTGACAAGTTTTCTCTGTCCTCAGCCTTTGTTCCTCTGCTGTCCCAAACTTATTTTCTGCCTCCCTTGGTACCCCGGCCCCTTTCCCCCCCACTCCCCTCGTTCTCTAATTGCACACACACCGCATAAAACAGAACCAGACTGTTTTCCTTTCCCCCCTCTCTTTAAAACAGAGAGTTTTCTTACTGCAGCCACACCAACAGCTCACGGCTGCCCTACTTTCTTTCTTTTATTCCCCCCCTCTGCTCTCTATCAGGGGCTCGTATTTCATATCCAAGTGTAGGTGAAGAGGGCTCTCTTCAATCAGCAAGGCCTCCTTTTCTCTGTCTACCTCCATCAATCCCTCCCTCTCAGCCCCACTCCTCCTCTCCCCCCACCAGAAGAAGACGGGGAGTATTTTTTTTTTTCTTTCTAGCAAGAATGCTGAAGACATTCTTCCCTGAACTGGAGTGGGAAAGACATTGCCATCAAATGGGATTAGCAGCAGGAGAGGAGAGGAGAGGAGAGGAAAGGAAAGGAAAGGAGGGAGAGGAAGAGGAGAACAGGGTAGAAGAAGCAGAAAGCAAATGATGGCTCAGGAGAAATGAAGTCAGTGAAAGAGTAAGAGCTGAGTAAGACACAAGCTCTCTAACTTAACAGTCCCTATTGTGTTAACTAATCCGTCTGACTCCAGCGGGGAGCTCTGCAAACAAACCAACCCTGATACAAAAACAGGCTGTCTACTTTAAAGAAACGAGGGAAAACCACCTCACAGAGCCTCCTTACAGAGATGCTACTCCTCCTCTCCTCTTCCTTCTCCTTCTTCTGTCTTTCTGTCCACAGTCTGAACTCACTACCTTTCCTGAGCCTCCAGTAAATGAATGGGTGTCACATTCAGCCTCTCTGTGCTCCCAGCAAACCACACACCCACTCCGAAAACATGTGATTTAAACATTAACATGCCGAGCTGTTAACCAGGGAAACACCAAGAAAATGGTCCTTCGTCCACCTCAATCATTCCTCTTTTCTTCATTGCTCTACTCCCTGATTAAAGTAACATGCCAAAGTTTTGGGCTTCAGTGCTTTTCAGTACAAAATAAAACAAAATAAAATTGAAAGAGACAGAATAAGACACAGACTTGTTTCCCCAAAAGTTTTAAAGTTGAGGAAAAGGGGGAAAGTTCGCTTTTATCTGTTCCCATATCAGTCCAACTTAAGTTTAAATAAATTATTAGTCCTCAACAAGAAAAAGATGAAGTTTTACCTTCAGTGTTGTGGTGTCTTGGTGTTGCAGCTCTGTTATTTCCCTGCAGGAGCTTAAGGCACTGCTGCCCTGCCAGGTATGAGCAGCATATATAGAGTGCAGAGCGGCCAGACAGTGACAGAGGCAGTCTCTCTCTCTCTCTTTCCCTGCATGAGTCAGTCAGTCGGAGCCCCTCCCCTTCACAATAAAGGCTCCCAGCCCATCTGAAACCAAACCCTTTCAGAATAAAAGCCCAGCCCTCTACTGTTCTGTGGCTCCTGACCGAGGAACTTCCCTCCAGCCAGGAGTCAGGAAGCAAAAATAAAAAACAGCTAACAGAGTCTCAATAGGAAGAAAAATTAGTGAATCTGAGACACCAACAGAGTATCCGTTGCTGTTTCTTATCTTTTTGTGTTAAACTGTCTCCTAGATTACTAAAAGACAGTCTGACTGAAGAGAGAGGACTGAAGACAAATTGAGAAGTTTATCATCTTAACAATTTGTTAGGTCTCAAGTGACACGAATTGAGTTTTCTCATTGTCAAATAAGAATTGCACCAACGTCCTGAAAGGAAATAAAATCCCAACTCTTTATACACAGAAACATTATCTTCACAGGAGCTATTATCTTCCTGCCATGCATATGAAATATCAAACTTCTTAATAATACCTATTGTATCTGAGCTGTTGAACTGTTGAGTGATGGCCAGAGAGTCCAAGTGTCACTCACTTCACATGCAATAAACACAGGCTGAGAGAAGTAGACACAGCAACAGGGTTCAAATGTTAAGCCTAAACTAAATAATCTTAATGCTCCATTATTATCAATGACTGAGAGGTTACAAAAAAGCCTGAAAGTTAAGATGTCCAGAAGTTTCAGTTTCAGCTTATCAGCTTATTTTCAGTCCTCTTCAAAACAGTACAACAGTGATTTTGTAAATACAGTCAGTTAAATTTCCCCTTGTGGGAATTTCCCCTTGTGGGGCTAATAAAGTTGTATCTTATCTTAAACAATAAGGAAGACTATATTTAAAGTTTCTCCAACAATCATTAATTGTTTAACTATAACCACAGCGTGTTGAAAATGGTGGCGCCTTCTGTAATACTGAGGGGTATCTTGAGGTATGGTCTGTAACTTGTAAAGGATATTTGCTGTAATTTTGTGGTCTTGGCTGCATTAGAAAACAACATGAGTTACAAAATACATGTGAGTGCCAGCTCAGGACAGAATTGGGTACCCAGTTTGCCGACTTCATGTCTTATAAGTCATTAACATGATGGGAAGTTGACGGTTTGTTGATGAGTTTTATCAATTCATGTACTGCAAAACAACTTTTTTCTCTTATATACTTTTCAAAATTGGTATAACCATATCTCAGTGTCCACACAGAGTGGCCTCGACCTGCTAGAAAAGTTAATTATTAGCATTTTATGGTAATTAATCCTTAATCCCAACACAGTATAGTGGCAGATGACAGTCTAACATGAATGTGGTCCTACTCGAGGTTTCTGCCTGTTAAATGGAAGTGTTTATTAGATGATTTTATTAGGTTTAAAATAATTTCTGGCATTTATTAAATGATATGTGTTGCACTTACTCTCAGATGTGCGCCCCTTTTGGACAAAACCTCTTCAGTGCTTTGTAGCTGACAAGGAGGCAAAGATCACAACCATTAACTGTTTGGCCAAAATATAAAGTCCCTCATAGACACTTACATATTTCACCAGTACAGCTGAGGCATGGACAGAAGCTGTTGGCTGGTAGAGCTGCAGGACTTATGTCAGACCTTTTCTGTTCATCAAAACACACAGTAAACTTAAAAATTATACGTCCTAGATCTTTCTGGTGGGTCAGTCCACTGCAGAACAGATTCCTGTGTTGATCTGAAGTAGACATTCTTGACTTTTAAAAGTTCAATGACTCTTATGTTAGTGTAGGTTACATTTCCTCTTGTCTTCGCTTCTTTACTCTGCAAATCTGGTGCAGAATGCTGCAAGGGCCTCGTTTGCCAACAGAATGGTCAATCAATTATCTTAGTATAATCAAACATCTTACCAAGCTTGAACACAGACATAAACCAGCAAGTGAAGACCTAACTATAATGACAGAAATCATATTCGAGGAAAGTGTGACGAGGATTTTAATTTAAGGTTTAACCTGCAGTCAATTAGTTAAGGCGGGGAGCTCTGGGTATTTTGGCTCTACAGTCAATAAACACTAACAATTTAATAAACAGCCCTTGGTCACAATATGTTGCTATCATCACAATCTCTTATGGTTTAATTAACTTAGCTGGTGCACAGATTGCAGGACAGGAATTTGGGGTTCTGTAGCTCCTCAGGCTGCTCTCACAAATTCTATTTTCTCACTCTTAGGGCCAGCTTGAGACAGAGACTAACGTTTTTGCCACAGTGTCAACAGGCAGATTGATTTCATGTAGCGAGTATGATCAGGTTGTTCCAGGCATCATTTCTACTAATGAGCATTAATTACAGTAGTTATGGGCTTTTCACGAACCAGAGTCAAGTATTACACACAGCGGGGTAATAAAGGTTAAGAACACTGTGTTCAGAGCCTGTTTTTAGCTTGTCTAACATCCCTCTATTAGCAGACAAAGACATAGCGATACCTTTCCAACCTCTCATTCAGATACCGGTCCTCCTGGCTTGTAAAACCAAACTTGGTGTTCTACAAACCAGCGGCTGACATATGTGCACCCTATGATGCAAACAAGCTTATCACAACCACAAAGATCTGGTTCCATTCACTGAATGATGTTCACAAATATTCAGTTTCTCAATAAAGGAATTTTTGTGGGATGAAGCAAAACCTTTTGTGGAAATTCATCATTTCTATTTTTAGGGGAGAATGTCTCTATTTTTAGAGTTCGGTGTGTGTTTTTTCTGGCTGCTGGTGAGTCACAGTGTGTTGATGGACAGTGGGAGGCCAGGGGTGCTGTGTGTGTGTAAAGTTGTAAGTCTGAGTTTGACAGTGTCTGAATAAAGGGGAAAAAATCAGACAGAGTTATGAGGGGAGGGTCTTCCTGCGTCTATAGGTGCGAGTCATCCTCTTCATGTTGACTCACAGACTCTGAGGCGAGTCAGCGGGAATCTTCTCAGTGCTCTTGGTGACAGCGGTGTCATGAGATTAGTGTGTACACACAATGTTACACCCACTAATTAACATCAACAAGTGGAAGTGGTTTGACTGGGAGTGTGTCTAAAGGGAAGCCCAGCTGATACCACACATGCAGCCACACATACAAACACACACATGGCTCGCAGTAACGGCAGGGTCAGGATCCAAGAGGAGGATCGACCTCACCCGGAAACAATGTGATCCTCCAAGTTTGTGTGTGTTAGTGAGCACACCATAACTACCGGGTGTGTTTCTCTGTGTTTAACATCGCAGGATGATCTTTCCTGGGAAGCATAGGCTGCTTTCTACGAGGGGATCACTGAGTACGGTTAGTTTCCATGCTGTCACTCCCAACCCTGCTCTTTCTCTCTCTCTCTTTCTCCCCTCATCTCTCTGTGTGTCTTTTCATCGTTCCCTTCCCCTCTTTTCTCTCCAGCCTCCTCCTGTCTGTGTTGTGAAGGTCAGCGCCGACAACTCTCTTCCTTATTTGGAAAGTTTCTCCATTCCATGCAGGTCATTCTAGCCTGAACGACCAATCCAGTCATTAGTTAGTGTGGTGTTTCAGCCAATCCTGTGTCTCCCATGTCCTTTTAAGGACTGCCCCTCTCTGACTCTGGAGATTAATGTGAAATTATCGGCTTTTCTTGCTCTCTTCTGTCTCTTGTGATTTCATCTTTCTCTTTATTCTTTTGTACAAAGTTTTTCTGTTAAACTCACTGAAAACAAGAATATGCATCAGGGAACTAATCCACAGTTTCACTTCCATTTTTAATTGGACTTGCGATAACCCCGAGGAACCACAAGTAAAGCTCTCAGTGTGTAGCCGGTACCATATGTGTTTCTCAACCAAGCATGTGTCTCACTCTCCATAAAACCACGAGTAACACCTCAACAAGAAAGTGATTGTTAATACTTCATTAGCAAGTTCATGAGTTGCACCCCATAAACACAAACACACTGCTAAGAGGAAGCTCTGAGTCACTGTGCAGATATGCGACAAATCCTGGCAGCCACAGCTCTTTGCTTAGCCATGCAGACGGAATCTACACATTGTCTCATTCAACCCAAAAGATCTTAAATTTCAGTAGAGAAGTCTTACTTTAAAAGAAACAGAAAGCAAACTGTCGCTTCCCACTGTAACACAAGAGCTGTGTATGTGTGTGTGTGTTTGTGTTACAGTGGGAGACCAGTGAGAGCTGCTGGCAACAAGGAGTTTGTTGCCTTCAGTTTGCATGCAGTTCCCCCGACAACAGCCTCACTGGGGCTGAAGAGGTTTGGAGCTACTGCAGAAATTATTCAATCATTGGAGCACGGCTATTATGTCAAAGGTAAAGGTCGAAGCTGTGTGCATTCAGTCCACATTAAAGTGGATTAGGCCATTACTCAGTTTTATCACTGTCGTCTGTAAGTATACAGAGCTTAGAAACATAATTGATGCACATGGTGTCACACTGTTGCTGGGCTCCTGTGTTTTCGTGCCTCACTGGAGCTGTTTTTGTATTCAGTGAGTGGAAATTTGAAATGCACTGATGTGAGGACAAGGAAGAAGAAGAAAGTGGTTGTTGTGTATTGAAAATAAAAAGTTTGTATTGATTGATTTTTTTAACGGTAAAAACTTGACAAAGAGAGGGTCATACTTATGATGCATCACAGGAGCTTCTTGTCCTCAAAGGCCACCGTTGCTTCACCAGTGGGCGAGGGACTTCTAAATGTTTCTAAATACTACCAATTCAACTAGGGATGAACATGCAGTCCCCGGTATCTAACACCCTTCCTCGCCACAATGCAGAGGAGTTTAGAGTCAGCACAACATCTCCTGCTCATTTAATTGCTGTTTTACTGTGACATTTGAAGTGATAACTGTGGATTAATCTTTGTTACTGTGAAAATCTGCTCTGACAGCATTAAAGCAAATGTGACAAAAATGTGTCTCCAACAAAGGAAAGAATTTCCAAAGACATTATGAACAAGGATGCATCTTTATGGTGTACAAAAGCAGATGAGACCATTGATGACAAGACTGACATTTGCAATCCTGTGATTTTAAATGCCTGTAACTGCTGTGAGGGGGGAGGTGTTCTTAAGAAACAGTCTTAGTCACTTCTTCCAACAGCAACAGTGGCTGATAAATTTCAAAATAAAAGTCAGTGACTGATAAAAGTCAGCAGGCGGAAATTTTTGTTGTTGTTGTTGTTAAATACCACTTAGTCCACAGGGGATGTCAAAGTTTACACAGAGAGACAGCACATTTCAAAGGCATGTGCTGTTCTACGCTGCAGTCTGCTGGGGAGGAAGCATCAACCACAAAGATGCAAGACGTCTTAACAAACTGGTGAAAAAGGCTGGCTCTGGGGTAGGACTCATGCTGGACTCAGTGGAGGATGTGGTGGAGAGATCTACACTGAGGAAGGTGGAGACTATTCTAAAGAACATGGATCACCCATTTCACAACACCTTGATGGACCAAAGGGCCAACGGTGGTGGACGGCTCCTCTCTCTTCGCTGCAGGACAGAAAGATTCAGATGATCTTTTGTACCAACAGCCATCAGACTTTATAACTCTTATGTAAATTATAGATAACTTAGAGACATATTATGTGAGACAACAGACAATTGAATTTCCCTTCGGGGATTAATAACGTTCTTCTTATGCTTATTCTTAGTCCTTTACTGGAGCTTTAAATAGAAAAGAAAAAAATATTTTTGATTGTTTTTGTTATTACGATATAAATAATATTACTCTTTTGTCTAATATGACACGATGAGCTCTGCCACTCTGTGTTTGTTTCTTTCCAATTTCATTGTTATTTGGCTTTAATTTTTTTAACTTGGAGATAAATTCTTTGTTTTAAGTTCTGCAGTGCTTAGCAGAAACTAGGTCTAGATATGCAGAGAGCCAACTGAGTACAGGTGTGTGATAAAGACCAGCTTTTTATTACTATTTCAGATTATACAGCCAGGCTACTACTCTGTCTCATGGAAAATTAATGAACATGATGACTTCTCTTTAAAAGGACAAATTTGTCTTGGATTCTGTTGCCAATCAAGGACCACATCTAGTTGGAAAGTCTAAGGGAGAGATTCACATCCCTAGTTTCTATGCACTGTTCCTTTAATCCGTGATGGACATCTTGGTTGTTAATGTGAACAACTCCAAGGCATTTAATCCAACAATTGGTATTACATTTGTGGTTTTCTCAGTATGGATTAGACGAGAAGTCCTGAAAGGTCAAAATCAGCAGAGAAAAAGATGACATTGAAAATAAAGACTTAAGGCCCTGTTAAGAAATTGTTGTTGTGAGTAAAGGCTGAGATGTGCTCCTTTAAAAAAAAAGAAAAAAAGTTATCCGAGACACTAAAAGCATTTTGTGGATTGAAATCTGTGCAAGAAAGCACTTTGGACTGTCAGAGCAGATTCCTGTTCTTATGAAGGACAGATGAAGCCCTGGAATGGTCCGAGGATAATTGTTGCCTTTGCTAACACTCACCCACATATCATCATAGACTGTAATATAATGCTTCACCCCTATTATCACTGTCAATATCAGGCTGGTCGCACCTACAATGTGCTGCACTGTCTTCTTCTTTGACAGGCCAGGGCTAAAACACAAAGCCAAAAGTTTGTGTTTCACTTCATGCATTTAACTGAAATGACAGTGAGAAATGCAAAATGCTCTTGTGAAACTCCACTTTGTGCAATCATACATTGATCAATACAGGAAAGCTGACATTGACCCCAGCAGTACTGAAATCTCAACTATTAACATACACACACGTAGGTTGGCATGTGCAGGATTATGCACATGCAAACACAGCAGGTGGAAACCCAACATATTGCTATAAAATAAATGCAACAACGATCACCATAGCGTAGGTTTCTGTATCAAAACATTATGATGTTTTGCAATGTGCTTTTGATATCATGTCTTGCCTCCTTATCCACCTTCCTGTCCACGGCTTCCATCATCTGATTTGGAAGGACATGGGGCTTAAAAATTTGCACAAAATCCCAGTTGTATGTCTGAACAGGCTTTAGTTATTTGTGTGTGGACAGCTGAACACTTGAAGTCCTGAAAAGAGGGGTGCTGTGTTTTTTTTAAATCAGGTTAAACCATAACTCTCTCTACCATGTTATTGGGTTTCTTCCTGCTGTAAGTTTCATATTGGTATATGCATTAGATGGTTGATAAAAATGTATGTTTAATTTATACAAACATGGTCATTTTTGTCCAGAAGAAAAACCAAAACTGGGACTGAAAAGAAAAAAAAAACAATTTGAGGCCATAAGATGGTAGTCCACAAACCAAAGGGCGAGTCATGGCGGTCACTTCTTTCATAGTTCTCCGTAGCACCCTAAGCTAGGTTTCAGTTTCCATACATAACACATACAAACTTAAAGCACAGGGTAATCTTAGCCAAGTCTTTTTTGCTGTGTTTGCTTAATTCTCAGAGCAGTACCCAAGAGAGCAACAAAAGACTGTATGCACATGGCTTGGTAATTTTAGAAGTTTAATATGAAAGCTTTTTAAAACTGAACAACTTAAGCAAGTAAGCAAACATGATTCGGTTGCATGTAAATCATTACTTGCATAAATGCACCATGAGAAGCTCAGATCTACAGGGACATACGATGAGATGGTGATGCCAATTTTCACCCCATCTCCTCGCCACCATGTGGTAAACTTCTGCTTTCTCTCCAGACCTGCCTCTTGGACCAGGTCCATCTGGCCAATCCGAGCCTCTCCCCTGAGAATTTCCTCTGATTCTTGTCCTGACGTCTGACATCAACGCCAGGCATCAGACCCAAATACCTACCAACCCTGTGCTCTCTGTCTGCAGCACAGAAAAACAGCAGCTCTATTTTCACAGCTCAGGTCTCCTGCCGTCTCCTCTGACTGCCAAGTCACACAACCACTTCCTCCATCTCATCAGCCCAGTGTTATTGAAGCAGAAATCATGTCTTACATAGGCTTTCCACAAGGTTATTTCTATGATTTTAAACCATTTATTCTAGCTTTGCGAATACATACACACCTCTCCAATGGCTATAAACACTGGTATAAAGATGGTGATGTTATTTAATACACCTGTCTTTTCAAAAATTGTGACTTTGAAACATTTTTCTGGGATATTTACAGGAGTAACATTGAGTTAGTGCTTTAAGCTTAAATGTGTAGAAATCTAGACAAATTAAAGTGTAAGAAATAACCCTTATCAGAGCCAGACTGGTTCAGGACCTGCCAGACCAAGCAAGGATTTGAGAGACCGGTACAGCTCATTTGTTGGAACAAAGATAAATATCTTCCATATGGATTGTGCATCAGGAATGAGAGTAAATTGGATCACTTGGTTGACAGATTTGTCGGTGCAAAGTAAGCTGTACAGCAGGCACTGCAGGCCCGAAAGTGAAGCTCCAAATCTACCAGTAGACCCATGTTCCAACCCAAGTCCAAAGACCCTATAAACTTTAGGCCACGACCAAAAGAATGAGATTATGAATACAAGCAGCTAGAAGGTACTTCCTTCAAACTGTGTCTGGGCCAAGCCTCAGTGACTGGATTTGGAGTTTTGACATTCAGGGGGATCCTGAAGTAGAGTTGCAATTTCTCCCCATCAAAAGGACTCACTTTAGGTCCTTAGAATATCTATATGAGGTGTACTCCACTCACAGGCAGATGTTTTTGTGTTGCTTTTGCCTTAAGTACACAAGCCAAAAAACTTCTAGTTCCCTAAAAATTGAGGTTTTGCAGAAAACATCTTTCAAAGTGGTGATTTATAAAAACTCTGTTCTCTGTATATTTTTGCGGGAACCAAAAGTGAAAATTTCAGAACACGCTGTTGTCATTACCTCAAGTTGTGCATGGCAAATATTGTTTGTATTTAGTGAATGCACCAAGTTGGCAGATGTCTGTTTAGCACTCAGTTTAATAGCAAGTTTAAGAGGAAAACTACTTGTTCTTCATTGTTTAACACAGTCCAGAGCAATTTAATACATCATTTTTAAGTCTTTGATTCACAGCACTGCAACATAGACTGTTCAGTACAGAACTGCGATGCGTAATACACATGACCACAATATTTGTGAGCATTTATCATTTTTATGCACTGTCGTTTCTTTGAAAATGGAGGAGGAAAACATACATGTGGACTGGGTCTAAAATGTCTCCTGGGCACTTTCCTTTGGCGGTTTACTGAGCAAGTCCAGTTTGAAGGAGACCTCAGCGACACCCAGTGTGCTGACTATATAGCCTATTTGGTCTGGGAACACCCCAGAATAAATCCAGGAGGAGCTGGAGAACACCGATCTAACAGGGGGACATGCTAAACCGACTATTATCACAACCCGGCTCAAGAAAAGCAGGACAAAATTAATAAATAGACAGATGGATGGGTTGAATGTGCATCAATTTTTGTCCAATAAAAATATCCAAAGGTATTCAGAGAAAAAAAAGTTTCTTTGCCAAAAACTGAAAAGATACAAATGAAATACCCACTTGGAAATAAATACTTTCCAAAGACATATTCAGTAGTCTTTGCCCAACTGTGATGCTAAGCTACATGTGCGGAAACTTGATGTACAGTAAGGAGCCAGGGTATGCTTTCTGGACAGACCATGGTATGAAATTATGAAAATGTATTAATTTATACATTATATGTTTAAAAGAATAGGATTGCATGTTGGTAGGTAGAAAACATGATTGCTTTTAAGGCAGCATTTTGCTATTTAAATAGGAGAAAATGACATACAGTAGGTCCCTGATTCTTCTTATGAAAGGGAAGATCGTAGGCTTCAAGTGGGGTGATCTGTCAACTCTCATCTATACTGATCCCTCTGCCTCTGTGTGAATGAAGCATAGCACTCCAGCTTCACCACAATATTGCCTTGTGTTAAAAATAGTTTCCATTTTGTCTGTAAAATTTATGGCTTTTCACTAGAGAAGAACTAAGAAAGTCTCTGTGCTTATTAAACCAAACTCCAGTAAAATGTTTCAAAAAACGAAGAAGCAATAAAGTCACAAAGCCAGATCCTTTTCAAAGGCTGCAGGATTTACTGTGCTCTGTTTCATAGCACCATGTGGCTCAAAGAGAAGAAGCAATATTTGTCTGGCTGTCTGAGTTGGGTACGCCACACGACAAACAGGATACGATGAACTCAGTGATAAGCTTGAGGAGGTTTTCTTAGGTCAAGAGAGGTCAGTCTGTGTTCACACATTACCTGAGGACACCAAGCGCTGCCTGGAAGAAGTGTGACCTTTGGTTAATGGCAGGGTTGTTGTTTTTACTGTGTAGTTAAAAGGGAAGGGGGTGAGAGGGATGGCCTATGCTGTCTAATTGCCCTACAGTCAGGAGCAGATTGTTCATGGCTTTAAATTCAGTTGTTATTGCTGATAAATACTGAGAGAAGCGGATTTACAACCTTATCTTGAAACAGAAGCCAGCTGTAAATCAAAAACAAGTCTATAAATCTCCTTGTGCCGTATATGTGGTTTGAAATAAACATTTATTGTAGTATGTACATGCAAAGAACTTAAACTCCATATAGAAAAGGGGCTTCTCTTTCTGTGGTAAAGCTCAGCAACACACCAGATGCGTTCATTCAGACCAAGCTGTATGTCTTTTTTAATCGATCAGCTGATTTCGAATTAAACTCGTCTAACCACTGCTTGGAGCATCATTAAAGTAAAGCAATTTATATTTGTCTGTGTTTGTTTCCATGAGAGTTTGAATAATGAGGCTGTCAAACCACATCCAGAGCATCACCTTCACAGTCAAACATTAACCTGTAATTTTCTCTCTTCTCCATGATACTCTCAGCACTGAATGGGGGCATGGTATTAAAAAGCCATAAAATGTACGTACACAGACATTTGAAAGGCAGTAACTTCTATCAGCTGGGGACAAAGTCACTAAACATGCAGCGGAAATTCTCTGTGCAATGCGAGAACCAACACTAAGAAAGTTATGGAATTAAAAACCTGTGCAATTATTGTTCCCATTAAAGTGAGTTCTGCCAAATTCAAGGACATTTATAGAAAGAACGGAACAGAAAAAACACATAAGCACATGTAACACAAGAGTCAGGTGATCACCGACTTTTGACACGACTTGTTTAAACTGAAAGTTTCATGTAAAGGCTCAAACAAAACAAACAGTCAAACAATCAGTCAGCTAACCAACCAACCAACAAACTAACTAGCCAGCCAACTAGCCCACCAATCAACTTTTAGACAGTCCAACATTGCAAGCATGGCTCACCCCAATCAAGTTCTTTGTGAAAGTCTGAAAGTATTAAAATGCACAGGTGTGGTAATAAGATCACCCGTCCTTATCCTCTCTCTTTTTCCCCATTCCTGTCTTTATTACTTGGAAGTGACCTCTGATATCCTCTTTGTTGTGTAAACAAATATTTACTCAAAACTGGAAAAGAAATGTATCTACAAGTTGGACTGAAATTCACCCGTGTCTACAGCAGACATCTGAAAGCACAGGACTATTGAAAATAAATCCATTCAATACTCCACTCTCTTCTAATAACAGGGACATCCTACCTGATCCCTGCAGAGCTCACAGAAAGGTGCTCAGGAAAAAAACAACAACACACAGTGCCTCTGTCCGGAGCTGGGGTCAGACAGAAACAATAGGAGCCATCCAGCAAAAGCCTCACAGATCTGTTTACAGCCACAGACAGACAGACAGACAGACGGCAGCTGGCAGACTCGCCCTGGCAAACATGATGCCACATTGACACCCACATAAAGACAGGGGAATGCTTTTGTCCCCAAAAAGGTCTGGGATTTCCCTGTTAACCCTTTCACAAAGCTGAGACACTACCATTTCCACCTTTTCTCCCCCTCTACCAGCCCTCCCTGGTGACTAGCCTCCCCTCGGGGCACAGACACATGTGGACACTCAGGTACTCACAGCTTTGGTTTAGGCTTGGTCGGCAGTGGAGGACCTTCTTTCCCAGGGGATGGAGACAGCTTGCCTGGGGGAGTAGGTGAGTCTGGTGCCAACTGGGCTGGACTTTGTGCCTTAGCTGGGAATTCTGTCACTGGATCAGGTAGTGGCAGAGAAGGAGGAGGTGGAGGTGGAGGAGGAGGCAGTGGTGGGGTAGCTGCCTTGGGGGGACTTGGTGGAGCTGGTGGATTTGTAGGTTGGCCATTCTGTATGGACCCCTGGCCTTTATCGTCCACCTCTGAGCCCATCTGCACAGGAGGCAGGGCTGAAACGCTGGGCCAGATCTCTAACTCCCTGATTTGGAAAGACTCACTTCCAGGTGGAGGCGGCAACTTGGGTGGCAGCTCCAGGAGGCTGATTTCAGTGGGTGGGGGAGGTGGGGGGAAGGCTGCAGTATCCTCAAATCCTGAGCTATCTCCAGACATCCCATTACTGGATGAGTCCTCAGATGCTGCAGGAGACAAACACAAATGGAAAAAGCCAATTGTTTGACTTTCATGTTGTTTTTTCCACTCTCTGGTCACCTCACAGATTCAGTTAGACACACAGGAATGTATCCCAGCTGATGTGGTGATCTAAAGCAGCAGCTGTGTGCAGTCAGGCTGATGAAATTCTTGTTTATTCAGCTCTTCCTTTGCGGTGAGTACTGTACTGTAGACACACTGTGCTGTCTGTGTGAATACACACAGAAATATTTGTGTTCTTCTGCACTCAGGGAGAGCTGGTCATCGACAATCCTGCCTCACTCCTCCCCAGAACAGATGACACAATATCTGTGACACAATAATATCATACAGCAATATACATGACAATCTACTAAACCTTTAGAAATGCCTGATAGTATCAGGCTTTAGTGTAATCTGATTGATTTCCAAGAACTTTATACATAAATGCCAAAATCTTTTTCAAAACTGACATCATTAACTCTGGTTAGGCTCTTGTATTTGGAATTTAAACCCACTTGTTTTTGGACATTTAATTACCGTGAACAGAGCAAATGTTTTCCTGTTGAGCCAACTCAGTTTAGCTTAAGTAAGAGACCACTTGTACAGGACAACAATTTGTTAACTACTCCAAATTTTTTACTGACTTTGAAGCCTTAAGTGGATCATTCAAACAAAATCAAAACTATGGTTTAAGTGCACTTGAGTTTAATTCACTTTCAATATGAAACCAAGTATAAAATGCAGGAAAGCTACTTATTTTTTTTTCCGTATTTGTTTCCAAAACACTGTTTGTTCTTTCTATCTTTTACTTTTGGGCAGTTGTTATGGTATGCATGTTAGTGTCTTTCATCTTTATATCTCTCTTTTTTCTTTAAATTCACTAAAAGCTGAACTAAGGACAGGAGTTGGAAACTAGCTATAGCAATTATCTCTATGAAAAACATCAGTTACTATAGATTGTTTGTAACAGAAAGCTGCACCACCCAATGTTCAATTTCCCTTTCAAATAAATTGTATAAATAAAGAAATAAAATGATGGCCTCTTTAGCTATTTACAATTTAGTGCTTAATTAAAAATGGAAAAATAGGTGACAAGGACTCAAAATTCATGTATCCTATTTTGGTTGTTTAATAACTCATATTCCCATAGTGACTGTTTGTGAGGCTACACTCAAGAGAGGAAGCTTGAATATTACCTATGACCAGCTGGTTATACGCCTAATTAACCTCAATATTGGTGATTTCCCAGCTGCCTGTAAAGACAATGGATAATGAAAACATGAGAAAGATGGAGATACTGAATGTTTTATGTTATTAAACATACTTGACTGCCCAGCAGCTACCATTTAGAACACAGCTTACATTAGCATTCAGTAACCTCCTAGTTGATATTAAGGTCCAAAAGATACAGATTCAACAGGGAAGGAGACTTACAATAATCTTATTATTAACAATTATTTCATGGACTACTTTTGAAGTGACAACGTCATGTTTACAGCCACAAACAAACAGCAATTCTCTATTCAAAACCCACCCATCTTGATAATTTTAAGGCTTACAGTTATGCACTATTTCGTATAAATAGATGCACCAAGAATTTGAACAACTGGTGCAGTAAGGCTATAGGCTCAACTCCATCTCTTTGTTTATTAAGATAAGTCTGAAGCTAGTTGGAGTCAGCATTTTCAATATGGTGGCTAACATCTTTGGTCTTCATAGTGCCTCTTTTGAAACATCACAATGGCGTTGCTAAGATTAAGTCCATCTCAAATACAGTCTGTTATTTGTGCAGTGGACAGTAGCCAGTGTTGGAGATATACTGCTTAGCTTTGACATCTTGTGAACTGCTTGTTGTTGGCTAGCCTTTTTTTAACTGGATATAACGTGCATAAAAATGGGTTTGTCTTGAAATTGGGGCTGTATTGACTTTTTTAAATTGCAAACTCAGTAAAACCTTCATGGAGAAAGAACCAACAAACTCACAAAAACACCAAAACAGAAAGTTTCACTGTGATGCTAGATTGGCAGCTAAGCTGACTGTTGCATTTAGACAACATTGCCAGCTACCAGTTGGTACATGTAAATGACCAACTGTGCATTTTATTCTGTTTGTTTGTATTGGACCCACCTGCAGTGACAGTGAGGTGGGCTGTGCTGTTCAAAGAGCCAAATGCATTGGAGGCTGTGCAGCAGAATAGGCCACCATCCTCAGGAAAGGCCTCAGCTATCACAAGAGTGCAGATCTCCTCTGGAAAAACAAAAATATTCACCATCAAAACACCTTAATAAGATACCAAAAGCTCAATTTATACATGCAGAATGACAGACTTGACTTTGATGAACAGTAATCTGCACAGGTGTGGAATGAGGTGACACGTTGATGCTTGTTTTGTTATGTAATGTCATGTCACGAGACATTATACGGATTTTGACAGACATGTTATATCACGACAGACATGTGATGTGGAGCGGTGATCATTTCAGACTCAGTGAATCATTTTCAGACTCAGACACACTTGGAGCAGCGGGGACAGACAAACACGCACAAATGCGAGCTCTCACGAAGAATCGACAGACAGACAGACAGACAGACACGCAAACACTGAAGCACAGATGTTCACAGACGTCTGTGTGACTCACAGCCTGAAAGTAACACCTGAAACGACCCCTGAGTCACACAGGTGCAAAAAAGTCTGACATAAATGAGCACGTGTGTCATTGTTTATCTGTTTTTTTTTTGGAGTGTGTTCATAAGCTTGATTCAGCGAGTCACAGGGGATCTCAGACTTTCCCAGGGAGTCCCTTAGACTGGTGGATTTAAGAGTGGGTGTTCTGTGAGACACAAGAGTTATTCACCATAGTCATAAATGGGTGAAAGGCTGCAGCCGACAATGAAACCATCAGCCTGGGTTTTAGCCTCCAGACAATGGTACTGATGGTTACTAATTTGATGTACTGGCTGTGGTTAACAACATGAAAGCAGTTTGAAAGGAAAGCATGCATTAGGCAGGAAATGAGGTGACAAACCTGACTCAGCTGCAGATCGAGGCTCTGCGGGAAGGAAGAAAGAACAAAAGCATAAATCAGTTTGGAGCTTATCACAAGAATTTCTTGATTACAAGTGAGTGAAAAACAGTGAAAAAAGAAAGCCTTACTTTTCTGAAGTATCCGAAAATCAGGAGAATCCAGGATCTCCTCCCCCTGGCGGTACCATCTGACTTGCAGAGGAGGGCTCCCTCGGACCCTGCACTCCAGAACCACCACCTGGCCTTCAGATGCCTGGGCATCCTGCAATGGCTGCAGAGAGGAGGATTAAGTAACAGACAGGTCATGAGGAAAAGGGATGAGTAAGTCCATAATGATGAATAAATGAGAAGATTCAGTAAGTGGTAATGAAAGGGGAAAGCTTCAAAGTTAGAGAATTAGATAAATAAGAGAGATCGCTGAAGATGACGCATGGTCATAAAACACTATTTGAGGAGTCCAGAGAGGCCAGAGGACATGGATACCACTGAAGTGTTTTCATTACAGGACAGAAAGCAGCTGAATCTCTGGATGAATCAAACCAAAAATGGCAAAAAAATAAAAAAATAAAAATGTTGTTATGACCAAAGAACCAGGTCCTGACAACCTAACCCAAATAAAGCCTCCAGGATTTGTGTCACTTTGCGTCTCTGTATGGCGTGCACTCCAAAGAACGCACACCATGCCACTGTTCATATCCCTAACTCCTAGATACCACTTGTATCACATTCACACCTCACTTTGAAAGTGCAAATTCATCTCTGGAAAGTAAATCAGCGCAATCATGAACAATCTTCAAAAGCAAAACAACCCTGGAGTTACTTTTGGGACCATTTCCAGACAAAACAAAAATGCTTCCTCCATAATTTTGACATCCACTGACATTCCTTTGTTGATCTATCTGGTGAATTAATCTACCAATACTCCAAAAATATTAAATCTAACTGTCAACCCTGTGCTTTCGATTCATTTTTGCACAAATGAGCATCAGATTTGGTCCAAAAAGCTGTCAAAGAGGGCAGAAACCTCAAGTTTACTTTTCTAAAGTATTACATTTCAACATTTGATGGCTTCTTAAATATTTGGAGAATAATTCACTGCATTTATTTGATGGTTTCTGGAATACAAGTTATCTTTTTAACATCATAACTGACAGCTAAATACCTGACTTTTGGAAATTGACTAGAAACTAGATGATGTTTTATTTGCTGTGGCAAGCATGTCTGGCCCTTCTCCAGTTCAGATGGAGCTACCTGCCTGAGCTTGCCTGAGCTGTACTGGGCTAATCACAGTTGTATGGTTGAGTGATGAGCCATTGAGATGATTTAAATGCAGTTTAATTCATCCAATTCATTCAGCTTTCACATGATTAAGAGGTTGGTGTTGGTCTCTGTCTGGAGTTTTTAATATGTGAAGGGCTGAACTGAAGCCGGCGTATGAAGAGACAACAGTGAGGGTGTCCTCTTCTTCTGGCATCCATAGACTGGCCCTGTACCAAGAGCAGTATCATGATGTGACAGACTCAGGGAGAGAAAAAGCGTCATCTCTATGCTCTCTGTCCCATTACAAAAATCCATTACACCACATCAGCATAAATACTAGCATTTCCCGAGGAGTGAGAGCTCATCCTCAAGCAAAGAAGAGTGATGTGGACTTATGTATCCATCTTACTATTTCACAAATGTGCCCTGCATTTCACTTATCTTTATCTTTAGTATAATGGAGACACACTTTAGACCTCTTCACACATTCTCACCGGCAACTAACCACTAGAAATCTTCTTATAATTTTACACCTGAAAACTTTATCAGACAGTCTATTAATGTGCATTAAACATTGATTTATTTACCATGATGTGACTCTACTCTATTTTAGATTTGATAGCAGAGTTGATTAACTCAAACATGATAGATTTGGGGGTTTTGAAAATGCTAAACTGGGTACTGGGTACATCCCCATCCCTATTCAGAACAAAGCCATGCTGCCAAATATGACGTGTTGCATGTAAATTATCAACTCTCTGTAACAAAAGTGGTTCTCACTGAGTTATTTTTTTTTACATGAGAAACACACCCATGGGTGCTAACGTAAGTGAGAGTTCATTTGAAACCCACATATTGTGAACACCTCAGGTGAATGTGATGTCTGCATTGGGTTGAATATCTGATTTCTGCCACTTGACAAGGTACTTATCTGCAAGTGTAGGATAGGGCCCCTAAATCTGAGGACATATTGTTGCAGAGCTTAGAAAAACCATCAGAATACGTGTTGATGGAGAAGTAACACTGTGGTCTCTTCTCTGCTTGTTAACAGGGTCAGAAATGCACGAGTTGGTATCCTTTAACAAGAGGCTCTTAGTGTCAGTGTGACTAAAGATTCCTCTTCCTCTCTGTGACAGTGTGTCTCTGGCATGGCTGTATAGCAGTGTAATGTACAGGTCTGACAGTGTTTAAGTGTATTTGTGTGGGTCCGTTGTGTGGGTGACATCACTAGTGGCTACCATTCTCTCACTGAGATGATTAAAGCCCACAGCAGCTTCTAAAGGAGGCGAGTGGAGGTGAAGAAAAACAAATGTCTTTTTGTAATGAAGTGGAAAATGATTTAGGGCCTGACTGGCTCAATAAGAGTGAAGGAGACCTGACCCTTGTGGGTTTGGCAGGGCCGTTTGAAGCTCTGCCTCAGCCCGTCTCAGTCTCGCCATCACAAGACCCACAGCCCGAGGGAGAGGGAGTCTGGGGCTGTTAGAGGAGTGCTGAAGAGTCTGAGCCGGAGAGGGCTGTTCATGAGCAGAAGGAGGGGCTCTCATCAAAGTGTATGTTTTATTTGACCTCCACTGCTGTAGGCCACAGCAATGCAAACTGTTATTATGGGCAGAGAGGAACACCGAGTACATCTGTATTAGTATCTGCAGATGTGCGTGTTTGTGTTGTATGCATGATGTACTGTATGTAAGTATGTAAGTAACTGGAACTGTTTTCATTGTTTGGACTCTGAGGGAATGCCAACGCTGCAGCTTCAAGAAGGGTCCATTTCTTTTTATCACTCTGTAAAATAAAGAAATGATTTTCCAAGTCCGTGTGAAAACTAACTGGCTTGCACGCAGATTTCACCTCAACTGTAACATACACAAACTTAGCATGGCTCAAACATGAATAGTTATCAAGGGCCCGAGTCACAAAGGGACTGCATGGCTTTTGTTTTTTCATTCTAAAAGACAAATTAGATATTGTGACATTTTTGACACAACTGCCCTGAAATATCATCTCCCTGTTCAGGTCGTCATCTGAACATGGACAAAAGTGAGCACTATCAGGATGAGGGTGCAAACTGCAGCTCTTTGCAGCAGATAGTGAAGAAACAGACAGTCCACCCCCACGATCAGATGCAGAACAAGAGTGCAATACATGGTGCAGCAAATATTGCTTAAATATCTTCAGCTCAATGTGCTTTTTCAGTCTAACTTTGAGACAGAGCACGTATCAAGAGAAACTAGGATTATTCTGAATAATTTTTTGCATTTTGAAATGCCAAATAACACAATGTGGTGCATTTATAGTATATCAAATAGGCACACTCACCTTAGTGAATACAGGAGGACCTGACACATCACCGCTGTACAGTGACAGAGGGCTCTGCACCTGGAAAACAATAAAAACTCTATGTGCAAACAGCAAAGCGGGTTTTTCAGTCATTAAAGACAAATGACTGCACGTTTAATATTGTGCATAAGCTACTGTCATGTAAGCTGACATTTCTTACCCTCTGAGGGGGCTGAGACAGGGACTGGACCAGGGTGGAGCGATGAGGAAGGACCTCTGGGGTTTTGGGTGATGATGAGCGTATTGTCAGGGACATTGAAGTTGTTTTCTTCTGAACTCTAACAGAAACATGGAATAAATCAGTGCTCATACAAACACATGGGATTTTCTTTTTTTTTTTTTTACTCGGAATGCTTTTAGTTAAAATGTTAAGTTTGGATCAAAGATAAATTTCACCACAGCAAGTCAGATGATATCAATAATCTTGGCTTTAGCGTGTAAACAGAGCAGAGATCAGGAAGTCGTACAGATGGAGGCAGATTTAAACAACAGATAGTGATCAAAAACATCCAGAGGATCACAAAGCATTTAAAGAGTTGCTGCAGGACTGATTGCACAATTCTCCTCATGCAGTATCTGAAGATGTATTTTGTAAGTAGTAATTTTAAGCAGCTGACTATAATCTTAGAAAGATAAACATAACTGAAAAGGTATGTTAGTATTACTTTGCACATGTGTGAGGTAAAAGAGTAGATTGGGGTAAAGGGGGCAACAGGAGAGAAGGCAGGAAGAGTGTAAAAAGTCAAACAGGAGGGTTAAAAGTACAGGGGACAACAGTGACAGGGTGATTTTTTACCAAATTAACCCTCTCCACCTCTCATTATCTCGAGTGTGGCCTGTGTAGAGGCTCAGGGTTATGGCTCTTTAAGGGCCTTTTAAGGGTCTAGTTAAGGGCAGCACACATGATTAGATCCTGCAGGGCTCAGTTGACCTGCTCAGGGGGTTCAAGGTTCATTGGGTCATGAGAGGTCATGCTGAATCACACGTACTGCGGCATGTTTCCTGATCTGGACTTAGACGCAGTCCCTTCCCCGTCTGAGTCTGATGATGAAGCTCCTGCAACAGAAGAGAAACAAAATCACTGATGGTTATTTCTCTGTAATACTCGCCTCCTATTTAACAGTAATAATGCTAATATTTAGGACATACTGTCATCAATCTAAGGAGGCTGTCTCACTGTTTTTAAAGAAATATACAAAGAGGCTGACTAAATAAATACCCTCTAACCTTCAATGTAAACCTCAGCTGAGGTATTATCTGCTCCCAGACTGTTGGAAGCCACGCAGGTGTATCGTCCTGTGTCGTCCTCGAAGGCCTCAGCGATCACCAGTGTGTGCAGGTCACCATCCCTCCAGATCTGAATGTCAGGAGAGGTGTGCAGCTCTCGGCCTTCGCAGAACCACCTGGTTAAAATGCAAACTCTGGTTAAACTCTGGTTACTGGTTACAAATCTGAGGTCCTCTGCAGCAGCGTCCTCATTTAAAACCTGGGGGGAAAAAGTATAGTTACCTCTGAGACTTTCTGTGTAGCCTATGACTCCATATTCTCCAATAAATTATTTACTAAACTCATAACTTTAACATTTATTTCAGATAGCTGATTATGCTACACAGAGGCTGCCGTGTTTATTTTGGACCAATCAGAGGCTTTCTCATCTTCTTCTTGTTTTATTTTTATTGGTGGTTTGAAGGTGCTACCACCACCCACTGGGCTGCAATGTGGAACAAAAAGAGGAGGGATAATTCCTCAATCCTGTCTTTTAGTCCAGATTAATTCTTAAATATTTTCCAAGATCCAGTTTTAAGCAGCCTGAAGAATGTATCCTATTCAGCTTATTTGATATCAGTAAATCTGAGCTCTCTCTGAATTTCAGTATGTGGATGCTGCACTAAAACAATCATTTTTTATTTCATTTAACTGACTATTTTAATTTTTAAGATGTCAAAATCCTCATTGTATGTAAACAAGTTTAAAGTGACCACCTTGTTGTATTTGTGTCTGTTTTAACTACGGTCATCTGATATCATGGTCAAGATGCTGTTTGTTTCTCCTCTTGTCTCTACCAGACCACTCCATAATATATAAAAAACTATGTTTATAAAGAGACCATACCATTATTTATTTTAAACATGTTGGGTTTATTGGTATTATTACATAAATCTAATTCTTAATTGTTTCATTTACATTTGACAAAAAATATGCAGCACATAAAGTTTAATGGCCTGTTTATATTAAATCTAAGTAATTCAAATGGATGGAAATTTTATATGCATTGAGGCCTAAATATTTCTGCGAGTGTAGGCATCTATCTTGCCTCTTTCACCCCTTTTGACATAAAAATTCTGGTAAAGTTGAAACCTGATATGATGGACCACATGCAAAAGAGATCATTACTGAAATGTATGCCAATAAAATCTTATTGAACAAGTAAGAGCCAAACTCTTAAATACCTCTGCCAAATATGATGGAGGCCTGCCAACCCCACTTACATCAATAACCACTCATTCACACATTCACACACCCCGAGGGCATGTCTGGGTTTCCATATCTGCCAAACATCAGGCAGCCTGAGGCTCTGAGACGCACTGTTACGGGAAGCAGATACACCCTTTCCCTCCTTCCAATCAGAGGTGTGTGTGTGTGTGTGTGTGTGTGTGTGTGTGTGTGTGTGTGTGTGTGTGTGTGTGTGTGTGTGTGTGTGTGTGTGTGTGTGTGTTTGGGCAGGCGCCTGGGACATGTCCCACCTCCCTGAGGTCTGCAAACTCCAGCTTTGTTCCCTGATCAGACTGAGACCCAGGAGGGATGAGACAGTCTACAACACAACCAGCGTCCTCCGTCTCATCTCTTTTCACAGAGTGATGATTAAAGGAGGATCCTCCTGCAGGGTTCACCACATCAAAAACAGGATCAAACAGCAGGGGTCACATCACCAATAACCCACAAACACACAAGAGGTGTCCTCAAATATCATGATATATGGGACTCTCTTGCATTCAGCAGCGCTAATGTCCCCTCTTTTTCAAAGAGCTCCAGGACACATCAAATCAAAACAACACCCTCCCCTAATTACACAAAATCGCCCAAGTTCCCATGGGGTCTGTGGTCTAGAGATTTAAGGTACTGATTTATGTGTCCCTATAGCATCAGTTTGTTATGTCCAAGGATCTGCAGCTAAATTTGCAGAAATAAATATACAGCATACTTGAGCCTTGGACCTTTTTTCAACTTCAGTGCAGTGCTTTAGTGTGTGCAAATAAGCCTCATACCTATTGACTTTATAAAACATAGACACTGTCTCAGTCCCCATATTGGAAATGCAGACTCAGTCTGACTTTTGATCAACCTATACACTGGTGGCGAAGGCAGGGATTGTAGTGTGGATGGGCACTTGGAAAATTAGGTCTAACTCAACCTGAAAACAATCTTTCATGTTTGGTTCTATAAGACATACTGTAAGTCAACTCAAGTAGGGTGTAAAAACCACCTGTTTGAATGCAGTCCAACATAAATAAGTCACATCACAGGAAATGTTATAGGCACTAACAGGTTAACAGCACAGTATAAGTTGATATATTCACAAACACAGACAAATGCACATGATCCAGTAAGAAGCCTGCTTGTAAATATCTGTCTCTCATGAATAACAATTTAAAAAATTACATACCCCAAATTGTTTTGTTTATTTATTTTTTAACCAGGCTGTAAAAATATTCAGTTGAAAAGGAAAAATCACATTTAAATACACCTGAAAGGGCTTCTCTGGCTTTGGGAAGCTGCCTCAAGTGGACACTCAAGGAACTGCCTCTTTTGCAAAAGGCTTAATTTATCAACAACAGAAGATGCCCCTTGATAACATATAACATCCACTTTACCCCACACTGTGTCGTCTTTTATTATTTATTATCTATAATAGTAACGAGTAACGATACAGGAAAAGAAAAGAAAGACAGGGTCCAGAAATGATGCTGAGTGGGGACCTACAGCACTGAAATCAGAGAGATCGTGAGCTCCTGACCAAGATGCTGACTGTGATAACATGGTAATTAGACCAGGCTGACACTGTACAGCTTTGTCAGTCCTCTAATAAAAGAAAGGCCACTGTATCACCTCCTGACCTCTCATCGACAGGAGGAGGGCAGAAATTCCCAAAATGCCTCAAGAACAGCTGCTCTGCTCGCCCAGAGCGCTGACCTGAAGACACCCGAATATCTCAGAGAGTTCTTCCAAGATTCTCAACATCCTGCTGCAGCGGGCATTACAGGATTTTAAACACACGGTGTGTCAGTCAAACAGCAAGCTAACTCATGTTCCAGAAAGTGATCCATCAGCCAAAACATCCAGACAAGGCTTCATTCTCAGGGATTCACACCTCTGAGAGGGAGCAGACTCTCAGACAGGGAAAGTGAATATGAGAACAGTAAGTACGCTAACAGGAGGTGAGTCAAGCTGGGTCAGACAGGAAAAATTATACGCTCTGTCATTGATGAGACGGATCACACTAAGCGATTCATCAGGAGGAGTGACAGGTGGAGCCTTGTGTCTCTATCTTTGTTCTACACTGTAGCTCCACTGGCCTTGAGAGCTGAAGCCAGCCCTTCAGCGAAACATAGGCACATGTCCAAACTACTGAGCAACGGAAACATTTCCATTTATTTAAGATCATGGACATCACCAACATAAGGACAATGATGACAGTCTGACTCTGGCAAACTTCTGACTAACTTAGCAAAATAGTGAGGCAGGGGCCATAACACCCACCTGTCTATAAGATAAGCCACATCCCCAAGAATCTGAAGCATTTAGCCATAGTACTAACATCATTTTTTTTTGCATCAGGCTGTTAACGTGTTTAATTGTGCAGCAAAAATGTACATTTTAATAAGAGCTCTGATGGGGTTTCCTTGTTTTTGGAGGAAGTGGGCACTTTAGGAACTACCACAGTTCTAGGACCCTTCTAGGACCCTTGTTATTTGCAACAGAATCACCTTGTGATCACCAAGAACTACAATTTTAGTCCTCAAATGCACTTTTAGCATCTAACATAACCCTTTTTAATGTCCGACCAGAACCCTGGTTGCATCCCTGTGTTTAGCCTGCAGGAAAACACAGGGGTGGTGGTGGGGCTGAAAAGCTAGTGTAGATCCAGAGATTGGATAACACAGGATTTGCGTTTGTTTAATATTTTGGTTTTGCTGAAGAAGGTGGTTGACTTGCACCGTTTAGTTTTACAGTATTTGATTGTTATTTTAAGGATATGCATGAGGTATTTTGCTGTGTTTGGGAAATGAGTTGTTGTTGAAATTGTTCATGCTTTCGAAACCGGTCCTGTAGGATTTGGATGTGTGTGAAAATTTGGTTGTACCTGACAATGATATTTTCTTTCTATGCTGGGATTGTATCCATTTCATGACTTTTCTGCAATTGCACTTTGTTGAGTTTCAAGCTCACCACACCAAACTTAAAGCCCAACTGACTCCTTGAAGTGCTTCCTCTGTCTTATCGCTTAACAATGTGAAATAGTGGAAACCTGACTGGCTGTACTGCAGGAGCTGACCCTGGTGTGTTAAACGATAGGAAACAGATTGTGACTTGAGATAAATCAAGAGTTGTTCATGGCACGAGCAGGGAGACCTTATCCGCCAGACTGTCAACGGAGACAGAGTCCTTCCGCCATGCTTCAAACACCCCAGCAGCTCTCTGTGCAACAGACAGTTGATCCAGACAAAGAGAGAGGATGGGACAGCACATGCATCCGGTGTAACAGGACCTCTTTACGTGAAACAGGCCAAACTCTTTAATTTAAAACTGACAGCAGCCGCGTAATCGACATAGAAGCTGATTGTTTAAGCAAAGCAATATGTCTGTGTGGTTTTGAAATCCATTTTTCTGGATTATAGTCAGCTCGTCTGGGTGGGTGCCATGTCTGCCGGGGATTTGCCTGAGAAACTCAGGTTTCTTTTGTTGCTCAAGCCTCACTACTTTCTTTTAGTTACTCAGTGCATAAATCAAATTCTTTCATTACGAATTTTGAGGCCATTTGCTTAAAGTTTGACATGGACTATATATAACAAATCCTTGTAAATATAAAAAATGGACAGTTTTTTTGCAGAGTTTAATAAAAACATAAAGAAAAGGGTTTTTTTGTGGCATATGGCATCATTACACTAATGACGGGGAAGGCTGTTGGAGGTAAAGTAAGTGTGTGTGAGGGCGTGTGTGTGTGTGACTGTAATGAACAGAAGCCAGCGAACAGCAGGATATGTTTTCCACATGGTGGCTTGAACCAGTCCAGACACCGAGTGAAGAATAGAGGGCACTTTCATGCAGCAACATGTGAAGTAAATGCAGAATTAGAGTTGTAATTCAGGTAATCAGCCTTGTTTGAATCCTATGACTTCAGTAGTTTTCCATTCTGGTTTTTGCACAGACATCTAGGATCAGGCCATTTTAGGTGAATCTGCACACAGACCTTTTTTTCTGTGTGTCAGAGACAAGAAATGTAAATATGTCAGGCACAGAACAGAGCACAATACTCATCTGCCTGCACTCCTCTGAGGGTTAAATGAGGAAACACAAACCATTCACTACAAATGAGCACAACAATAACAGTCTGTATTAATCAACCTTAATGATCCATCATTAGGCACAATTACTGAGTAGACTCATTTAGAGACAGACGGTAATGTTTATTTCATCTTCTCTGTTTCTAAGGAACGTACTGAACATGGAGCTGGAGGCCTAAACAGCAGGAGAGGTTCTCCATGAGGGGGGGCAGGACTTTGTTGAGTCATAGAAGCTGCTTTCTCACATGTTCTCTGGAAATTTTCAGGAAAATCTGCAGAGCTGTGCCTGCTGCCAACTTTATGCTATTAGTTTATCCAAAAAGGCAAATAAAGTAACAGGGTGAGTTCAAACACATAAATTGAGAGCCAGTGCAAAGCTGGACCATAAGGTCATAACATTAGAAGCTACAGGTCAGTCCTCCTCTTTAAGCTAGCGTAAGCCGTGGAGGGTGGTGCTGAATGAACTTGATTAAAGGTCACAAGCCAAAGAAAATTATTTAAAGACGAAAAAATCCTCATGCTGGAAAACTTCTCACTGCCAAGTTTTACCATCAGAGCTCTACAGACACTTTAGGGTGAGTACCAGATACCCACACAGCTTTTTTATGGAAAAAATAAAAACAGCCTGAACACAGGCACTAAAACTCTGAATTAAGAAATCTCCAGGCCTGTTGATGGTTTGCCTGGTTTTCTCTGTCAGATATAAGGTAGCACCAATATGAGGGTGAAACTCCCTTACAGCACTGCAGAGGCAAAGGGAACTAACTCAGGATTTTATCAAAACTTAGTTCAGACAAGAATTAGACTTAGCGACATCTAACAAAGTTTTCCGATTTGATTATACTCTGTTTCAGAAAAATCCAACAATAACCCTACAATAACGCCAGCCAGCATACTCCTGGCAGACTTGAGCCTGTATTGATTCTGGACTTGATAAAACACAGTAGACCCAATGCAGCAGATGACATAGCTCCCTAAACTATCACAGACTGGAAATCTCACATTGGACTTCAAGCACCTTGGATTATGGGCCTCTCAGATCTTCCTCCAGACTCTAGGACCTTGATTTTCAAATGAGAAGCAAAACTGACTCCAGCCTCTGTCTAGTCCTTGTAAAGCCCCCCTAGGTTCTTGAATCTGCTCTGACAGTCCTCTCAAGGCAGTGTTCATCCATTCCTCCCTCACATTTTCCCTCAGTCAGCTTTCCATGAATCTGTTTCCACACAGGACTTTGAGAACCATCAGACTTTCAGTAATGAGCCTCTGTGGCTTACCCGCCTTTTGAAGGGGGTCAATGATGGTCTTGTCACTTCAGCTGTCTTCATGCTTGCATGTTCTGAACCAGACAGAGCAATACATGGTGTTTAATGTGTCTGACGATTGATATGAACCCAAAGTAAATAATCTAATTTTTGAGAAATGCCCTTTTACATGTTTTTGATGGGAGGCCACAATTATCAAAATAAAAAAAAATGCTTGAAACATCTAAGTTTGTTTTAATGAGTTTGGAACAAATGATGTTTTCACTTACCTAAATAACAGGTTGAAAATACTGGTCTTTTTGAGATATTCTAATTATTGAGATGCACCTGGATATTACTTGTTTGAGTATTCTTGTGGAAGAGTATCAGAGCAGAGTAGTGGTGCATTAGCTGCATTTTAGGGGTCAAAGGTCACAACATGGTCATGTTCTTGTCTATGAAAAACTCTACAGTAAAGGTACATGAGAGTATTTATATTGATCTACCTTTGACATGTTTATCTGGCCAGTCCAAAAAGTTTTAAAGGCAATGCTCTCACTTTTGCATTGTCTCTGCACTTTGCCTTAACAGGGCAGAGAACAGGTATGCAAGATCAGAAACCAGTGTATTTGATTACACGCAATTACCCTTTTCTCGGTCAACTATTAAACAGTTGGAAAACTTTGGCCTCATCATTTGTAAGGGAAGCAGGGTGTGTTAGAAAAGCCGTCACTCGACACTTTAAGAAAATTTAGTGAAGGTACAAATTTCTTGGCAGAATGCAGCTTTACCACCCATTTCCTCTGAACACAATACCTTCATAAATCACAAGTATGCGGAGCATGCATGCTGAATAACTTGATATCAATAGGCTTCGAAGTAATGCCTCACCTCTCCATTCATCTCCCACCCTCAATGCTCCCAGCCAAGACAATGACTAAACATCCCACTCTCACAATCCACCAGCCTGTCACCAGCTCTCTGAATGGAGATAGCATGTGAGAGCACAATTTACACAACTCATTTGAGACAATTGATGCCAGATGAAGCTTGGAGCATCATCAGAAAGATGGTTTGAGTTTTACAGGCTCCCTACCTTCACTAACCTTTTTACTTTCAGATTCAGAGGAAAAGACGAACCAGAGCCCGCTGTCCTGGACTCAAGAGTGCCTCTCCTTGTCTGACCCTGTTGTTATTTGCTGCTGTTGATGGAAAAATTCATGAAGCAAAGCTTAGTTTCACCACAAACCCGAAGAAGTGGAGGCCAGAGCAAAGAGGGGAAGACAGGCGCGGGGTTCAATCACAAAAAAATGACCTTGAGAGGATGCAGGAGTGACAAAACTCTGGAAAAACACACCCACAAGTCAATTACAAATCCAGTATGACCTATAACAAATGGGTACACAAGACGCAAACTTCCTGACCCATGTTTGTCTTTGTTTCAACTACCAAGTTTGCTCATGGTGTTCAGTTTCAAGGCTGCTGACCACAGAAGGCAACCAAAGTGCAACTGGACAAGAAGACCGGCACCAGGGCTGTCTTTATCCCTAATTACAAACTACAATAGAGGTCAACTGAAACTGCCCAACCTTTATAGCAAGGAGCAGCACTGGTTATATTATCCAGGACAGAAAAAAAATCTCTTAATTTATCCAAGCACAAGATAGAAAGCTTATTGGTTTTCCTCTTTCCCATGCAAGCTCACTAAAACGAAATGACTGCAGCTCCACAAGGCTCAGTGATGGTTCAAAAACACAGAGTCAGTCAGTAAAGCGGCAAGATGTTCATTCGAACAACAGTTCAGTAATTTTCCGTGATACCATACAATACATTATGTTCCTCTGCAGGTATGCAGAAATCCCAGCATTGGCACAGCTGAATACATGATTACCGGATTTATAAAATCCCATCATTACCAGAGGAAGAATCAAACATGCCAAAAACAAAGACAGCTGATATGCTTGAAGACGATGGAAAATCAAGTGGAGATGGATAATTATGAATCAGCATATGCTAAAGCTTCACTCAAGGCTGGGTTTCAACAGTTTTTGGCTGTGTGAGCATCTAGCTGTATAGATACAACAAAATCAGGTCAGTAATCTGTTTGTTTTGTTTGCTGTTGGAAAAATATCTCAGAAGACTATGAGGAGTAAGCAGAGAGTTCAGTACCATCATGTCATCATTTCCTCTACATGCTCAGGAGGAGATGTTGGAAAAGTCTACGTTTTGTAAGTTCTGGTGGATTGTGAGATTCCCTCTCTGTCCAGACAGATTTCCACTAGATCTGGTTAAGGATTGGCTGATTACAACCACTGACATTATATGAAGTGTGTTTAAACATTGAGGCAATGTTGTAAACAGTCAAAGTGGCTGTTAGCTGATATGTAATATTCTGAATCCACTGTAGTGCACACCCTTAAACACTTCTGGGTGGGATTATACATCATTTGAGTTTTTATATTCCTTTTAACTTCCACTTTTACGCATCTAAATTTCTCCAAATGTGTACTTTTACTCTGATATATTTCCCTTAAAGTTCTTTGAACCTTAAAATTAAACTCTAAGAAACTAAAAGAATTTGAGAGGTTAAAACTGAGGGATGATGATGATGATCCAACATCACAGGCGCTCACAAACTTTGTATCACCAAACCTTGGTCATATCATGTCAAAATACAAGATGTTTAAACAAGATACATGGCCAAAGTTTTTTGGCAGCTGAACAGAAATCTGCTGTGTTTCAGCTCATTGTTGTAGTTTTAAAACCTGCTCTTACTTCTCTAGCACCTCACAACAGGCAGGGAAATTAAGGAACTAGCCAGTGAACTTGCTGGAAAATATAACATCATATAAGAGAAGTTATATATTGGTTTGTGGAGGCCAAAATAAAGCCAGAGCTTTGTGAGTGTGTGTGCAGTCGGAAGTTGGATCTCAGCTCTTACTGAGGAATGAGGCAATCTCACCAGGGAAAGTTCTTCTTTGCCGTGTCTTTTTTTACAAACATGAACTGTAAAAAAAATCTACAGACTTTAAAGTTTTAATTTTTCGTGAGGAATCAGTACAAGTCTTTGAACCATGTAGCTTGGCATATGCACAGTTATACCTGGAGTTTACCTCTGCTTGAATCTCACACACATTGTAGAGTTCATATCAAGTTAACATCTGTACTTCTAAAGAGGTTCACCAGCTCTTTAAATGAAGGATGATGTATAATACCACCAAGATATGAGGTTACCCCATTAAAGATGACGAGTTTTCATTTCTTTTTATCAGCTCAGATCCATGTGGAGGTCCAACTTCCAACTGCACATGCTCTCCAAGAGCTCCACTGTGTCTGCAGCCACACAATCAGGACACAATCAGGTACAAATGTATGTATGCTGCTATATGTGTGCTTAATGTTGCAATATGCACAGATTACTAAGAGGTTCATCGATTCACAACAAATCAAACATAATGTGTAGTGTTTGTCTTAGTGTGTAGCTTTGCCTCAAAGTGGTCAAACACTGACAGGTGTTGCTTCACTCTGTAAGTTAGATTTTACACTCTCAAGCACATTCACTTTCAAAGTTAAGCAATTGTTGACTGAAAATATACAAATTCTATACAATTGCATCAGTTTGTTTAAATATTGTTTCTGTGAGAGCAGGAAATATTCACATCCCTTAAATGTGATTGACTAAGTATAAACTATGTGCTTGTAAACACATCGCTCATACTTAGTCTGGATTAAAGATGATACATGCAGGAATCCAGATGAACAGAGCAACAGGAGCCATCTGATGATGGAGCTCTGTTAATGTGGGGACCAAGAACAGGGGTCAAAGATCAGTGGAATATTCTGGACAACAGACAGCTGCAGATGACAGTTGGAGCTCTGACCGGAAGTATTAGAGGAGACATTTCGCCGAGGAATTTAACCAAAGAGGAGGGGGCAGGATACACTGTAAAGACCCTGTAATGTTGACCATCAACAGATGATGATCAGTGATGCAGTAGAGCACAGCAGAGAATAGAGACATGTACCAGGAGGACAAACTGTACAGAGTGAATCATCATGAGCATATGTGAAAAGTGGGTCTGTGGGATATTTGTCTAGAAACTTTTTGTGAAAGTTATAAAAACTTATTTGCCCATGCACAAAAGAGCTGTGGGGTAGAACCGTGTGTGCGTCAGAGAGACTGTACTAAAATAGTGACAGACACATGCAGCAGCTGAGCTACAAATGCACACACTGTGGCACCAACATGGACACCCCCACTGCTTACCCACACAAACACACACTCAAAAACACACACTTGCATGGATTAGATTTGTAGTTTCATCAGAGGGCCAGGAGAAGTTGGTGAAATTGAGGGTGGAAAGTTTCTACATTTGGAGGAAACATTTGCTTTTGCTCACGTGGATAAACACAAGCTGTCTGTATATTCATAAATTGATTAACTAGTGTATCATTCAGTCTGTCAGCTAATGCTTTAGAAAGCTACATCACACTTTCTATACAAAAAATACAAGTTAACACTGTTTCCCTAAAGCCCAAAATCAAAGATCTGGTTCAGCGAGATCTCAACCACATGACTGCCCATGACTGTACTGTAAATCTGTAAATCTCCCTCCATCACTACAGGGTAAAGATGAAAACCTATCACTTAAACTCAACTTTTACCGGATAATAACTTCCACAAGTCAGAGAGTTGTTCAGCCATGACTTACCTGAGCCTCCTGCTGCTGCTCCCTGAGAGTAAAACCAGAGTCAGTACAGATATCCTTGATCAGAGATTGCACACTGAGCTTCTCCTCCTGACAGCATGACACACACTGAGCGACTGACACTCTCACACCAGGACTGCCACTGTGAGTCACACACTCAGACAGACACACTCACACAAACACACACAATGCTCGGACTGAGCAGTGGGGTTGAGAGGGAGGGAGCGGCCCCCTAACTGCCAAATTCCACACAAGACAGAAAGACAGAAATTACACATTTACGACTCATTTTAAGAGACAAAAACTGCTTCATTGCTTCCCACACTGAGCGCATTTAGATGATTCCAGTGGTTGTGTAAACTGTCTCCTTGTTTTTCTCCCTTTTAAAACAAGAATAAACTACATTTGCTGGTCATATGCAGCGTGAGAAAGTCTGCAATGAGCGATGTAGGGCTGTTGCAGGAAACAGATAAAGATGACCTTTTAAAGAAAATAGATTTTTGATATTGTGCTAAAAATAAGCATACAGTAACACAGTCTAACTATGTGGTTCGGAGTCAGAGGTGTTAGTGGAATTTTATAAGACAGACAAAAAAGGAGCAGCAGCAGCAGAGGACTAAGTAGCCAGCTCTCTGACCTTTATTACATGCAAAGTTAAGCTGAGTCATGTTTATGTCTTAGTTTGGAGATATGAATGGACTACTGCCCTTGGCCTAGTTTACAATAATCGAATTATTGACAAGCATGTTCACCTTCGTTATGGTAAGCTACAGTCACTGCTGGGTCATCTCCGTGTTGACCTGTGACATACTAAAAACTGTTGTACCTTTAATTTGTATGATACAACAGTTTTGCCATTTTTTGTGTCCTTTTTTCCTCTGTTGAGATTCTTTTTCACTTCCTGGTTTTCTTGCAACATATTCATGCTATTCAATCAGACCAAAGCTCGGCATGCAAACTCTGGGGCTCAAATTGCTTAGGCTGGTTTCAGTTTAACTGAAGGGCATACATGATAGACAAACAATACCCAACCTCGCTATGGAGGTATGTTAGTCCGACAACAAGAAGTTTCATTTTAGTTTTAATGAGATTATAGATGGAATTATATGTTTAAATGTATTTAAAAGTCCAATTTCAGTCAGACTGGTGCATTGTATCGAATGAAATGTAAATGTAGTGACAGTGTGACTTGGCCTGCAGAGCAAATCATGTCAATGGAGGAGATTTCAAGAGAAAGGAATGCAACCAGAAACTAGTTTCGTAAAAAAAAATGGTGTTTGTGAACAACATGTAAAGCAGAATAACACTCTGAAGAAGCTTGTGGGTTTCAATTAATCAGGAGTTTTTGTCACAGGGTTGGTGATGCCAATAAAAACTAACTTAAACCACTTTAGGAAGTGCACCCCATGTACCGAGGTTAAGTCTCAATTATACAGTGTAGGTTCAGTTCAAGCCAGGTTGTCACTCCCTTTTCTCTTTCTGCATCTCCTGCTCTGTCATTTAAATAAAGGCACAGAAATCCCTATAACACTGTCATATTGACTTACGAGTGTGGCTCACATGAGCAGAGCTAGAACCTTCAGCATTTGGTCCTCCTTGCAGGTTAACGTCCACATGTCTGCTGGTAACTCGCTGCTCTGGTCTAGTGTTTATATGCCAGTTTAACCACAAAAAGCCTACATACAACGTTATTTTCATATTGTAGATCATAAAACTGCAGAAATCATGCCCTATTATGAGATGTAACCTATCATCTGTGCTTGTTTACATCTAGGTAGTAGGGCATTTTAGCAATATGGCTGTAGCTATGAACTGGTGCTACCCCCTTGGCTTGTGGCAGGTATTTTTTCTACAGCTAAGCAACATACGACTGGCATTTTGGGCTTGCATGATAAGAACAGCTTGGATGTCTGTTTATAGATTTTAGATTGGATTATAGCTAAATCTAAACCAGATCCAAGTGGATTTTTTTCTGCACTAAACTGGTTAATCTGAGCGTAGCAAGCTTGTATCTCATATAGCGTAACTGCTATACCCATAATTGTAACTCCATTCAACATGAGATTCATGCCCGAACTAATTTAAGGATAAAATTGGATCCTAGGACATATTCCTAATTAACATGCTTGTCAAAATAACTACATGATTTACCCCTGTTTACTTCTGATCCTCTGATTTGATGGCTACCAAAACTCGCATGTAAATTCATGGACCATCTAGCTCTTTCTTTGCAGAACCTGTCTCCCATACAAACACAAGTTGGCAGCTTCTGTACTAGCCCGGCCCACAGCCTGCTGACCATCAAAAGCACCACAGCAAACTCTGGGCTTCAGCCAAACGACCCAGTCCCCATGGAAACCTCTAGTCCTCTGATGTGTGACTGCAAGAAGGGGGAGGACATCGTGGATATTAAACATGACAACGCTATGGTGTGTAGTACAGTGGCACACAGAAAGAGAGGGCATTAAATACTCTGGCCTTCTCTTTATGAATCCCACATGCCAGAGCAGAGCAGGGCACTTAAAAAGCCCTGTTAGGCCTGAACAAAAATAGCTCAGTTAAGTCAAGATCTAAATAGACCACTTTGAGTTGGCAGCACCTGGTAAGAGGAAGACAAATGGCTGTGGCCACTGTGACTACACACACACACACACACACACACACACACACAGCTCAAGACCAGAGCATAATCACAAACACTCCCGATGTTGAATTTACCCAGGTCAGCAGATGTAAATCCAGTATTTGTGGTGTGTTTAGAGCCAGAGGGCTGATGTATGATATACAGTCCACAGCAGAATGAAAGGGTGTGGTGTGTGTTTGTCTCTGTGGGGGCTCCCTTCAGGCTTATACAGACACAGAGCTCAGGATATTTTTGGTCGCTGTCAATGGAGAGCCTGAGAGCTGACCGCTGGGACAAAGCAGATGGGATTATTTGTGGTGCTTGTTACTAGGCCTGCTCTCTGGCTGGCTGTGTATGTCATACATCAGTATAAAAATAAAAAACCCATTAAGATTACAAAGTTAAGTATGAGGTAATCATTTGTGTTTTGAATTTACAACTAAAGCTGATAAACGTACATTATAGAAGGGGACATAAAGTTAAGTTTAAGAATTTGTAGGTAACAATTCAAGATATTAAAAGCTATTTTTTTGCAGCTGTTTATTAAGCACCCAGAGAAGAAACCAACCCCATCATACTTTTATTCTGTTATTAAAGGTCAGCTGGCCACTTCAGCGAATCAAGTCTGAAGTAGCTTGCTATTCAATCCAGCAGAGAGCACTCTCATCGTAACCTGACCATTGAATGAAACAGAGGATGTGTGCTGCGATCAAAGCCATCCAGTGTGCACAGTCGTGACACCAAAACATCTAAGAAGTGTCATATGCAAATATTTTGTTTAATATTTCTTCTGTATGACAACTTACTTCAGAGCAATAAGCACAAATCTGCTAGCTCATCTGTGAAGCAGCAGAGGCATTACAGTTGAGCAATGCAACATCAGCAGGTAATATGCTTCTATTAATAAAATCATCAAATGAATTATATAAATGTTTTGGGCACCGCCTTTCAAAGTGAGTTCACCCTGTACTCCAAGTTAGGCTATATGCTCTACCTCCCACTGCTTATCCCCATTCTTATGAGGAAAGAGAGGTCAGGAAAGAAATGTGTGAAAGAGGATATGGAAGGCAGAACTAGGGTGAGAGGCCTGTTTGGGCTCAAACACATTTATTTCTGCTGAAAAAACTATGGTACACCTACAAAAAGAGTTAGTTCACCTTGCAGGACATGGGAGTTAGTTGTTTATCTCAAAGTGGTACCCGATAAAAATTCCTTAGTGTTTGGAGACTCAAGGAACTGCAGTTTTTTGCAAACCTGCAATGGTTTCATTTTTTAACAGTCAAGGTTGCTGCTTGCCTGTGGCATAATTCACCATCAATTAGTTAATTAATAAGTCTTTATCTATTTAAAACCAATTCACAACAAATTTTATCTGAAATCACCATACAAAAAGAGCTGTTCCAAACTGTACTATTAATTATAGTTACAAGACCTAAACAGGTACAACTATAAAAAAAAGTGCTGCAAATGAATCAACATGCTGCAAAAACAGCCAACTGAATAACAGCAATTACACTGAGAATATGTGAACAACACAAAAACAAAAAAATACAACCACAGAAAAAAAACATGCAAAGCACTTTTGTTGTCTTGCAGTGTTTTTGTTCGGGGTGCATTTTCTGTCTTTGTGCATCTTTGGATTTGCATTGTTTCTGACTTTCCTTATCTTTCAACTTTCAACTTTGCACTTCTTTTTTCCTAATTCTTCTGTTTGGTGAAAATAAGTCACTCCCATTTGCGGCGATAACATCATGAGAAGCGCTGTACTTCCCCTAAGTGGCTATAAAACACTGGATAACAAGAGAAAGGTCTTTTACAGTCTCTGGATGTTCCCATTAATTACTGAATGACTGACAACAGCCGTGGCTGCTTTGTCTGCTCCACGACCTCCTGGGGAGAAGAAATTAAAAACCAGAAATGAGGGACATGTGCTGATGGAAACCAAAATATGAGTCAACAAGAATAAAGAGATTCCTCTCTAAGCAACATGCTGGGTGTATTAGCACAAAAACAGGTGCACATGCACTCAGAGCAGCACATACAGTTACACACACACACACACACACACACACACACACACACACACACACACACACACACACACACACACACACACACACACTGGTGCAGAAGTTTCCCACTGCAGGCAACCAAACATTCATGTGTATTTAATCAGACACCCACTTCCACGGTACAATATTTCACTGTTAAAAAAAAAGGTCTTTCAAGGGTCAGTTGACATCACAAAAAGTGGGAGCATGTTGTCAGGACAACCTTTGTTTTCGCTCCAAGGAGACCAAATGACACTAACAAAAACAGAGACTATGTCCTCTCATGATGTCATACTGTAAGAGCAATATATCCTCCCAAACTGTCAAATAAATCCAGCATGAAACCAACAAAAGCAACATTCAGAAGAGCTCTAAATTAAACATATCAGCCATGTGAAGTAAATGAAACCTCCTCTTAAAGGACAGGACAGCTGGAAAACAAGATCAGATGTCTTGCCAAATTTTGTCAAAACTCTCTGTGGGTATGACTATCATAATTCTGACTTGTGTGGGATGGGGTTTTTTTCTGGAGGAATGTTGGGCCCAAATTCAGCCAAAATCTCTCCCCAAACATGCAAACTGCTGTATGTATACTCATACTTGCAGTGTTTGAGGATGTTTACATCAGATTTTGTGCCTCAAAAATCATCAAATTTACAAATTTTGAACTTCTTTCACAACCACAATCATCGATCTTTCCGCCACTGACTAATTACAGCCAGAGACAGACCACATAACAGTCTGTGTCAGCGCTAATTTTAGGTATGTATCATAACTTTCCGGGAACAACAAATTAGATGGAGTTAATGCAATAGCTGCTGCACCACAGAGAGCAAAT
Source organism: Xyrichtys novacula (assembly GCA_962446985.1). Classification (NCBI taxonomy): domain Eukaryota; kingdom Metazoa; phylum Chordata; class Actinopteri; order Labriformes; family Labridae; genus Xyrichtys; species Xyrichtys novacula. The sequence continues at coordinate 12,107,195 of OY660870.1, forward strand.
CTGTGGTCACATTTTTTGGTTTCTCAGCGTCTTTTGTTTGACGTCCTGTTAGCAAGCCAGGTGAGACTTCAGACTTAATACACAAGCAGCGGCCCACTTCTGGCCACCTGTAGGTTCAAGTAAATAAAACTGAGAGAAAAATGCATGATCCCCCTTCAGTCAACCCACAAACTTCCCTCAAACATGCAAACATATAAGCCTATGAAGTTTCCACTTGCATGACAAGCAGACCACCTTTCCTGTTGTGTGGCAAGTACTGTATGTAATCCCAAACCCAAAATCAGAACCAGTAAATATTTTCTTTTCTTAAACCAGTCTGAGATATTTTCTGACCTTAGCCCTGAAATATTTTAGCATTTGGATGACAAATAGCGAGAAAGCTTGGGAAATGCTTCAGTATGTCGTTCCAAAGGTCAGCCAGGACATAGCATTGAAGATTGCAAAGTAACTCCTGTCTGCAAATGTCCCCAACCAAGGTATTTATTCCAAGAATATCTGTCAACGACACAAACTTGCACAGACTGTTATTTTGAATTTCTTTCATATAATGGAGAGGATCCCTTCATTTGTGGACCTTTTCCTAAAAGGACAAGGGCCTATGCCCACTGGCAGTTCCTATTTTATATTAAAAAAAAAACCATCTGGGATATCAATATTACACCGTTTTGGAGTCCAATGTGTAAGTTTATCCCAATACTGAATGGCATAATGTTTTTTTGCAATCACAGGCATATGGTTATTTCCATCTACTGCACTTTCACTTCTTCCAAAGTTCTTATTTCTATCATTCATTATACTGAGCAACTTCATGACTATAAAATGATCTTTTTCCATACATGTAAAATTAATACAAATTTCTAGGGCTGGAAAGTAGTAATTGACTGGCCAACTTATTAGTCGATATGTGCTGAGTCAACCAAAATTCTGATCGGTCGACTTGATTTTTTTTCGCATCAATTTACAGTCTATGGTTAATATCATCAGGGGGAACGTACCTTGTGCTAATGGGGGTGTTTTAAGAGCATTTGACAGGTAACAGCCTGTCTCAGAACACCCCCCTTTTTTTCACCATTTTGGATTCACCCAACTCACTGGAGACTAGTGGTGGGCAAAACCGGTCATTTCAAAGAACCGGATCATTTCGGGTCGTTCAGTAAAAAGACCCGTTCATTTCGTTCTTTTCGGTCATTTCGGTCATTCGGTCTTTCGTTCAACTCGTTCATCCGTCTGGATCTTTCGTTCACTCGGTCTTCCGTTCAACTCGTTCATCCGTCTGGATCTTTCGTTCACTCGGTCTTTCGTTCAACTCGTTCATCAGTCTGGGTTTTTCGTTCAACTCGGTCTTTCGTTCATTTGACCCGTTCTTTCAGTCAACTAGGTCTTTCGTTCATTTGACCCGTTCTTTCAGTCAACTCGGTCATTCCGGTCTTTCAATCAGCTCAGTAGTACTGCTGCTGCTTCTCTAAGCCCCACCCACACACAGAACGAGGCGCAACGATAGGATAAGACAGGCAAGCAGTCCCTCTTCAGCCAATCAAAAGAACTGAACGGATTGAACGGGTCATTTAGGGGGGGAGAACTAGTTCATTTCGTTCATCAAAAAGAACTAGTTCTTTTGATCCGTTCGTTCAAGACCGACACACCACTACTGGAGACCAGCTGGAGACATTAAGATTGAAGATCGTCCACGTTAATCAACTGTCAGGTGGTTTTGCTGACTATTTATTTTTATTTTGACTGTTTCAACTTGCCTTTTGTGTTTAACTGCCTTCTTGTGCTGATATCAGTATATTATCACCCTGCCGAGCCACTCTCCGCCGAGCCGCGTTGCCCCCCCATTTTAGGGTTTCAGTCAACCAAGAATTTCTTTGGTTGATTACAGCCCTACAAATTTCACAATAAAATATTGAATCTAGAACATTCCTCATAGCGAGGCCTCCAGTTCTCCTCAGAGACACTCCGAGTCTGCGTGTCTCACTGTAAAGGTTTGTAATTTTGAGTCATCGGGGCCTCGGGGTCTGCTCCACAGCTGGGCTGTGAACAGTAAGCACCGGGTTACATTCCTCTGTTCACCTGTTAAATGACTCTCTGCTATTCATCATGCCTGATAAGGCATGGCCATTAGATCCAGCTTACAGTAATCTGCCTTTTGATGAGATATTTTTGGGCTGTTATTTTTCCTGGACGTTGGATTCCTGTGTGACTGCCAAAGAAATGTGTTTGATGTCAAGCCCAATTCAATTATAAATCTTAGAAAATATTAGAGTGGAGGAATTCACCGTGTGCTGTTGTGTGTCCTGAGAGTTTCTGTCTGCACTGACATAGCAACAAATGCCCGGTGGACTTCTCTCATGTTTTGTTACCTGGGCTTTACTTATAGTATACTTTTGCAGTAATGAAAGCAGATTGTCATTACTACTTCCACCAGCTGTCAAACAAGCTTTTACTGCTGGAAAGTAATCCTTAAAGGCAAACATGATAGATCAAAATATGTCCTCTAAATCAAGGTGTCTGGCAACAATATGGAAAAAATTCCTGCACAAAGGGGCCTTCATACAAAGGATTAAGGTGCTATTTTTGAACCCAGAAACAGCAGTGACGTCACTTTCAGCTAGTTCACCTTGCAGCACAAGGGAATTCGTTGTCTATTAGAGTTTATTTTGCTCACTTGAGTGTGTCAGCTCTTTAAGGCCTAACGTGTCAGATCCGACAAAGGCTAACAATGTGCAATAGCCTGAATGGGCCTCATCAGGAGAAACGTGCAGCAAATGACACGAATTCAAAAACACACATTCACAGTCAAAAACAAACACAAAGGTGGAAACATGCTGCAAAAGAATAGAGATGCTGTAAAAAAATGAAACAACTGCATAAACAGCAAATGTGCTGGATTAACAGAAATGATGCAAAGACACACAAAGACCGAAAGCAGGAAGAAAAAACATTTAATTGTTAAACCTCAAACAAATACCACATGTACTATGAACAAGTATATTTTACTATAAACAGATCAGCATTGATCACCAACTCCAGCACTGTGAAAAGCCATGTGACTGCCATGATTAGTTTAAAAATGCAATTCACTCTTTATCTCAAAGTGTATCTTGAGAGGGATCTTTTCTGTTATGTTTGCTGACACATAAAATAGCAATCCGAGCCTCTCGGTGGCATGGACAAACACTTTTAGAGGACATACTTTCCTTGGGCACATTTGCCTCCAGGGATTACAGCATGTTTATCAGCTCATAATCGAAAGAAAACAATGGCTGCAATCCAAAACTTCTTAACATTTAGTGTATTAGACCCAAAATATGAACAAAAAAAGGTCCAGTTTGAAATGCAGCCTACCTAACTTATCATAAAAACCTGTAAAATGCTCAACATGTATCCTGCTGAGTCTGTGTGGGGATTCTTGTTTTACAAGCAGACAAGAGGTCAAATGGGACTCATAAAAACAAGCTCAGCTCTTCCTTCCCATGTCCATGTGACAAGATAACAGCTGTGTGAATATTAAACTGTCCTGCAAAGAGACTCAAGATATCCATCTTTATTCCTCAGACTCTCCGTATTTGTTTTTCGCATATCACTTGAATTAAATATCCCTCCATGTCCTCTTTTTACCTCCGTGCTGACTCTCCTGATGTCAAGGAAGAAACGGTTTGAGTGGGAGGTCTGCAGGATTCAGTTTTACGGAGAATGATGCAGTATGTCTGGCTATTGTGTGTCTGATCAGAGCCCAGATTTTGGTCTATAAATTCAGTGTGTGGAGGAGAAGTCACAGAGTTCAATCCCTGACTTCAGCCTGCTGCCTGTAAAGCCGTTTATCTCCTCTAGTATTATGCTGGCAGTAGTTTACAGTAATTTCTCGTCATTTTCAGTCCTTAACACAGCAGAATTACAGGGTCTGCTGAGTTCAGGACAGGCAAATGTGCATCCAGTTTGCAAAGTATCTGATCATTTTGGTGCTCAACATCTCCACCCTTAGAAGGTAATTCTGATACTTTTAGACCATGATCCTATTTTATACATGTGTAGAGGCCTAAAGCCAAAAGTCTTTGTAAATTCCCAAGATATGTCTTCTGCTGGCAGTAAGGGGATGATTTTTCTTGATGATCTCACTTCATAAAGAAAAGTAGCAGTAGAAAAAAGTAGAGTTGCAACAATTATTTTGGGCCACTAAGAAGCAGTAATTTCAAGTGTTTGACAGTGTTATAAAAACAAAGACACACCTTTTTGTTCAAATAAAAAATCTTTTTGAAGCCAGAGAAAGCTTTAGTGGAGCTCTGTTCACAACAACTAGATTCTCTGTAAAAGCAGACCTGCCAGCTTAGAGAAAAAACGAGGTGCTGTGATATTTCTACCTCAATCTATTGGCTTTGATGCATTGACTGAAAAACATGAAGCATTTAAAAAATAAATCTAAATCTGGCCTTACCATGTGAAACATGTCACATAGTGAGACAAGACAGCGTACTGGGGCTGCAGACCAGCAGCTTTATGTTCTCCAAAGTAAATTACAATTTTGTCAATGGAGTTCAGTGTCTTTGAAAAGACAAAAGAGTCTAGAATTACTCTGAAAGGTTGGTCCAACCATCTGCTGTGGAAAAGGCTGTAAGGCTGCAATCCTTGTGTAGATGGGTACAGAGAAAAAGAGGTGGGCCTGTCTAACCCTGAAAACAATGCTTCTTATTAGGTTCTGAAACACACATTAACTAAAACAGGACAATGGAGTTACTCGTCTGTAAGTATGAGCTAATGTAACAACAACATCTGATGGGTAGCATCAAAAGGCTAGCCATAGACATTTTCTGTGAAGGCATCACTTTTAGGTTGTTTCAGGACTGCAAAGCTGTGTAAAAAGTAAAGCATTTCAAGTGGAGTGCTGAAATGAGGGTATTCACAGGTGCCACTGTAAGATAAATAAGGTGCTCTTTGAGCTGCAGGTCATGCAAAACGACTCTCTAGGTGTCCCAGAATTCCATAATGAAAGGTAAAAATAATGAGTCTCTTTTAAACTCATCTGACCCAGACCAACGTTTTCACTTCCTCCTTCTTGAAATGACAAAGATTTCGGTCCTGTATTTGTTGTGAGGCCCAGGTAATTTGAGCGGATGTAAAGTGACTGAATGTATGTGTCACTGACCGTGTGAGACTTACTGAAGTTCTTAATGGTGATGGTGAAGTGTGAGCGTGTTTACCAATGAGGTCAAGCAGGAGCTGCTGACACTGTGTGGAGAAGTGGCTTTGGTACAGACTAAAGATTTATAGACCTTCTCTGCACATCCTGCTGTTGAACTTGTCTTGGATTACCGTCCTCCTACTGTGCATGACTGCCGCCTTTGTCCACAACAGACATGCCTCATATTAAATCTGGTATTCCACTTCTTCAACTGTCACTGATCCACTTATATAACTCCCCACAAATCTCATCTCATTTCCCTCTTCTCCCACTCTCTTCTGTTCAATTCTGTCTTGTCTGGCTGTTAATCTCTGTTCTAGTTTTTAGACTCTATCTAGGTTAGTGATGTGCTGCAGGCAGATTCAAGTATTCCTTAGGAGTCCAAACAACGATTTAATACATTTTGAAGGAACTAAAAAGTGGTAAATCCTTTGTCACGGTGTACAACATAAACCCTTGAGCTGGCTACTTAATATGATTTCAACATGGCACTAACTCCAGGACCCAGAATCCTTTTCAGCTGCGTAAATCCAAACATAAAGCTACCATTGTAAGGACAGATATTATCTCTTAATAAGCAGCTGCAAATATAATGCATGGTGTAAAAGTAGTACTTATAGGGGAATCAACCATCTCTAAACCTTAAAACTTTTATGCTTTATCGATCAGCTAGTTTTTTGTGTAAAAAATAAATCTGCTTCATCCTCGGGAGCCACTGAAATCACCAAAGTTGCAAAATAAAACAATCATTAAAATAAATGTAGGCAGTAATGGATTAGTTAAATCCATAATCTGTAGTCAGATAGCATGTAAGGGAGTAATGTGTATATTTAGTAAAGGTCTGTGTCTGCAAAAAACTCATGTGATGTTGCCAACTAAAACTTTAAGTGGATATACCCTCTGAGCTTGCAGATATCCTGTTATAGTGCAGCCACTGTAGCCAAGTTTCAGCTGCAGGCAGAGGTCTTTGGTTGGACCAGTTTTCAACCATTAAGACCCACCAGTTACTTTTACATGCATGTGTGTTTAAAAAATGTTCCACATGCAAAATACCAAACCGTTTTTTTTGTTTGTTTTTTTTGACAAGCCAAATTAATGAGCGGAAACTGTAGTCTTGAGTGTGATAAGGGCTCCGAGTTGGGAGGCTTTAGACCCTGAGGCTGAGAGCGAAGCAGGAAAAGTCTCACCTTGTTGGGTGAAACTTCACACCATGCCTCCATGCCTGTGGAGTGCCAGGGGCCTCTACTAAGGCTTAAACAGAACGGGACCATTCGTCACGTCTACCATTAACGTACCACTGAGGAATAACTCTGACGTGTGTCCATCTAGATGTTTTACTGCAGACTTCCTGATATGTTCAAGTGTATAGTCTATAATCACAGTGGGTGTGTGGGTTATGGGACGGTGTATCGCCTGTTCAGAGGGAATATAGATTACTTTTAAAGTTGTTTTGTCTAGTTCAGTGAGCTCTGGGAAAACTTCGGCAGCCTGAGGTGAACAAGCATAGAAGAAGTCCGTCCTTAAACACATCTTTGTCCACTTATAACACACACATTCATAGACACAGATCAGTTATCAGCATGGTGAGAGCTAAGTAATACGTCAAACTGACTACCTCACATCAACCTGCAAACTCTCCACTCTGTGCCAGTGGAGTATTGGTAGTTTAAGTTCCTCCCTTTGAAATGTTTTCACTTTTCAGGAATGTGAAGCTTCTGGCAAACAGCCTCCATATAGTTTTAATTTTGAGCATGAGTGCAGAGCACCCCCACGGTCCCTGCAGGTTTGCTCGTTATTTGGAGGTTAAATATGAAATGACATCATGCCTGTAACATTGGGAAAAAAGGTATAAAAATACCTCTGCTTTTCCCTTTCCCTCCTCCTACAGAGATCAAATGAGCCCATGAGGGAGAATTTAAAATTACTGCCTTCCTGAAACAGGCCAAACAGTCAGCATTACAGTCAGGCTGCGTCATGAGTCAGCAGCAGGTCACCTGCTATGACCTCATACTGAGTCTGTTTCACACAATGTCGGAGGAAAGGCTACCGCTAACTGGAAGTGCACACTACTTCTGCAATGACAGGCTGCTTATGTAGGTCAAAAAAACATCTTCAACTTATCCTGAAGTGTAGAAGCTAAAGTGATGTCTCAGAAGTTGACAAGTAAACTAAAACTGCTACCAAACTCCAAACACCAACACAACATGTGGAATTTAATTACAAATAGTATTTATATATCAATAAATCAATATAAAAATTGTGTATGGTGACAATTGGTTGAAATTGCTAGGAAGTAGAATCATTATTACCGGTGCATTGGCAAAGGTTGATAACTTGTTTGCACTAAATGTAGCTAATATGACTTTATCTATAGCTTTTCACAAATACATGGCAAGTATAAGAATTATTACCAATCAAGAATCACATAATAAGAGTAGAGCTAATGTTGTGATGCTTCACTTGGGCACAGCTTTATATAATTCCAATAGGTTGTGTTTACACATATAGATGTGGGCTGCATTTGCAGATCTGCAAATTATTGAAGATTGAGCTGCTAGGCCTTTCAGAGATTTGTGTCTACTTTGCGCACCCCCTGTATCTCAGACTCACTAGAGAAAACATCTGTGGTTATATCATATGGCAACTAGACCAGTGTTCAACCAGTTCACTGCCAACATTGTGGCTGATAACTTCTGTCCTTTGACAAAGAGTCAAGACAGAGATTGATATAGTTTTATTGAAGGTCAAGTGCAAATTTTCTAACATTTTTAGGGTCCTGGTTTATTTCAGTGGTCAGAGGTTGTAGTCCTCCCTCAAACATATCCTGCCTTTTTTAACCGTCCTATTTATAATGGCATGAAAAGGCCTCAAAATATCTTTGAAAAATAATCATTATAACATCCTTATCTTAACCTAAATAAACACTGCCATGAAAAGAACACCTATGCACAGAAATAAGAATTATGATGTCCATGCAAGGCTCTGGGGTGTTTTCCATGTAAGAGCAACAATAGACTGAACCTTATAGATGTAGAGCTACAAGATATTCCAAAAGCATCAAACTGAAGCCCCTGAATTGGACTCAGTTTGCCTTTCTGTCTGTGAACATGCAAATAGTGGTCTAATTTTATAAAGTGGTTTTGGTTCCTGGACTGGAGCATGCATGAGGCCTGTTTAGCAGCCTCCTGTATTTTATAAGAGGAGGGACTTTACCTCTGTGTATGTGCATTTGTCTGGAGTCTCACTGGATAGCATACTGTATATTTGGCAACAAATTCCATCATCAATGTAAGGAATGTCGTCTCCTCTTGATGTTGGAGGCACCGCCTTGTGTGGATTTTCAAGCAAATTTGACTGGCAACCTCTTATTTTCCAAAATTTCCCCTGTGGTTTTGTGCATTTGCTTTAAACCAAGGAGTCTAGGTTGCTGCCTGCCCGTCTTTTTCATTTAACTGCAGCTCAGCTTTTGAAATGCTTGTGCTTAAATTTGCACAACAGGCAGTTAGCGGGGTAATAACATGGAACAGCATCAGACAAAGCATCTAAAATAGCACACTGAGCACGCCACAATCGGAGGTGGATTTTCCGTCTGCTTTTCAATGCATTTAAATAGTGAGAAATCAGTCATCAGGAACCCGCATTGTGCGTAGAGTTCTGCACAACCTGACCTCACACCATCAATTTTGTTTACAAATGCTCTCTTTAACAACTCAAACACACAAACACACACAGCTTGCATAAACCTTAAAAATACCAACATCTATCCTCATCCCCTAACTAGCCTCTAGAAGAAGTAAAAAAATAAAAAAGGCCAAAATGATCTCAGACTGCAAAAATGCACTAAGTGTTTCCCACAAGGATGTAATACACACGCAGTCAAATACCAGAGCTGCATCATTATAAAATGAGTATTGCATAAAACATAGTGTGTGGGGAGCATGAGAACATAGTGAAGAATACCCTGCACTCAGCACCGTTAAGACTCTCCGGCCGAGACAAATTGTGGCTGACCACTGAAGGCCGCTCCCTGCACCAAAACACCAGGAATGTCTTTTCAGCCGGCCGTGCAAAACGCTGGCAGCAGCTCAGCTCAAACTCATTAGCCTGAGAGAACGAGGAAGTGAGAGATGGGGAGGTGGGTCACCTGACTGGACTGGCTGAGCATAAAAAGTGCAGACCATTGAAGCTAATATCATGAAAACATCAAACAAATACTTGTTTGGGAAGAGAGAATCAGACAAAAAGGTGAGCAAAAGCTACAGTGATCTAAGAACCTGCAGCTTGCGATCTCAAGTTATACTACTCTCATAGACTAAATAAGACTACTTTGATGATAAACAGTGAAACATGATCAAAATGCGACTTTAAATGAAATTTGATCCATATTTGATCAACTTTATTCAGTCCTTTTCTTCCCTAACTACAAATCCTGCAGACATCACAATCATCCTTTCAACAGGGACCTGCGAAAGTTTTATCTGAAAAGACAAAGTCAAATTATGTCAGACACACGCCATAAAAGTCGCACAAAACACACGCCGAGGGATTGTGTAGGCTGTACAGTAAAACAAAATACCTACCAAAGTGATGTGTACGAGAAAGAAGAGACATATCTCGGATACAGAAACTCTGAATATGCAGAATCACACAATAGGTTTACATTGCTTTATGTAAGGGACAGTCTCCAGTCAAGAAACTTGTGCAGATAAGTGCAAAGTTTATCTTTGAACAGACTCAAACTTGGTATTTCTCTGTTGTAATCATGCTTTAGTATGTAGAAGACAGTCAAATATCAGAAATCACAGCAATGTCCTCCATAGAGTTTCCATGTCTTATTACTTATTTTGAAGTATGTGCAGATCTGGCAAAAGCTCCTGAATTCCTGCAAGTTTACATTTTAGAAAGGTGTATATATGAGGTAAAAATCTAATAATTTCAGGGCTGTTGGGTTACAAAGATAAACAAAAAGATATAAGATAAAACTTAATGTGATTGTCATGTTTTATGAAACAGAAAGAACTGACCCTGGACTGATAGGAGATCAAAAGATGATCCTGTTTTTTAACTGCATTTTTAATATCTTGCTTTGTAACCATCTCTTAAACTTAAAATAGGTGATTTTAGAGGACTGTCAGTTTTGTTATTAAAAACATATAATGTGCTGCCATCTAGTGTCTGAGATTGATAGTCAGCACAGAGTGGAGGAGGCCCTCTCCCTGGACGCACACACACACACACTGCTCTTTGCATGTCTATATAATAAAAATTATGACTTAATGGGACAAGCAACATTACTCATCTATTTATGACCTTTTGAATAAAGTAATTATCCAGTATTTCATTGTCACTGCATCAAGATAACTCAGGATTTGTGTGCTCGGTTAGTTTGTAATGCAGAATGAGTTATCCACAAGTATTTACTTGAATTCAGCTTTGTTATAGAATAAAACGCTCTTGTTCACCGAGAAAATGTAGCTAACACCCCATAAAAAGCCTCATTATTGATCCTATTTTTAATTACCATGTGTAAAAAACTATGTGGTTGAATTAATTAATCCTCATCAACCCAAGAATTCATCACCTTTGTCCCACTCAAGAAACAATAATACAGACAAACTTTAGATCTCCAAAACATTCCTTTGTATAAACTCCGCTTTTTCACTTTAATCATAAGAAAAATGTTTTTTTTTGTTTTACTCTTCCCCTGTATTCTCTCTGCTTCTGTTCATTTTCTCTGTTATATAATTCCGGTATGGCTACAGAATCCAGCTCTCCCGTTTCTCTGTCGTTAAACGTGTTACACACTTCCTTCATATTCCCCAAGAAGGTGTGGGGAGATGTGGAGCCTGGTGACTGAAAGCGCCTTGTCATTGCATTGCCTGCATTCCTGTGCCTGGCTCCTGTTGGCCTGAAGACTATTTATACAGCCGCAGAGGAGGCCCCCCTTATAGGCTGCTGGGGAGATACAGGTCCTGAGCCCCTGACTGTATGTCATCTGATTACACAAACACCTAAAAACACCTGAAAACAACAAGGTAGAGAACCTTCTGAAGGCTCCACAAAGACAAGCGCAGTAAAAACACATGCAAGTGAAGGTGGGGAAGTTCAAAATTAGGTAAAGTCACAAAAGAAACAAAGATATCAGGCTTGAGTTAAATTGGATGTGTCTAAATTGATGCAGAAGGTGTCTAAATTTTTATGCTTTACACATTGGTGCATTTTGATTGCAGAAAGGCAACGAGAAGATGTTTATAGCTACTCAAGAAAAATAAACCAAACAAAACTTTAATGAAGATATTCAAAGTGTTTGATTAGGAAGTGATATAGCGACTGAAATTCAGCCAGAAAAAGCTCGACTACCAGGTAGGACAGATATAACCTGCAGAGAGCATAAACACATCATGAAATTCAAACAGATTGTACCTTTAATTAGAACTGATATGTCCCTATAGTAAACAACAAGCATGTCAACTGAGCTGTGAGGTTCACACATCTAGAAAGAAGAGAGGAGTGTATTTTTAGTTTGCTGGAGAACTGGTGCAAATAACCAGGAGCAAGAATGAGGCAGGCTCCTTGCTTTAACTGGCACAGGTATCAGAGGACAAATGTGCTTATGCAGAGTGGAAATCCCCTCAAACCTGAAACCAGGTGCTCTGCTTGTCAACAACACAGATAACTCTCACCTCCTGGCTGTCTCACTTTATCTCTAAAGCCTGGACAAGGCCAAGTCCTGATGTCTGCTCTGGTCGACATCACTGACACGTGACTGTGATAGAGGTCTGTTACTGTACGTCAGTGCATTCTCGGATCATGTTCATACAGTATGTTGAAACTCTGAATATAAGTACAGAGGTCAACAGTAATATCACATGGCCTATCATTTCACCTCAGCAGGTAAGACTTTGAACACCAGCTCTTGGAAAAGTGTTTGGCTAAAAATACAAAAAAAAAGTTTCCTTTAAGAATTTAATTTCTAATATTCAATGTGAGCTCTCCTCCTCCTATGTACAGAGTAGAATACTGCTGTTTAGTGGTTCACAGAGCATTGAAACCGGAGCTGTAATTGTGATTCATAGAGAAATATTTATAAACTACAATGAGAAACGCCAACGTCTGCTTAGTTAACCTCAAGTGGGACACAGATTTCCAACTGAAGTTTCTAAAAATTAACTAGATTTGAAAACATACTTTGGGTCAAATCTTATTGTGTCTTACTGTATCATATAAGCTCCCATCATAACATATTGTGATGTATCAGGCTGTATTGTATCGTATCATATTGTTTTGTGTCATACTGCACCGTGTTAGATTGTATTAAAAATTTTTATATTGTATTGAACCAAACTTTAATATACTGTAGCATACTGTATTGTGTATCGGCTTATCGTAGTGTAGCGTACATTACACATTATGCTTTATTACACGTATCAGTGTAAGGTAATGTATCGGTGTGGTATTATAACATATTGTATTAAACTGCATTGTGTTGTACCATTTGCAGCTATCATAGCTTATCATGTTATACAGCAGTTTGAACACATGCATTATATTTCAATCAATGATACTGCACGATTCCACACAATTGGCTGTACTGAAGCATCATTTTGTACCATGATGTATCACATGAAACCCCATGATATGTTATTGTTTAAATCTTGACTGAAATATATCGTATTGCATATTTTTCATGCTATCATATCTTATTGTTTCTGACTGCATTGTATCATATCACATTAAATCACATCTCATCTAACGGTATCAAATCATTTTACATTCTACTGCACTGTAGCCAGTCGTTGTCGAATCTAATCTCAACAGCAAAGCCACACATTTCAAGTCAAATCATGTCATCAAAAAAATACCAGAAGTTTTTGTTATGCAAGAAAATGAAAATAAGAACCTTCAGTTCCACTCAAACTGGGCAGGCATCATCTGCAGAAGTATATGATTCAAAAAGTGAGACCTGTGAAAGCCTCAGAACAGCTGCTTCATGGGCAAAAAGGTGAGACTGAAGCTTACCTGACAAGAGGCTGGGGGTTCCCTCTGACTCTGCACTCCAAACGGATGGGGGTCCCCTCTGCCACCTCCTGACTCTTCAACTTCTGGAGAAAACAGGGAGGAGACAGCAGCCCATCTCTGCTGGAAGCTCCAGAGTTTTGGTACCCTGCAGAAGTGGGCTCTGTGGTGCCCACAGGCTGAGGCTCCACAGGCACAGCTGGATGGCTAAACTGTGTGTCCTCTGTTTGGGTGGGGGGCAGAGGAGGTACAGAAACTGAGCCCTGGGGGGCAGGTCGCTGGCTCCTTGGAGTCAGATAGCCACTATCAGGAGAGGAGGAGTCCTCCTCTACTGGCGGCTCCACCTGAGCAGCGCCTTTGAAGATGGATGACAGCTCCTCGATGAACGTGGCTGCTCTGCTGCAGAACTCTGAGGCTGAGGCTGCACGATCGGTCAGCTCCAGGCCTTCATGAACCAGCCTTGGTTTATCCTGTTTATACACTGGATGGATTGGTTTGTGGCAGACAACCTTCTCAGCAGAGGGAGGAGCCTCACTGAACACCTGAACAGGTTTGCTGAGAGGGATGTTCTGGCTGGAGGAGACATCTACTGCTGCAGTTTCATCTGGGCAAGGGGCTTTGGTCTTGTGCTGCAAGTTTGGGCTTTTGTTCAGGTTTTGAGTAGTCAGGGGAGGTACAGGTAATGAAGGAACATATTGGAGAGCCTGCTCCTGGGGTATAGGATTAGAGGGGCCTGGATCTTCAGATTCACCAAAGGCCTCCCGGGCCAGGTCCAGACTACGATTGATCTCATCTGCACTCAAGAAAGCAGTAAGATCAGCAAAGTTCCCATCTCCAGAATCCAGCTCTGTCGTTGAGTCCAGGTATAGTTCCCCGTCAGAGGATGCCTCAGAAAACACCCCACCATCGCCCTCCAAAGTCCCGCCTCCTGCCGGGTCCTTCAGCAGCAGAGAGATGGGGAGTGGCTGATTCCAACTCCCGTCCTGCATCCTGAAATACACATTAGCTGTCATTAAGCAGCAGTTTACACAGTGCAGACAGCAGCAGAGTGTAGAGCCTACATGAGATCTCTATCATTAGAAGAAGAAGGAGTCAAAGTTCAAATATAGACCCCACAATGCCGGCTTATGTGCTCTGGAAACCATCGCTGGCTGCGTGACTCAGGCCACTGCTGTCTGGACACAGCTGGTGGGTATTAGCAGAAGCCTTCTCTGAGGTCACACTGAACATGACTGGCATTTCTTACCCGCTCTGTCTGACAGGACAGTTTAACCCATCACTCTGTTCATTACTGTGGCTACTTCACATGTTTTACAGCAAGTTGGGGAATCACAGCTGAAAATACGTCATGACACTGAGATCCAGTTGTTGCTTTTTCAAGGAACTTATCATGTCTGAGTTTTTTTTTTTTTTTTCCAAATGATTATAGGAAAACTGCCCTCAGTTCAATTTCTGCCATCTGTGACAAAACCTCAAACGATTTTTTGTTGCTTTTATCTTAAAAATTTTCTGTTGCATAATATCCTCCATTGTAAAACTTTTGTTTTGAAGTACACTCCCGCTGGTAGATGTAAGTTATAAAGAATGATCAGCAAATATAAGTCCTGAGTTAATTATGAACCTGAAAAAGCAAAAGGCCCAGAGTTTTTTTAGAGTCACAGTCGATCAATAATAAATGATAAAAGCATCAATAAATATGTTACAAGTGTCTAATTATACCTCAGAAAGCTATTTCAGTTAGCAGTCTGCTACTTTTTCTGTCCTCTGTTTCATGAGGTATAACAGCCAATGCAATGTAAAGAACTACTATTATGACAGTATTCTATTGTTCTTTTTTTTTTTTTTTAAAGAAAGTTATTGTCGCTAGCAGTAAATTGCAACAGCTCTATAAAAGCGAAAGGCGTTTAAATATTTCATTTTTAATTTCAATCTGCAGTTTGAGTTGATTCTGGTGCCCCCTGTGGACAAAGAGGTACACCTCATTTCTTACTGAATCTTTCTTTCTTTTTACTGATTTTGTCATGTTCATGTGTAAGCCATGTTTTTTACTCCTCCTGCTTTATGATACCGTGATACCCGCATGTATTATTGATATTCTTTGTAAATACAGGCCTTTTGGCAGCACGCTGTTTAGCACATATTGAAATCTACCTCCCAACAGAGGTTTCAGGGATTAAACATACCCTATTGAAATCGTCAACCTTTTTATTTAGCCTATAGTCTAGTTTGCTTCTGAAGTACATAAATAGACATCAGTATGAATTTCAGTCTATTTGTAACCATCTTAGAGCGCCTCAGGGGAGTTTTTAATAATCCATCTGACTGATAGTCTCACATTGGATTTAAACCCTGATGAGTATGTGCAACTGGATCAAATTAGGACTATAAAGTTCCATAAGTCACAGCTCTCCAGTGCCATTTTTCTCTAAAGTCAAGGTAAGAGTTTAAGGTAGTCATCACAATTGATTAGGCCAATTGATTTAGCTAATTAGTGGCTTTTAACCAATCTGTATCAGTTTAAATCTAGGTTTACAAGGCTGCTTAAAAAGTGAATCATGTCTGCAGACACTGCAGGCGGCCTCATCAGTCTGATTACTGCTGAACGATGTTAATGTCCTCTAAAAAGATAACACATTTTTCCACCCTAAATGACAGCAGATCAAATCTAACAAATCCACTGACAACTGTTTCATAGCTATTCTGTCATAATGTATGGAATTATGGAGCTTAATATTTCCTCTAACAGAAATATGTCATGTTCTCACATGTATAGCACAACCCATTTTACAACCCATATCGCATATATTCATGTAAATGTATAGGAATCATATTTGTGGCTGTATTGGTATAATGGCTCTTATTATCAAAGCTCCTGTGATCAATTTATATCTATGCCTTTTAATTTTCCAAAATCAAACAAGATTTTCAGAAACACCTCTGACGACTTTTATACCATAACTCTTATTACCTGAAACCAGTGTAAGAGGGTAGGTGTTAGCCAAGCGGCCAAAAGAAACAGCCCTATTTTACACTGCACACATTAAATATTCACAGTCAGTGATACATTTGACAGTCAGAAGTCAGAATGATGAAATTTATTTGTCAAAAAATACTACCTTAGTTAACAAATGATGGACCGCAAAGACTGCTTTATCTCCTGTTTACAGACACAGCTAGTCTGTGTCTGTAAGCACAGACACTTCCCGATTGATCAACAACTGAAACAACAGAGAATAGGGCAATTCTGGGAGGATGTGGGCCATGGTCTTTGCTTATTTTGTCCCCTAAATGGTGAAGTGGTGTCATCTGACTGGAAATCTCATTATTGACAGTCAAATGCTTCATTTAACGTGGATATGAAAAATGAAGTGTGTGTGTGTGTGTGTGTGTGTGTGTGTGTGTGTGTGTGTGTGTGTGGGGGGGGGGTAGTGATTGGCTACTTGGCCTGACATCTACTCTCTTACACCAGTTTCAGGTATTAAAGATACAAAAAAATGTCAGCATTGTCTTTCTTTGTTTATGGTAACAAAGCATAAATATGAATTCCAGTCTGTTTCAAATATGTTAAAAACGCCTAACTGGAGGTTTAAGGGTAAAATAAACAAGCAGAAAAGCCCAGAAATGAACAACAATGTTTATTGTGACCCAAGTTTGATTTGACTGTGTGATGAGTGATTTTTTTTTCTTTTTTACCAAATAATTCAGCTTTTTTTAAGTTTCTCTTTATGTTGTTTATTTTTGTGTTTACTATGTTATATCTATTTATCTATCTAAAACAAATCTCAGTCTCATTGTTTTCTTTCCTTGGGACAAACCAAAAATAGACTCTTCTAAATTGGTCATATCTATATCAGCTTATCATATCCTACACTTTGTGTTATTTTATTGGAATTATTGTCCGGAAAACCCTGAGTAAGGCTGATACAGCCTCACAAATAACAAAATGTTCACACATTTAGGCAGACAGCCACATCTGTAGCAGACTATTTCTTAACAAAAACGTCATAACAACCTGACCTAATGAATAAAGGCCAGTAATAAAGCTAGTCATTTATGCCTTTTATGCTTTTTAAACAGTAATGTTGCTAAGAAAGTGGTTGGATATTTACTCTAAAATAGCTTTGGGATTATGAAACATGTTGTTTATGCCTTAAAATGTGGCCAAAAGTTCCTCTGGGTTTCCACAACCCATCATCTTTTCGACTTATTAGTAATTTTTTTAAAAAGTGTTGAAAACGTGAAAATTTGTCAGATTTAATGTGTTTTTGGCATCATAGTGACCTGGATCATCAATTTGATCTCCCCCCCTCTTCTAACATACTGAGCATGATGTCATAGGAAAATGGCCACCACACACAATGGTGAATACACAACAAATACACTAAATTTCTTGTTGTAACAAGGTACTACGGAGAATATAATATCAGCCATGAAACATACACATTCATTTAATCATACCATACATTTGTGATATTTTTCCGGATTAAGACTAAGACAGGTCTGAGGTCATTTTTAAAGAAGTGATGTGAGGTTTTGTCATAGAGGTCAAGGGCATCCTGGATCATAATCCAAAATAAGTGTACACAAGACTACACAGGGTATATTTACAGCACATCTAGTTATGTTACCTGATGCATCCTTATATGACAGAGGCTGATAAGAATAATAAACCACCCTCAGTGTGATTGTGGTGTGAAGCAGGTCACATGTAGTTTAAAAAGGGTCTGATTCTTGTTTGGTCTGCTCTGATCTCTGGAGACGCTGACTCTAGATGTATAGTATGTTGTGTAGCTGTTTGTGGAGATACATGCATCGCGCACTGCATGACACTCAGAGCCTCATGGCGTCCTGAAGACCAGCTGTTGTTATTTTTAATCCCCTGGGCTATGTTTCACAGCAGCAGCACAACCTCACCCACCCCGAGCTCAGGGAGAGAGGGCCTGCAAAGTCTGCAAAGTCGCTGCCTTCAAACACACACAGGCACAACTGCACACAAACTATCACTCACTGACAGCTCCTGGGTTGAACTACCAAACATTCAAGCAAAGGATATGTCCCCTAGAGTACAGGCTACAATAATAACACAGCTGATTAAATATGAATGTGGAACATTTTAAACAGTGGCTCTGACTAACAGAAAGTTAACAACTGTCAGTGCAGACAAATTTTCCACTCATATTCTTTCCAAGAGTCCATTACTGTAAAAAAGCGCATTGAAGTGTTTAAAAAATGTAGTTTCACATAATTATTGTTGTGTATTTAAAACGAGAAGGCCTTGAAATGTGCTTAAGATCACACAAGAGAAATAAGACTATGTATTAATAATGTTTGATTCTCCATAAGCTGCATTAAAACAGCCGTACTATTAGATTAAATACTTCAGGTCATGCTCTCCATAAACCATTGAAAAACCAAACCGAAATAGACACAACTCCAACAGTGCTTACCTTAAAGTGTGCTGTCTGTCCTCCTGGTTTTGTACTTCCAGGTTTGTCTTGAATAAAAAGTAAAAAGAGCCTAAAAGAAGCGTCTCTTTCCAGAAGAGCAGCCCTATTGGTCAGACAGTCGGCAGGATCTCTCAGGTTCAGGGTCCAATTGCATACTGCCTCTGCAGTGGCCTGCTGTCCCATCTGTCCCGGTCCCTAACTGCTCACTGTGTGGGGCTATATTTGGTCCCTGGCTCAGGTTTCACCGCCAGAGTCCTGGCAAGAAGAGAGAGTGTTATGGTAGACCGGTGGAACAGAAGGTGGTGAATAAGTATTTGTTAATCATACACAGTAAACAAGAAAACACTGCAGCATTCTGTAACACTTGATAAAGCAGAGAAAAAAACCTGCAAAATAAGTCAAGAGAGGTTCAACTTCACACAGCTATCAGAAGCCCTCAGTGAACTTTGTTATTAACATGGCAATAATGAAGATATATCACATTTCCTGTTAAGTACTTCCATAACTTCCTGGGTTATTGTAAGGGCTTAAAGGATTTGTAGGCCTGTATTATGATCATCTGTTTCATAAAAAAAGATCTTTAGGTATTTGATGACCATTGTGGGGTGATATATTACTTTTTCAACAGAACATGTAGTGCACCAAACCCTGCTTGGTTGATTTGAAAACAATGCCATCATGTAGTTCGTCCTACAGGTCTATCTGAAGTTTATGATCCTCTCAGCACTGTCTGCAGAATATGCAACAGAAAATAATGCATGTAATAATGTAAAAATAAAGCCATCACATTTATATTTTACCAGCAGGGTGTGTTTTTGTTCATATGCACGTGTCATAACACAACCTTTATAATTCAACCTGATAATTCAAACAGCAATTATTAACAATTATTTATATATAATTATTTCCTAATAAATGCATCTTTAAGGCTTTGTAACCACATTTATAAGTGATGGTAAGCATTATTAATGGTTTTATAAGCAGTGAGCATAAAGCCTTATAAAGGTATGCTTTTTTATGTATTTTAATACAAAATAATACATTTATAGAGGTAAAAATGTATTCTTGTTGTGACCTATTTTTGTCTGAAATTTTACTTACAGCCACAAAATACTACTTTTAAGACTTGCTATAAATGTGCTATAGGAACATAAAACTGTTGATGACCTCATACACTACTGTTACTTAACTAAAAGTCATGTTTTAGCATATCATAGAAATATTGATTAGATTTTATAAACCCTTATAACCAGTAGTTATAAGGGAGAGCTATAATGTGTCATTGAAGCCAGAGTTCAAATGATGCTGTTTTTTTTTCTTTTGCATTAAAAAATAATGCATAATAAAGCATACCTTTATTAGGCATTATGCTCTCTGCTTATAAAACTTAATAAACATTTAGCTGTTATGGCTGCTTGTAATCACTCACAGGGATTATTATAAAGATTTATAGATGCATCCAAATGGCTCTATAAATGTTCTTATGATACATAGAAGTGATGAGTTCATATGAAGTGTTACCAGTCAACTCCGAGCAGATGATGTTTTTCCCCGGAAATGGTTAAAAAATAATTAATGCTTTGTGTTTATCATCTCCTGTGAATAAATGAACATTATAAAGAAAGCTTTTGAGTATTTCTGCGCAGTCAAACCAATGTGAATTAAAAAAAAGCTATTTGATCAAAGTTCATACAATTTGTTATACCTGTCAACATGTAGAAAGTCTGTCAGTTTTCCCCCTCAGCCAGAGTCACAAAGTGTCCCTCTCCCTCTACACATCCTGGATGGACGAGATACAACAGTCAGAATGATTTTCATCTAAAACACTTCATATTAGACAGTTTACAGTCATGTTGTGTAGTAAAGACATCTCATGTGACAGTGTGAAATAACAGCAGCTTGTCAGTGCTGCCAATGTGTCCATCTGAACTGACCCGATGACCCTAGACCACCCACTAATCTCCAACCTATCAGTGTGTTATCATAAACTTAGCCTGGTTTGGTCAACACTGCTAACATGAGGCATGAGACATTTACAACTCTGCACAATAGAGAAAGAGACATGCAATCATTTTAACCAGAAAAACATGGTGCACACACTAAAGACAAAACTGTCAGTTAGAGGGATATCAGACAGGGAGCGTGCTGCCTCACTTGGTCTATTTCTGAGCCACTATCACATTTTGTTCTCTCAGAGCTATTCTGGTTCTTCCTCATTCTGCTGATTACAGTCAAGTGTTGGTGATACATTTGGAAGGAATTTCCACAGTAATACCTATCTTCAAACCCACACCCACTTTTAAAACTTTCTTTTGCATGCCAATTAAAAATAACAATTCCTGAGGTATAATTTAAAAACAGCTGTATTATTCAGTGGTGACTTCTTTAACCCACTGACTTATATCTGGGCTGTGATCTATGTAAGAATAGCACTGAAGCATGCCCAACACAGATTGATACCGTGTGTGTCCAGCTCAACACCATTTCTGCGTCACAGAATATGTTTACAGGTCGCCTACATACCATGTTTATCTATGCTGAGTGTATTTGTGGATGTCCCAGAGACCCTCTACATATGTATCTGAAAGTGTGAGTTATTTAGGCTGCAAAGATAAGATAGGCTCTGCAGTTGAAGCTTCTGTACCTGTAATTTAAAAGGTGGTTCAGCAAAGCAATTCACTTTTCTTGGCTGTTTGGTTTTTGGGGAGTATTAAAACTTGGCAAAGCTAAATAACTACTACATGTGTACTACATATAAAAACAATTATCTTTATTTTGTGGTTATTAGATAGTTGAACAAATCTACTTGGAAAGGCTAATGCTGTATCTCACCCGAAAGGTAAACTCAAACTGACCAAAAATGTTGGTCTAGTTGTATTGTATAAAAATTGTATATTACATCCAATTTATGAAATAGTCTGCTTATTCCGCTTTGTATCAGAATGGTACAGTCCACATTAGTTGAGACTAGTGTTTAAGTAAAATAACTTGCCATAAAATCTTATTTTTATCGTTTTAATCAATAGATATGCTAGTATTAAATAGCAGGAATAATCTCTAAAGGTTACTTTGGCTGCTTTATTTTGAAATTAATTAGAGAAAATGCTGACAATATGCTTTGTTTGTAGCATCTCTAGCTTGATGATCATGTAGCAGTTCCTCTCTGTGGCCACTGGAGAGCGGTAAGTGTGGATACATTCTGTTGAATACTCTTTTCAACTAAACATTAACAACAGTCGCATTAAAGGTGGGGTAGGCAAGATCTGAGGAAGTTCCAGTTTTGGGGAGAAATCTTGAATGTAAACATGACTCCTCCCAACCAGTTTTCCCCTCAGCTCCTCCTCTCCACTCCCTCTCTACTCCAGCAAGCCCCGCCCACAAACAGACGCTCCTGCTCACTCGTATCGTTTCAATTAAATTCAGATATAATGCAGATAAATAATTCAGATAATTGCAAATGGGACCCAGTCAACATGAATGCAGAAAGCATTGGTGCTACTGTAGATGTCAACAGACTACCAGCAAACACAATTTTTGCAGGACTTCTACAACTAGGATTAAGTGACATACTCCAGGACCCGAAGTAAACAGTTTAGCAGCGCTACAACATTCAGCAGGTCCTGTTTGACAAGAAACACTTCTGTTACACTTGGCTTACTTTGTTAAAGCCGTTTACCTGTCCAGCAGAAAGGTTACAGGGTCCGTAAAATCCCGAAGCATCCCCAAAGCGTTTATGCTCCATTAATGATGTTGACCCAGCTTTTTAGCTTTTGCCCGGGTGGTCTACCTCAGTTTTAAGCGCCCATTATTCCACCAGAGTCTCCGATACTTAGTTCATTTTCTTGCTTGTGTTGGAAGTCGTGGCCAAAGGAGGATTCAGACAATTTCCTGTACTTTCTGGTTGGTTTCTACTGTCCAATATTGTGCCACGCTAACTTTGTTTGGGCTCGTGAACAACACGGAGGAGCAGCATCTGCCTTACAACCACTCAGCACTAGGGAGCAGCGTCCGCCTCACAACCAGTCAGGAAGGGGGAGGCGGGAAACGGCTTTGTATACAGTCAGAGAGAGCGGGCCACTCAAAAATTTTAAAATGTTGACTACACAGACTTAACAAAACACAGCGATATGGTTATATTACCAAATGTCATCAATAACTAATAGCTATTGGCTGATATATAAAGCTTTTTGTATATACAGTGGTGGCCAAAATTATTAGAACACTTGGCATATTTAAGAATTTTCAGTTGTTTTTGTTGAGTTGGCCATTAAAATACCCATAAAACAAATTAAATATCTACAAAGTCATCATTTTGCTCTATAAACCCTAGAATAGAGCCATCATAAGGAGATTTAGGTCATTTTCCATACAAAAAACAAGCAAGGCCTGTCAGTGTCACACAATCATGTTCCTTCACAGAAGCAGCCAAATTACTTGTGTAATCCTTCTCAGGTGTGATCGTGGTTAAATTGATGGTGATGCAAGTCTTAGGACACAGCTGTGTGATTCTTTTGAACGTACAAGGCCTATCCTGCTCATTAAGTGATTGGTAACATGAGGGTTTTGTCACTGAGGCCACACCACCAATTGGTATAAATTCAAAGCCTCTAGAAGTAGTCTTGAAGCTCATGTTGCTCTTTGAACATGGCTAAGGTGAAGAAGGAATTAACGAGTGAGCAGCGGGTTCGAATAAAGGCCCTTTTTGATGCTGGCTGGAGTTACCGCCGCATAGCCAAGGACTTGAGATGCAGTCCAAGCACTGTAAAGTACACTTTAGACCGCCATGATGCCACCAATTCACACCAGAACCGAAAGGGGAGAGGTAGAAAAAAGAAACTTTCTGACAGACAAGTGAAGCATCTCAAAATTCTCAGTCTTAAGGACCGAAGAAAGACCTCACGAGAACTGCGTGACGAGATCAACACCACAATGACTAATGGTGCAACAGTGTCTTCAAGAACTGTGCGTCGGAAACTGGGAGAAGAAGGACTTGTTGGCAGAATAGCAGCAAAGAAACCATTACTGAGAGAGAAAAATAGAGTGAAACGCCTGAAATTCGCTAAAGAACACAAGAAATGGACAAAGGGAGATTGGTATAAAGTGTTGTGGACTGATGAGTCCAAATTTGAACAGTTTGGCAACAAGCGAAGAGTGTATGTTCGACGGAGGGAGGGGGAGAGATATAAAAATGAGTGTCTCTTGCCAACAGTTAAACACGGAGGGGGTAGTATTATGGTGTGGGGTGCCATTGCAGCCTCAGGAACAGGTGACTTAGTGAAAATTGATGGCATCATGGATAAGAAAGTATACCACAACATTCTGGTGAGGCACGGAGTACCATCTGGGAGTCGTCTTATTGGGCCTGGATTTATTTTCCAAGAGGACAACGACCCTAAACATTCTTCTAAGTATTGCCGGAACTACCTGCGACAGAAGGAATCTGCTGGAACATTGAAAATGATGGACTGGCCCCCTCAAAGTCCGGACCTCAACCCCATTGAGCAAATTTGGGGCGAGTTGGAAAATAAACTGGACAGATCTATTGTACATTCAAAGGAAAGCCTTTGGCTTGAGTTGCAGAAGGCATGGGATAATATTAGTGTTCAAGTTCTCAAGAAATATATTGACACTATGCCAGAGAGATGTGCTGCTGTAATTGCTGCAAAAGGTGGACATACCAAATATTAAAGTTAAAAGTGGATAAAAACAGTAGGACTCACTTAATCTGATATTTGTTGTGCTCAGAGCAACCATCTGCATGCATCATGAACATTTTGAAAGGAAATCATGTTTTGGAGGCAAAAAAAAGTTCAATGTTTTCATTTCTGTCAGGTGTTCTAATAATTTTGGCCACCACTGTACATCACAAAAAATATGCTCCTTTAACCAATTCCTGCCTACCCTACCTTTAATATTTTTGGCTCCTTTATTTAAAATAATCAACCAAAAAGCATAGTGTTGGGAAACATTTATATAATGGGCAAAGGTAAGTAAGTAAAGTAAAGACATATAAAACTACAGAAAAATGAAAAATTAAATGATTGAAAAAAGCACAAGCTTAAAAAGTTATTGTTTCTGACAAATAAATGTCTACCTACTGACTTTTGACAGTCAAATTTACCATTTTGTGTGTAAATTACATGTGGAAACTGTAAAAACAGCTGTTTTTGCAGCTGCTTATCTGGCTCATTTTCCTATGTACCAATTTCTGGCATTAAAATTGGGATTCAAAAATCATCAATCATGTTTGCATCTGGATATTGTAATAATGCATCAATATGAGCCCAGGTGTTATTTATATATATTTTTGAGCTGTGTATAAAACATTAACCTAGACTTAAAGTTATGTTTACAAAGTATTCTATTAAATATAATTGTGAACATCCATTTTCTTTTTCAGACCTTAAAGCGTTAGGCTATAGATGTCAATATTTTAAGTTATATCATATTTAAAGCAAAAAATAAATAAGCACTGGAATATAACATGGGTAGCGAGAAAGGAAGTAAATAAGTAGTATTTATTTGTGTGCGCACAAATACTCACCACTTCTTCTAAAGTCAGTGCTTCACTTGGGGCACCCCTAGTCAAATAGTCGAGTTACGCCCCTGAACCCAACGTAACATAGCAAACACGACAGTATCTTTCGAAATACACAAATCATACGTACATTGAAATGAATTCATCATCTCTGTCAATGCTTTCTGGAGATTTTCATTTCTTTTCATTTGCTTTGCTGACTGGCAGAAACGCTCAAGTGAACAAGAGATTTGTCCTTCCACGGTTTCCTTAGCTCCGCAATGATTGGTCAGAAGGGAAATATGGCGCCGTCCGACTAATTGTCAAAACATGATGATGAAAACATGACTGAGTGCCTTTCATAACATAGCAGAGTCTATTTGAAGCTTTCGTTTTTTTTAAGGTCATTCTGCAGTTGTCATTTTTCGTGTTTCATGTCGAGCAGGTTGAGAATAGTCATGGACTTTAGCTGCGTTAGCTTTGTCTGCTAACTAACCTGTCAGCGCGAACATCCTCCGGTAACGTTGATGCAGAAGATTTGATCTGTCGACTCTAAAAGGTAAGAGGCTATTATTTGTACTTGGTGGAGGTATTTGTACCCTTATATTTATTCAGGGTGTCCCTGTTTTCCAGCACAATCATGCCCGCCTTCAGACAAGTGGGAGAGAAGCAGCTTCCTAACCCGGTACTGTGTATGTCCTGGTCCCCCAAAAGAGATCTTATTGCTCTGGCAAACACGACTGGAGAGGTGAGTTTCATTGTCTTTTTGGCACTGTAAAATATTGGCATCATTTAGGGTCTTTGTAATTTCCCTGTGTGTTTGCTCGTAGTTGTTGCTCCATCGCCTGGCCAGTTTTCAGCGTGTTTGGAGCCTCCCTCCCGTTGACTGTACAGGGAAGGAGATCTCTGCCCTCGCCTGGAGACCTGATGGAAAAAGTTGGGCTTTATTTTGTACATGAAGTTGTTTAATTGCCTGGTTCTTCATGAAAACACGAGGCCATAATATGAGCATCCTCTCTTCAATCCTCAGTATTGGCCTTCAGTCTCAGAGACACCAAACAGGTGGTTCTGTGTGGTGTTGAGAAAGCTGAGATCCTCCATGTGTTCCCAATGCAAAACCCTGTAACCTGCATGCACTGGATGGAGGTGACAGAAGAGAGCAGGTATACATCAAGCTCAGGGACCAAATCAGTAATAAACTGGATGGCCTACGGTCTTCACTGTGGTAATTATTTTTTGTTTGGTTGTGTTTCAGTGCCCTAAACTCTTTCTACAACTCAGAAGATGAATCCAAACTATTTCTTCCCAAACTGCCAACACTCCCAAAGAGGTAACGCTTGCATTAACAGCAGGTCAGATAAAGAAGAAATCCCCAAGAGTCAATGAATGACATATGTCCAACCTTTTTTCCTCTTAGCTACAGCACAACTTCAAAGATTTTCAGGTGAGGCAGTATTTTAATGCGTCATTATGACACCACTCTCTTGTTTTTAGCCATTGTGTTTTCATAGTATTGAATATTTATCTCTCTTTGCTGCAGCGAGGAAAAGTCTGATGAGATAATGAATCTGTTGGGAGAAGTCAGGTAAATTAAAGGTTCAAGTTACACACAGATAAATATTGTCCAAGTATTTTATATGTTATTTTACTATACACAGTGCTGTTTTTAACATTGGACTGGACAAAATTTTACTGCTCTGTTTTGCTTCATGCAGACTAAACATTCTTGTTCTCGGAGGAGATTCTGGCTTTGTAGAGCTTTATGCGTATGGGATGTACAAGATCGCTACTCTAACAGAGGTAAGGCTCCTTCTCTCATTACAGAACTAAATGGCTTTATTCATCAGTTTAACATTTATATGACTGAAGAAATGTTAGCTGGAAACACTGGATTTAGTGGAGGACTGTTTACTCAGGCATACAATGTTAAAACTTAATTCTCTTCATGATAAAGCTTAAGCTTGAGAAAGACTGTAGGTTAACCACTTCTTCAATGCAAACTCAACAACGATGAAACTGAATAAATAAGTAATATAATGACGAAGTGTCTATTTATTAATTAAATTGGGAATATACAGAGCCTCACTGGCTATTATCAAAGTAGAAACTCCTCATCCTGAGGTCCACACATGTCAACATGACATGAAACTCCACAAAAATGATATGATTGAAAATCCAAAGCAGCACAGGAAACAGAGGAATCAGTGACAATGATGACAACTTAAAATAACAAAGTACCAAACCAAAAAGACTGTTAAGCATATTTCTGTCAGTAGTCATGAACCTACAAGTGCATCTCAAAAACTTGCAGACTGTAAACATGTTCAGTAAGACGGAGGAAATTTGATTTATACTCTAATTATACTAGACTTATTTCATTTATTACAGGCAAAAGGAGTCAACATATTTCTTTTTCAGTTGATGTTTATGGCCCACAGATCAAAGGCTTTAAAAAAAGACCTCAACCCAAAATGGTTGCTTCACTGGTTTTAAGTTGTTGTGGAAAAAAAGAACTTTATTATTACACCCTTTTTAAAAATGTACAAGAATTCAATAGCCATCTGTCAGTTTCATCGATTCACTTTTTCACTCAAGAAAGTGGTCGACAAAGCTTTCTAAATCATTATCCCTCAGTTATAACGTCAAGATGCTGAGTCACACTTGCCTCCTAACACCAGGCGAGAAGATTTCAACATTTTATCCTGTGAGAGGACAAGAAAATATTGCTTCCTTCTTCCTCCCCCTGAATTCATCCATCTAATGTTGAGAAGATTTCAATCATCTTCTTGCAAGTCCATCTCTATTCTGTGCAGTGAGCCTCTGAGTCATCAAACCCCAGTCTCACTTTGGGCTATAATTTTCCAGCAGTCTTTGTAATTATCAAGGAGGAAAAAGAGACATGTTGGAAACTTTCCCAAGAAAAAATATGACCTCCAACCACACAGATGGCCTTGCGCTCAGGGTTATTACCTTAATTCTACGTGATACAAAATGTTGAGGATGATTTGTGATGAAGTTTTAGCTCATAAACTTTTAACAAGGAGTGTTTTAGATCAAAGAAAATCTGCTTTCGTTAAAAATTCAAAGAGGTTTTACTGTAGCGTTGATACTGTTCAATTAGTGCTCAACAGTGATGGGTATGTGTTTCTACATTTCATTTTGAGATTTATGTCTTTTAACCTAATAACTCTACAGGTTTCAGGAACCTGTCGCAGCCTGAGCCTGTCCAGTGATCTCAAGTCTCTGTCTGTAATCACAGAAGTTCGCTCTGCCGACAACAACCCAGAGATCTGTTACATTCAGGTTAGAGGGAGCTTTTGGCTTCTGGTCCTTAAAAAGTTGCTTTTCCTTCAGGTCCTTGTTTTACATTTGTATTTGCTTTATTTAAACAGCACTGTTTGTCTTCCAGCTGGACACAGGCTTGTTGTCAGACTGTTTGCCTGAGGTAACCAGGATGGCACGCAAGTTCACCCACATCTCGACACTGCTGCAGTACCTGCACCTCTCACTCACCTGTATGTGTGAGGCCTGGGAGGACATCCTCATGCAGATGGATCTGAGGCTCACTAAGTTTGTTCAGGTTAGTTGTGGCATTTGTTGGCTACCAAATAGGAAGTGCAGCTTTTTTCATATAAGCCTCTTTTTCTTATAGGAGAAAAACACAAGCACTCAAGTTCAGGATGAGTTTTTGGAGCTCCTGCTGTGGGGTCAATCAAGGTCAGAAAAAGCCAGTGTTTTGTTTGTCCTGTAGATGGTGGCAGATCATTTTGAGGAAGTTAATCTCTGTTTTGTTACCATCGGCTTTCTGTTCCTTTTTCAGCCCTGAACTTCAGGCTCTTCTCATGAACCAGTTGACTGTCAAGGTGGGAAAAACATGCGTCAATAATATCCCTTGACTTTGAGAGCATAAAAAATGTTCCCCTGACCAAAAAACTTCATTATTCTTCATCTTAGGGCCTGAAGAAGCTCGGCCAGTCCATTGAGTCCTCATATTCCAGCATCCAGAAGCTGGTGATCAGCCACCTGCAGAGGTATTTTCAGCCTTCCAGTTCATCTCTCTATACCACATGCTACCAAAGAACCCAATACTGAGATTTCTCTCCTTATCCCTGGGCTATAGCGGCTCTGAGGCTCTGTTGTACCACCTCAGCGAGGTGAAAGGCATGTCTCTGTGGAAGCAGAAGTTTGAGCCCCTCGGCCTGGATTCAGAAGCAATAGAAGGTACCATCCGCTCATCTTGTATGATATTGAAAAGTGTCATCAAAGTATTTTAACCATTGACAATCTCACATGCATCCTGTTTTCAGGTGCTATCACAGCTGTGGGTTCATTCTCTCTGAAAGCCAACGAACTTCTGCAGTGAGTTTTGTGATAAGAATATTTTTGCACAGTTTGAAAGTGTTTTAATGTTTTAGTCAATGCATTTTTGTGTCTGCTGTAGTTTTCCCTCTGTCTCTGCTCTGTATAGCATCAGCGCTTTTGTCTTTTTCATTTAGGGTGATCGACAAGAGTATGAAAAACTTTAAAGCCTTTTTCCGATGGTTATATGTTGGTAAGAATAAAAATGTATTTGTCAAATATACTGAATATGCTGTTCCTTTAAATCAAGAGATGAAATTAATTTTTGTTTAATTTTGTTTTTTCCCCCCACAGCTATGCTAAGAATGTGTGAGGAGCATGTGCCACCAGAACTCAACAAAGTAAGCTTTAAAAGGAGCTGAGAAGGAATTCAAGATTTAAGAGTATTTGTGATATTTTAACGAAGCTGCTGATTGATTCCCCAGATGACTCAGAAGGACATTGCATTTGTTGCTGACTTCCTGTCTGAACACTTCAGTGAGGTGAGATAAATCTGACGGCACTCATTTCTTTTCATAATGTTGGTTATGTACAATAGTCAATGAAATGACTAATGAAAAAGACCTTTACATTAATTAGGGCCACATTTATCAGAAAATATATCTGATTTTTAGGATTAAATTACTTTGTCTTTGTAGTGTTTTCAACTGAATAACAGTGTATTCTGTTTCTATCCATGTTTTACACAACTTACCAACTTCATTTAGAATTAGGGTCTTTAGATCAGATGGCTGCCTGCTTCTCTGACATTTCCCATTAAAATGTCAGATAAGCTTACTATACCCTAAAATTATGACTTTTTCCATACACTTGTGACTTAATTCTCCTACTGTTATGACCTTATTCTTGTAATATCTCAGATTATTTTCCTTGAATATGTTCCTCATACTCTGTCATATGTTTTGTCCAGTATTACTGAAAAAACAGAAATGCGTTTGGACACATTAGGGATCAGTTGTAGACAAAAAGCACAATAAACCAACACTCATCAAGGACCTTGCATTATCGGGTGGTTTTGATTTTGAATTGATTGATTATTATATAAATTATCAAATAATTCTTGGGAGAAACCCTCCGTTTGAGTCTAATCACTGATATCCACATCTGGTGTAAGCAGCTCATAAGAAACTGTCTTCTGAAATTTTATTTATTATGTGTTTAATTTTGTATTTTTTACTTAATATAAAAAGAAATACTACTACATGTAACATCAAAAGTATCATGGTCTGTTGTTGTATTGAAGCATTTCACTTTGAACAAGCCCAGTAATTGAAATATAAAGATAAACAACAGTATAGTAAAGTGTACATATGCTAGTTAGTACAGGTAATATTGACATCCTTATTTGCCCTCTGGTTTGACAGAATGAAGAGCTCTTTGACCGTAAAGGGAAGTACTTCAACGTAGAACGTGTCGGGCAGGTGAGCACTTTCTTATTCATGGCTCAAGGTGGGTTTTTTTTGTTTGTTTGTTTTGTTGAGTGGCGCTGCTGACTGACTGAAGTTTGTTTTTCTGTCCTGTTGACATTTTTAGTACCTGAAAGATGAGGATGATGATCTTGTGTCACCGCCAAACACAAAGGGAAACCAGTGGTTAAAGTTTTTACAGGAAAGCACACACCTGAAAGGTGACGTTAATTTGACCTGAGAAGTATTTTCTGTCATTAAAAGAAGTTTGTTTATTTAGATGTAGTTTAAAGTTTTGATGGCTAAAATCCACCCAAAGCTGTTGTACTCATTAACAGAAGAAATTCTTGTTTGGTTTTATCCAGAGAGCCCTTTGCTGTTTCCTTCATATCCCCAAAAGTCTCTGCACTTTGTGAAGAGGATGATGGAGAGTGTGATCGAGGAGTGTCTACAGAAACCTGCTGTGAGTTCTATGCGCAGTCCATCTTTTTTATATCCTTCTCACAGTCAAACAATTATTCATGATAAATATCAAAAACTGTGAACTGAATGAAAGCAGTAGACATAAGCTGCGTCCGAATTGCCAAGTAGTAGTCGAAGTAGTAGTCGAAGTAGTATCTAGCATGTCCGAATTGGCCACCGGAGCGAGTAGCATGCTACTTCAGATACTACTTCAGATGCTAGACACGCCCACATTGTAGGTTGGTCTCGGTGCATCCTACGGGCATGCTACTGACCCAAAATGCACCGCGGGCTTCTTCTTCGTCCTCTTAAAAGTTGTAGAAGCGCATGTGATGCTAGCGCCACCAGCTGCTGCCTATTTAGATGCGTCGCGAACGCCGGCTGGCCACAGCAGCGCGCACCATGTCGGAGCAGCAGCAGCAGCAGGCGGGACCGCAGCAGTACAGATGTAAGGTTCATGTAACTTCACACACTGTCCTAAAAAATGTGCGGTTGTATCTCTTTGTCATGTCATGGTGTCATATTTTCCCAAGTAATCATTTTATGAGCAAGTGGCGACATCATGGAGGTAAAGCTCACTTATTCCATCATTAAACTGCACAGCTGCAGTACTACAGCCAGGCCCACAGATGAGGGGCTTCAGTTACCACTGTCTGCACGGGCGCAGTACCTACTCTCTGCCTGCGGGGGTCGTCTTTCCCCACCGCTCGTCTAGTGTGTCCGAATTGGGCCAACGTTTTTAGTATGTAGGAGTAGGATCTAGCAGTAGCACGTAGCAGTAGCATGTAGTATCCGAGCGGGCAGTTCGGACGCAGCAATAGTTTCAGAAGTGTACTGCACCTGCATTCTTTTAATAACCAGCAGGGGGCAACTTAGGTTACAAAGAAATCTGGGAATTCAGTCTATGTGGAAACTATTACTTCTTACTTGTTTTAACTGCACAGTAAATATTCATCTAATAAATCTGATACTTCAATCACTAGTTTAAAGCTTTATTTATTTATTTAATTATTTATTAAGAAAGGATGTCCGTTGTGAACATCATGGCTCCTTTTGAGGTCACATAGAGAATATATCTGCTTCTTGTCCAAATATTATGATTACAGGCTCTAAATATCAAACAAAATGCTCAAAACAAAGGGCCACAAATCTGCGGGTAACATCACCATCCATTTTATACATTCTTATTTCCCACACCTTTGCTTTAAACTAGATAACTGAAATATTGTCTGTGTTCCCTTTGTGTGTGCGTCAAAATCTTCCCTGCAGCCTTTCACAGAAGACAAATATGTGATACATTTTGGTTAAAATAACTGAACATGCTTTAAAAACGAGGTCTTTAGATGTTGTCCTAGAAAGTGTTGGGCTGTGCAGGTGGCTGACTTTTTTTTTTGGTTTGTTTGTGTGTGCAGGAAGTGATTGGGAAGTCTGTAAAACAGTCTATTCTCCTGCCCTTATACACCGTTTCTGAGAGGTTTGATATTATTTCTTAGTATTCTGTATTGTGCTACATAATGAACTAGTGAAATAAAAGTTAAAGTGATTGTTTCTTTGTTTGTCTCTCCAGCTCTGAAAACACTCCTCGACTTTTTGAGTTTCCATCGCTGTACGTACAAACACTGCAGCATTTACAGTTTCCCACCTCTCTCTTTAAATTGATTTATTTGCATAATAATCTTTTTTTAATTTTATTTTCCTTTAGATGGAATGACAAGAAAGCCAAAATGCACTACGTTTTGTTCTGTATGCCAGAGATTTCACCCTCTAAACTCTACCTGTTACGCAAACCAACAGACCCAAACAGGTTTGATTCTGCCTTCATGAGTATATGTCTGAGCTTTCTTTAAAGATCTGACTTCTGTTTTTGACCCTCTTCTTTCATTTTCTAGACATGTCCCAAACAGCGTCATGTCCATCGATCTCAGCCACCATCTTGACGGTGCAGATGATGATGATGCTGAAGCCCCGTTAGTTCCTCTCATGCTATTATATTTTTAAAAAGACAATATTGAAAAGTTTCTCCTTTGCACAACGTGTCTTACTTCTTCCAGCTGTTCAAAAAGTGAAACCAAAATACCTGAACAGCATATTGTAACATATTACTTGAGATGTCATTTGGCATTAGTGTTTTTGTAATGGAGATTGAACCATCTGTGAACATGGAGGAGGTAGACTTCATAACCTGTACAGCAGCCAGTCAGTAGGGGGTGCACTAAATGTTTTAGCTTCATTGTCATGACCCCCTTGTTGTATATGGTCTATGATTACTAAATTGACAAAGTCATGACTTTCTTTGCCAGGCCGAATTACGTATACAGCTGCCTGGATGCTCGTTTCTATGACGATGAAATGCTAACCGTGGTCCTGCAAGGATCAGAAGAGCAGAACAAGAGCCGAGTCTTGGCCCAGGTTCCTCTTGCTTCCGCCATGAGCAGCAAGATTGAATTCAAGTGGGAGCCGAATATGAGGTATTCACGTGCAAATGCCTTTGACAGAGTCTCTCTCACTCTCATTGTGCAGCTCGTCTAATTTTTTGATCAATGGTTATTCTGGTACCTTCAAATTTGGGCCCCTATTTTCATCAGTTTTTGAGGTTTTAAGTGACTTATTGGTTAAAGATATTAGTTAAGTGACCTTGAGTGTTGAGAAAGGCGCCTATAAATAAAATGTATAATTGTCATGTAAGGATTCCTTTTCATTCAGCAGGTACAAAAGCAGCTGAAACTAATATCATACTTTTCTGCTGCTGGCAGGTTCAGATTTTTGTTTTATGTGTTTGACAGAATTATGAAAAAATACCTTAAGTGGACTGTGTTTTTGTTAAGTTAAGCTGCTTTATTTCTCCACAGAAACATCAGCTACATCTCCCTCTATAAAGTAGCTAGACCCAATCGATAAAAATCTAGTTTTACCTCACAGACCATGGGAGTTTCTTTTCTCCTGCTGATATGATTCTCTGTTTTTTTAAGCTGTCTGTGTCATTTGTGACTCAAGTGTTATAAAGACTTAATGCACAATAAAATACGACAAATTGACAGACTGAGCCAACTCATGTGCTCTGAAATATAAAATTACTTTTCTTTCAGTGGAGTCTGATGGCTTTCAGGGGAGTGATGTAACGTCTGTTTCTACTTTAAGAAAAAGTTGATCTCTGCAGTGATTTCCTCTGTTATGTTGTCAGACACTTAAATCAACTATCTGAGCCTCATTGGCACGAACAAGCTCTTTTAGCACACAGACTTTGATCGGACTCATTTGCCTGCAGCAGTAACTTTGCAGCAATCACAGTTTCACAGATGTCAGCTGAGGCAGTTCACTGGATAAACTCCAAAACGTGTCAACCTTTTAGTCTTAAGACCCCACACAGAAACAGTCTGTCAGTCTCTGTGCTGCACTTTTTGCTTCCCTCTTTGTGTTTCAATCCATTTGTCTAATTGCATAACTTCAGTCATTAAAGCTCTTTATCTCTATCAATAAGATGGTCATGTTCACTAATACCCTGTGCTTTGTGAGATAACAGTCTTACTGCAGTAGAATAATGTAGACCCTAAATCCTCACCAGGACAAAATGTTTCATGTATAGAAATAGACATGCAGACATAGAGAGACACTCATGTTTTTAAGCACAAGCTGTAGTTAGAGGGCAATCTGCTACAACTGTTTATCCCATCTATTCTTATAGGTATAAAACAAAAATGGCAATCTCCATATGTTTCATTGTTTTATATTTAGGTTGGATCAGCAGAGCAGTACCATCCCATGCCAAAGCCTGGTGTTGGGGAATCAGTGGCGTGAACTGGAGAGCATGAAGGCTCAGTTTGTGGCTGTCAATGGAATCCGCAAAGTAGCCTGTGTGGTAAGTGGAAGTTGTCTTGTCATTCTTTTATTTACTATTTAAAAAACTGTGTAGCAGTATTTTTATTCAAAGGCACCATGAGGACTTTTCATGTTGTATTGACCATGGTTAAAACAGTCATCGGCACTGGCCAATTATAGGGGCCAATTTACAGGTTATCTGTATCAGCCTTTTATGTAACAGATGGCAGATAGAGTTAATTGAGAAGTGTGCTACTTTAGTTCTGCTGCTGGTGCATCTGTCCCACTGGGTCTGTTTTCACTGTCCACTTTTCTCATCTAATGTCCCACCATCAATGCTACTTGACTTACTGGTCAAAATACACCTGTTTCAACTGCTTACTCCTGTGTATACTATTGAAAGTTTTAGTTTTGATTAAAATTTTGCTAATGAAATGTAAATGAAAATTTGCAATGGAGTTTGTAATACTTCGAATCTAAGTTTTGACATAAATGTCTCGTTTTTATGGTCAATAATGGTTACAAGCTAATGCTTCCATGCTAATGGTTAGAATTGGTGTCAGTCCAGAAAAAAACAGTATTTATCAACCCATATTTTGGACGTACCTGATATGAATTTTCTTAGCTGGAGAATGCATTTTCCATGAGCACCATCACCCACTGATGTAAAGATATGACTCTTCTCAAAGCATGCATTTATGCATTTTATATTTCCTTATAATGCTGCTTTTCTATATTGAGCCAACATATTGATTTGTATTTTAAGATTCAAGCTTTTCTCTCCAGCCCATGGTGCAAAAATACAAAGAATATATGTTAAAAAAATACAGCAGAGAAAAATACAATACAGTAGAATAAGTGGTATATGTGTCCACATCTACCCTTTGTCCTACCTACTTTGTCTATGTTTATATACAATCCCATACACAAGCAAACCTTAAAGCAAACCAGAAAAATGATTCTGCTGCATGTGTTTATTTACACATGGTCTTGAACATCTGCAGTAATGCATTGATGTTAAGCATTCATGTAAACTGTGGCGTTGTTGTGCAAAGAAGAAAAGAAGAAGAAAAGCAGCAGAGTTTTTAGTGCAAATACTATGTGTCCAGTAAGGGTTGAGAAGGAGCTCAGAGTTCAGCTTTGTGACAGCCTGGTGGGTGAAGCTACACAGGGAGTGTGACCATTAGTGTAAGACCGGGCCTATTTCAAAATCAGAGAAAAATTCCTCACAGTGCCTTTATTGAATGCAATGGATCCTAAAATGATTTTTCTCCTTGCAGCTGAGTGCCAATCTGCGTCACATTCGTGTTTTTGAGATGGATGTAGAAGATGAAGATGATGAGGGGGCTGAGTCACAGAACACCAGCGCTGATCAGGATGCGCTGGACTCCACTATGAGCAGTGCAGGGCAGGGAAGAGAGGAACGAGCCGAGGCTGATGATGAAGCTGGAGGGCAAAGAGGAGATGTGCTTCAGAACACGGAGGAGCGTCTAGAGTCAGAGGAAGCTCTTGAATTCTCATAAAACTGAGATACAAAAACAGGATTCTAAGATATGAGGAAAAGACTCATTTTTGACTTGTTGCTTAATATTTTTACAGTGTTCTGGATCTCATGTTGCATATGCAAATAAACAGATTTGTATTGATTTGTTTGCTGTGAAAATGTTATTTATGGGAAAAGATATCCTGGGACAACACTGCATTCTTTTATGTACATGAGTGAATGGATTACCAGTTTAGTTTATTGATGAGTAATCAGGCTTGGCTTGTCCTGGCACAAGATTTACAACCAAGTAAGGATGAAATTAACAATAAAAGTGGACATAATCAAAACAAGTTAATGCAATGAAGATGGTAGGAAACTGTTGAAAGATAAAAAAGTAACAATGAAAAAAACTGTGATTGGAGATTGGAAAATTATTTGGATCATGGGGTTATCAAATGTTCCTGCAATTGTTGTCTGAATTGAAGTAAGGGGACTAAGAGTAGACCACTGAGCTGAATCATTCAACAGGAAAGTGTTTATAATGAAGAATTTACCCTGAAATAAGAAATAATGGCATAAGTGTGACTGGTTGAGTCCGTAAGTTCTTACACATGAACACGAGTTTGCAGTGGCACTGAATGTCAACTGAACAAGCATTTTATATATTAAAAAAAAGCATTTCAATGTTTTCTTTTTTGAAATGCTTGAATAACTTTACAATCTCTAATATATTGAACACAATATAAAAATGTCAAATGATATGCATTAATATTTCACTTGACAGGAAAACATTTTACTGTTTTTGACTGTAAAATCCAAAATGCAAAGTACTATATTTTGTTCAACGCAGAAAAATATCACCAAAATATTTCATGGAAACAATAAAAATAAATGAAAAAAAAAAAAAAAATATTGGATGATTTTGAAAAAGATTGGAAATCTTCTGGCAATTGTTTAATGAAACTAAGAGAAAGAAAAAAAATCTAAAATGCCTTGGCTCTCATTTAATATTTTTCTGCTTAGAGAGATATGTTGATTTCATGAAAAATCTTTCAGGGCTTGATATAGCCTAATGTTTTGTGAAACGTTCTTTCCATTCAAGAAAAGGAGATGTTCATTTCTATGAATTTTTTCATCTCATAATATATTTTTCATATTTCACAAGATATCTATTTTACAGATATATATATATATATATATATATATATATATAATGCTGAGAAACATTTTGATGTTACCAGGAATATTTTTATGTTTCTTGTTTTTTTCTTTCTGTATCGTAAAGTATATTTGAGTTCTATAAAATGTTCTTTTTGGTCTCAAAAATGTCTGTGCAGTTGACCGTCAGGGCCACCGTATCATGGTTTTGAAAACAAAAGAATTTTAATCAGACCAAAATTCATGTTTGGGTAACCGGTGTGACTCTGCGTTGTGGTTACAGACGAAGACGAATTTTTCTGCGTTTATTCTGTAATCTGTAAACAAACAGACACCTACCTCCCCCCTCAGGGATCATAATAGAAAAGGAGAGAAGTATGGTGGCCAACTTAAATATAAAGAGAAGAAGAAACCAACAGGAAGATGGAGGCAGCACATAAAAATAAATCAAATTCACAAAAAGGTTCCACTGTCAAATATAAAAACACAGGCATTATTTTGGTAATTATTAAGAAAAAATATGTACATTTAACTCTGTTATATTCGCACCCGATACTTCGAGAGGAAGCGTGCACGTGGAAATAGGTGTTGGTTACGTGGTCGCTCCCGACACTGAACGCGGTGACGTATGTTCGCCGCCTGTTGGTCTTTCACAGTTGGTGACGAGTGTTATGAAAATGGCCTCAACCCTGCCCGAGAGCACAGCGAACTGGGGAAGATGACGGTGTTGATCTCTGTAAGTCAGTTCAACACCAAAGTGTCTTTTCTTCACAAGTAGGTAAAGTGAAGCCAACTGAAACCAGGAGACTGTCGGCAGAGAAACGTCTAGAAACACCACAGACCACCGCATATTTTCGTTGGGCTGAGGAGCCACCATGGAGGATATCAACTCAAATATCAACGCGGACTTGGAGGTGCGGAAGCTCCAAGACTTGGTGAAGAAACTCGAACAGCAAAACGAACAGCTCCGGAGCCGGTCTACGATGTTGTCTTCGTCCGGAGCGATGTCAGGGAACCACAGACCCCTCAGCGCCGGTTACGACTCTTCGTCCCTGTCAGCGGGGATGGCAGCCGGTCTGGCCGGCTTCCCTGGGGTGGGGTTCGTCGGAACGGGCGG
This sequence comes from Xyrichtys novacula, assembly GCA_962446985.1. Taxonomy (NCBI): domain Eukaryota; kingdom Metazoa; phylum Chordata; class Actinopteri; order Labriformes; family Labridae; genus Xyrichtys; species Xyrichtys novacula. Next base: position 12,146,158 of record OY660870.1, read on the forward strand.
CTACGGTGGGCTGCTGGAGAACAACCGCTGTTTGCGCCCCAGACTGTCTTACGACGGTATCAGCTTCGGGGGGGCGTATGAGTACGAGGGTGCAACGGCTTCTCCCACAATGTCGAGTATGAACTCACTTTATTCAGACACTTCGGGGGGATATATAGATGAGGGGGAAACATCGATCCTGGACGAAGTGGAGATATTAGACCTGGAGGACATGGATTGTCTTCATGAAGACGAGGACAGCTGGTGAGTGACATGCTTGTGTTGAGGGGTCTCCAGTCTGTACAGCCGTGTCTGTGTCATCAGTTCGGAGTGGTAATTGTCTGGGCACAGCTGGTATGTACATCAGTTGCCATGAAAAACACATGGCAGCAGTTCATGAACCAGGCTTGAGGTTCCTCTCAGTTAAATTCAGACTCATTTCTCTGAATTGTGAGGCAGGGGCGTCTACAGGGAGGGGTTGGGGAGGCAAGGGCCCCCTCGAAATCTGAGAGGCCACTCCAATCTTAGCCATGAGTGACTATTTGTCTTGTCAGTGGCAACAACAGGTCTCTGTACATCAACTATCTGTGCTTTTACAAATCAAAGGTAATGGTGCGTAGAAATAACATTTTGCAATATCTTGCAGTCTCATTCTAGCTTGAAATGCTCCCTTGCCCACCCATACCACGGGTGAAGCAATTGTGGCTTTTGAGGACAAAAGGTCCTGTAAAACATGATGTCCGGTCTTCCACTTGTCAAGTTTTTAACCATCAAACTGTCAGTCAGTACAGGTTCTTCAGCACACAAAACAACCACTGTCTTCTTCTAATTCATCAGTCAACTACATCTCATCAGGCCACGGACAAAAAAAGAGACTTGTGTTGATAGTTTCTCCGTTCTGTGCTACTGCAGGAACACAATGATGCAAAAGACTTATTCTAGGGTAATGTAGACAAATCAATTATTTTTGATATTACATGTCTACCAAGTCTGTTCTGTAAAATGTGAGTAATTACTATGTACTGTACCTTTGAAAAGAGTAAACAAGAATAAAATGTCGGTAGGATACTTTGATGTCAGTGGTTTAAGGTTCAGTAAGTATAGGTCACAGAAATGGAAAATTAATTGTAAATTATTATGTGTTCACACAAACTTCATGCTGCCACCTGCGTGAATCCTTTTAAAAAGCAAAGTGACCCTGTGTGAAATTGGTTCTTCCCAGGTACCTATACTTCAGACTTAGTAGTCAAATTTCTTCATTTAATCCCTGATTTATATGCTTGAAGTAAGAATTCTGGCAAGTAAGTCATTATTCCTGATTCAAAGTCTAAAATTTTAGATGAAAGTTCAGTCCTCAGCTTAAAGTCCAAATAAAAAATCCTGTCTGATACATTTTCTGTGTGTGGCCTTAATCCTCTTCTGTTAATAACAAATACATAAAGTCGAGGGATTAAATTAAAAAGGGCAACCACAACCACAGTGCAGAAGCCATGGACTGAAACTTAAGCTCATTATACATACCCTTTTTACATGACAGACTTTTTCAGGCAGCTCTTTTACTCTGCCTAAGTTACAAAAAAGTTTCATGAGGAAAACAGAAGTTTTCTTCTGTCTTTATACAAGCTCATCATCTTATTATGAACATTTTTAATGTAAAAAAGGTGAACATATTTCCAATTCCTTGTTCCAAAAGTTCACCCATTTGACCGATGTAGTCCCTTAATATTTCTTTATATTTGTTTGGGCATTTAGAAAAAATCCCATTGACTTCAGCTCATACTTGCTCTTTCTAATTTCAAACAACCTTTGAGTTCATTTAGGATGGAGGAAGGAGTCTCACTGCCTGAGTGATGTTGGTTGGCAGGTCATGTGGGCGATGCCAAGCCTCTTCTCGGACTGCATGATCGTAACAGACATGCTTTGTCATAGCAAATCTCCATCTATTATGTCATACTTTCCTTACAGACTTGCCAGCAGGCCTTTAAAGCTCAAACCCTCAGCTGTCGGGACCCTGTATCCCCCGATCATCTGTTGAACCGTTTTGCTCTTGTGATGTGGCAGAATAACTTGGCTTGTCCTGGCAGTCATGGCAGTAGATCAGTGTGTGCAGTGAAAACTGAAAGTACTGCCCAGCAGTCATGTGGGAGAGGTAGCCATGGTTATACTCCTGCTCTAAATTCCCATTAGCACAACAGTTGGCAAGCATCCACAAAGGCTCTGCGGCACAAAGTGAGAAAAAGATGTTTAAAATCCTCTCGTCATGTAGGAATTGATGCTGTGTCAGTGTCAACAAGCAGGCGCAGCAAACAATGCCCATCAATAATAGGAGCTAGTCATGTGGAGTTTCTTGAGGACAGGGATGACATCATGGTGCTCTCTTTGTTATCAAAATCATCCTGACAGGCCACATGTTCAACATACTCCCGTTTTTAATCCCTTCCAGCACATTGTGTTGGTATTATGTCCTCCAAATGCTGAGCAGTTAAGTTTTTTAGGGTTAGGTGGCTTTGCATAGACACACTGTTGAAGTGTAATCCCTGAAACTCCAGAGTATGATTGGATTTATGTTGCTGTCTAAATCTCTCTCTCTCATCCCAACCCAAGGAAATCCCTCGACAAGGCAGAGTCACACACACTGAGGGGAGTCACACGGGGGGATGTCAGACATGTAGACTTGCTTATTGGTCTTACAGAGGAGGAAAACTGGGTTGTTACTTTTGAAGAGACAACTACTGACTGGACATAAAGATAATTATGGGACTCCGTAGATATGGCCTCTTTTTATGTCCCGCAGGAGGGGTTGGATAATTGGTTGTTTCCAGGATAATAACTCTATAATAAGCAACATTAGGGCGTATCTCCTGCTGCACCTCAATAATTTGAGTTTCTAGAGTTTCTTCAAACAAAGGTAGTTAATACTTGATTGGGAGCCAGCTCATAGAAGCGTCTCCCGACATTCGCTTGCAGCAGTGAGGCTGTTCCAGCTATTGAGCCTTCCACATCAGACTACTTTCAGGCAATGCTCACTCATGCTCAGCAGAGCTAGTCTCATTATGCCCTGGCTGTTTGTCAGCCCTCTGGATCAGATTGATATCTGGGATTACCGTGTAGTGCAGAGCTCCCGCCAGCTTCTGTCACAGACTCCTGTAATCCCTGAATTAGCTTTAAACTGGATTTAAAAAGCTGCTGCAGCGCTCTACCTTTCAATAGGTACTTGTCACACACGGCTAGTGCTGCATGTGGACATGACAGGAATCATTGTTACAGAGCTTGGAGTTCGTATAGAAAGTGTCAACACTAAATGTACTGTAAACCATTTTGAATATGAATGACGGTGTTTGTAAACACTAAAAAAGGGCAGTCCCAGATTTCCAGCTTGAATTTTCTGCACATGCTGCCTTTGCCTCTCATGTTTGTGCTTTTATCATGAAAGACTTCCACAATGACTGCAAGAGAGCCGACAGCTGCTGATTCAGATTTCTCATCTGGGTAGTCATTTTTTTTCTTTTTCTTCTCTTAAAGGCAGACAACAAACCCAAATTTGAATCGAACAAATAAATAAATAAAAGTAGTGTCCCCTGTGGTTAGTTTGTGCTTTATTTTATTTTGTCAGCTGCAAATCTGTCATCGCATGAGATTCGTTTTACCTTTACCACAAGCTCCAAATTAAAAGTGAATAATCAATGTATTATATTGTCATCATAAATAGATACAAAACCAGAGTGTTTGTTTGCCAAATGCTAGATTTGAAACCTTTTTGTACAAGACTTAAAACAGGATTCCTTGATGAGTTTGAAAAGGTCCTGAATAAAGGGTGCCAGTTTGGCTCAGATGGCAGAGCTGTGCCCCATATTTCAGAATTTGGATGTACAGCATACTTATTACAAATGCCACACCACACCTGTGTCCATTGCAGTTTGTTCTGCTGTGCATTGTGCAAACATGGTGTCAACTCTGGTCTGTTTGGACCCTAAAAACTCTTAGATTTGATGTGAGAAATGTGCAGCAGCCCATTAAAATGCAGAAAAACAATGCTGTGGGTGATTTAAAAATGACTTGAATTCCTCTAAATGTTTAATATTGTTGATTTTCAAAATCTGAAATCACCCCTACTGATTCCTTGTATTAAAAATGTACAGTTAAATTTTATTTACATTCCAGCTATTTCTGCCATACTATCAGTAATCTGTAAATCTTTGCCTTTACAGTTGGTGCTGATCAAAAAATCCTGAATACATGGGCTCTTTGTCAAAGTATTAGCAGGGTTTGACACTTTCAGTCAATACAACTGACTAAGCACTGAACCTGATGACTTTTGGGCCGTTGACAGATTCATTCTGAAAGTTTGCTGCAGCAGCAGGAGCTGTGAGTTTCATCTCCTAATTGCTTTAGCACCGATTTGGGGTAAGAGAAATAACGCAGGAAGATAATAGATGCATGACAAATTGGAGGAAACCCTGATTACTTGACTTTCATGGTGAAGAAATCTGGTTGCTTTGTCATGCTGTGGAGGGCACTTTGCTCATGAGGTTTGAAAAGGGTCACTGCAAATCAAAACAGTTGTTGTAAGTCAGTGCACAGACCAGTAAGCCCCTCCAAAATAATGGTATTAGGTAAGGTGTGATGTAATAAAAACACACCAATGGTGTGGGACAACCAGAGAGTGCAATGCAGGACAAAACTTATGTTTTTTTTTTCACCAGTAGTGTGTGTTTACTTTTACATTGCATTTGTATGGGAAGGTCGCTCAGTATCAGCCAATACCCAAGCCAAGGTTAAACAACTATATCTCACAAATAAAGGAAAATATATCCTAAAATCAAGGGTTGATCACCTTTTCCCTATAGAGAAGAGATTGATCGCTCTATAGCAGTGGTTTACAAGTCCAGTCTTCGAGGCCCACTGTCCTGCATGTTTTGGATGTTTCCCTGCCCCAACACACCTGATCAAATGATCAGCTCGTTATTAAGCTATTACAGAGCTTGATAACGAGCTAATCATTTGAATCAGGTGTGTTGGAGCAGGGGAACGTCCAAAACATGCAGGGCAGTGGGCCTTGCAGATTGGATTTGAGAACCACTGCTCTATAGGATATAAGTGGTTAAAGGTGTATGAAAATATGATGTGAAACATACACTATCTGCTGTTGCAGTCACTTGATCTCAAACCCTTCACAGACCTGAGGGAGATTTTGGAACCACAAGGAGTGATTTTAGTGGAAGGTCTGTGCAAGTCCCTTCAGTGGCAGGTTTCAGCCACATACATAACTATACAACTTTACATCAGTTTATGTTTACAAGTCTAAAAGTATTCTGGAAGTCACCTCTATGCATGTTTAAAACTGGCAGCGTTATTAGCTGCATCTTGAATTATTAATATACCAAATAGAATATTCAAAAGGAGTAAGATCTGAATTAAATCAAATAGTAATTTTCTAAGTCAACAAGCACAGTCAGGTAAAAATATTTCCTCCTAGAGACTAGGCTGTCCTTGTTGTTGCAGTACTCTGTTATGAAATCCAGCACATACACTTGTTATCCCCTCAATCTCATTTCCTCTCAGCGCAGCCGGGTCACATCACATATGAGGCGTGATGGATATGAGCTGTCGAAGTCGGTCATCATTAGTGACAGTCCTTGTTTGTCTGATTATTGCTTGTATTTCCTCTATGAACATGCAGTGTGTGACATTGATTGTGTATGCTGTCCATGTTTTCCCAGGCTCTACGAGGCGAAGCTGAACAGCCCCCTGCAGAAAACCTTGAGTCCTATTGTGTGGTGCCGCCAAGCTCTGGACAACCCGAGTCCTGAGATGGAGTCAGCCAAGCGCTCCCTCATCCACCGACTGGATCTCACCCTGTCAGGTAGACACCAGCAGTGAACACATTAACTTAGAGGAAGCAGGAAAAACACGATTAAAAACAGGAACAACAGAAGTAGTAAACTAGCTTTATTTGGATGTTTGGGGTTTTCTTCAAAAGAAAAATAATACTGTACTATAAGTAAAACAAAGACTTTGTTCTGGTTCTTTTTCAAGGATTCTTATCTACCTGTATCTTCATCTCAGAACTGAGAGCGTGTAGATTTGTAAATGGTAAATCTAATTGCAAATGCTCTCTAGTCAGTGGAGCTCTTTATTTTCATTACAAAGGCAATTCTAGTTGACATTTAGGCTTCATGTTGTAAGATAAGCATCAGTTCACAGTAAAACAATGTAGTTGTGCACTCCTGTACAACACAAAGGAATGTATGTGTGATTTAGTGCTCATGTACTTGCACAGCAGCGATAGGGACAAATGTTTTACAGAAGCAAAAGAAGAACTTTATTGATCCCCGAAGGGAAATTTAATGTTAATTCAAGCAATCAACACCAGACTAACATGCTCCTTACAAATATTTTTGAGCAGTTTGTCAATGACTTAAAACATCATTTTTTAACACCTCACTAGAAGGGAGGACTATTCTTCTAGATATTGAAATTTTGCATGTTTAAATTTCATAAAGCCCCCAATAAGATTCTTGTCTGAAAATATTACAAATGCAAATTAAATAAACCATTATGGCCTCAGGTGACTTAACGTCAAGACGAAATTGAGGTGCCTGGCTCAGCCTAGGTTAAAAAAAAATGTTGACTTGTTTGTCTTCTGAGAGCCTGAATGCAAATAAAATAGCAACAGGCCAAGTGGATGCAGTGTCTTCTTTATGTCGGGAAAGTGTGACTGTCACACCTGTTAGGTCAGAAGTTTGAGCGTCAACCTCTCCTTCCATTCCCGTAACCCCTCTTTGTATGCTGTCACATAAAAATGCTCTCAGGTTCAAGCTGGTGTCCACAGATGGTCACATGCATATAATGAATAATGGCAGCCATAGTCAAGTGTTTAGTGTCCACAGGCAGATAGTCAATGGATGATGCCTGCTGCATGGAAATACAATGGAAAAGTAGCATCCCTAAACTTGTGCGAAGAATCTTTAGAGTTATTCATACTGTCTCATCACTTGAAGATACAGTAAATAGTGTTGAGTCGAAAAGGACTGAGGCAGTGGGAGAGTTTGTTAATAACTGCAGAAATAATCCTTCTAATTATAGCTACCACTCTACTGACAAAGAGCTTTCATTATTGGAATTGAGGCCCTGTAATCTTCATACAATTATCAGATATCGATTCTCAAAGCAGCAGAAAACGTTGAATAAATGACCTCATGTTGTAATCATTTATTTCTCCAGCTGCTTGTGCTGTGACTACACTCTTGCAAACAAGGTGCAGGGGGTGTATCATTAATCACACACTTTCCCTTGTGTAGTCAAGCTTCCCCTATTTTGTGGGAAGATATACCACATACATCTATAAGTCTGCACTTTTATGCATGCTGTAGTTTTATGATCAGACATGTACAAGGTGACATATTTACTGTACGTTAACTGCAAGTCAAATTGGAGTTTCAAGTTAGTGGAAGCACTGAGGGGGGTTGTGAGAATTTGTGTGAGTTTTTGGAGTCTCCTCCTTTTTACATAGAGTCCTGAGTGTTCAGGAATAAATTATTTGTTTGATACTCGGAGCTGTGCACATGTTTTGTCGTACCTGTGTGAAAAATCATGCTTGATTATACATCATCATCATGGAGTGCACAAAGTATTTATTGCGTTGTTCCATGTGGTCTGTGCTTTGGGCATGACAAGCTCACTTCTTCATTCTTACATCTGGGAATTTCAGTTTCTTCTCTTTTTAAACCTCAAAAGTTCAATGTATACAGAGATAATGGTGCTATAGAGCTGCATAGTATAAAATATATTAATCTTTTGATAAGTGGGATTGATCCTCTCATCTGTTTGATGTATATCACAGATTTTTATGTTGTGGTCAAGATCACAAACACAAAAATGTGACATGTCCAAGCAAAATAATGTTTTTTTTCCCCCGCTTTGCTTCTTTGTTGGGGAAAAAAGACTTCTTTTCTTATGATTTAAATATTGTACTTGATCAGTGATTTTTTTTTTCAAGCTGAGCAGCCCAGGTCTCAGCTGTCTTAAATAGTTTTATGCTTTTTAGATTAGATTCGATATTAGATTAGATATTGCTTTATTTATCCCTCAATGGTGAAATTAAAAACGTTGACAGCAGCAGTACACACAACATTCACATTCACTCATACCGGGTACAAAAAACAAATAAATAAAGATAAAAGAACTAGTGCAAAGTAGAAAGAGCGGTGCAAGAAAAGAACAGTATAAAAGACTAGTGTAACAAAATATATAAAAAAGTATAAAAAGAATGTTTAATAATTATATAGAGAGTAACATACAAAAATAACCTACAAGGACATTGACTCTGCTAGACTTTAATCTCTTTGTACAAACATTTAACAAGAAGTCCTACTCAAATAGGTGCAAGCTTACATTAGACAGTTAACTGATGTACACAAGCCTGTTTTAGGCAGTAGTGCAATGGTGAAGAGTGCGGAAGAATGCTGAGTGATCAAGACACTTGTGTTCCTGGGACATCATGAATGTCACAGTTGTGACGCACCTCTAAAGTGGATGAAAGTGTGTCAGAAGGTGTCTGCTTGTTTTGTAAGGGTGAGATCTCACTTCAACATGTACCTGGTCTTCCTTTGCTCAAGCAAATTCTTCTACTAGGTTTTGTGGACAACTGTGTTTCAGATTAAAAAAAGAGTTTGTTTTCTGTGAAGTTTAAATGTATTTTTAAATCATAATGCAGTCATATAGTTTTGGGGATAAATCAGTTTGACTTCACTGCTCACATATTTGGCAAAAGTCACCAAAATATGACCACTTTGAAGAAAGGTGTCATTGAGTGTTGATTCCCAGTATATAACCCTGGTTTTCTTCTTTTTTATCCATTGTGCTCAGTCTCTGTCTGTTATCTGAGCTTTGGCCTGCCACTAATTATAGTCAGTCCCTGAGTGAGGGGGACGGCCTCAAATCCTCACAGCTAAACTGAGACGGGTCATTTCCATTCTAACAGTGGTATGCCCATGTGACAGATCGAGTTGAGCAACGGGCCGCTGAAGGTTGTCGCTGGGTCGGTTGTGATCATCTCAGCTATATTGTGCAATTTTGTAGAAGGGCAACTGGACGAATGAAATTTAAGAAGGATGAGATCTGATTATGAGGACGTCCAATTTTGAGTGTGGACCTTTTGTTGATCCCCACAGGAGAAAGCAGAGGGGTTCTGGTTGTGGAGTAGTTGGAGGTTCATCATTTAACTGTTGATAAATCTGATAAGTTCCTGGTCTTATTTCTGTGGGAAAAAGTCCTGAAATCTTTGTAAACATTGCCTGAGGTGACCCTTTGCGAACAAAAGCAGGCCACCAGTCATGTTCTCCAATGGCACAAATGACCCGGCCCTCTGCTGGGATCATACATGATGGTGGTGATATCATCACTGTAGGTGTGGTAGAAGGACCATAACGTCATCCTCTCAGAGCCCGAAAATATCCTCCTGTCACTGACACCACCCTGCCTGCTCCCTGCACCTCTCTCCTCAGTTGGCATTGATGTTGAGTCACCACTTACACAAAAAGACAGCGACAAAACCTATCTGTGAGTCGTTTGATTTTCTGGGTATGAGGTTGAAACATCTAAACTATTTAAATCTAACTTCAAGGATTTGTTAGTGCCACAGATTTCTTTACAAATTGGGTTTCTATTAGAATGAAGCTTTTTTTTTTCCTTCACATAACAAGACTACATTCTTAGAGACTTACCACAGACACACCCTCATGGCCCTTGGCTACTCTCTTTCACACCCTTTTGAACACACTGGCATGGAAATCCTGTTGCCATGGTGTCTCTTAAGTTTGTGTCAAAGGAATCTGCCAAGAACACAAATCCTGACTTCAGTCGTGGCAGATTTTAGTCAGGGTAAGTAGGGTCATTGAAATGCCATGACAAAAGAATCAATGTACAAAAAAGTAAGACAGAACACTTGGAAATAAGCTCTCTCAGTTGTTTCCATTTTTTGTTTATTCAGCCAGGTCAAGTCAAATTTAATTATCTTGCACTTTTACAAACAACTCACTGGGACCAAAATGACTTACAAACTTAGAAAGCAATAAAATTGAAGTAAAAGCATAAGACACAATAATATATGATTTAACAAATGAAATCTGAACAGTCTAATTATCTAGAACTGCTGGACCATCTATGATAAATACTTACAATTAAACTTAACTCTTCAACAGTTATTTTTACATTTATATCCATACTGCATATGTTCTAATTTTATCTATAAATACCACAATTTCATAAATCTCTGCTGTACAATTGTAGTTTATTTATTTAAAATTGGAGAATAACTTTTTATAATAATCTGTGAGTGAGAGCATGATGAGTGTACTTATTCTTGTATGGTTGCTGTGCTTATCCTTTGCTGTTGTGACACTGCAAATTTCCCACAGTGGGGTGAATAAAGGTTTATCTTATCTTAACTTATCTCTACTGAAGCCAGTGGATTAAACATATTGAAGTTTTCCCCTATCTCTAGGTTGTGATTTCGACCACATCAATTTAGCATTTATTTGAATAATAAATCTGAAAGTCAAAAGCATAAAGTACATTTTATTGCATTCATTTGATACTCAAATTAAGACACCAGCAAGAGTTGCTTTACACTAGAAAGTTTTATGAAGTAATGTTATTGTAAGCATACAACTGTAAACGCAGTTAACAGCCAGTAACTTAAAAACTCTGCAATTAATCACTGTTCATAACATTGGCAACTTGACAGTCCTCAGTTTGACATGCATTTACTCTTTATTCCCTGATTTTGCCAAAGTTTTAATTCTTTGTGAAAGTGTCTTCAGATGTCTGTTCCACCTAGTGCCGCAGGTTCACTGATTTACAAGGAGACTCTGTTTTGTAAAGATGAACTTCAAGTGTCAATAGTGACCAATCCTTTTGTCAGAGCACTCCCTGTTAAATTCATATCCCCAGATGACGCGCTTTGGTTATATAACTAACAGCGGGGAGGAGTCGGCAGAGTCGGAGTTGAGTCAGACAGAACTACTTTCTTCATGCCAGACAAGCCTGATATACTGACTCAACACGTGTTTCCAGAACTGGACAGTTTTTCCAGTTTTGCTTTGACAGCTGTTCCTTATACGAGACCCAAGAGATCCTGGTCAAAGTCACATGACTGACCAGCAGACATGAAGCTGTACAGTTTATTCTTCTACTTCTTGCAGGTCTCCACCAGTGTGTTACCTTCTCTCTTATTTACTGAAGCTTCTCTGTTTGCTCTTCTCTTGTGATTTGCCTGAAGCTGTTGAGGCCTTTCTTTCTTTTCTTTATATCAATGCAGAGTCTTGTCTTTCATTTCCTTCTCTGCGCTCACACCCTACAGGCTTTTCTTTAATATCAGGCTTCTGTGTCCTGGCTTCCTTTTGGGCATTTTTTCCTTTTGCATGCTGAAACTGCCCTGAAGTTTCCAGAGCTGAAAAGCCAAAGCGGAAAATCCTCTTACAATCTCAAATTACAGTTATCAATGGTATCCATCTCAGCGAGAAGACAAGAAGGAAATGATCTCTCCCTCTGACTTCCAGCCTTGTTTTAGGACACTTGGATTTGAGGACACTCTATTTTGGTTGGTCCCTGTGCTGCAGAGCCCTTTTAAATCAAGTAGGCCTCTGTCTTTCTCCAGTGACTTTGAGCTCTTGCAGTTGCTGTGATCGGGCATACTGGCAGCTAACTCCCCCATTCAAATAGTTGAACTCAGAAACCCCCAAACAGGGCTTAGATTGGAGGCTTGTTCCCTCCCAGTGTACCCAGATGTATTTAGTCTCTGAGTCTAACTTGGAAAATAAAAGTCACCCTTAGTCCAGTGATGTCTTCTATCTGTTGAAGTATAAAGACAAAAGATGTTCTCTGTTCGAGGTGTTGTTGCTCAGCTTGAAGACTTGTGATTTGATTTGGACTTATGGACTGATGACTTGCATTTCGCTTCAGAAGATAAAGAGAAAGACTTGGATTTATTCATCACAGACTGTTTTTCTTAGTGTTTCTTTTGTTTAAGGCCCTAATGGTTTAGTTTCCAGCCTGAGTCTTTACCATAGACTGCACAAAGTACAGATGTCACTCATTTTATTTATATAAGATAAGAAGATCTTTAAGAACTTTATTAATCCCCAAAGGGAAATTCAATTGTCTGTTGTCTCACATAATATGTCTCTAAAAGTTATCTATTATTTACACAAGAGTTATAAAGTCTGATGGCTGTTGGTACAAAAGATCATCTGAATTTTTCTGTCCTGCAGCGAAGAGAGAGGGGCCATCCACCACCATTGGCCCTTTGGTCCATCAAGGTGTTGTGAAGTGGGTGATCCATGTTCTTGAGAATAGTCTCCACCTTCCTCAGTGTAGATCTCTCCACCACATCCTCCATTGAGTCCAGCTTGAGTCCTACCACAGAGCCAGCCTTTTTCACCAGTTTGTTAAGACGTATATATATAGTATTTATATATATATATATATATATATATATATATATATATATATAGTATCTTGAAGCATACCTACGTCAAACACCACCATGCTGACTCAACCTCACCTTCAGTCAACCTGCTGAAAATCATCAGCAGGTTGACTCTGCAAACAGCTACAGTGAAGCTGCCTGTCAGTCAAGCCAGCTTTCAGCGGCGTTTCGCAGCTCAAAGAAAAGCATTTATGATCATTACTTCATGGAAATGCAATCAGTGTTCTTGTGTATCTTGTATGTGCACCACTAGACGCAGTAGTTCTCCTGCCCTATCGTCTTAGTCTGATTCCATTTCCATGAAGTAATGATCATAAATTTTCCACTGCACTCGGTGATCGACTAATAAGGGCTTCCCCCACAAATGAATGGCTGCTGAAAGAGAGTGGGTGAGTTGTGTTTGGTCTCTTTGCTAAAGAAATCAGGCAAAGCTAAAAAGATGTTTGGTGGCTAGTGCTATGGCCCGGACCCTTTGTACTGTTGATGAAGTTAGGTGCTGTTCTGAGCATTATTTGTGGCTATAGAGTGGCTTTTTGGTTGAGGTTTGTGTGTGGAGATGTAGACTGCTGTGTTTTGCTATTGCGCAGTCGTTACTAAAGTTGGTATAACTAGAGAAGCAAGCAGTCAGCAACATTCATCTTTCGAGGGGGTGTCTAACTCGGTGTCGTAGTCTGTTCGACCATAACTTAAATTGATGCTGGAATATCCCTTAAAGATAGAGCAGTCATCTTTGCATCCTTTCAAATTAAAAGCACACTTGAAGTCAACAGGGGAAATGTAGCGACCTGCAAGTAAGAAGGTACTTACTCTAAAACAGCTACTCTAAAAGACTGTTTATAAAATTAAAATAAGGTAATCTATTCTCTTAAAGGCAGTGTGAGGAGTTTTTAATTGAGTGTGAAACATTCTGAAACTAATTCTGATGCCTCTCTCTGACCTTCAAAACCAAAAAAAGACCATCAGCGACCAGTCTGATGAGTTCACTGAGGTGATTTTTAATGCCGAAAAACACTGAGGGGGTGAGTGTCAGACCGGATAATGAACAGCAGTCTGAAAAACAGCTTTTTTAAACAGCAAATACCCAGAGTAAATGATAAATGTCTTTGTTTAAAGATAACAGGATGTGGTTTTTGCCTGGAAACAACTTTCACATGAACAGAACAATGGACAAGAGGTATCACTGTGTCAACAGGAGGCGCCAAAATCAACAGAATCTGAAAGTTTCTCACAGCAGCTTTAAGCTAGCACATGAAATTCGTTTCCTTTACCTTTAAGAAAGTATTCTGAAACCCAAAAGATGAATCATATGAAGTTGTTAGAGTGTCCCTGTTACAACCATGCTGTTCATTAACGTCAGTAATCTGCCATGGCTGCGTAACCCTATTATTTCTCCTTATATGGACTCCATCCTGTTTTGAATACAAATGTCTAATGTTCCCATTGACACCAGTGCTGTTGTGACTGCTATGAGTTGGTGACACCAGTATAGACCTCATATCTTTCAACATACAGCAGTAGTATTGATTCGCCTTATAGATCTAAGCTTAGCCATGCCATGCCAACAGAAACATTTTCCACATTGGCTTGTGAGTGTCCTCCTCTTCATCGTGCGCAGACACCAGAAATGATATGTGCTGGTCTCAGATATCTAATTGTTTGTCAGCTAAGTGTTGATGTATATTTTTAGCTACGGGAGAACACAGTGGATCTTGACAGGTTCAGAAGAAGCTGTCTACTTTGCTGTCAGTTTAATCTTCAGTCTGATGTTGGAGCTCATTGTTTTAATGTCTTGATTTGACTTTTCCTGAAAAGAGAAACAAAGCATTAATTGTATTGAACTGCACAGTGTCACAGATCTACATGTTGCCATGTTGTTGACATTCCTCAGCAGATGATCCATGTGGATTACAGCACAGTTGACATGATGGTATTTCCTAAATAATGCAGAAGGATAGAGTGCAGAGCAGGGAGAATGGAGAAAGAGTGGAAGGAAGTGAGAGGAGGAGCTGATCTTAAAAGGCTCCTTTCCAGTTTCCACCATCCAGCTGAGTAAACAAACAGACAGAGAGAGAAAGAGGCAGAGGTAGAGATCCATAAACAAGCGGACAACCAGTCCATCTCAGTGACCAGCAGCACATCCAGAGTCAGATCTCATGACTGAGAAAAGTGAGCGTAGACAGGAGTTTCTGACTGATGCTTCCAGAGATTCACAGAGAATAGCTTTGTGCTCTGTGTGTGCATGGACTGAATGGTGTGTATTGTTCGGTGATGATGTAGGAACTGACTCTCTATCAGGCCCACTCTCAGCATATGGTGTAAGAGACTCTACCAGACTACCAGCACACTGTACAGCTTTCATGGAGGTCAGGGCTTTGAGCACATGCTGTCTGCGTCGTCTTCTAGTACTGACCTTTGCTTGTCTGCCAACCCTTACATGTTTATTCCACCAAGAGTCATTATTAGTCATTATTCTCAATCAAGAGAACGTTTTGAATGGTTGTTTTTTTTAAGGGATAAACTTTAGATCTTTAGAGGTCACAGGAAAACCAAAGAGAAGATGTAGTTTCATGCATTGCTACAATCTTCACAGAGAACCACAAGAGTGTTTTGCATCATCAGATTTCACAGATTTTTTTTCACTTGCTGACTTGTTGGACAAAGAATCCCATTATGGTGCAGATATTTTTTTATCATCCCCGCATCTCTGTGTTTTGCTTCACGTGAACAAGAAAATATCACAGTGATCTCTAATGAAGCAGAAAGGAGTAAGGGTTACTAGAAGTATCTGTGCAATAAGCAATAATGGGAAACATTTACTGTGAGTATTACTGTATTACTGTGCTGTAAATGAACAAGGTAACCACCTGTCACTTTGAAGAGCACAATCTGAGCAGAGCCGCAGATGTCTCAAAGTCTATAGCCTTCTTCCTCTGGGTTGGGGTCTCAGGAGGCAGGGAAAGACATAGAAAGAAAGATGCAACCTAATGTTAACAACATATCCAAGATTGGAAAAATAAGGCAGAGTCCAATGATAGTTTTTAATGCAGGTCAATGCTACCTGTAATACGGCGTATTTATAGTCCCAATGTACTTGCAGAAGAGAGCATGATCATGTGCAGAAAAGACTATTAAACAGCTGAAGTGCATGAAAAATTCAGGGAAATTAGTGTAGAGTTTTTCAAAATTTCCAGAGTATTCAAGAACTTTTAGGAGTGTTGTGCAAACGTGAAAACAGCATGTAGTTGGTTTTATATCAGTCTTTGTGATACTGCAAGACAAAATAAGATTCACTGCCTCATTCGAATCATCCTATAATTTTTGTACAAAGCTTCAATGACAATGAGGTTGTGCTTTGCTTGTTTGAAGTAGTAGTGTCAGTTTTTTAACAGCTGGCTGATGTCCGATATTCTTAATATTGCCGATGTTGCATTGTTATTGTTTTTCTTTCTTCCCTGTATGTCAATTAAATTTTCCTAAAAAAGTGTCGTTAAGTTGCCGAACTTGACTGACATTTTTTATTGAATAAATGTAGACAGAAAAATAAATGGTTCATTAAAATATCCCCAGAACAGACTTTTAGATTTCTGTGCGACTATCTGAAACTATTAAAAAAGAAAAAAAAGACATAATATATTACCATTATTTCTTGCACATTAAAATCTGATATACATGGTATCTTAGCAAGTTTGATATAGACTTTGAGTGATGTAAAAGAAAAATAGAAAAGACTATGTGACATTTCAGAAAATGAATGAAATATCTGTGCGGTTTATCAGTCTATCTCTAGTTTGAATCAGAAACAATGTCAGTAAATGATGAGATATTTGAAGTGCTGGCCCCACAGCTGAAGAGTAACCTGATTTAGAATAAGAATGCTCTGATAGACATTCAAGTATTACCTCGACTAGTTATTGTTTCCTTCTTTTATCTGGACTGGGTGAGTGCTAATTTGTTTTCTTTTTATTGTGCAGCCAACAAGCGCCGAAGTTTGTATGGAAGCCCCTACAACCAGCAAAGTTATGGAAGCCCCTACAGCACAAACGCAGCCAACAGCCCCTATAGCAGTGGCTTCAACTCCCCCTCCTCAACCCCCGGCAGAGTGCCCATTGTCAGACAGCAATTAATGCCTGGGAACGCAGGTATGGGTCTCTCTGTAGCTTTAAAGTTAAAATTTTTTCTCTTGTCGAGTGTGTGAAGTATAAAATGAACGATTTCCTTCCCAGCGCACCAGCGAAACTCAACAGCAGAGAGGAATCCTCCTGCTGTGAGCCCTCAATCATCCGTGGACAGTGAGCTGAGCACCTCAGAGATGGACGAGGACTCAGTGGGCTCCTCAACTACCTACAAACTTAACGATGTCACTGACGTCCAGATACTCGCACGCATGCAAGAAGAGAGTATGTACCTACTAAAGCATCTATTAACAAGTGTTTTATAACCATGCAGTGTTTGATAGAAATGTAACTGTATTTGTAACCGTGTTTGTCAGGTCTCAGACAAGATTACGCTGCAACAGCCTCCAGAAGAAGCTCAGGCTCCTCCTGTCACTCACTGCGGCGCAGCACCTTCAGTGACCAGGAGTTAGACGCCCAAAGCCTAGAGGACGAAGAGGAGGCGGTGCACCCGGCCTTCCACCTGCCCTCGAACCGCTTCAGCCCCTCCCCTCGACACTCTCCCCGCGCCTCCCCCAGGAATTCCCCTCGTTCGCGCTCACCTGCCCGCTCTATCGACTACAGCCACAGCCGCGGCTCGCCTCAGCCCATCATGAGCCGCCTGCAGCAGCCTCGCCACTCGCTGCAGGGACACGGGCACGACCTGCAGACCAATGTGGTGAAGAATGAAGGTAAACACAGCTGTACAGATCATTATAATCATCAACAATACTGTTTTTGTAAAGCCCTTTAATTCTTACATGAAGTTCTGAAAAAAAAACAAAGAAATTAAATCGAACGAGGAAGACAGAATGAGTCAAACAAGGTAACAGTGCAGAGGAAGTTGAGGTCACGAGATGGAAAAGAAAGCTTCTCAGTTTAAAGGAAGTTTGAAGCAAACATGAGAAAGTTGAATAAATGACTTTCTATCAATAATCATGAACTGCAAACTGTCTGTAACCAGCAGACCTCGTCTTAAACTCCCAGTAGTCAGTGAGGGAAATAAACTCAGAACTCTTCAAATAACAAAAATCTAAAGAGTCTTGTCTTGTTTACAGGAACTGCCGGTAGAGATAAATGATTGCAAAATGCACAGAAGCGTAGCTTTTCAAAACTCTGACTGAGGATAGGGGCCTCAATAAGGAAGAAAATATTAAGATTGAGATAACAAAGTCCTGAATTTCTGAATGAAGCTGAATTTTTTGAGAACCAAGACTTTAGAGTCAAAAGTCACGTTTACTTCAGGATATTGGAAAAAGAGCAGCCAGATGCCTGCATCTAATGGAGGAACTTTATGCATTTGTAGTTTCACAAACAGCCAAATACTTCTATTAGCTTGTTGGAAATACATAGCCACATATATTCGGACTCTGAGGAGAAGGCTGTACAAAAAACTGAATCTATCTCAAGGAAAGGTCAGATATGCAGCCTGAGCATACTTCTGCAACTCCTCTCCACTGTTGTGTTGAACTTGACAAGATGAATTAGGTTCCTTATTTCTGTTATTCATTGGACGGCCTCTCTAATATTTCCATATGATAAGACATACAGATGAACCACAGACTGTAATTATAACTTTTTTCACACATATTTATTGTCATTATTATCATCATTTATCATCATGTAGGGGTTATTTGATCAGGTGTTTTTAGTCTCTGTAATGACCTGAGCGAGCTGATCATTTTAAACTGTCTGTTTTTTTAATTCCTGCTGTTACAGAAAAGCTGCGCCGTAGTCTTCCTAACCTCACGCGTTCCTCTGCAGCTGCACCTCAGGGCCCAGAGCCCGTCAAGAACAGCCGCAGCTGCGAGTCTAACCTGCAAGTGCCAAACGGTGGCTCTCCTCGACACCAGAACCAATCTGCAAGTGAGTACTTCCTTAAACACGAAAACTCGCCTTCTTCACTTTGAAAGAAATTGCTGAGCACACAAACCCTCTAGAGGTGTTATTGAGTCTTACACTATCAAGATTGTCAGTTTCACTATGGTTGCCATGTTGTTTTACATCAGTGTTTGTTTTGCTCTCCTGCTGCTCTGAACCTTCAGGAACATGACATATTCTGTAATCTCTTGATTCGTTGAGCGAGTGGGAATTCCTCTAATCCTTCTGGCTGCACAAACATCACGCAGAGGACCGCGCTGCTTTGTAGTGCTATGGCTTCGGTGTTTGGGGATCCTCTTTGTCTTTGATCATTTCAGTTGTTATATCTTTTATTCACACGCATCCTTCCTCTTCTTGACGTCGAAGTCAAACTTTGGCTTCAAAGAAAGACTTTCCTCCTGCAGAACTAAAGCATGGCACCAGCAACACTTCAGATCCTGAGCGACTTAACAACACCAACATTGTTTTTCATGCTGGGTTTGAGGGTCTTATGGTCTTTACCAGCTTAGATTCTTACCTCTGTGAGTTAAGAGTATCCTTTTGATCTAATCCTGTAATGGCAGATTAAGGTAGTGGTGTCGTCCTAAATCCAAGAGCAGCTAATCCCCCTCGGCTAGAAGAGTCAGAAAAGGGGTCAAAGGTCAATGCAGCCGGTTAACCATGTACTGACTGCCTTTGTCCAGTCTTATACACACGTTAAGGATGTTTAGCAAATATTTACCATCTCTATGATCCACTTTATAGATTTATTATTCTTAACTCTTAAAAATCTGATCCCACAGTGACAGGTTGATTTGACTTTGAGCTTTGGCTGAACTTGGCACGTGAGATTCTTTGAATTCTTGCTTTTCTCATTGACTTTACTCACTGTTACGCATGTGTTAACAGACTGAGCCTCTATTTCTCGATGGGTGCTCAGACACAGCTGTCCAACCTGACAGCAACACTGACACTTTGCTCTGACAACCTGCTGCTTCTCCTTTCAAAAAAAGGAGCTCTGGTGCCCCCTAGTGGCCTCTTGCTGCACTCATTAGTCCTTTTTCTCCATTAAGACATTACAAATCTGACGTCATGGAGACCTCACGCTGAAATGTTCCTGTTTTTCCAACAGCAGCTCAGCTCCCGAGATACTCGACCCCTTCTCGCTCCTCCCCGAAACCCAAACAGCAGCTCCAAAAACCGACAGCCCTGCGAGGTAACGGCTTTATCCAAACCAACCTGGAGGCTGTGAGGTCAAACTCCTGAACAGAGAAATGCATCATTTAAGATAACCATGCAGCCTGTGTACAGAGACGTTAGATAACTTATACACATGGAAATGAAATAGTGTCGCAACTGTGGGGACAATCTCAGTTCGGTGATGGTTATCTACTTTTGTTGGTTCTTGGCAAGTTTTTACAAGATAAAATGGAAATAAATGATGGAGCATGTCGAATAAAGGCAGTTCACGTTTGAATAAGGAGGAAACTGATTCACATGGAAAGTGTGTTGATGTGTCTGTAAGAATGTCAAGTCCACCATTTTGGCTCCGAAGTGTCAGATGAGTTGTTGGTGCTATTGCTGGAATGTTTTTGACCGTCAGGACTGTCATGGCGATCATTCAAATCCGCCCACCTCCTCAAAAGTAAAGAGTGACCTTTCTTACTCGTGACCTTCTTATCTTTAAGTCAATCACACAGAGGATGCCAATATCATGCTGCCACACTTGCACCTTCACATCAAGAATCATTTTGCAGCATGCATGCAAGGGCAATACAATAAATCATAGTTTCCTTATTACTGCAATACGAGTGTTTGTATTGAATATTAGGGATGTACTGGTTAAGATGGCTAAGAGAGGAAAAGGTGCAACACAAGAAGTAGTATTTGATTGAACAAGTTTCTCACAAGGTTAAAATGCAGGGCAAATGCTGCGCTGAAGCTGTAGCCCCTTCCCCATCACCAACAAGAGAGTTAGCTCCATTTCGTGGTTACTGCCATGTTGCTATAATGCTCTACTACCTGAATGTAAATAAGCACTGCTGACAGATCACATCTGGTAGTGTGTAGGCTCTGTTTGGTTCAGCTGGCATATAAAGCAACTCATATCAGCAAGCAGCCATGTGGACTTCACCTGAAGTAGGATAAAAGGCTGGTGGTGCTAGCTCTGCTAATGTTTGCCACACTCAACAAAACAGGTGGATGTCATTAACCCACAGAGTCCATGATCCCATGATCAGCTCTTTCGTCAATTCTGCTCAATTTGACGGTTTTCTCAGTGTTTTTTTTTTTAACCTTTTTTTCTAGGGATGTACTGATTGATAGTACATTTTTGCTATTTTTTTTTAACTGATGTTGGCTGATTCTAATACCACTACCAATATATGGACATCTTTTATTCATTGAGAAGAATGCCAAGTTTCTCTTGTACCAGAATTTACCCATAAGTCTTAGTGTAACAGTCTTTTTTTACAGACAAGACAGTTTGATTTTACTGTAAATGATAAATACATTGAAACTCTTTAAAATGTGATAATATAACTGAAAGCACACAGGTGCTCTATGAATATTTCTGTTTGTTTCATCTAGAGAAGGGATTAGATTTACTGTGGATTCAGCTGAGAAGTCAAGCAAAAACATAAGTATTATTCATCCCATATTTTCCTCATATTGCAGATTCATCCCATTCTGAGCAGCTTTAATGCAACTCCCTGCTTTATTAGAGCAACACAAGCTTTATTCCTGTTTTCATTGCCTGAACTTTGTCTGAGCAAGCTGCAAGTGATTATTTTGGATAAAATCCTGCTCTTCCAACCGATTCTTCCCTCTCCATGTTACTTTTCTTTTTGATAACATTTATTATTTTTGCAGAATCAAACATAGGTTTAGATTTTCAGCCATGCGCTCTGCTGTCCATGACAACCCTTTGTTTGTACATCCACACTGTTTGCTGTCAAACTTGAGCCAAACTGGAGGACTACAAATATCGCAGACTCAACAAAAGCTACAAAATCCTCCTGCTGATAGATCACTGTCCACTCACATAATAAATGCTCACATATACTTAGGCGTAGTGATAAACTTGTGGAGGTCCACGCCACATCCATGTTTAAAGTCCAACAGACCCCTGCTCAGCAGCACCCTGCTCGTCAGCTGTGAATTAAGGCCTTTGTCTCTGTTGTCTTCGTCTTTGTCTAGTCCCCCTCTCCTGTTGCTTTGGAGAAGAAGGTGATTTCAGTGAGTATTCACTGAGGGTTTACACCTTTTCAGTATTGTGATTGTGGTTCCCTGCCGTGGTCGTATCGATGCCTTGCTCGCTAGTTTGTGCTTCATGTTTGTATCACCTCATTCCTCATATTAGGCAGTTCAGGTCATAGACTGTTCATTTGTATAATATTTACTCAGTAGTTTATAGTCTTGCATCCTAACAGGTATGACTTCATTTGTGAATTTGTGATAGATGTGGTTAAAAAAAGTATCCTGAATACTGTATGTCCCCATGTTTGGTAAACAGTATGTGAACTAGCATCATATTGTGTTATTCTTGCTACATTATGCAGTTGATCATCCTTCATAATAGAAATACAGACTGAAAGCTGTGAGAACATTGATCTGTTTAGACCGTCTGAAGTCATCCTGTTGTATTTAACTGCTCCTTCTCTTACCATCTTCAGTCCCCTCTCCCAGTAAGCTTAGGACTCCTGCCACTCCATCTCCACTGGCCTTGAGGCAGCCTGTAAAGGCCACATCAACCCCTAACTCTGCCACCTCCACGCCCACCCGCTCCCTGGCTCCTCCTCGCAGCGGCCTGCCTCGGCCCAGTGCTTCTGCAGGAGGGGGGATCCCTCTGCCCCGCAGCAAGCTGGCCCAGCCTGTGCGCAGGTGTGTACCCCTCAGAAACCGTCTTTGTGTCCCAGTGCTGCTTCACTTCACTCCACCCTCACTGCATTTACTGTGGAGGGATTCAAACTAGGCAGGCGCAATATCTAATATGCTGATATTTTCAATCTTATTTTAGCCACAAACAACATTTGATATATGAACACATGTCACAGGGAAGTGACCTGCTACCTTGGCTGTGATGAAGTCAAACCTATCAGTTTTAGAATCAGACAAACAACCTGTGAATCTACTTCAGAATAAGGATTAATTTTAGTCAAATATCAGCAATCAGTCATGTGTCTGCTGTCCGTTTCAAACATTTCACAACACTGTTATACAGCCAGTATGTATCAGCTCTCACATAATGAATGCATAATGACACAGTGTATGTCGAAGGGGTGTCACATTTCAGCCACAGCTCAGAGAATGAAACCTTCAATAGGCTGAGTTCATTCATTTAACCATTATCTGACTTTATAGAAGTAAAGTGTGGTAAATAACTACTGCTGCTGATTTCCTGCACTGTAGAGCTCACTTTCTATTCAGTCTTTATTCTTTTTTCTTTTTTTTTCCCCCTAAGCCCTTTGTTGTACCAAAATAAGTTCTTCAAGTGTTCATTTTTAAAGCGTCTGAAAAAAAAAAGGTTTAAAACCAAATTTAATGTTATCGTTTATTGATTTCTTGTTCTCTTGTGTTGTATTTGTCTGTCGGACTTTTATTTCCTCTTCTGTCTGTCCTGTTTTTATCCATTGTCTCGTGTGGGTGTATGCTTTTACTTTTTTTATCATTATTTATGGTTTTATTACTCATGTTTAACAATGTGCTATTCACAAGGATAGCACAGGAAAAATGTTTACTCTGACCCTTAACCTCTGTTTGAAAGTTTAGATTCTGTTTCAACTTGGTTTCAAGTCACATTGAAGTTAATGCTGCTGTGGATTTCTGAACAGCAGAATACATGAGTGACTTTTGACTTCTTCTTCCTTTTATTCACAGATCTCTTCCTGCTCCTCGGTCCTACAGCGGCACTGGGGAAAACTGGAGAGAAGGCTGCTACTAGAAAGGGCCACCAGGGGGCTCCCCAATCAAACTATCACGACAAGGAGGCAGACATTACAACATGGCACTTTATCTTCCTAGATACCTTTTACAGTGAGGGGAGAAGAAGAGAAAAACTCTGTTCCAGAAAAAATTAAACAATCCAGAATTTAAAAAAGGAAAAGACGGTGTCCACATAGCGTCAAAGAGGACCTCCCATCGTGTCCCCCTTTGAGGTCTGGCTCTGGAGGGGTCAGGCATGTAGTGCAGACCAGAAGATGCCAAAGAAACCAGCCCGACTCCAGCTCGCCTAGCAGAGGACACTTCACCTGCCTTTGTTTGACTGCAATCATCTGTCAGACAGTCTTTATTCCACCACTGACCTTTTCTCCCACATCCTCCCCCCACCTCCTTTTCTTCTGTCACCTCCCTCAGGTCGAAATGTTTCCACACATTTCTCTCTTTTGATGCTCTGTGTTGAACAGATCGTGGGTGAGTGATCTCTATGATGATGCTGTGCAGGTGAACGTCCCGTAATGTTTGAGAATCCTTGATGTCTTGCAACAGTGAAAGCACCTCTGTGTGGGTAATGACATTTGAATAATCTGTCCTCTTGTTAAATCAGCCAGAATGTATGCACAAGTTTGTTTTGGAAATTATTTATTCAAATTATTTAAAGAACTGTATGTCAAAGCAGCATCCATATCAGTATTTTGTTTAGAGATTTCAGTTGTTTAAAATGTACATTTTGAACCTCAACTGCAAGCTAACTCTCCAAAGCCTTTATTTTTCAATGTGTCAAATCAGGACTTGATCAACGACAGCTCGGCCAAAGCTTCAGTTCTGACTTGTACCACAGTTTGCCAAGATCCTACCATTCTAACAAAGTGCTAATATTGGTCCATTTGGAAAAGAGGGGTGTACTACAAAGTGAGAGGACTGAGTCTTTTTTTTTATCAAGCTAGAGTGACAAAACCTGTGGCCCCACTCAGATAATGTCGACCATGATGGTATAGAACCACTGGCTTTGTCTGCCAGGTTTTCTTCTGAAAGCTCAGTAACATCCACATATCAGATGATGTTTTCTTTAATCTATTTTCTGCACAGAAAAAAAGTCAACACAGGAAACTTTGTAATGAAAGTATGGAGATGTATTAGAGCAAAAAAAAAATCACAGCCACTACAAGCATGGCAGGAGAAGAGAGCTGGCAGGACAAACTTTATCACTTTGATTTGTTGATTTCTATTTCACCACTTTTTCTAATTTTGACTAGAGGAGAAAGACTTTAGGAAAACCGATAAGTCTTAAAAAGGAGAGAAACGGAAAAACAGTAACCCCTAAGAATTCAAAAATTACATCTGCAATCTGATTCTTTGCCCAAATTGTTAGTGTGTGTATAAGTCTTAGAATAATGACAAAAAAAACAAGAAAAAGAAACAATTTTCAGAAGCATTTTTTTTTCTCTAATATAAGGGAAAAAAGGATTCTTAATATAATTCTTTATTTAATGTCACAAGAAATTTTTATCAAAATAAGTCTAAATTTCAATCTTATACAAAGAATTCCAGGTTAAAATAAAATTCTGTGGACAAAAACAGAATTTTGATCAATCCCAGAATACCAAGAAAATAAGACCAGAACCCTGCGAAAGATCCCCGGATTAAAAGATTGAATCATAAAGCTGCTGATTTTATTCTATTATTGAATTATTTTATTAAACAAAAAAATCCAGCTCTAAATTAATGAATCAGGGGCCTAAGATTAAAGTCAGAACTCTGATTTGAATCTTGGTTTCCCAAAACCAAGACCAGAATTCCAAGACAAAGGGGTTCATATTTTTAAAAATATATATATATTTCTGAGATTTTTGGCATTGATGACATAATCCCAGAATTTTAAGGGAAAAAAGTTTAAACAAGAACCATCACATCGTTATGCTTGGACATTTTAACTAGCTTTGGGTTCATTTTGGAATTTCATACACTGAAGGCTACACTGAAACCAATCTACAAATAAAGTGAATGAAACTGGTGAAAAAACTGAAGCAATGATGAAAAGCATCACTGCTGCTTAACATTTACAGTTCTGTCTGTGCATGGATCATCTGCTGTTTGAAATTTAAGGGTTCATTTTATTGATGGAGTAAGGGGTCAGATTACCTAAATGCATGAGAGAGAGAGAGCTGGTGAAGAGGTGTCACCTTTTACAGCAGATTTAAATCCAAATCTATGACCTTAACTTTCTCCTGCTCAACTGTGCATTAGCCAGGTTTGAAGAGGGCCAGCTAGTGAAACAGAAAACTCTGGATGAAGACTAACAGATATCCTGGCTTTGTAGTACACTCGTCTTAATGACATAAAGTCTGATC
Organism: Xyrichtys novacula; assembly: GCA_962446985.1. Lineage (NCBI taxonomy): Eukaryota > Metazoa > Chordata > Actinopteri > Labriformes > Labridae > Xyrichtys > Xyrichtys novacula. The sequence continues at coordinate 12,171,927 of OY660870.1, forward strand.
TTTATCCGATGAGTGAATGAGACTCGATTGGATAAAAAAAAAGATACTTTAACATGAATGATTTCTTTCTTTGACGCCACTGAAACACATGAAACATGTATGTGGTTCTCCAAAGTCCTTCTTCAGATTTATGACAGCGTGTATCATCCATGCCATGAAAAAAGGAAGTTGTCTTGAAGTGTCGCTGGCTTTTACCTCCTGTGCTCTGAATCAAAAGGTGTGTCAGTGTTAAGGAAACTGTCCTGATCGTTGGTGTGGTGGCTGTTCTGAAACTAGTGCCTATAATTTAAAGTTTCACTTGAGTTTGAGCATAATGTTTGTTTGTTCATTATTTGGTGCCAATTCTTTGTTTTGCCAATAATATCATTTTCAATTTTCTATCTCTGCTTGATTGATTTGCTTGCCTGTTTGTGTTTTTGTAAATGAAATCAAAATACATTTATAATTGCTTTAAAAATGTTTAAAATGCGCCTTCATATTTATAACTAATTACTCTTATTCTGTAAATGAAACTATTTATTAAAGAGAGAGGTGCCTCTGTCAGATTCAGTGGGAAGCTACAGCGAATGTTGCAAAAATACATGCCACACCTTTTGTGTGAAAGGTTTTTGTTATTGAGCTTTTTTTTATACCCACAAACATGACATTCAGTTTCCCGGTGTACAATTTACATTTCAAATAAAAGCTGAAAAGTTACTCTCTGCTTTTCTCCCATTCTTTGAGTTTTTTCATGCCTGTCTCAGCCGGGGCAATCTTGGAAACAAGTTTTTACTCTCCGTGAGTTTCACCTAATTCAATAACTTGCATATTTGTGAAGCTCAAAAACAGCTCATTCAACTGCAGATAGTAGTTCCTCAGTCATTGACTCATTGAGGTATCCGCCTGTTTTTCAGGGAAGTCATCAAGTCTTCATTCAGCTCAACAGTTAAGAAAATCTAAACCCTGTGATTTAAACAAGTACATAAGTTGGCTGCTTGTTTAACTACTAAACCTTTAAACTTGTGTTTTATAGATAACAGTATTGCATCAAAACAAAAAGTTAATACCTTTCTTTGACAAACTTGCCCTTTAGAATAAATATTGTCTAATAATTATATATAACACTGTGCATCTGAAGGTGGAGAAACAGGTATTTATTGGACTTCTCTGACTTTTATTTCTCAAAAAGATGAAAACTTTGACTATCAGAGAAGTGTTTTGATGCTTCAGACCCACAGATCTGTCAGTGCTTGCAGATTTTGAAGCTTCAGATCTTTGGATCTCTGTTGGTGCATACTGAAAAATAAGCCCCACCTCTACCTCAAAGAGGACAGCTCGTATTTACCTCTCAGCTTTTTACAAAATGTCCCACTTCCTAATCCATCCATAGTCACACCCTCTAAATAAAGTGATGAAAAGTGTGAGGTTATAGTTTTGCTGAACAAAAGGAGAGAGATCCTGTAAATGATGTTTCAGTTCTGAGTAAAGATGTTTAGTTAGTAAAGTTTTGAAGTTGAAGCTTTGAATGATTAATACAAACTGCAAACTTTGAGAGCAGCAAGAGGAATATGCACTGGCTGCACATACGAGACAAAAACCTCTTTCCATTTCCTGTCAATGTGTGATGCCTTTACTTGCCTCCTTACCATACCCACCTGAGCAAGGTGTGGAGGAGGTTTGAGGAGAAAATGACATACAGTATGTTGATAACCATATTCTAACGACTAATGAATGGAGATGTGACGGTCAAGAACGAGTCAGTCGTTTGAATGGCTCTTTCAAGTGAACAATGACAACCGGTTCACACTGGCGAGCCGTTCTCATATGCAAATTGCTGTCACTGCCCTTACATGTCACTTGTGTGTCCCAAACAGCAGGTAGGGTAGTATAATTTTGCATTCACATTTTTATCATGTCTTGATTTTTATCACTCATCTGTAGCCGGCGTAGTTTTTATTGTGCCACAAAGTTCTTTAGGTGAGGGAAAAATTTTAGATAGTGATCAAACTGTCAAAGCATGAATATGGCACCACCTTATACACTCACCGGCCACTTTATTAGGTACACCTGTCCAACTGCTCGTTAACACTTAATTTCTAATCAGCCAATCACATGGCGGCAACTTAGTGCATTTAGGCATGTAGACATGGTCAAGACAATCTCCTGCAGTTCAAACCGAGCATCAGTATGGGGAAGAAAGGTGATTTGAGTGACTTTGAACGTGGCATGGTTGTTGGTGCCAGAAGGGCTGGTCTGAGTATTTCAGAAACTGCTGATCTACTGGGATTTTCACGCACAACCATCTCTAGGGTTTACAGAGAATGGTCCGAAAAAGAAAAAATATCCAGTGAGCGGCAGTTCTGTGGGCGGAAATGCCTTGTTGATGCCAGAGGTCAGAGGAGAATGGCCAGACTGGTTCGAGCTGATAGAAAGGCAACAGTGACTCAAATAACCACCCGTTACAACCAAGGTAGGCAGAAGAGCATCTCTGAACGCACAGTACGTCGAACTTTGAGGCAGATGGGCTACAGCAGCAGAAGACCACGCCGGGTGCCACTCCTTTCAGCAAAGAACAGGAAACTGAGGCTACAATTTGCACAAGCTCATCGAAATTGGACAATAGAAGATTGGAAAAACGTTGCCTGGTCTGATGAGTCTCGATTTCTGCTGCGACATTCGGATGGTAGGGTCAGAATTTGGCGTCAACAACATGAAAGCATGGATCCATCCTGCCTTGTATCAACGGTTCAGGCTGGTGGTGGTGGTGTCATGGTGTGGGGAATATTTTCTTGGCACTCTTTGGGCCCCTTGGTACCAATTGAGCATCGTTGCAACGCCACAGCCTACCTGAGTATTGTTGCCGACCATGTCCATCCCTTTATGACCACAATGTACCCAACTTCTGGAGGCTACTTTCAGCAGGATAATGCGCCATGTCATAAAGCTGGAATCATCTCAGACTGGTTTCTTGAACATGAGAATGAGTTCACTGTACTCAAATGGCCTCCACAGTCACCAGATCTCAATCCAATAGAGCATCTTTGGGATGTGGTGGAACGGGAGATTCGCATCATGGATGTGCAGCCGACAAATCTGCGGCAACTGTGTGATGCCATCATGTCAATATGGACCAAGCTCTCTGAGGAATGCTTCCAGCACCTTGTTGAATCTATGCCACGAAGAATTGAGGCAGTTCTGAAGGCAAAAGGGGGTCCAACCCGTTACTAGCATGGTGTACCTAATAAAGTGGCCGGTGAGTGTAGGTTCTTAACAATGAAAACACAAACCAAATGAAAATAAAATCAACATATCTGAATAACGCCCACTCGTGTGTAACCCTGGTTGGCTTCTAAAGAATAAATAAATAAAACTATGAACCAGCCTTCTGAACGGCTCCTTTAACATTAATAAATTCAAAGTATTAGTAAAACAGCATTTACTCCAGAAGGGAAAACTTTAATTTGAGTACAAGGAAGTGTTTGTGTGCACTGAGAACAAGATAAAGGAGTATGTAGGCTATATATTTGTCATGTTATATATCGATTGAATCTGAGATGCTTTTTGCTTGGATTGTTCTGCAAATTTTGTGTTTCTCGATGGTGACGGATTAGCCTTTGTTTAAGTGTCTTTTTATTTAGATACTGGTTTACATTTATTTTGTTTGTTTGTATAAGTGTTTATATTTAAGTCCATTGTTGTATGTATTTTTATTTTGTGTGGACCTCAGGAAGAATAGCGGTTGCCTAGGGTGACAGCTAATGGGGATCCAAATAAATAAACATAAACATAAACATAAGGGAACGGCCCCTCAAGTTCTGGCTCCCTTCAAAGAGCCATAAATCCCATCTCCACTTATCAAGTATAACATGCTGCACAGTTGAATTATCAATGGACTGTTTTTAAACCAATCATTGTATTATCTGTTCTTTATCAGATGAGCATGAAATATTGCTCGATTTTAATGCTTTTAAAATCATTTGCATGTTTAATCTACGGTACATATCTAACCTCTTTTCATGTCACTGGTCCTGAGAAATCTTCTCCTCATTGACTCTTGTTGGTTCTTCTGTGAGCCTCTTCAATCCTCAGCCCAAATTTCTCAAAAAGGATTGTAAATTGCATATTCTCCTCTCCTCTGAGGAAAGAAAACAGGCAGACAAAAAAAAAGGAAAAAAAAAAAAACATGAGAAAAGCAAACTATCTGCTCTGTCAAAAAGATTGGGTGCAATTACAGCTCCAAACTGTAACTCTTTTTCCCCACTGTGTATGAATGTATAAACAGAAGTTCAAACTCACCAGACTTAAAATTAAACTTACCAAATAGTTTGTTTTTGTCTGCAATTTTTTAGGCAGATAACAGACAGCAGCAAAGAGTAACAAACATTAATAAATATTGTGTCTCAACATTCAGGATCCTTCTTTTTTATTTATGATGCATTCAAGTGATGATATTCGTACAGAGGAAAGTTCGTGCTTGAGTTTATCTGCCAACAAAAACTGTCAGCATGCTCAACAGCTTCAAAAGAGAAGGGGACTCATCCTGTATTCAGTCCACAGTCTGCTGAAGCCTCTACGTACCTGGAGTCACCCGCTGGTCGATGGGGGACACAGGGAGAGTCTCCAGGAGGGAGGAGGAGGAGGAGACAGGAGACAGCCTGAGTCACCGGCTGCTGCAAATCGTCCCGTCCCACCCTGGTCTTAGTGTTTAGTGACGTCAGTGCATTAACTCCCTCTGTGCGTGTGTGTGTGTGTGTGTGTGTGTGTGAGAGAGAGAGAAAGAGAGAGAGAGAGAGAGAGAAAGAGAGAGAGAGAGGGTGTGTGTGTTATCATGGCTTCATATGCGGGATTTCATTCAGAGCATCTTCATCTGTCAGCTGCAGAGACACAAACACAGACACAGTTTTCAATTGTCATGCTGCACTGATGATACTGACCAGTATTTCACAAATACACTCTGTTGTAATAACATTGAGGGCATTTTCAAGAACTGAACAGTTTCCATTTAGTTTAACACAGATTTTTAACACAAATTGTGTCAAAACTCAACTGCAAGATCTCCTCTGCACCAGAAAGTCAACTGCAGGCTTGTTAAGTAAGACTGTGTGTACATACATGTTATTATATTTGAAGGTTGTCTGGACATTTGCACACATAAGATACCAGAGGTGAAGTTTTTATCCAGTCTGTTTTTCAGTTCTTTCTGATCCGCCCCCACCCTCACTCTCCCAAACCAATCAGAGACTGTACAGACCCCAAACCTTCAAATCATAAAATACCACAAATAAATATCACTAATACCTAAAAAACACACACCCTTTTAAACGGGCCTTTAACCTGTAAACTGTTCTTTTTTTCTCTCTTTTTTTAATGTCTTTTTAACCTTCTACATTGTTTGTTGGTTTATTACTCCACATTCTTCTATATTTTAATTGTGTTTCTTGTAAAGGATCTTTGAGCACTTGTAAAAGCGTGTTATAAATAAAATTGTGATTATTATTAAACTCAAACCCACTAGCATTATCAGTATAAATCAAAATATCTCATCATCAATGTAAAAGAAAGACTCACTCTGTACAGGAGTGTGTACATAAAGGAACCAGTTCAATTCAAAACCATGACCAGATGTTTTTGCATCTGTTACATCTGGCACAATCAGTTAAATTGCATTTTAATACTCTTTTAAATTACCTTTATTAAAAAAAAACATTTATTCTGCTACATACAGTATATGAGACCTGTTCACCGTGGACTCTGATCAGAGGGACCACGCAAAGTGCACATTTCATGAAAGAAAAGGCGGTGCGCACAAAAGAAGTGTGCAGGCAGATTTTCACAGTTTGCTGCACAAACATTAAGAGCAGCACAGTTCACATTCATGTTGACTCAACCTCCACAAGCAGCTGTCTTCACTGTAGTTCCATCCATAGCTTCATTGTGTGTTGAAATGATGAGCTTCATAATTCTGCAGAAAATATTATGGACTGAGTAGTCTCTGGTGAGCTGGGTTTAATCCCACAAATGGAAAACTGTCGATATGTAATAATCTGATTGATATTTTGGGGACCTTTCCCTTATATGGAGCGGGGCGCGCCATAAAAGGGCAGCCTGGGCGTTATTGATTGGCTCATCCACCCTCACTGAAGCCTCAGACAGAGGACAGACTCCCTCCAGCGATGTGCGTCTGACAGAGAGCCAATCCGTGGCACCAGTCTGACTCTGAGAGTCTCTTTAAGAACATCAGTGCCATGGAGCCATCACATCCTCCGTCCACCAGTTCCGCTACAGCTTCTTATTAGTGACAGCGCGCCGCTAGGGGATTCATTTTACGCGCAAGCCTCCGTCCTCCTGTTGCGCCATGGAGAACTCCAGCCTGTTGGGCGGCGACGCACAGAGCGCTGGGTTGGTAGACTTTTTGTTTTCGGAAGATTCTCTGCCGGACACTGCCATGGCTGGACTAGGGGCCAGTGGTGCCTTCTTACTTGAGGGCAGCGCATTCAGGATTGCCGCTGGAGATGGAGCTGGAGCTGAATTTATGGCCGCCCCGCCGACGGAATCCCCGCACCTGATGCCCGCCTTTTGGGATTCCCCGCTCAGCCATGGTATCAATGTGTTTGTGGGACTTGTGCTTTGTTTCACCATGCTGGGGCTGGGCTGCACCGTGGAGGTGAGCCAGCTCGGGGAGCACATCCGCAGACCCATCGGGGTGCTGCTGGCTCTGGTGTGTCAGTTTGTGATCATGCCTTTGGTGGCCTTCCTCTTGGCTTTAACCTTCTCTTTGGATGATGTGGCTGCGATGGCTGTTCTGCTGTGTGGCTGCTGTCCGGGGGGAAACCTGTCAAATATAATGTCTCTGCTGGTGCACGGAGAGATGAATCTAAGGTAGATATTTTCTCCATCTGTAGAAAAGCATGTAATCTATAAAGTGAGTCTGTGGACGATTCCACCAGATTGAAATGTGTTGTGCGCGTAATATTAAGGCAATTACGCACGAGAAAACTTGGATTTTGGAAGGCTTTACGCACGACTTAAAGTTAGACATGCGTCCTTCGAGCCAACTACTTGGTCCCAGTGTGAGACTGTTTTCGTTAAGTTTGACTAACATCCTCTCTATGAAGCTCTAACAGTGCGTCTTTGCTCCCCTCTCTCCAGCATCATCATGACCATCTCTTCCACTCTGCTGGCACTCGTGCTGATGCCGCTGTGTCTGTGGATCTACAGCCGGGCCTGGATCAACACACCTGTGGTTAACCTCATGCCCTTCGGGGCCATCATCCTGACCCTTTGCAGCACCCTTATCCCGATCGGTTTAGGAGTGATGCTGAGGTATCGCTACACGCGGGTGGCCGATGTTGTTTTGAAGGTAATTAAGGAGTTCTTTCTAAGAGTTACTTTTGGACCAAATGCGTCACTTATAATTATTACCTTCTGCGTCATTTGGATCCGGAGCACTTTCTGCCAAGAAGCATATTTGCGCAAAAGCGCACTGCGTAATTATCCTTGCCCGTCACAGATGCTGACGGCAGGAAAAGTGACATCAGTGGTAGTGTGTCCGGAAGAGCTCCTCCTCCTCATTTCTGATAAAAGCATCACTTAAGGCAGGGCCACGTCAGTGACAAAAGACAGAACCTGGAGCAGGAAAGATGCCCTGATGTGGATCGCAGTGCTCTGTGCAAAAAGTCAATTCTGCTCTTAGGTTAAAAATTAAAGTTTTTCAGAGGATGCACTGTCTTTATACAAAGTATACAAAGTTGGCACCTATCACCTTTTAATGATAAAGAGCATCAGTGTCTGGCCTTAAGTGGGCATGATGTGGAAAATTTATGGAGAGGGAAAATGCTACAATATCTTTTCTGATAATGATTATAATCTTTACCACTTTCTTCCAGACTCTAAGCAGAAGATATCTAAAGTCTTCTTCCACATTAATCCTATTCATCCTGATTCTTTTCCAGGCCTCTCTGTGGTCTCTGCTGATCACTCTTGTGCTGCTCTTCATCCTCACTGGAGCAATGCTAGGACCTGAGCTCTTGTCCACCATCCCGCCCTCCGTGTACGTGGTGGCTATCCTTATGCCTCTGTGTGGCTACGCTGCAGGTTACGGCCTTGCTGTCCTCTTTGACCTGCCCCCAAACAGCCGAAGGGCTGTCTCCCTGGAGACCGGCTGCCAGAATGTGCAGCTGTGCACCGCCATCCTGAAGCTGGCCTTCCCCCCTCAGCTGATGGGAGGGATGTACATGTTCCCCCTGCTGTATGCCCTGTTCCAAGCAGCTGAGGCTGGTATCTTCATCCTGGCCTACAGGGTATACAGGAAGAAGGTCCTACAGAAACCTGATCCCATGCGGGACAACGAGGACACAGATATAACGTACCAGAGGTTTGAGGATGAGGACTTTGACTCTTCCTATGGGGCTGTGACAGTGAGCAACCCAAACAACATCATGCTGGATCCCTGCCCTCCTGATCCAACTCCTGTTTAAAGTGCAAATCATGAAAATCAGGTGCATCCAGGGGCAGAATGAGACATGCACATGGAGTCATCGTTCACTCATTCATTCATTCATTCATTAAGAAAAAATCAGGGTCACAGGAGGACTATGCTGGAAATTCTGAGTGTTTATTGGTGATGTAACAGCTGAAAAAGGTGCTTCATGTCAAAAACTTCATTTATTGAATTTGAAAATGACTCTAATCAAACATCCTGATTAGAGTTGTTCTGATACCAGCATTATCAATGCCTCTGATACAGCCTTGAATCTGGGATTATTAATCTGAGACCACAGGTGTGATGATCCAATGATCAGTTATTTCAGCAGAAATTATTTCTCTTTTGCTGCTTCAAATTTGTCTCCTTAAGATGGTTTGGATCCTAAGACGTAATTTAGCAACAACTGTTTTCAAAGGGCAAATAAAAGCTGATTTGTTTCCCCCCCCCAATAACAGTGCAGAGCTAGATGAGCATGTTCAGGGTTACTCCACACTAATTAATTCAAGACTTTTCAAAACCCTTACATGACCCACACAAAATCACAGTTTTTGCACAGAACAGAAGGCTATCAACAAAGGTGTCCGTAAATTTGCATTTAAAAAAAAAAACTTTTCCTGTCCTCTTTTGTGAAAACATCCTTTAAATGCTGCTCTAAACACTGTTAAGTGTATTATAAACAAGTGAGTTAACAAAATAGAATAACATGAAATCAATCAGATGTGATTGAACATTCTGATATGTCAAAATGCTCCTTAAAACCTAAGTCCTTCTACCAAAAATAAGAGTTTTTGAGACATTTCAATGATTTAAAGGAGCCCTGATAACTTAAGTCAGAATTAGGCTAAATAACTGAGCTCCTTGCTCAGAGTCCATCTTGCTCTGACTGATGCAGCAGTTCAGGAGGGGCTGCGAGCTGAGCTGTGATTAGTGTTTCTGGGTAGTCTCCCTGAGTTAAGGATGAAATTTCTTGTATCCATCTTTCACAAAAAATTTGAATCTGTTATCTGCCTAAATTCACCCAACTAAAATAATCATATGTGGTGTTTAAAAAAATGTAAAAACCGAAAAAATCAGAGTCACTCTGAAGCTGAGTGCTGTCACAGGAGAGAGAAATAAACAGAGCTGTCGTCAATCCTTAGATTTCTTCACTTCTGCTCTTTGCTTTTCTCATTTTGGCTTCTGATTGGAATTCTGTTTATATAGATAATCAAATTCAGGTATTGATATCTACACCAATCATGCTTGACACTGTAACCACTGACAGATGAAGTAGTTTTTATTGATTATTGTTTTTCAAGGGCACCTGTCGGAGGTGAGATACGTCAGACAGCAGGTGAAGATTTTGTTCTCAAAGTTGTGGGAAAATGGAAGAAATGGACGAGTTTAGGGATGTGACCAGCTTCATTAAGAGCCAGACTGTGATGGCAGGATTGTGATGACTGCATCAGAGCATCTCCAAAACTGCAGGGAATATTGAACCAGCAACAAGGTCATCATGGATGTGCACGGAGGACATAGGCTGACCTGTGTGGTCTGATCCAACAGAGGAGTTACTAGAGCTCAAAAAGCTGAAAAAATGAAGGCTTGAACTGATAAAAAGGTGTCAAAACACACAATGTGTCACAGTTTGTTGAGTTTGGGGCTACACAGCAGCAGACCTACAATATCAGTCAGGTGATTTTCATCCCATGGCTCATCTGTGTTAATTTGGAATGAAAACTGGTATCAGAGCACTTCTAATCAACATGTTTTAAATCATCGCTGTGTTACCTATTGAGCTTTTCTCATCAGCTAATGTAACTGTGACATCAATCAGTAAATCACACCAACAAAGCACGAGTGTGTGTGTAACTTAAGTCACTTTCAGGAGCATTAACAGATCTCTGATCATTGAACGACTCCTGCAGAGTAGCACTACGGACCACAGCTGAGACCCCTAGTTTGCTGATTTATGGGTCAGGGGTCATGTTGAGGAGGTAGAATAGGATGTTCAGATTTACATAGATCTGTTAAACTGCTCTTAAGGTGACTTGAGTAGTCCTGTGTGGGAAAGACTGTCAACAAACATATCAGACCTCTTCATTGCAGTACCAACCCACTATCTGTGCTCCATTGACAGAACCAACAGTCTGAATAAACTGTACAATAAGTGTATATTATTAAAAGATGTATCGAGAGAATAAAAGATATAAAGAAACTATATTAAAGAGGAGTCACGTGTCTGTTATTATTGGTGGAGGGGAATAGAAAACGGGAAGGCTACAACCACACCTGAGCGTAGTTATGCGTAATGGAGCGCTTAATGGCGTACTTAACTAGCAACACCTTCCAGGTGTGGTTGGTTGAACAAAATGGCAACGTATGGTGACGAGCCAGTCGACAGCTATTTCTATTCATCTTACAACCCGTACATGGGAAGATACCCCCGGAGTAAAGACGCGGGGTGGAAGTATAAAAGTTACCTGTCTCACTATGGAGACTCCTCAGAGGCTTTCAACAACCAGCAGCGCGCGCAGCTCAAGTCCATCTTATCCCAAATTAACCCCAAACTCATCCCCAGACTCCGGAAGGCCAACACCAGGGATGTGGCGGTGCAGGTGAACCCGAAAAAAGACGCCTCGGTGCAGTGCTCCATCGGCCCACGGACTCTCCTCGCCATGAAGCGGGACTCTCTGCGCCGCTGGCGGCCGAAGGAGCCCACGACGCCCGGCAGCCCCGGCGGTGTGAGGTACCCCCGCACCCTCGCGGTGTACTCGCCCATCGCCTACAGGAGCGTCACCTCGTTCCTAGTTGATGAAAATAACAACGATGTAGGGGCTTCCTGCGGGGAGTCAGAGACCGGGGAGCGGCCTGGTGATCCGCCAGACAACACCGGGAAGAAGAGCGTAGAGAGCCGGGCAACCGAGGAAGGAAAGACCGAGACTGTTCCAGAACAGCGCAAAAAGTCAAATACCAACAAACAGACGAAGAGTGAAAATGTACAGCAAGCTACAACCACAGAGGGGTCAAAGGGCAAGACACGCGTGCGCTTTCAGGTGAGTTTGATCATGCGTAAGAGTAGAAAACTAGAATATTTACCCAAGTCAAAGTAGCCTACAGCTACTGTTAGTGTAATTTTACTCAAGTTGGAGTGAAAAACCTGTACTCAGGTAGCTAACCGATGAATGAACTTTTGTCAGAATTTCATAAATTGGAGTCCAATGTAGACCTCAGGGTGTTGATGTGAAGAGAGAGATGACCCTGGGGTGTATAACACATATTTTTCCAAGGTAGTTGTGGAAATATAACCAACCAGTTATGGATTTACCATTACATGTAGTTGCAAACTTTACTAACAGTATCATGCTTATGGAAGCTTTTTTACATTACTCTATGCAGATGGTTCCTCCACAAGTTTTGGGTGGCTGTTTTTTGAGGAAGTGTACATTCAGTTAAGAAAAGCCTCTTGTGTTTTTCTAAATAAGACTTATCCCAGAATAACTAACTTTATATTATGGATTTTTACCTAATTTTTCATAATCAACGTGAATTATCTTAGAATTACAAGAGCCTTTCCGTTGTTAAAAATCTACATTGTTTATCTGATAATAATCTCTGGATTAAGAAAAAAAACTAAAGTAAATTAAATGTTATCCAAGCAGGACTTTCATTGTCCCAGGGGTGAGATATATGAATATGTTGGCAAAGTGTTTCTAGCTGTATTGAACTGCCCATCAAATGGTAAGTCAGTCTCACTGATTGAATTTTTTGTTTGTTTGGTCTTGCAGTAGACACAACTTTGTAAAGGGTTACATGTTATCAGTCTGAGTTTAAAAGGCCACTCAAAGTACCAGTGACCTGCACAAAAAAGCCCCTCAGTACAGCATAATTAAATTATTCTGAGAAAATGTTTTAGTGGTTTTTAGCTGGTTATGAAACAGACTGAAACTGGCTGCTGAGGCCTCTTTATGACCTTTTTTTTAAACCAAACCAGACCATGAGCGGCAACACTGAACAATTTTTATTTCTGTCTTTAATGTCAAAGTGAACCACACATGAATAATTTGGCAGCAGAAATGATCTTGTCCTGTTCATGTGTGAGACCTCATATTAGCCAAGACATCAGACCTTAGCTTGTCATCATGTCCACAGATAAGCCAGGTTTGTGTGTGTGTCCCAGAGTTAGCCATATTGCTAGCCCTAGCTAACATTTTGTTGAGTTTTTTTGTCAACTATTAGAATAAGAAGTTTTATAAGTTGCCTGCAGAGATGATAACACACCTGAGGAGAGATACTGAATTTACTTGGATAGTCCGGATTTAGGTGATTAATACATTTGATGTGCTTTAAAGTAATATCCAGAAAGTGTAATGTACCCTGATGTCAAAATAGCTCCCTTTTGCACATGTATAAATGTATACAGAGAAAATAAATAACTGTGCCACCAGGACATAGACCAGCATCTTGTTTTTTAAATCTTGATGAGGACCTTTTTTTAAGCCAAATGAACCCCAGACCAAATGAACTTGCATGTATTTGATTATCTGCTATTATGAAGGAATATGAGACTAATGAGGCTTTGATTTCCTCATTGTTCATCAGTTTCTGGAACAGAAGTACGGATACTACCACTGCAGAGCGTGCAACCTGCGATGGGAGAGTGCCTATGTGTGGTGTGTTCAGGGCACCAACAAGGTGAGCATTTTAACTTTAATGTTCAGAAATGATGCAACCATAAAATGTAGTCTGACAAGAACTGCTGTAAAACTGAGGTCATCTCTGTGAAGTGTGTTATGGGATTTGCACTTGGCTGACACAACATTATGAACACCTTAATGCAAACCAATGCAACCACTCGACCACAAATTTCTACTTTCAAAAAGTTTTTGAGTTGTATTAGATTGTCCAAATGTTCTTGATGTTATGTCTGGTAGCGGGTGTTTTGTTGCTTAATTAGGTGACTCTAATTGAAGGATGTGTGTCGCAGGTTTACTTCAAACAGTACTGCAGGAAATGTCAAAAGGAATTCAACCCATACCGCGTTGAGGACATCACCTGTCATGTAAGCCCTTGCACTGTTCTGTTTCAAACTATCCCATCTGTCGTGACTCAAACGAGCTTCTGTTTCTCCCACCTCAGACCTGCAACAAAGCTCGCTGCTGCTGTGCAATAACACAACGCCATGTTGACCCCAAACGGCCCCACAGACAGGACTTGTGCGGCAGGTGCAAAGGCAAGCGGCTCTCCTGTGACAGCACTTTCAGCTTCAAATACATAATCTAAGAGGCCTCTCAGCTGAACTTTATCTTCTAACACATCAGTCCTGGTCTAGGTGGGGCATCTTCAACCCAGTGCCCTATATTTCCAGACAGAACAGTAATGGCATCTTGGATGTAAAAATAGATACCTGTTTAAAGAAACTTTATTTCAAGCCTGTTTTTGTGTTGATGAATTGAATGGTAAGCACCACACACCTAAATCAATATAATAAAATGATCTGCACTCTGCTGAAGCTTCTCTTCACTAAAACTGTTGACTAAAGCTTTTTTTGGCTCAAACCTTGATGATAAAATGGGAAACCAGTCTCACACACACCCAGCTCTCCTTTTCAAGTTAAGTTATAGCACATTTAAAAAAAAATAAGGGTTGACCAAAGAGCTGTACAAGCCTGAGGAAAAGTATCAAAGCAAAATATAAAAATGCAAAAGAACTCCGATAAGGGCAAACAAAAAATTTCTAATAGTCAAACTTCACAGTTATTAGCCAATGAAAGTGACATTTTTTATAATTTTTTTTTTTGGGTATGAATGTTCATAAGTAATATCAAAAATCCAATACTTCAAAACACTGGAATACTGTAAAAAAAAGTCCAGTTTCTTGTCAGTTCTTTCAGTCCTGAAAAGTACTCTGATCCACCAATGATCTCTGAACACCTGCAATGGTTTACTGAGCCTTTATTCCCACTCTAGTTTAGTTCACACAACCACAATCACAGGGAGGACTGCTGAGCTGATGGTGGTCCAGATGACCGTCACTGAGCGAGGGTAAGCCACAGAAGGTCACTGGTGGTTCACAGAGTCCTGTATTTAGAAGTAGATTCATGGACAGTTGACTAAAAGGGGAAAAGCAAGGAACAACAGGGATGAGTGCAACGCAGATTCAAGAACAAACACTCCTGATCCAGAGACAACATAAGAGTCTCACCTGAGCTAAGAAGAAAAAGAACTTAACTTCTGCTCAGTGGTCCAAAGTCCTGTTTTCAGATGAAAGTCAAGAAAAGAAATCTAGAAAATGTCAATTTCCAGCAGGACCTGGGATCAGAGCTACCAGAAACTGGTATGACTGTGTTTGATTGGCCAGGCAACTGGTCTGACCTGAACCCCATAAAGAGTCTGTGGAGTATAAAGACAAAGATGAGCGACTCCAGGGCCAACAATACATACAAACTAAAGGAGTTATTGAATAAACCTGGACTTTAATAAGACCCCAGCAGAGCCACAGTCTGAGGGACTCCACGCCACGTCACATTGATGCAGTAATTAGAAACAGAACAGAAATAAACATTTCCAGAGGGTTAATATCCGTACAATCCTTTATTTGGATTCAGGTTTCATAATATTTCTGTGTGGAGAGAGTGGATTCAGGATTGTTGTGAGCTGTAAGCTGTAATCATAAAAAATTCTAACACAAATTCTTAAACTTTGTCTGATGAATCTAGAATAAATGAAAGTTTCACTTTTTGAATTACATATATATTTTTTGTTTGTTTGAGCTGTACATGTATTTTCAGGCTGTTACATTACCTGCTAAAAGCTCCTCACTCATCAGTACCGACGACATGAGACCAAGACTTGTTGTATGATTAGGTTTTTATTTATCCAGAGAGAAGGCTGGTATGTGAGTGAACAAGAAAAAAAAAAGTATAATGCACCTCTACATTAAAACATCCTCCAGGTAAATAATATATTCATTAAATAATTAAGAACAGCATTCAAATGTACCAGACAAGCAGGAAAAAAAAGCTCTCTGAGGAATGAGTACAGTGACTGTTACAATGTGCCATGAGGAGTTTCCAAAAAGCGTTCAGATAAAGGTTCATGTCCTGCAGCGGTCACAGCAGCGAGTAGAGCCATTCTGAAAGCAGAGCAAAGCTTCGATGAAACAGGGAAACTGCTTCGCGGTGTGATCGACCTACACGGACAAACGAACCTGAGTCTCCCCTTCATTTAAAAAGCCGAGCCGATGCAAAGGAGACAAACAAGGATCACAGTGGAGAGAAGGAATGCATATGACTTAGCTGGAGGGGCGTGGTCCAGGAAGAGATGGGGGGCTACATCAGATCTCCCATGCCATCAGCAAGACTGAAGCAGACTGGTGGCTTGTCCCAAATGAACCCTGACTCTCCCTTTACGAGACCACGACCAGCAGCAGCCGAGGCAGCCTTTGGGAAATTTAGAAGTTTGTGATAGGATGAAAAAAAAAAAAAGGTGGAGCGGATCATTAAAGACTCAGACCTGGTCTTGGCTTTCTCTCATCTCGTTAGCTTTATACAGACATCCTACCCGGATGAACAGTGCATTACACAAAAGTACAAGGGAAAAATACTGGTTTTACACTATACATTTCTAAAATATATACAGAGTAAAATAAGTTATGTTTCCATATTGAGTTGTAGCCAGTCTGCACTCGTGTGCAATTATATGCATTTGTGTGTGAGCGTATATACCAGAATATCCAATATATACGTCACACAGTCTAAAGGCAGCTACTTATTTGGTTAAAGAGTGAGATTTGCGTGAAGACCTGTTGAAGGGGACTCTCCTCTCAAAGCAGATCAATAAACAGATATATTTCTCTTTTTACACTCCCTGAAGGCGTCCCACAGGGTTACAATTACATGTTAAATATCCTAACATTTACAACCTAGGATGTTAGCTCTAATAAAAAATACATTTCTCAAAAAAATATTCTTGCAGTGCTTCTCTCTTTCAAGCATGCTTCTGAAAACTCTTTTTTTAAACAACATTTTTGCCTGTGTTTGCTTATGAATCTTGAAGGTGCATCTGCACACAATCCACACCTCCTCTGGACTGGTTTTTTACAAGCTTCATTACCAACTTCCCAGCCCAGGACCCGGGGAGGCCACAGCGATGGACCTCACAGGTCAGATCCAGCAAAAAACAAAAAGAAAAGAAAGAAAAAGAAGAAGAAAAATCCCACAGCGTTCTCTCTTATTCTTCTCCAAACACACCACCACATGACTTATTGCAACTGAATTTTGCAGGTTGGCTTCATCTGGGAAAAGATGTTAGCTTTAAGCATTCATACAGGTAATAATATATATTAAGAGTCACAGTTATTCCCACACATCCTTTAGCCCTTTGTAGGTGGAGTCTCTCTTGTCCTCCTCTGAAGCCCCTTCACGGTCTACCCTCTCTCTACAGCTGAGGTGAGGTCTGTGTAGAGCAAGGGGAGGGGGGTTATTTATGTCCAGTCTAGTCCAGTTCTGCAGCCTGCAGTCCCACAGCTTCACAGTCCCGTGCTGACCATGGTGGTGTGGGTCTGGCAGGCTTGTGCCTGACTCAGAGCCTCTCGAATCTGAAGGTTGAGCTCCATGAGGCGGGAGCTGGCTTGGGAGAGATCCCTGCTGGGGCCAACCACCGCCAAGCAGCCCGTCTGACCCAGCGTCTGGTGACGGAAGTAGATGTGCAGGAGGGTCTGGACTGCATCGTCTGTCTCGTTGCCAAAGATGTCGTTGGGCCACAAAGACCTGGAGATAGAAAAGGGAGGAGTGAGTGCATGAAGAGAACTTTTTGGACAAAAAGAACGCATTTCCAGACACTGACGAACATTTGTCTGTTTTCTCTCCTCTTGTTAGTCAAATCGGCCACATCACAACCGTAATATGATGGGTGACAATATATTTTATCCACTTCATAACTGTCACAAATAAAGAAATGGATTACACCACTGTTTCTGTACCGGGACGACTCGTTCTGCTTGAAAACTAACATTGCTGCCACAGTGTCAACAGGCAGAGGAGAAATATGGCAGATCTCCTCCTCAGATTGATTTGATGTCATCTATGATTGGCTGTTTCAGGGATGGCTTATGCTGTTCATCATTAATCCCAGTTGTTATGTGGTTTTGACCATAGACTGTATATAGAATGGACATCGTCTGCCTCCTCACTGGGTGAAGCCACCCCGAGAACAGCACCCTCTGGTGATGGGCTGCAGTATAGGTCAGTATAGGTAAATCCCTCCTCCAGCAATCCTTATGTAGTTGTGGACAAACTTCAGAAATTATTTACACAGAATATACATTTTTCTCCCCCCTACTTGTGATGTTGACATGTAGTTATTGTGAGACTGGTTTGTGCTCAAGTCCTCTTTTTTCTGTACACCTCCATTTTTATAAGTTATTAGGGGGTTCATGTTTTCTATGATTGACACTTGATACAGCCTATGGGCGTACGAAGATTGCGTAGCTCATCCGAGGGATACGCTGTTTGAGCAGAACATCATCAAAGCGTGGCGACTCTCCTGCCGATTGCGTACAAGTGGTGGTTTCAAGAAGTGGAGAAAAAAAACGCCGAATTACTGACAGCTTTTCGGCTTCAAATCCATATACTGGTGGAAGGCGGAACCAAGTTGTTCATAGTTTATACAGTCTATGGTCTTGACCAATCAGAATCAAGTTTCTGACACTTGTTAACCAAATAGGATGTGAAAGAATTTCTGCTCATGAAACATGTAAAAATCAGTTTGTTTTTACAGTCACAAAGAGCAAATGATAATGAGATTAAAATGAGAGGAGGATTACATCAAAGATTAATCACTGCTATATCCAGATTAAGAACCACTTTATAGGTATATGTATGGGGGCCAAGCCGTAATAAAAATAACTCTTACTTTTAAATAGTCTGTGATTGTTTTTTTCTGGTCGGCTGGCTTCATAAATGTGTTGACGCCTGAGAAAAACACGTTTACTTTATGCTGAACCTCTTTCATCTTACCTGAAGATTTTGACCTGTGAGAGAGCAGAGCTGAAGTCTCTGGCTCTCAGACTCTCTATCAGTGATTGGATCGCCGTCTCCGTGTTGGTCTGCGCCGTGTCTGACATGCACACATCCTCCTGGCCATCATTTCCTGTCTCTGCCTCCTTCAGACAGCTCTCGAGGATGGTGAGTTCTTCAGACATGTTGGTCACCTTAGAAACCGAGAGTGGAAAACCATTACAGCTCCATACATCGCAGCGTACATGTGCAAAATAAACACCCGGTCATTATTTACTGCAGCAGCTGACCCCATCACTCAATATGAGGAATAAGTACTTTAATCTAATTAAAGCTCCAGCACAGAGAGGGATCAACCACACGACACAATCAGCTGCTTTTTACATTTTGGAGCTAAAAAAGGAACCAAAGAGCTTTCTGTCTGAATTCAAAATAGTTTTCTGTGCTTTAAAAATGAAAAGACGGAGGATAAAGAAACAGCGAGACAGCAATCAGGAGGAAACAGTGCTCTTACAGCCCGATGTAACCTAATGTAATTTGTCTGTTCTTGCTTCTCTGACAGAGGAGATGGGAGAGATTGAAGCTGCCACAGTGTCTCAGTATTACTGAGGGTGAGACTACCGAGTAAACAGAGGAGCTTCTATTATATCCCCTCTGCAGATGTGACCGACGATAAGTCTGCACATGGAGCTGAGCGGCTGGCTGAGGGAACAACAATGAGCAACAATAAAGTCTCAGTGGCTCTGATAAGAGGAAGACAACAGGCAAGTGTTTATGTCTGTGAATATGCCACACATATGATGTTAGCTGTGATGTCCACAGTCTTCATGGACATTATGGTAAAAAGAAACCCTGACGGAGGAATAAAAGACAAACTTCAGGTGATTCAAGATAACTTGACTTTGTTCAGAGGTATGGGTATGAAAACATCCTCAAATCAGATTAGCATGTCCCTTAAACTCCTCCAATTATAATTACAGCTGACTAAAGTTGGTCCTGTATCAACATAAACATGAACAGGGCTGCTGAACCTTATTTAAAATCAAATGCAGCAAAACAACTGCATTTAACAGAGGTGTAGCAAATATAACTATATCCCAATTTAAAAGCCTTTTGCATCTCTTTCAAGCGGCCTTGTAACACAAACTAATTTTCTTTTTACAGTAAAATTTCCTAAAACTTGCACATTCTCATTTTCCTCCACCTTTCTGTGCTCATGCTTTGTGAGCGTGAAAGTGTTAAAAATTACTTTTTTCATTTATTCAACCTTTATTTTACAAGGGATTTTTCCATTGAGATACAAACTCTCTTTTTAAGAGGGTCCTGGTGAAGGCAGCAGCATAAAAAATTATAGACTAAGAACAAGACAAACAGCAGACGGTAAGCCCTCTGGTTTAAAGCATTTTAAAGACATTTAAATACAAACAAGACCGTTGGCGATAAGATTGATGATTTTTGATGCTATAACTTTTAATGCCTGAAGCTGGTGTGAGGAGGAAGGTACCAGCAGTGCAGCTGAAGGAACAGCCCTGTTTTATATTAAAAAAAAACAGGGCTGTTCCTTGTTTTTACATTAAATATTCACAATAAATTATTCATTTGACTGTCGAAAGTCAGGCGCCCTAAATGACTCAAAGTTCCTCTCAGGAGCTTTAAACGGCAATATTGTTGCTAAAAACAACATGCAGTAAAACTATAAGTTTACAATAGTGGTCTATTTAACTGTTTGCTACATATCAAAAGGAGGAGAGAAGAGGAGGCAGCTGCCAAGGGCTAAGGAACTAGCTGTCTCAGTCCTCTGAGAGATAATTTAACACTTAAAAAAAAAGATCTTTCAAGATTTATTGTGAATCCAAAGTTAATGTTAGAGCCTGTGCATCTTTGGTTTACTCATTGGCTGAACAATTAGTTTTGTAACTTGTGATCTACTAGAAATATTAAAAAAGAGCAACATTTTATTTTTATAATGCAGGAAGCAAAGCATCCAAAACAGAAAAATATCAAACTAAAGGCATGCCAATTGTTTCCCCAAAGAAGTTTTGGTCACAGGACTGGTGATGTGGATAAATCATAAATGTGAACAACACTACCAAAAATAGATGAGGACATGTGAGTAAATTGAATTAAACAATTAAGTTATTCTGCTATTTTGATTTTTTTATGGCCACCATAATCTGATATCAGCCCTGATCTACATGACATGTTCAGACATGTTCTTTTAAAGACTCAAACAGAATATACAATCATGCACAAAGACTAAGTGTGTTCTCAGTCTCACCTCGGCTTCTCTCTTGATGGTGTCCACTCTGCTGATTAGCTTACAGTACGCCTGGAAGAGCAGTAGCAGCTGAAAGTGCAACTTATAGAGCCTGCGACACAACTCCAGCTCCTACAGAGAGACACATTCACACAGTCACATGATGGCACAAAGGTCTGAGCTACATTAAACATGACGCTGTTGATCAAATGATTAGACGGATGGGTATCCTGGGTTAGAGACGTGGGAGTAGATGAAAGGGTTAACATGACCTAGAGCATCCGGTCGTGGGCTTTGGAGTGAGAGGTGAGTCTACTGCTAACAAAATTAGTCATTAGATCTTAATTAGGAAATTATCCATCACCATCTCCTCTGCTGCTTTTTACTGGGACCAGTATGTCTGAATGGTGATTGGCCCAGAGAAGTTATTCAAAGTGTCTAATCCAGGAAAATGTGGAGGGAAAATGGTAAAAAAAAAACAGAATATGGGAATAATACACATGCAAAATGAAAGATATCAAATCCTGACAGCCATATGATCTCTCTGCTCATCCTCTCCCTGCACAGGCACTGCCTCTCAACTCATGTGGACATCCTCATCTATCTGCAGACGGAGTCAGTGTGCATTTAAAAGCAGTTAAAACGCTTATTATCCGGCTGGGTGTAGCAACAGAAACAGGAGTAACGGCATTACGGGGTCAAAGTAAATTATGATTGGGTGGAAAGAGGCGTAGAGCCGGGTTACATGACCGATCGAGGCAGAGAGACAGAGACACAGAGGTGGCAGGGGAAGTGGCAGCGAGAGAGGAATGAGATGATCAGTGCTTGTCCAGACGGCGTGATTATTAAGAGTCCATAATATGAGAACCACTTACTGCTAGTTTTTCCATTTGCTAAGCAAGAAGGTGAGCAGGTCACACAAAAAAACAACAAACAAAACAGAAGGAGAGAAAGACCAAGAATTAGTGAGCTTTAACACGGCAGCTGAGACACATTCAGGGCCGAAAATACTCGGTGGCCCACCCCAACCTTTATTCTGAGGAGGCTGGATAACAAACAGCATGTGTGAAGACAGAGAGAGAGAGAAACTGTGGTGGAAACGAGAGCAGGAAGAAGAGGAGTGAAAGACCTGTGGATGTGCTGAACAACAGTTTAACATCAGACTGCATTTCTGTGGGTGGAAATTCAACACAAAGGGAGGCTGTGAGTGTGATATCCACAGATCTGAGCGGGAAGCTTAAGCCGAGTCAACATGTCAACCATTCAAGGATGTGGAGAGAGGGAACATGCAAAGACTGAGAACAGATTAGTTAAGAGAGGAAAAACCTGTTTTATCTTCATTTCAGCTTTAAAGCTCCTTTTTATATTCAATTTCATTACCTCCTTAAAAAACTAGTTTGCATATCATCAAAGTGGTTCTTGTTTGGGGTTTTTATCTGATGCCTCAAATATGCAAACGTCTCCCCAAGTCATCTGTAGTATGAAATTATCAGCTTCTGCACATAAAAAAATGTTTTTTTGTTTTTTTTATATTTGTTTGTGTTCCCCCTGGGCATCATTGTTTGCAGTAGAAATGTCAATAAAAATCTAATCTTGACTTTGAAATTAATTTAATCTTGTACTATATAAAAGCAGCAAACATACAATTTTGTTCAGGCTCCAGTAATTAAAAATATATTATTTTAACTTGAGTAGTTGAGTACTGAGTGTATGCAGGTTGTTCATGTATTTGTCAAAGTCAAAACAAAAGAAAACCTTGAAGCCAAACAAATTTTTGCCATATTTCACTCTCATCAAATGTAACGTTGACTTATTTTCAATCATTTTCTGCCCATGTTGAATCATGATCAAAAAGAGAAAATGCTCCTTTCTTTTCTGAGGGGGCGTGTTCCTTTCTGTGTTTGATTGACAGCTCCGGCAGGAAATTTAGGATGGACTAGAACCTGTGCTAAAGCTACATGTCATTGACAGTGGTGCTGTTAGTGGTATTTAAGAGGAAGAACCACACAGACCTACAACAAAATCCATGTGACAGTCCTGAGAAAAGTCGCATGCTGTTAAGTCTGCTGCTGCTGAAGAGCCTGAAAACTGACGTTAGTTGTGATTTTCAAGGATAACTTTGGTTTGTGGCTTTGACAAGATCGAGAAAAAAACAGACTGCATGTTCATGTGAAGGCTGTAAGGTGAGAAGAGAGCTGTAAAATGAAAATGTCATGTAATTTTTGTTTCTGCTGGTTGGCCTGACAGTTATCTCTGCTTATGACTGAACCTGATGACAAATACTGTCTTGTTGGATAAAGTTAGAATTGATCTTAACTCTTATGACTGATCTATATCATAAACTAGGCTAGCTCACAAATTTAGCTGAAGCTACATGAAGATCCAGGCTAAGAAACAGCGAACTATTTAGACAGCTTTAAAGAAACAGTCCCCAAGCTTTGATCTTCCATGTCAACAGTATGTTTATCAGCATTGAAAAAAAAAACAACAGCACCTGTATAAGGTCCTCCTTGTGATGTGGTTTGTGTTTGTTTTGTTTCTGTTTAATTTAGCTGACGTCACTTTGTGCTCTCCAAATGTAATAATATTATAAATATCCTCCAAAATGTTGAACCATGTGGTTACAAAGTGATGTTCTCATCACAGTGTCAAAAGGAAGAGGTGAAACCATAAACACTACACCAGAGGTCTTGTATCTCCTTCATGTGGATTAACATATGACATGTGATCAGGTTTCCCCTCACATCAGCTTTGCTATTCAGAGTTAATAACATGATTATGAGGTTTGAACCAATCAGAATCAAGTATTTGGTAGATAAGTCAGACAGCTGGGTAATAACTTTATTTGACCTGCTTGCTTTCTGCTTTTATTCCTGCTAAAATAATATCAAAACTTAGACTTAAGATGTCAGACTTCACCAGTTTATTCTACCAGACAACACAGTTCACTACACCAACGTGTGTGTCACACAAGGATTTGACGTTTAAAATAGGCATACATGAGGGATGGTTCCTATCGCTGAGATAAAAATGAATTAAAATTCCCCTACTACACAGCAGAGGGCACCACCTGCCTTTGGCCTATCTTGTTGCATATTATTACATTATGTCTACTTAGGTATGTCAGCAGCTAAACAGAGGCATACAGAGAGGCCGCAGCAGCAGGTGAGGACTTTCCAGTGTTTACCACAAACAGATGACACCTGGACGGCGTGACAAACGTTATCTGAGCACCATTTGAGCATTTCCTTTCTTAAACCGAATGAGATTCTTGCCTGCTGTTGATAAACTCGTGAACCAGGGCTAATACAGTCAGCATACTTTAGAGTTGTCAGCCTTTTAGCTTTTTTTGTTTTAACTGCTTGCCTCATTTAACCATCTCACAGAAGCATCTGTTGTGTCTTTTCAAAATAAAGCACACTTGTTGTCAAAACAGAAAACAAAGGAGAGGCAATAAAGAACCAGCATCATGAACTGTATCGTATCTTGTAGTGTTGTGTCATATTGCAGTTGCAGTCATGGAAAGGTTGTTCATTTTCACCGCCCTCATTTATAAATGATGCAGACATCCATTCAAAGCCCTCCTTGTGTGTGTGACTAATTTAGTTCAGTGCATTCATGTATGTATCACTTCACTCTCACTGTTTGCTCATGCCTGCAAAGTTGGTGCCCCAGAAAAAGGATGCAGTTTACGGTGCAGAAGCTCTTGTGATTGATAAAAACAGTTTAGCTCTTAATACAGGGGTGTCATCCATCATTCGCATCATTAAGCAGTTTTTTTTATTAATCACGAAATCTTTAAAACATATCGATGAACTGAAATTACAGAGAGCCTTCAGTTTATGCGTACCTGTGCGTGCGTATTTGGTCGCTGGCTGCTGTCTTTGTCTCCGAATGTCTTCCTGCAGTTTTCCAGCCACTGTGGGGTTGGTGGGACAGGAGTGGGTGATAGAGGAGACAGGAAGGGAAAAAGAAACCATAAAGCATTGAAGGATGACTGCAAACTGATGAAATACAAAGCCTTCTTTTCCTCCTTCAGAAGCATCTACATCTGTGTGCGTATATAACCGAGGTTGTTCAGGGAGAAGATTTAATAAGTGTGTTGTACTTAGCGAATTAAAGAAGGCCTGTTACAGAGCATGGGATAGTATCTGGGCCTCCAGGGACCATTGCCGTCTCATTCAATTAGTGCTCCTGTATCCCAGAACCTTCTGCAATCTCATCTCTTCTTTTTATCCCCCTCTTCCTCCTCCTCCTCCTCCTCTGGCCCTCCTCCCTTCCCTCACAGCTCCTCCTGCCCGGCCCTCTAAAACTGATTTAGAAGCACTGAGGGTTATTTTTATCCCCTCAGCGGGGGATGTCACTAGTGATGCAGACACTACCTGCAGTTAAATCTACTCATACCAAACACTGATTTGATGTCCGCTCTGCTGATGAGACAGACTGCGGCTTATCTTGCACAGTATCAGCAATTTGTCTCTATGTCCTTTTGGTCTTTTGTGGTGTGATGGCAGATGGATAAAGGGCAATTTCCACACACTTCCTAAACGCATCTCTCTTGAGATGAGAGGCCTTAATAAGGAAGCTTCTCGGAGCCTCCTGCAAACAAGCACACATATACCCTGACACAGCAGCTCAAACTGCAGCTGCTGCGGTTTTACGAACCACAGAGGATGTGATGAAATCTGTCGGGAGGGAAAACAGTTCAAAGAGAAAGCTAAAGCAGATATGATAGAAGATAACTCGATGACTTACAAGCTCTGCTGCTTCTCTCTTGGCGTTGTAAGTGTCCAGGTGTTCCTGCAACTCCAGCACACTAAACTTCAGAGTCTCCAACAGTCCACAAGAGACCAGCTACAATAGCAAGACAGGACACCACATACATTAACCACAACACACACACACACACACACACAGAGCACATGACACAAAAATATCTACAGCAGGACGCACACACACTCAGAACTGTCTGGAACATGCAGCCCCGTGTTTTCAGAATAATACCTACATGTTGTTACATGCAAACCAATGCAATTGTACTATTTATGCTTAATAAATAATAGCAGATAATTCAACTGTATTGATGCTTATGGAGCACTGTTTCAGCGCATAGATGACCAGAAAAAATATATAGTTTTTTATCCTGAGAATTTTTGTCTGTCTGGTTTGATCACAAAGGAGAGTACAGATAACTAGATCTGTGCCTTTGAAGCTGAGACAACAATATCTATTTGATGGCAGTGCCAACAAACTGACCATGTATCAAAACAACAAGTACTTATCAATAGGAGCTGCTGTGAAGAATTAAAACATACTAAAGGAGAGCTGAAAATTTTAGCCAATCAAGGAGCGCTTTGTGGAGTTTTTGGAGCAAAATCTTAAAATCAAGAAAACCAAAACTTCATCAGCAGCCTACCTGGTTTTCAAAATTTGTGAGCTATGTTTGTGTGTGTTTGTTCTTTGATGAAACTGCTCTTATTCTGCCAGAATTACCATTTTATTATCATGTTATGTTCTGATCCTAGTCTCAACTACTGGCTTAAAGCTGATCTGAGAAATCTTTTTTTGTCTGACCTCATTTGAGCTGATCTTTTCACCCCAAACGTTTATATCAGCTTTTCAAAACCGAGCACAACACGTGTCAGAATGCAAACATATGAGTAACTTGGCATTAGCAAAAATGTCAGCAGTGAGGAAATATTTTGAAACAGTAAGAAAAAAAAAAACAGCCCAACAGCAGTTTACATTACATGTTACAGGATGAAATGGCAGTAGAATAAGACACATTCGCTAAAGCATCAGGAAAGACTGCCGCACTGAAGCAACAAACTCTGGATTTAAAGAAGTAGGATAAGTATCCTTAAGAGAGTGAAAAGCCCCTTAACAGTTTTGTAAAAGGTGTTTGAATTCATTGCTTTTGACAACTGGCCCATTTCTGAGGTAGGGGAGGTAGGTTTTTATCGTCTTTTGATGCTTTTGGATTAACAGTACATCCGGGTGTCTGAAGACTACATTTTGAACACTGCCCTACATGAGCTGTACTGCAAAATTGTTGACAACATACAAGCTGGTTAAAATCATGATATGCCAGTGTCATTTTTACAACAGGTATAAGCAGCTCGAGCGCTCAGCCTCACTGCACACTGGGCTGATTCCTCCACTTTCAAGACGAAGCAGTAAAGCATAAAGACCATTTTCTTGGGTCTTAAACTTATCTGTTACACCATTTTGGATATATCTTTATTTTCTTGAAGTTTTTACAACAGAGCTAACTGGACTAAGTTAAACAGAATCATCTGAGGAAATTTTTTGTCACATTGTTTGCTGAAGTTACGTGTGTAAACAATAAAAACAACAGGGCTCAGTACAAGCAGATTCTCAATCTAAAAGAAGGGATAGGGGGCCAAAAGTACATGCATACTTGACTTGAACAAATGCAGGAACAAATACCTTCATAAATATAGAAAAAAACTAAGCAGCACTCTCTCACCGTCTCTGCATCCAGCAGCACGGTGGGACACTGTGAGCAGGACGTCATGACTTCCAGGGAGCTGAGGAACTGATTACCCATCCGCTGAAGCCTTTCCCCAAGAAAGCGAACAGATGCATGTGTAATGCAGCCAAATTTCCTCTGAATGCTCTGCAGTAAACAAAGAGGGAGGGTATAAAAGGGAATGAGAATGCTAACTGGTAAACAAGGTTACACAACAAGCAAATAAAAGAGGTTCGATAAAAAAAAAATCCAAAACAGAAATATAGCTTCAAAAAATAAGAGCAGGCATTTACCTGGAAGAGTCTGGAGAACACGTGGAAGGTGTAAACAGCAGAGGAACCATCTGTGTCTGACAACATCTGGTTGACATGGCAACGCCAAGCATCTTCTTCATTGTCATAGGCAACAGGCTGGAACGCTGCCAGGATCGCAGATAGGAAGGGCGAAGGGGGCGGAGAGGCCTGGATCTCTGGGAAGCAGTCTGCGTCACCTTCATCTTGACTGAAATACACACGGGGGCCAATAAGCTACAATCGTCATGTTTTACACCCCCTACAGTCTGCACTGAAGGACAATGTAAACACACACACACTCACGCACATACACACACACCCACGATCTGCAAGTAAACAACCTCACATCAGTACATCTCTGTCTCCCTCACTGCAGATTCTGCTGCAGTATTTTAAGAGCTCTACTCTACTGCAGTGCTGGAGCATAACAACAACAACATACCAGCTATTAGCATATTAGCATCATTCAAAAACCCCCCTCTCTGTCCCACACACACACACACACACACACTCCCACACACACACATTCAGATACTCACAGGCCCGTCGGACCAAACAGCCTGAAGAAGCAGACAGAATATAAGTATCTGAAGCCCGCACTGCCGAGCGCTGCAGCGGACACAGCCTCTGTCCTCATCCTTACCCCAACTATCGCTTCTCTTTCCCCTCACTCTCTCCCCTCGTCTGCAGCTCGGCTGTGCTGCAACTGCTAACAGCACTAGCGCACTGCACTCCCATCCCACACAGGACTGCAGAGAGCTCTGTACGAGCTTGGCATCCACACACACAATCACACACACTCTCTTTTTTTCCACAACAGAGGCAGCTGCCGACCTGACAGAGGAGTTGTTTTTATCTACCTCTCACCCACTCATATAAATCCTCGTCCAGAGAAAAACACTAAACTGCTTAGTGACCTGCTGTTTTCAGACAATCACCCTGAGTACATCCCACTCACACTCTGTACTATCAATCATGCGTGGCTTAGCTAAGGGGAAGACCTTGAGTATGGTGATGTATGCTGGTAAGAGGATAAGCGTGAGTGTATTTGTTTGTGCGATCAGCTTCTGCATATTGCTTCAGTGTAGTTAAAATCAGTGACTCTCCGTCCGTCCGTCCTTAAACCAGATTTGGCCCACCTTGAAGGGGGACTGTTTTAGTGTGGACCACTGCCAGCCTACCCTGGCCCTCCTTCATGGTTCTAGAGAGCATGGGAGCCAAGCCAAGGGAGGAATTACTCATCGTACCATCTTAAAAACACACATACTGGAGTCCTCAAGAGACGGCAAGACTTGAAACAGTCGTTTTTTCCACCTTATAAGATTTTTGATCACAATAAAAACAGGAAATAACTTCTTGTAGATCAGGTGCTAACAAAAAGGAGTCAAGGTCTCGCTTCCTTTGATGGACAGATTGTGTCGCCTTGAAAAAAAGGGAAGTTCAGCGGTGATTGATTAACTAAACAGCAAACAATCAATACAGCCTACAAATCAATCAATCAATCACTAAGCTGAGCTGACGGCGCGGATACATCATATCCGATGATGAAGTTACTCTATTACAGAAAAAATAAGCTTTACTTGTGACTATATGCCCTAGTCTGTAGCTTAACTGAGTGGATGTTTAACTGTTTTAAAAATAAGTAAAGTCATGAAACTAATTTCTGAATAATTTAACTTAAAGCTTCTGTGGGGAACGTTCTGTCTGGGTTGATTCTGGCGCCCCCTCTGGACAAAGTGTTTACTCTTTTAATGTTGCTGATTTTGGTGGTGTTAAATGACAATAAAACCTCTTCCTGTTGTTTATTTAACTTTCCTTTTACCCCTCTGAGCAATTCCAAGCATTACATTTTAACTGAATTACTTTTAAGTCCACAGGCATCAGGCAAGTGACCATTTACCTACCAAAGTACATCCACCTCCACCAAGACAGGTGGAAATATGCCCCCTTTCAGCAAGTCACTGTTGGGCTGTTGCCTGGTTGATCCATCCCCAAACAATCAACAAACAAGTTAGAAAGAGGCTAAAGGCTTCTTTATCCAATGACGAAATCACCAGCAAATTTACTTTTGTATGTAGGATATGACAGCAGTGTCTTCTGTTACATCCCTCCTTCTTCTTCTTCTGTTAACATTTATTTTAGACCCAGTTTCTTATGACACATGCTGTTTAACTTCCAGGTCAGGGCCTCAAGTGTGAACTTGAAGCTTGTGCAGAATGCTGAATGCCATTTAAGTAGGACTAAGGTGTTTATGTGAAGTCTAGCTTCAGGTGGACTAATTCAGTAAATCATTTTTAGCCAACAGGCAAACAAACAGAGTGTTGGAAACTCAATCTTCTTTTAAGTTTCAGATATTTAAAAAAATAATACTCATGGATCACAGATCTGATCGTGGATCATGACAGAGTAACATCTACAAGGATTCTGTGTGTAGGCTTAGTGTGTGGTCCACTCACCTGGACATGCCGGAGAAGTCGGCCTCCTCTTCCTCACAGCGCTCGTCCAGCTCCTTCAGGGCCTGCGTAACGTCCTCTTCCCACACAGACTCACAGGTACTATCTGGGTCTGGATCTGGATCCGTCTTCGACTCTGTCGGTATGGGTAGGGTTATTGTCAGGGGCAGGACTGTTTGGGGGTCCTCCTCAGAGAGGGACCCCGGTGGAGTGTCTATGGCCGGCGGGGGAGGGGGGGCAGGCTCCAGGTCTTCATGAGGGTCCTGGATCTCCTGGGGTTCCTGAGCATCCTGAGGGTCCTGGATCTCCTGGGGTTCCTGAGCATCCTGGGAGTCTTGTGAGTCCGGGAGGTCACACAGCTCTTGTGGGTCAGAGGGCAGAGGGGGGGCGCTGCAAAACCCTGTGTCCTCGCTTACGCTGCTGCTCAGCTCGTCGGCTGCTGTCATACTAACAGCGTCCTGTAAGACAAGCCAGAAGGGGGCGCTCAGGTGCAGCTCACAGACTATCCCACTTAAAAAAAAACACATTAAAATAATCTCTCTATATCTTTGATGGTTATATCCTCTGGTTTCATGACGGTGGTGGCGCTTAGCATCAGTTTGAGAACACACACCCAATCCTGAACCTCTATTACAGGTGGAATTAACACCACTATCTCCTGCGGGTACGATCATGATAGTTTTCATTATACGTGAGGGACTCTCAGTCAGCACTTTTCCACTGCCTCCACTTTCCAAGATATGGCTCTTTATGTCTTTCTATGTAAGCTAATGTCACTCGTGAGGAATTCAAGAAATAGAAAAGAATCAATAAACAGCAGTCGGTGTTAATCAATCACTGGGATTGCATTAAAAAACCCAGCTTTAATGCGGTTAATAAAACAGCGGCAGTATGGAGAAATCAGCTAACAGGAGAGGAGATGAATAAGACACACTGACTGCTCTCTGACGCATGTAAGATCAGAGCGGAGTGATTTATGATCTGCACTCAATAACAACACATAATTGATGGATGGCTGTAGTGCCTTAACAAACCACCGAACAGCAGTAATTAACATTAGCACAAATAACAGTAACCATGTCAGAGTGAGGCGCAGGAAAGTCCACATTAATCCTGCATGTGGCTGTAATGGAGGAGGGCTGTAGTGACGGCTCAGTGAGGAGGCTCTAATCAAGATCACTTGTTTTTTCCCTGTCCTCTGTTTTTATTTAAAAGTCTGATGCATGGGTAAAATCGGAGCATGGCAAACAGCCAGTACATCACAGAGACGGCAGCTATATTACAGAAAGCTTTTAGAAGTGGTCGTGGCCATCCTGGAGGGAATGAGTAAGAGTATTGATGGTTTTATCTGGGGCTCATTACACTAAGAGCTGGGCTTGTGATGGGGGAGATGTCCTTGGGCTGATCTTGAGAGCATCAGCTGGAACGAGTTGCTCGAAAGTTACATCGCTTCTGTGTGTGTGGAGCACAGTCAGTGAAGGATTGATCACCTGAGGACTTTATTGATACTGATGTACAAACTGATGTAATTCAATTTTGCAAGCATCTATTGATACTCTTTATGATATTAATCTTCATCATTTGCTGCCAAAATCAGACATGACTTTAAAAGATGCTGCATTGTAACCGGTTTGCTCCTCAATTGATGTCTGTGGGATTAGATAGGAACATAACCTGCCGAAAAAACTGTGTCCTTTCTTCTTACTACTGTCATTTAAATCAGTACATTCATCTTAATACAGGAGCAAAATTTGGACTAAATTAAAAGGCAAATTCATTTAAACTTTAAAAAATGGTATCAGACAAAACTGACAGAAGCAGAGGACATGTAGGTAGAGCTACAGGCTTTTGGCTGTTCTAATGACGACTGTCGGTGAGGATAACTGAACCACTTCTTCACATGAAGGTACAATAAAGCTCCTGTAAGGAACTTCTGCTTTGTGTCACTTTGGTGCTTAGTGTGGTTAAAGCAGTCTTTGCATATTTTAACCTTTACATGCTGAAACAGCGTCTTCTGTAAAAAAAAAAAAAAAAGATGAATATCATCCTGCTGACTTAGGAAAATCAAATTTATCATTTATTGGGAATATTTGAATTTTAAAAAATGTAAAAACTGGGCTGTTTCTTTAGCTAAACCATTTAGACCTACCTCCTTACACCAGTTTCAGGTAGTAAATATTACAATATAAGACTGGTTTATTCTGTTATAAAACAGGAATTTCAGTCCATTTCAGGAATGTCAAAACTCCTTGTAGGAGCTTTTAGACAAAGTGGTATCTCTAACTACTAACTACTAACTACTACTAAGTTTTGTTTTCTAAATGTTAATTTTATTCCACTGTTAAGGCAATGGTTGAGTGTCAACCCTCGTACACTGAGGCTACAGTCCTTAACACAGTCAATGATTCAAGCACCAGCCACAACACCTTGCTGCATGTCAACCCCACAGTCCAAGTCTCTCTTCAGCTGTCTCATCCATGGGAAAAAGGTAAATCCAGAAAAGTTTATCCTGCTGTTTGAACAGTTAGTCACATTTTTATGTCATCGTTGCTCTGAATAAAGTAAAAAAAATAAATAAATAAATAAAAAAGTAAACACTGATCAACAGCACCTCTCCTAATCAGTCATTAAAATCACAAAAACAATCAGTCCATGAGCTGATGGCCTTTTTCTTTTTTCTGTCGCGCAGAGGCATCAGCATGAATTTCCATTAAATCATAACCAGAGTAACCCCCTATCATAGCTTTAAAGTTGCCTTATGTTACCTTTTATTTTATGATGTTACCTTGTATGACTTTTGGCTGGGCTCCCACTTTCATAGAGCTGAGATTTTTTAACTGTATATACATACGATACATAGGATTGTAAAGGTACATGTAAACTGTTTTGATATGGCACTTTTGATTTGGTGCGGTTGTGTGCCAAACTGGTGATTGACTGATATCACTTTTTCAATGGCAGACGCTGATGGTTGATAATGAGAGAGCAGATTGGCAGATGGCCAATATACTGTGTAATGCCAATATAACACAGCTGCTGTTTTTGTTATTTTCCAATACAACACTAAAAAATGAGAAGAAAACAAACTGCAAAACTGAGTGAATATTTTGTTACATAGATTTAGAGAAATCAATACTTGGCTCAGTTAAATATTTCCCTCTGAATCTGGCTGCATTTGGCACTTGGCAAAGGTTAATTTCAGACCCTGTATATATATGTTTATTTTCTAATCCTTTTTCATTTCCATATCTATGCTTGAATTTTATGTTTTTACATTCTCAGTCCTGCACCTCAGATAATTTGCAAAAAGTTTCCACCTAATCCTCTTAAACTTTGAGGGATTTTGATGTTTGCATAACCTAGTCTGTATTTACCTGCATCTTTATTTGCAGACAAATGTAGTGCTGCTTTGTGAATGTGATTCCTCTAGCTGCTTCATATGAGTCTAACTGGACTGCACTGTTTATGAAAATTAACTGTTGGATAGTTTCAAGAAATCTGGCATTACCTTTTGTCAAATCAAGTCCCAGCTCCACCGAAAAAAGGAGATAAAGTTTTTTCCTTTTTTAATGATTTGCCTCGCCTGCCAAAACGGCAAGCTGAACATGGAGTATATCTTAATAACTTCTCAATAATACTACCAGCTTCATTATTATTGAGGGACAATAACGCTTTTACAAAATAGGATAATTTTGTTTGAATTAATTAATCTTAAAGCAAAACCTTTTACTGTGACACCAGTCCAGAGCAAGCCAGGAACCAGTGCTAAAAGGGTGCCCATGCTTTGTTACATGTTCCCAACCATCACTGGAGACTATAAGCAGGCTACCTACTCACACAAATATAAAAGACTTCCTACACCCCTGCTTGACTTCTGAATTCTGCAAAAGTTCAACATTCAATGAGCGTCCAACATACATCAAAACAAAAAAAGTGCACTTACCATTGTTAGTGTAAGTAACAAATGTCAGTGAAAGTAGAGGAAGTTATTGCATTGCATGTTAATATGGATGCAAATTAAAGGGGTTTAATCTGCTTTAGTGGTTACATGACTGGAAATGGACGGATACTCACACATGCGTCTGCCGAAGATAAAGCAGCTGGTGTCCATTTCACAAGTGTTTAATGGAGGTTTTAGTTGGAAGGGTCAGATGCTGTGTTATTGGAGGTGAGCAGTAACAGCTAACCTGAGGTGAGCGTTTGTTTTCATCTCTTCTCAAATCACTTAGCAAGCAAGCTTTGACAGACAAGCCACCCCTACCACAGGACTGGTAACACAGACGGTCCCATTTAAAGGGACAAGGACTTGACTTAAGCACCCACAACCAGAGCAAAGCAGAAGAGCAAGCGCTGGTAGATAGAGTTAGAAGCAGCAAAAGCAGCACACAGTCTTCCCCAGACAGCAAGCGGACAGAGGTACAGAACCAGAACTTTGACCTCTAATCTAGAACTCCCTGAGGGTAACCCTGATCCTCTGTCTCAACGACAGACAAGCCCAGAAGAATAGCAAAAGCATAGAAAGTTGAATAGAAAGAAAGACGGCAAGCTAGAAAGCACCCGAGCACCACAGTTTATTGCTGCTCCTGATTGATCCCACCTCAGGCAGCTGGCTGCTGGTGCTGTCTGAGTGGGCCATCTCCAATATGGGGCTATCCAGGCGAGGGAGGGAGGGGAGAGAGGGCAGGCCGGCTGCCTCCTCAGTCAGGGCGCTGCTCGACGACTCTTGAGACTGCTGCAGAGAATCCACATGGTTGGATGCTGTGTCGTCAGTCGCAGAGTCGCTGTTCAGCTGAATAGAGATAACAAAGATGGGTTAACCTCTGTGCCTTCATGAAGCAAAAAAACACAACACCATATGAGAAAGTTATGGTTTTTACATGGCTCAGTTTAGGGGGGTTTCTAAAAACTGCTTAGAATTTCTGACTAAATGTTGCAGTGATAACATAAAGGCTCTATCACTGACTTTAACTCAGAACTTGTACTCTTCAAGATAAGATTTGTGTTAGCAACATCCAAGATCAATTCAGAAGCAGTGTTATTTTCTCACTACTAAACTGGTTCCAGCTGAAGTGGATTTACAGCACAGGTATTATACTCAGGCTTTTTATCAAACTGTTAAAAAATGTATACATGCTGGGTGAGATAGAAGTATTTGATCACATAAATTATGCTTTATTATTTAATACAACTTTTCTAGACTTTGGTGGTGTGCTTTTTGTGAGAGACATCAAAACAACACTGAATTTGGTCCTACTCCTTTACAAACACTCGAATAGATGGTGGGTCTATGGCAAATCATGTTAAGTAAGATGGTTTAAAATGACATGGAATAATTGTACAAAAATTTGGACACTATCAGGCACAAATTTATACTGTAAAGTGATTCCAGATCCAATCTGAGAGTCTTATTTTTATGCAAACTTATTTAGAACATGTACAATAATTTAACTCCCCTCTGCATGCATCATTTGAATGCAACTCTAATATATCAAGAACTTATCAGAGGCCTCTCTAAACAGTTACAGGTGGGTTGTTCAGCGTAATTTGATGCAGTCATATGCAGCTATCAGGGTTTTTAGCTTTTCATATTCAATGTGAGGACCAATCATTGCACTTTTTGGCTTGTCTAGATATACAAGTTGAACCAATTCTCATTGTTAGATGTGCACACTAGGTGGCATTTTTTTAAAGTTTATCTCTTCACCCATGAGATGTAAAACATAATTTGACTGTGAGCTGACTAGGATTCTACGAGAGAGAATTAGGGCCACAAGGAGAAGAAAAAAAAAATTACAGAAGGGAGATTTTTTAAATTTCCATTCCAAGATATAAGTCCAAATTTCGAGATTAAAGTCGAAATTTAAAAAAGTCGAAATAAAAAAAAACTAAACTTCAAGATTAAAAAGTGAAAATGATGTGCGTGAAGTCGAAATTTCGAGATTGTAATCTAAAAATTTCAACTTTATTCACGATATTTCGTAATCTCAAAATTTCAACTTTATTGACATAATTTTTAATTTTTTTTATCTCAAAATTTTGACTTTTATCTCCTTCATGAAATT
The DNA here is from genome assembly GCA_962446985.1 of Xyrichtys novacula. Lineage (NCBI taxonomy): Eukaryota > Metazoa > Chordata > Actinopteri > Labriformes > Labridae > Xyrichtys > Xyrichtys novacula. The sequence goes on from OY660870.1 coordinate 12,207,946, forward strand.
ATTGTTTTCTCTTCATGTGGTCCTAATCCTCTTTTGTAGGATTCAGATTCTTAGATTAACAAGATTCACTGATCAGGATGCTTATTCTGCTTGTTTTCTCTTTCATCTGCTGTGACACTGAATTCACTCAAGTATCACAACCTTTACACATTACTTGCATGCCTACATAGTTTAAACCCAATTTCCACCCGGGATACATTAAGTATTCTGATTCTGAAACAGTGATTTTTTTTTTTTTTTTTGTTGCTATCAGGTTAACGAAACAGTTACATAAATCATGTTTCTGTGTCCAGCTGAGCGTGTTTAGTCATTTTAGTTTTCCATTCGACTAATTCAGCAGTTTTTAAATTGTTCCAGGCAAAAAGTAAAATCATGCCAACATAAATGAAATCTACCATCTATCACACTAAATACTGCACAGTTCTGTTGAAGCACACACATTACACTGCATGCCTATTTTCTAGTGTTAAACTTTGATGCTAGTTTACTACAAACACTTGAAGCAAATACCCAGTAGAGGCAAAAGCTCATTCTCTCACCGTGCACTACCAAGATCAAGAAGAGCAGAAGAAGAGAAAAAGAAAACATCCTCATTAGACTGAGGTAAAGCATTTCTGTTAATGGCACTGGTAGCATGGTATAAAGTCTGAGTTGCGAAGCAAAACAAAGCAAAGAGGAGTTAGAGATGAGCAGCCAAACTCTTAACAAGTCTAAAGGCACATGCTGTTATTCTGGATTTTGGTTTTCTTTATTGCATTTTTTGCATAATGAGAATTAGAAAAACTAAATCTTGTTCTCTTTTCTTTTCATAAAATCAATAATCAGTGATTTTCTTTGAGTCACTGTGGATCAAACAATTTTTTTTGCGATCTTTTCCTGCACTTTGAAAGTGTAAAAGAGGACAACAGCATTGATCTAGCAGTCAGAGGAAGGTGGCTGAAGGGGGAATCTACCACCAGCGAAGAAGCAAGCATCTAGCCCCTGTCCACACCTGCAGCAGGTCCAGCTCAGAACGCGCACACACACACACGCACACCATGCCAGCGGGCTGTGTGAGGAGCATGGTGGGTCGGATTTGGGGCGGGGGGGACCCTGATTGGAGTGAGACTTACAAGGCCAGAGCGGGTGAGAATCTGGCTAGCGCTCAGTACCTCCTCCTCAGACGATTCATCTGTGTCCTCGTGGTTGGTGAGGTTGAGGCTTGGCGTGCTGCCCGTGTACTGGCACTCCTGCAAAGACGGTGTGTCCCCTTTGTCCATGCTTTCCAGGGAGCGGCGGCGCACCCCCCAGTTGAAGTTGTCCATGCTCTCCCCCTGCAGGACAACCACCAGGAAAGAAGTGAGACACAGAGCACACAACAGAAGAGAATGTTTAAAAACCAGGAGCCCCTTTCACACATGCACAACAGACCTGAACATTTTCAGACTTTATCCTGGTTAGCTGTAAAATGGATAAAACCTAACTTGACTTTGATCTAGACTTTCATGAAAACCTTACAGCAAAATGCAAATATTGATCAAGTGGGCGAGGTGACAAAGTTTATTTCCTTTTTTACATTTTCTGTTCACCTCAGTTATCTTAATACTTTTCTACTGTTGTGTTTGCGATGCAGGATCATCTTTATAAATGTTGCAGTTGTAGTCACACAGAAACTGTCACCGTCATGGGTAACAAATCCTCCTCCTCCTCTTGCTTGTACTGCACAGCTGCCCCTCTCAAATCAGAGTATTTCAGGTTAGAAGAGTGTATCTGATAAAGACCATTCTTAGCAATAATGTGCATGTGAAAGGCCCATGTCAGGGGTTCATGTGTGAAAGAGGTTTAGAAATCACAAGCACATAACAACATAAAATGTGCAAACATATTCCACAAAACAAATTATGCAAAAGGAGGTGATGGGGGTTTTCTTCATTTTTACATGGCAGATGACTCAATATTCTAAAACTATAAAAGTAAGGGGTTCACGATCACATAGAAACGATTTTAAACAAACGAGCACTACAACACTCTGCTCCGTGACAACATAGAGACATATGAGGTCACTGCAGGGGAGCTTTGTGGCCCACAGACTTACCTGACACTCCTTGTGGCAGGAGAAAAGAAGGAATAAGTGTGTTAGTAGACCTAAGACAGTTACTACACAGATATAAGTTCCTATCACAATCAGACAAGACATATAATTAGTAAATCTGGAACAACACAATGAGGGTCAGTGAGATAAAATGTAAAGATGAGATCAACTTGTGAAATATTCTACTGTTAGCGCCTCATATTTGTTTTTCTGTGTTATCCTTGTTAATGAAGCTACTTTGCAAACACAAAAAAGGCCTTGTTGCTGTGTGTGTGTTTGTGTGTGTGTGTGTGTGTGTGTGTGTGTGTGTGTCTGTCAGGTTTAGTGTAATTTCTAGTGTAATTTCTCACCTCAGCATCCTCCAACTCCACATCCAAGAAGTCAAAGTCTTTGAAGACTCCAAACTGCTGCTCACTGCCTGCATCTTCTCCCTGCACCTCCTCCTCTCTGACCACCTCCTCCACTGTAGGTATGAGACTGGTCTGCTGGTCTGCAGAGTCCAGGTCTTCGTTGGAAGAAAATACCACCTACATGGGAAGGAAACACAGGAACTTTTATTTTTCACTTTGGTAAGCAAAAAAAATTGTTGTATTTCCAAAGACATAAAGCAAACAGAAACAAAAATTAAAGCCGTCAATATCAACCACGACAAAAAGACAGCACAGTTACGACATGCAGTATTTTTAACAGTGGGTTTACAGAGACCTTGTCTGAGGCTTTAGAGTAGGAGAGGAGTCTTACAGATGGATTTTTGGGAATGCCAGACTCTGGGCCACATAGAGATAGGACATTCATCAGCCTCTCCCTGGTTCTTCTCTGTATCAACGACACATAACAAGAAAACTGCAGGTTAGAGTCTTTACGATCTGTACAACAACACCAAACACTCTTCAAACAGTCTATTATCAGCATGAGGCAAGAGAGTCAGAGAATACTAAAAAAACAATCAACAATTACCTCACACTTTAGCATGTTTAAATCCTTTACAATCCGATATGTGATACCATACACGGTATTTGTCCCTTTGCAGAAATCTTTCTTGGATGCGAGTTCTGCACATGCTCAACTGCCTCCAGAGTCGTACATTAAAAACCAAACAACAAGCCAAATGCAGACAGACACACAAAACTAAACCACAAACTACACATAATGCATAGTGCACTAGAAAAGAGTATAACTAGGAGAAAAATAAAAAGATCATTGCACCAACTCACAAGCAATTTAAGCTCAAGAAATAGGATTTAAATGATGGGTGAATGAAGGTTTTGAAGCAGTTCAGATTACATTGGAGGGACTGTGTATCATACAGAAAGTAAGAGTCTGTTCTACTCAAGTGGGGAATCTGTAACATATCAGACATGTCAGTCTTGGCTTGCACTTTATACTGAGCGAATGTATGGCTTGCCAAAACAGTATGAGTTAAAAAATAGTGATTTTATGTGTCAGAACACAGCAGCTAGTGTTCTGTGGCTGCAGTTTGTATAAGGTTTAAGTTTGACATTTTATACTCAGTTTTCATGCAGCAAATTCTTTGTCTGAGGCAGAGTCCCATAATTCATGATCTGCAGAGTAAAATCACTGCATTTGTTGATAATCTGGTGGTGAAGGAAAGAGTCATACGGGCACTAACGTTCGAGCAAAACCATGTCTTAGTCCTGGATAAAAAGCTTCACCTCTGCAGGAATGTTGTCTACATTGTTGTCAGAAACTTTCAGTGGAAAAAGAAAGCACTTCCATTTTGCATAACTGGATGGATCAATTCAGCACCCATGATTATGTAGCACTAACTGCATGTACAGCAGCTGCCAGCTGTTCCAGTCTACCAGAACAATTCTAAACATTTAAACCTTTAAATCAATTTCATCCACAATTTGCTCGAGCATGGCCCGTGTTTTAAAACTGAAAGAACCCCGACTTTGAATATTTAGATGCAGTCTGTTTTTGTTAAATCCAGTCTGTTTGGTTTATTAGGTACCTGAGAGAGCTGAGGCCTCTTCCAGCTTACTGGCACCAGCCCATTTGAGTTGGAGCCAGATGATGTGGAGGAGGTGCTCCGTGTCACAGCGATTACCTGTGGCTTTCCATTCCTGCCTGCTGCAGTTCGCTGATCACCATATTTATGACCTATGATTGGCGTCTGTAGAGTAAAACAAAGGGCCAGTTAACAGTTAAGTACCACAGAGGATTATCCTGCAGTGAAAAAACTAGAAGAAATGTAAAGAAAAAAAATCAAAGCAGGAGGACACAGACCTCTGAGATGTCGAAGTGGAAATCAAGAGTTTTCCCAGGCAGCTCCTTAGAGGAGTTGTTGAAAATACGCGTGAAGGCGATTTCTGGAGAACCACATGATTCTGTGCTGTATGAGCGCTGGACATCGTCTGGAACAACGAGGCTGGCCGAGCGAGACACAACCAGCTTGAGAATGTTTTGGGCCTCCTTCCAGTGAGGGCTCTAAAAAAAACAAGCACAGAAATATAATGAATCCATTGTGACATAGAAATGTGGATGTGTAGGTGTTTCTGGAGAATGTATGAATGTGAATAGACATGCTGTCCCTCAGAAGGCCAAACCTCCCCCTACACACAGCTCTTCTGAATACATTTGTATTTTGTAACACTTTATTCAGTGAACTCTCGGTGGTGATGTCAGGGAACCCTGAAAGGACGCCTGGAGAAGATAAGTCAGAGTGCACATGCAGGGTTATAATGTATGCACAGACTCAATGCTTTCTACAAAAGGCAGCACTGGGAGTGAATCAGTCGAAAATCAGCCCCAGGCACTAACATACACAGCTGTGAGATGCAGTTTTGAGTGAGAAGCATTTAGAGCCCTGGGTCAGCCTGGTAAAAGGCTTCCATAAAGAGCTGGAGCTGCTTCAAAAAGGCCTCTGAACCTCACCCTGTTATGGATGTGATTCTTCTTGTTTTCTATTGTGGTGCCATTTATAGACTAGATCATCCAAGTCCTGACATATTCCAGGCTGTGTGCAGAAATAGACTTTGACCAATACGATGGTATTACTGTCTTCTTTATATTTACTGCATCATCAAAACTACTCAGGAGAATGCCAGCTCTGTAAAACAGTCCGCGTCCGGCTGAACCCAATCCTAAATTAAGTCTTCAAAGATATTCAGACGGACATGTTATGAGCCAAAATTAAGTTGCATTTGTACCAGGGCTAAGACACAGAGTGACTAAACCAGAACAATTGGTAAATTCTGAATTACATAAGTCAATTTCTGTCAAGTTCAATACAATGATTTAGACACTGGAATCACATTCTCCCTTAAATTCCTCTTCAGTTTTTCTGCATGTTTTGTACTAAGTTGTTTTTGGGGCTTGATCACAGACAGTCGAAAGAGCCTGTTTAAACTTCAGACATTATGCTCCCCTCTCTGTCCTAATGAATTGTGCTTCTAGGATCTTGACCAGGTCCAAAAAATCACAAAAGTTGTCACATGCATTAGAGCTGGAGATAAGTTTCATATTTTATGGGTATCATGCTGTACTTTTGTGCTGGCTTAGACAATGTCATGTTGCTACTTTATGAGGGACAGGTCCTTGCCTGTTAAATATCTAAGAGAAAAAGGGATGGGGTTTTTGCTTAGAAACTAACCCTGCTTTTCCTTTTACGTGAAACAGACATTAATGGGGTCTACCTTTTCATCTGTTTTTTAATAGGGATTTGATTTATGTCTTTGAATGCCTCTGCTTAAAGTCTTCATAGTCTGGACAATGTATCATAGTGCACTTAGATCTATTACAAACTGTGTTTTTTTTATCTCACCATTATACTCTTTATTTCAAGGTCAACTGGACTGCTTTGAGCAGTCAGATCTGTCATTGGTGTATCTTAATCTATAAAGCCATTTTGGGAAAAAAAACTGAACTACCTTTCCTGACCTTTTAACCCTGGAGGATGAGATTCACAACCTTTTTTGTTGGACATTGTGCACTTTGGTTCCCCCAAAGTTTGAACTTCAGAGAAAAGGTCTGAAAGATATCGTTTAGGTACTCTGCATCTTTTTCCTGCAACAATCTGCAGAATGATTTCAACAGCAAAACTCAGTCAGTCTGAATTTATCAAAGTCCCTAATTTAAAGTCTTGAAGCCAGACTATCTGTATGCTCTTGTTGAAGCCGATTTCTCTGAAAGAAGTGTGATAGTATTACTACTAAAACTTTGTATTGCTGCCACACTTGGCTACATCTCCCTTGGAAAAGAGATCTCTGACCTCAATGGGACTAACTAATTAGGGTCAAGTAAAATAAATAAAACATCTAGTTACTCAGAAAACCCCTGAGATGTTGGCATTGCCCTGTGATGGAATCTGTGATGTGCGTCTGATGATGGGACCTTAACAATCAAACGTACTCTGAAAAAAGGACTCTGTTTTGTATAACCAACTAATCCTGGTTTAAAGGCCAGGGTACAAACTGTTTTTCTGCTACTTCTCATGTTCTCATCTCCATTAAACATCCTTTCTAAAGAATGCAAAAAAAACAATACATATATTGTTTACAGAAAGCTGCACCTGAGGAGGGCTGGAGGCTCACCTGAACATATTTCCCAATGATCTTCATGATCTCCAGGTTGAACTGTTTGACAGGAGCGGCTGAGAGGTCAATATGACTCAGCAGACTGTAAATGATCTGCAGCAAGGACTGCTGCATGCTGGGTAGGCCCTTCTCCAGCAACTGAGAAAGAAAGACATGTGCAAAAGATCAATTCAACCTCTGTGTTTCTACAATGAGCAACAACTCTAACCTTTATCACGCATACCTCAGCTAAGTAAGTGACCAGGTTCAAGGTGATCTCATTGAAGGCATCGTGGAGGTAGCGACAGACCACGTTGATCCAGTTGGTGCAGTCGCGCGAGTAGCTGTGTGTGCTGTACAGGCTCATCATGTGGGCCAGGTTTGAGAGTGTGGCAGACTTCTCCTCTGCACACACCTTAGCTATCTTATCAGCTGTCTCCTTACAGAAAGGAGTGGGGCTGTCAAAGTGCTGGATGAGATGTGGTAGGAGGCACAGGATGTTCAGAGGAAAACCTGCACAGATGTCCGCAGAGAGGGGGAGAGTGAACAGACAGAGTTATATGAAGCAGAGACGTCAACACAGCTGATAAGAGAGAGGCAAGTAATAAAGAACTGGACTGAGCACTTCCTGTTGTAAAGAGAATGAGGGAAGGTGTAGGGAGCTGCAAGATGAATCTTGTGGACAGATATAAGGAGGAATAAATACAAATCCTAATAAAAGAAGGGAGTATATAAGATTTCCACTTCTCACATAATTTCTCAAATTTGTCTCTTTAAATCACATCATACCCGTCATAGAAAAAGAGAGAAGCATTTTAAAGCTGTTTTTGTCATTGCTATCCTTGGCAGCTTTGCTCAGTATTCCAAATCAATAAGTAGATTTTGTAAATTATGATGATGTAGGGTGACAGGTAAAGCTAATCCCAATCTAAAGTGACAATAACACTAAAAAGATTTTTTGTGTATCTACCATAGGCCACAGTTCCTGAAAATATCTTTTTATTAGAGATGGAGATACTTCAGATTGCTCTGTTTAAAGCCACAAGACTCTGTTGATGTAAACTGAAACTTTACTTTTCACAACTTGGGATTTGCTCACTCACTGATGCTGAATCACTTAGGTACACAAACATTGTACTGGGTCCTAACTTGTAAATAAAAATCCCAACTCTCTGATGGCGGGCTTGTCAGTGCTGTATGAGTGCTGGACGGTACAGAGTTTTGAATTGCTGCCAGTTTTTTTTTAAGTATGTCTGGATGAACGTGACATGTGTGTGCTTCAAGTGGTCTGAAGATAATACCAGTCCACAGTGCATTTATCTCTGCAGGAACTCTTTGAGTTATTTTCAGGCACTCAAAATGACTACAAATCCATCACTGAGCAGGTAGATGCACTTATAAAGGTGCATTTGCTTCAGGAATGAGACAGCAGTGTTTTGCTGCTTCAATCTGAAATTTTCTGGGGGAGTACACCCAAAACTTAGACCCCAAAATAAGCAAACACATCAGGGCTTATGTTCAAAAATACTCTTATTCTGCCCAGGTAAAAAAAAGGGGATTAAGTTCATAGTTTGCAAATTTTCAGTCCCGCACACACACCTGCCACTTGTGAGGGGTCTATCAGCGTGTGTCTGGACACACTGATGAGCTTGCTCAGCAGATGGATGGTGAGCTCCTGGGTGGAAGCCGAGGTGAAACCCTTCAGGAAGAGCTGCAGCAAGCCGGGGAAGCTGTACCACTTCAGCTTGGCCTGGACCTTCTCCAGACGCTCCCTGCTGTCTGGCCGGTCCAGAGGCAGCTGACCCAGCAGCTTGTTCAGCAGTCGCAGAGCCAGCAGGTACTCAAACTCGTAGTCTGATTCCAACAATGAGGTGGCGATCCAGAACACTGTGGCCATCAGATTTGAAGGGTCCACAGGGGGACCTGTGGCATCCCCTCCTTGACCCCCCCCTCCTCCTAATGATGATAAGCTCCTGGTACGTGCCAGGTTACCGTGACTTCCACCAAGTCGGTCGGCTATGTCTAAAGTGTTACTCCTCCGCCTGTCTCCCTTTCGTTCACCCATCAGGCTGGCGCGGAGAGAGTTGCTGCGAGTGTGGATGTGATGGAACAGACCGCCACTGTTCAGGTTCAGCTGACCTGTGCTCTTCCTGTTCGCCGCAAACTTTGGACCCAGCAAATGGTCACGAGTGGGGGCTCTTCACATGGGGAGAAAAAACAAACAGTTTTAAAGGAAATATGCAACAAGTGAGTGAGGACTAAGTGATGTTAGACGTTTAACAGAGTGAGGACTGACTGTGCTAAGGCAGTGAGGAGGTCGTAGTTTTTGACTGTGTCTGCCAGCGTGTCAATGCCGGACTCCAGCGTCAGGAGGAGTTCAATGACAAAGCCCTGAGGAGGAAAACATCAGAGGTCAGTCTGTCAGAAAATAATAAACAGATAGCTCCGAAAATTAAAGTGGGGACTGAACTTCTTTTAAAATAATCTGCAGACACAGGGACGAGAAAAGGTGATAAAAAGCTGCCTGAAGGTTTTACTTTGTCAGATTCATGTTGAGCAATACTGCAGGAAAAAAAGAAACTAACAAAAGAGCCGACTTATCACTCTGTTTAAAAATCCACAGCTAAATAAGAAAATGGAACTTAAAGACCCACTATGATGAAAATCATGTTTTTCTTGTTGTTTACTTGTACATATGGCATTTTTCTGTTGCTACAGGACATGTGAGAAAAATAAGTGCAAAATTGCATTTCTGAGTATTTCTTCATTCAAATCGCAGAGAACCTCTCACAGACCCAAATGGCAGACTCAGACACAGTGAGATTTCCTACATGGCAAATCCAAGCTCCGCCCCCGGAGCCCTGCTATGCATTTCAGACTCAGAAAAGTAAAGAGGACGATCGTGGAACAAGCACGTGTGTTAGCAGATTGAGATGCTTGTAAGAAAGCTGATTATGATATCAACTTTTATCATGTCCCCAAAGACATTAATGTCCGAGAGCTGAATATCTCCTATGTTTCCTTCTATTTCTACTACACCAGTAATGTTAGGCTGTAAGCTAACGTGAAGAGGAGTGTGCAGAGCAGCGCTGTCTTCGCCCACAACTCAGAGGCGAATTACTAATGATCTACTGGAGCTCTGCAGGAAAATAGCCCTTGAAAATGACACAAGTAACGTAATTTTGGCTAAAAACTTCAGAATCACAATTTACAGACCACTGACAACACTTTAAATAGTAAAAAAAAACATTGAAGTGGGACTTTAAGTAAAGAAAGAAATAATGCATCTTTTAAAAGTGATAGGGGTCATGTGGTTGTTTCTGACCTGTGCCTCCTCTCCAGGGTCTCCCACAGTCTCCACCAGCCGAGAGAGGATGTCAGACAGTAGAGCAGGAGTCAGAGGTTGTTTGAGAGCTCTGAAGATCTGGAACGAGCGTCCAGCATAGTGACGAGAAGAGCACGACAGAGCTGTTTGTAGAGCGACATCACTCAGCAAGGACTCCAACTGGAAACCTGCACATACAGGACATGTAAGTTTCACCTGAAAACCTACGATAAAATCCAGAATGGGCAGCAGGTTTAGAGTGTACAGACCTGCCGGGCATTGTTTGAAGACAGTCACTACATGTCTGACAAAGACACTCAGCTGGTCGGCGCTCTTTATGTTGGGGTTTTTGGGAGAGACGTCTTCGTGGTTCCAGAGCGGACCTCGCTTTCTACAGGGCAGAAGCAGCAACAAATCAGGCACTTGGACATGTCTGAACTATAATATTACACAACACTGCAAACCCTCAATCAAACACATGCAATGTCAAAATACCGGGTCCTGTCAGACACAGCTGGAAGCATGAAAGTAAATGATGGAACAGGAGGATTATCGTGCTGTATGACCTCATTATTTACGTGATCTGTCAGTCAAAATAAGACAAAATCTTGTTTGGGGTAAATGTTTTGTTCAAGGATATGCTGATTTTGATCAAATAGGGGCTTCTCACCTTGACGTGATGAACTCTATGAGAGCTTTGACTTTCTCATCCTGTTCAGCCGTGGAGTCCACCTCGCTGAGGAGTGAGGGGGAGAGGTGGGACAGAGCGCTGCCCCCTGCCCCGAGACTTATACTGGATGAGGTGGAGCTGGAGCTGAGGCCGGAGTCTGTCATGGGTGATGGCTGACAATCAGGCAACAACTCCTGCACTCCTGTGGGGACAAATTACACACATACATGCGCACATTCGTACTCAGTGAGTGGGATGGTCTGCAAAAAACACACCTTTGTGGAAATAAAAAAAGCAAACTCTTGAACACAATCTAACTTCAGCGTTAATTCTTATTCATTATAAGCTGCAAATGACATCAAGTTGGAGTTAGACCTGTTTACCTTTATACATATCCAGAACCAAAATGATGTAATAAATAAATAACTTTTTGCAGGTTAAATAAATAGTGTGAATGAGTATTTTGATTGCCTCACTCCTCTCTGAAGTGCCTGTCCTTTAAAATAGACTTTGAATCTTGGCCGTTGATGCCACCCAGTGGTCTGAACTCCTCACTGAATGCACCACATGACAAAGTGTTAGCCTTGACTCTGCTTCAAAAACAATTTCTCTATTTTATTTCAGAGCCATTTTAAACCCTTTTATGCAACAAGGATCTCCAGCCCTCGTTCACAGGACGAAACTGTAAATCTCCTACTCTTGTTTTCTCTCTCTCTCTCTCTCTCTCAGGTCTCAGCTCCACAGCAGAACAGACCTGTTAGGTTGTACTCCGGAGCTGCCGGCTTCACAGTCAGGACCCTCGGTTCGTTGTAGTCTCTGTTCCGTAAAAGCACCATGGCCACAGATTGGACGCTGCTGTTTGCTCCTTGGACGACGAGCAGATGAAGGAGGAGACGTTTGCAGTGCTCGTAGACTTCCGGGTGCTGGTGATCAAAACCTTGGAGAGGACACACAGTATGAGACGCATGGAATTTCAATTCCACTCGCTTTTCTATGTTCTTTCCATGGTTAGGTTTTTTTTTGGTCATTTACCTATAAAAATTGCATGCAGCAAGAGATGCAGGTAGGCACTCCACTCCACTTTGACCCCGTGGTCTACAATGAGGTCTGTCAGCAGGATGACAGCAATGTTGCATCTGTAAACAGAAAACACAGGTCAGCTTCTGAAGAGAACACAGCAGTGTGCTAATAAAAGGAGAATTATGGGGTGTTTGTTGCACCTGTGCAGCGGTACAGCAGGTGCATTAGTTTCTGGCAGGTAGTCCACAAGAGGAGACCAGCAGCCCCCTGTAGGAGGGAAGGGGAGAGGCTCCGGCCGGTTGTGATCCATCACTTTCAAACGCCAGTTCGCATAGACAGGCATGGAGTCACCTGAAAGAGGAGGACAGTGAAAAGAAATGTTGCTGGGACAGAACGAGTGAGTCGTGTTTGTTTTGTTGGATCAGGGAGAGGAGCTTCTTACTCTTCTCCTCCTCGTAGGATCCTCCAGAACTGCTGCTGTAACGAGACTCCAGACGGTGGTGCTGCCGGTTCAGGTTACTATTCAGGCCACTGTAGATATCCAGGTGGGTGTAACTGCAGAGAAGATGCTCTTCAGTTACAAGTGAATTGCTTGTTTTTTTATGTATCCAAAAGCCGAGGACTGCAATCTGATCGATCATATTCACTATTTTCCACCAATATATTATAGTTATATTTATCATAGTTGAACTCTATTTTACTTGGTTCAAAAGTTTTAATCAAAGAATTCACTGTCTTCCTCTATCTCACTGAAGTCAAGATGTTTTACAAAAAAAGTGCATTTAAACATCATTTTAATGCATATATATATATATATATATATATATATATATATATATATATATATATATATATATATATATATATTTTTTTTTTTTTTTTTTTTTGCTTGATTGACCTCTTCCCGAAACGTTATAGTGTCACTGCACTGGCAAACCCGGTGAAGTAATGTCCCCTTTTTGAAGTCTTGAAAACTGCCATTAGTTTGTAATTATCTCAGTTTAATTGGATATCAGCACATTCAGATATGGCAGCTTTGGGTAAGCCATTTCTCCAGGTTAGACTTCAACAGTTTATGGAAAATCTTAGTCTTATTTGTTTCAATAAAGCTTCTAAGTTGGATATTAAAAACAACAACAACAACAATTCTGTTGTATTTGTGCCTTATCTGTAAAATCGTGAAATCATGTTGTCTAAATAAGATAAATATAAATCCTGTGTTTTAATGACTATGTCTTACATAGAGCACCTGTTCTTCCTGGTATGAAACACAGTTTTCCCCACGTTGGACTACACTGAGATAAGGAGTTAACTTCCTTGATAAATCACTTCAAACCAAACCTGAATCAGACTCAGTGCAGAGAAGATTTTTAGTTTGCTTTTTGTTTAGTTTGCAAGAATTTCCCTTCAGTGTCGCTTCCAGATTGAATATATGTTTTGCGAGCACACATTATTTCTTTAGCATGAACTGACAGCTCTTAACTGAGTTTACAAAGCACCTTCAAAAGGACAGACAGGCTCTTAGGATGTGAGCTACTTTTCTTCTAACACCAATAGACCATGCTAACTTTGTTATGGTAAAGTTGCAGCTTTTTTGAGTGAGCAGTGATTGATTTACCGGGAGCATGGAACAAATTTAAGGGGAAGTAAAGTGAAGCGTGGGAGAGGTCGTGTCCAGTTTGAAATGCAGCACATATGTTAAGACATTGTTGTTTTTTTTAAATCAATTTGTGTTCAATAATTCAATCGAGAGCCATTAGATTCACGTCTAACTTGCCTGACACGGTCTACCTTGTGTTTTCATAAGTCAAGTGTGACAAAGGCAGTCATGTCTTGTTTCAGCTTCATACCTGTCCTCCATGTTTGGGTCTTTCATCTTGCTGTCATGATGAGCTTCATTTCCTGGCACCATGGTATTGCTGCTGGAGGTTGTTCCTGTAAGAACAGACATGAAACTGTTATGAACCAATTTTTTACCACAGTATTCAGCAGTCTGTTGCAGACTGCCATCAAAGTGGTGGGGAGTACAGCAAACTCTTCCCTGCAGTCCATGTATGAACAGTCTGTTCTCAGGCAAGCACAGCGAGCTTTATCTGATCCTTCTCACATCCTTTACCCTCAGTATGAACTCCTATCGTCTAGTAGGTGATACAGAGTCCCCAAATGTAGACTGAACCATTTAAAAACTCATTACTGCCACCTCAATGAGGTTTTTAAATTGTGTTTCCTAAAACATAGCCAGATTGTGCAATAATGTCATAATGTTATCTTACCATTTTCTTTTTGGTCTTGTTTGCCTTGTCACACCTTGCTGTGTCTTGTTCTTTGTCATTGTTGTCTACTGACGGTGTGTTTCTTTTGACCATTTCTGAGGGATTCTTGCGCAATATGGGTATGTGCAATGTGCAATGTGCGTGGGTTGTGTGACTGTGTCTTTGTTAGGTCTAGTACTTTTTGTCATCAGTTGGCAGCTTTATCTGTGCAGCTCTTTGAGTCCAAGACAAATTTCCCTTAATAAGGGACAATAAGGTGTATCGTACCGTATCGTATCGCATTGTCACGTATCATATAAAACATGGCCTCAATTTTGAAAGTTTTACCTGAGGTGACTGAGGGAATCTTGTAACTGGAGGTGATGCGGTAATATGGGGCATTATCCATGTGAGTGACCGCTGAGCTAACAGGATCAGTCAACTCGAGCTCACTCATCAACTCCTCCAGCAGCTGCATAGTCTTATCTCTGCCCAGGTAAACTACCACTCGTTTCACCTGAGGGGGAAATACAGAGCACGATTAGACGTATGAGGAGTAAAGGGAATACAAAGCAACAGGTGGAAGATAACCTGAGACTCACGTAGGGCAAGAGGCTGGGGTCACTGCTGACTCCTGACATACTGATGAGGAAGTGTAGAATGATTTTGAGGTTCTTTGGCCAGCTGTCTGCTAATGTGGTCCATACGTTCTCTATCTCCGACCAAGCAAACTCATCCCCATACTGCAAAAAAACAGAAACAATCCATGATAAATTAGCATTTGATTTTTTAGTTCACATCAATCTGAACATGCCTGAAGAGTCTCACCTTTGCAGTCATGAACATCAGATTGTTTAGCACCATGGTTGTTGCACGAGGTGAGCCCCAGCCCTCTCCTCGGAGCCACCTCCTGCTGTTGACCATCATGATCTCCCGCTCCTGTACTTCCTCGTCCTCCTCACCACTGCCGCAGTCCTCTGGTCTACGTACAGTGGGTTTAAAGTCAACCAGCTCCACATTGTTCATCCAAGGCAGGAGGTAGTGCAACATGACCTGACGACCACCAGGATGTGCTGTCTGGATACGCTGGCTCACCTCTGGAGGAGGGATAGAAAGAGGGAGGATACTGGTTAAATGATATTTCTTGTAATCGCAAAGTGAACTAATGTTTCCAATTCATTTCCAATTTATGTCTACTAGTTTGCTCCTTCTGAAATTTAACTCCCTTTTCCAGCGACTTGAAGCTGATGAGTGCACATTTGAGCAAAGTCAGATGAGTCCAGGGGCACAATTTCTCATCCACACCCAAACAGCCAGTTTAAGCTATAGAAAACTTGTACAGTTGTCTCTTGAAGAAGTGGTATGATCTAAAAGTAAACTGACTTTGCTGTGATACAGCTGTAATAAGTCAGCTGAAGAGATTCTGAAATAATGAGAGATGCAAAAGCCCCAACTGCTTTTTTTAAATGTTAAAGTCAAGATTTTTTGATGCAGCTGTATGACATCAGGGTATTTATGACACTGACTGACGGTTCTGACACATTATCACGCTAATTTCTTTCTGCATGTGAAAACTGGCTCAGTGCATAACTATTTCTGCATTTTGCTTTTGGTCTGAAAACATCTCAAAGCTGCGACATCATAGGTGTTTTGATGATGCAGACAAACAGCAGATGTCTTCTTTCTCTCTGATAACGTGCTTACACACACACATTTTTTGTACTCTGTTACCCTCAGAGCAGCTATAACACACCTGAGAAGATGGGCAGAGTGAGCTCTGGATAAGTCCTCGCAAGCTCCTCAGACAGCTGGTAGTAAGACACAGAGTACAGGTGTGGCAGCGGTGAGGGGGGGGTCAGGATACCATCTGTTCGCAGGATCTCCAATTTGTGAGCATAACGAAAGAGCTTGGGTTCCAGGATCTATTAGTTTAACAAAGACAAATATTTTGTTTATCTAACAAACATAAAAAGCAGGAGTGTTATGGTTCAAATTCATGTCTGGGTAAAGAGGTCTCCTGACCTGTAACAGCTGCATGGCTGCCTCATAGATGTCCCTGGAAGAATCAGCCGCCTTGAACAGAATCAAGTTCAGCAGCACCACAGTGTCAAATTGGTAATCCCTGAAAGTAAGCAGAAAAAAAAGCAGCACTGAAGTTGCAGCTCTCTAGCTATTAAGTAAAAATCAACCAATAATGTAAATTGATGCTTGGCAGTGTGGTACCTGTTGTGAAAGACATTAGCGATGGCCCTAAAGCAACCTGCAGCAACACGACGTGAGCCGGTGTAGCAGCGGTCCACAGCCCAGAACATGAGGTTGCTCTGGTCTGGATTCAGCTCCAACAGCAGCATCACGGCCTCACAACCCAGCTGGTGAACCTGGAGGAGACCAAACAGCAGCTGTGAGAACCAAGACCCTGCTACTTTAAACAGGAGCTGCATAATCCTGCAAGCTTTACACAACTGATCCGTCAATATTTACCATTCGTGTGAAGGCTACATTTAAATTTAATGTGAATTTAATTCCCCAAAAGGAACCTTCCCAAAAGGATCAATGAAGTTCTTTCTAATCTTATCCAATCTGATCTAATCTAAACTAATCCAATCTAATCTAATTTGATTTTATCTGATCTAAATAACAATCCAGGTTTGAGTTAAAAAATAGACTGCATAGCTGAGAGTATTCTTAGACTCAGACCTGCAAAAAGGACAGCAACATTTCACAGAAGCTAAAAAGGGATCATCCAGTTGAGTAACATAAAGTTTTGTTAGCAATGTCTCTCACAAAATTAACTCTATTTCAAGATTTCACATAAAAATTTCGGTTTACAATCTGGATGCAGGGGCCTGGATTTTCAGCACAAAGTGCTGTGGTTTGTGTTTTTTGTGCCTTTGTTGTAAAATTGACCACTCGTATTTCAGCAGACTCTGGTGTACGCAGGAAAATAGGGAAAGCAGTCTGTGAGGATATTAAAAGGAGAAAGATCTGCTATAGTGATGTCTTGGCTAATATCAGCAATAATTTGATGACAAACGACCAGTATTCAATTGCATTAACAGAGCGCTTCAATGTAAGTGTGACTAATCTAATACTCTAGATCAAACATTTACACTGGAGACACATCTGCCTCATGCTATGAAGCAAAAGTCCATCAGTACTCAGGTATGCAATCTGAAAAGTTCAACCTGACTTCTGTTCAACAAGATTTAATGGTTTCCTTTTCCCCCTTGAAGTCACAAGACAATTTTTTTAAATTTTATTTTCAGGTCAATACAACTGAAGTAAGTCAGAGCAAAGCTTCTGTCTGTCCACTGCTTAACTGAGAACTACCAGTTCTTAAAGCCAGTGAATAATGGGCACAATCTCAGGCAATGCAACAGACTATAAAATGCCAGCTTTTATGTTGCAGGTATAAACACAGCACAAAAAAGGAAACCTTAAATGTGCATTGATTTTGTAGCCGCTGGTTTCACCAGAATTACTGAAAAGTTGGCATCCATTTCCAGAGGCCTCCCATCATCACACAGTGAAAGACTATGACTTGAAATAATAATAATAAAAAAAAAAAACAAAAAAAAAAAAAAAAAAAAAACATTGAAGTATTTGAAACATTTGTGATTCAGTCCTTCAAAGCTGACTGATGAGGCTGGAGAATTAAAGAGTGATTCTGTTTAAAAGGGTTTCACTCTTCTGGTCTTTGCCTGCATTAGGACTCTGTCACCGTCCTCTTGCAGTACTTAAGATCACCACTGGGAAGCACTACTGTCATGTGTTTGAAGTTGTTCACAACTTTCACCTAAGGAAGTCCAACAGTACAATTCAACTCAACAAATTAGCTTACATAAAAAAATACTACCCTGGTAGTTGTCATTATAATTATATACATCTCTTCAATTGATTGCTATCATTACAGGAATCTATTGAGGACATATTTCACGACCCTATTAAACTTTTTACAAGCTTTTACGAAGACTGACAGGTACAGAAATGAGGGAGTGTCTTTTGTTTATGAGGTAATATGTCAAACTAGGAAAAAACTGCTTCTCTGTTATAGCTCTGGTCATAACACCTTCTCTTCTTACACTCTCAGTATCCAGCTAAGTGTAGGCTCACGTACCAATTATCTACACAGAACTTATCCACATCCCCTGGTTACACTGTCAAATCATGGGAGAAATATTGTCTCACCTTCTTGTCCTGAGAATCCAGGATGTTGTCTAGCCACTTGTAGAGGTAGCCATCAGAGGAAAGGCCGACATTATCAGCTACAGGTCCACAACACAACACTGCGGACATGGCCTGGACGTAAAAGAAAGCTGTCAGTTATCATCAAACTGGAGCGTATGCGTGTTTACATCTTGTGTTTGTCTGTACCTTTAGTGCACAGTACTGATGGCGGTTGATCTGCATATTTCTGTCGCTGTAGCGGTCCAGGGGGGTGAACATGATGCTAAATGGCCCGGCCCAGTGACTGAACAGCATGAACAGACTGTGTCTCAGTGACTGCTGGGGGAAGATGGTCCTCCGCTGATGTACTGGAAATAAAGGAAACAAAAATCAGTAATTAACAACTTCACGCTAACAACAACATGAAGTAGGAATGTAACAACACATAAGACTTAAAAAATGTTCCACAAGTTGGCTCATGATACTTTTTTCCATGTTTGTTCAGCATGTAAATAGCCTGATTTATGCTCATGTTTAAGCAAACAGACTGCTACGAAAATGTGTGTCAGCTGATGCTTTTATTTTGGCTTTTGTTCCATCTTGAGCCAATGTTCTCTTTTTTTATAGGCTAAGCAGCTACAAACTTATACAACCAGTGTCTCTAAACGCCGGGCAATTTTGAGGTTACCTTGTATGGTGGATATGAGCTAATTATGAGAGTATTTGTAATTAAATTGCTCAACCAAATAAGTATAAGTGAAGCTACACAATTTTTTGTTTTATTTTCACAACAACAAAGGGTAATAAAAAAATAATAGCTACGATGTGCCTTGAACTTATTTAGTCCACTAATATTAGTGTTAATCATCCCAAATTGTAAAATGAAAGTATCAATCCAGTGTCTGTGAGGCTCAGTAGAAACACAAACAATCTTCGGTTGTCTGGAAACCTGGCAACTTTGGACAAATATAGTGATCCGATTCATGAATGAATGTGGATCATCAAACTATGGGAGATTCCCGGGAGAAATAACAATACGGGAGGTGGGTGGGAGATAGGTCTGAAATACGGGAGAGTCCAGGGAAAAACGGGAGTGTTGGCAGGTATGCTCTACACCCCTGCTGAAAACTAGTGAAAGGTAGACTCATACGTACATGCTGTGGGGTTGCCTTAAACTTAAACAGTTGAGGCTGAGGATGGAGAATATTCTCTCAAAGTATTACTGATGTGATGTGATAGAAGATGTGATTTTGCTTTATTTTATTTGTATTTTTTTACTCAAAATTTTACCAGATGCGGACTAAACAAACGGAGGACATAAAACCTTTTTTTTTTTTTTTGACTCAATCTGTACTCTGTGACAGCCTGGGATTTAAACCTCCACACATGGCAGCATGCAGTTTAACTCCTTAGCCAAACCTTAGCCCCTGTTTGCAGATTTTTAGTGTCTTGTGAAGTTAAGTTACATCATTTAGAGTAAACACTCTGCTGACTGAAGGGACTTTCCAAATGCATGGGACAGAGACATACCTGGGACGTTCTGTATGATGTTGGCCACGAGAGCACTGAAGTGACAGCGAATGTCCTTCAGTGTCTCAGAGTCCTTGTCATTTTCAGCCTCCAGCAGCTGCCTGGTCAGATCAACATACTCCAGCAGCGTGCTGTTCAGAGAGTGGCTCTCTCCATCTAACCCTCCGCTGGCTCTGTGAGGACGACAGGAACCAACAAAAGACTATAAGAGAAACGACAGATTCATTCTTAACCACAAAGTCCAAGTTTGTTCTGGACCACTCACATCTGGCTAATGACACCAGCATCAGCCAGCAGCTCAAAAATCCGGACCAGCTGGACCCTGAGGATGTCGCGACGCCTGCGCCGCTTCATGTTCTGTAGCACAAACACAAAAGCACTTCAGCTCAGTACACTGTTATTCCCAAAACTCTGTAGGAAATGCCTCACAGTTATCATCTGATCATACTTACTTCAGGTCTTCTTTCTAGAGCTTCTTTGATGATGGGATTCAGCTCCTCTATCAACTCTCTGAAGAAGATTTGAGAACAAAACAAAGAAAGCATTCAAATAAGGTTTCAGCAAGCTGTGTTTCCACTGATCCCATTGAGATCTTTTTACCTGAAGGCCACGGGGTTGGTCCTGCCAAGCCCCAACACGAGAGACTCTGTGATGTCCATGCTCTCAGAGCGCATCATGGGGACAATGTGTTTGAACAGGGAGGAGGGGGACGGAGTGCCAACAATCTATAAACACGTAAAGAAAGAGCAATGTTGTAATTAAAAATGTAAAACCAAATTAAAGAAGAAATGCTCAAAGAGGATTTTTTAACACTGCATTTCAGTCCAGTCCAACTCGGACCTTTCAAACTCTGGAGTTTATCAGCATAAGTGTTTCTATATTCGGGTGTTTTCAGTGCAGGCGATCCTGACCTTTGAATCATAACTGTAGCCGCTGTCCGGCGTGGACGCCAGCGTCTCAGGCGGGGAGCAGCGGACGGAGCCAGAGGTGGAGGGTGAGGTGTACATGGAGGAGGAGGAGGAGGGGGCTGAGCTGCAGCAGAGGATCAGGTAGTTCCTCCAAAGGCCAACGTAGGAGTCGCTGCTGTTCAGAGTGTTCACTTTCTTGGCATTGATGGGGCTACTGAGGGTGAGCGTGAAGGAGAGGCCAGGGGTTGAACACATGAAATATGACACCATCATACAAGCAATTCAACTGGTTTTACTTGGCACGTGAACCGGGTCTCTACTTATGTTCTTCATTTAAGAGCAAAAGCATGTTCACACTCGCAATTCTGGCCATAATTATTTCTCTTAAGTGCACAGTGCCCATGTTTGGCTTAAGGCAACCCTGCTGAAAGTAAAGGGCCATGCAAAGTAGACTTAAGTGTAGACTGTGTATTAGACGCAAGTGTGCAAAAGGAATTATTTGAATTAAGTCACAACTGTCTTTAGTCTATGATATTTTAACATAGCATTATCACAGAGCCATCAAATAGACCTTTGAAGGCCTGTAATAAACACCCAGAGTTTCATACACACAGGACACCATGACCTGAAGTCAAACATACTTGATGTCAACTTGAGGAGACAGCAGCTGCAGGCGGGTGTAGGCAAACATCCAGGCATAGTTGAGGGCAGTCGGGCAATGTTTGGGCAGGTTCTCCTGCCGCAGGTAGCTGGAGAAGCTGATGACCCAGGGGTCCTGACCCTGAGTGACGTGGGCGAACACCCAGATGTGCGATGGGCTCACCACGTCGAACTGGTGGCTGATGGGAGATGAGCTCCACTCAGCCAGCGTCTGCAGATCAATCCCACTGGGACAGTAGAGCAGGTTGGTCTAAAGTGACGCACAGAGGGAGGGAAGATCAGCCTCAGAGGATCTGGACCAGGTTTATGATTGCGTTTATAAAGAGAGGTCTTCATACCTGATCAGCTCCTGTGAGATGAATGAAGCTCTCCAACACTGATGCACTTAATCTGTCCATCACATCGATGGCTAATTCCTCATCTCCCTGAAAGATGACGATGAATAATGATCAGACAACAGAGCCCTTAAAAACAGCCAAAAACCTCACATGCATGTGGTGTTAATGTGCCAATAATTTGTGGTATTCATAACAATATAGTAAGTACCTTGCCAATGCCCAGTGCTGTGTGAAGCGCTCGAACCTCCTTGAGGACGTTAACAGCCAACCTTCGTGTAGCAGGTCGGCAGCTACAAAGCACCACCAGAGCCAAACCCTCCACCACATGCAGCACGCCTAATGAAGTCCGATCCAGGGAGAGAGAGTGACGACTGCTGGAGCTCTGTTTGAAAGAAAGCATAATTCACACAGCTCAACACTTCACAGATCAAAGGTTTTATAATGCAAAAATGATCGGGGGGATCCAACTCTGAGTTTATTTGAAAAATCAGGATTTATTTCAATATCTTTTTTATATCTTTAGTAAAGTTATTCAGTTTCAAATCATAATATCTGTGTTACAGTGCTGTGGGCTGGGAGTAGAGCATTTGTCTTGTTTGTGTATGCAGATACATAAACCGAATGACAAACAAATTCAAATCCAAGTATAAAGCTTTTGAAGTCAATGAGTTTGTGTTTTCATTGAAATGACACAGCAGACTCCTTAAAACCCTTAATTTTCGAATGATTTACCTGCAAGATGCACACTGAAGGTAAAAAATACAACATTCAAGTCCTTTCTTAGTATTTCAAATTATTTCCCAGTTGTTTAAAGCCAGTCAATAAATCCTGAGGAGGATTATAGAGCTAAATTAATGAGCTGAAAAAGTCTGAAGACAGACTATTTCTTAATGGGCTTTGGTCACTGTTTACTTGACATAATCACTAGGTTTCCTGAGAAGAGGATGAGACCTCTGCAGATAAATCAGCTCTCATTAAACTCTGTGAACACTGACAGAGTTTCCAAACAGGTTCTGATGCAAGAGGGTTTATTTTGTGGAGAAGGAAACTTCTGTGGGTGAATCTGCCATTGCTAGAAACACTGTAACCAATGAAATAGAGAGTCATTTTGGAAAGTGTGCAGCCTGTCATGCTGTTTGTACTGTGTTGCTGCTAAAGAAATGAAAAAAGTGTAGTGACATGATTGATCAAATGCAAATCATCAGGAACTTTCTTGACTACCAATCTGAATCATCAGCTCTATGGGGGACGTCCTCAGCTGATGGACCAAAAACCATGAGAGCTGACTATGAGTCTCAAAGTGTCCAGACCAACCTGCACATCGTGGCTCTTATTGCTGCTCTGCACCGCCTGCCTCCATTGGCTGATGAGCTGTAGTAGCATCTTGACTGCGTTGTCCAACAGCGTAGGGTGGACATCGGTCACCTCTTTGACAATAAAGGACACAAAGCCTGAGAGAACATCCTCCCGCCACTCTGGGAAATCCACCATCAAGGCCTGGAGGGTTGTGAAGGCAAGGCCCCGTAGTTCCTCATCCATGTGGATGGTCAGTCTGGAGGAGAATAGAGACACTATCAAAGGTGTGGAAATGTGTGATGAGGAGGCTGCAGGAGGCTGAGAGGAGGGTGGATTACTTTGCCAGAAGCTCTATCAGGTCTTGTCTGCTCATGCCATCTGGTATCAGTCGGGGAATGGCGGCCACGCATGTTCGGAACAGATCGATCTTTGGCTTCCTCTCTCCCCTGTAGCATAAAAAGCTTGTTAGAACAGCCGGGGGTCAGAAACAGAAACTGAAGGACAGTATAGTATGACTTTGAGTTGCTGTTACATACGTTATCATGTCCTCAGGCTCCTTGTTGGACATCTGCACATTGGTCATGCTCATAGAGCGCCCCACTTCTTTATCCAGGTGTCGTAGGATGTTATCTAAGGCCTTTCTTACTTGTGGGTAGTAAAGTGACATGCCTATAAAAACACAGCAGAGTCATTACACTCAGAAAAAGCAATACAAAACAGACAACCAGTGTTCATTTGAGAAGCTATATTTGATTTAGTCTTAGTCTTTAAAGAACATAACTTTTACTTTTAGTCACATTTTAGCTTCTTTTTTGTCGTTTATAGTTTGAGTGTATTGTTGGTTGAAAGAAACTCGAACTTGTCCATTTCAAGCCAGTAAAAAGTCGATTTGGTCATTACTTCCAGTAAAAACATTTTCTCTTCAAGTCAACTAGCCCATCAAAAATTGGTATTAAGCTGAGTTCAAATATGTACAATAATTTCACTCTCTTTAGGATTTCACTGGTATGACTTTTTAATTCTTTGCCAGCCAAGAGTCTCCTACATCCAAATATTGCTGTGTTGTTCTGACTGATCTACTTGGACATTGAGAGCTTGTTGCAGACAGATGAAAACGGTAAGATAGAGGAATTAATGTACTTGAAGAAAAAAAAAATCCCTCTTTGACCTCTATGGCTGGATTTATTTTATTCACAAATCGAAGTGTAGTAAACACATGTATGTTCACATTTCTGGGCTGACACTGCTCCTAATCACAACTCCACCTCTGAAAATCAGAAGTCTTCCTAAACACGCTCTGTAACATTTCCCTAGCTCGGACAAATCAAGGCTTTCACAAAGAAGTTTTGGGAAAAGAGGATAAATATCAAATAAAGGGACTTTCATTTGTAAATAAATGAATTTACTTTTGTACAATACGCACTCCTCTCGTCCTTTTGTCATGGCCATAGAGCCAGGTTACGACAGGGAACAAAACTTTGAATGTGAGTATTGATGTCACACCAGTCGCTGGTTTTAGCTTTGTCACCATTTTTCAAAAAATCATTAATAAAAAAGAGTAACATTCATGAGGGCAGATAAAGTCTGTACCTGCAGACAAGTGAAACTTTTATAGACCGCACTCCTCGACTAAGGCAGCCTGCTAAAGGAACGCATCACTTGTATCAGATCAGATACAATCATCGAAGACATATGGTGAATTTTGAACTTCATTGCTTCATCCTTTTGTTCACCAAAACTATACACTACATTTGTCAGAGATTTCATCATCAAGGATCTGGTTTTAGCTCATCATTGTCTGATCCTTGTTGTTGACAAAAATTTGTCGTCATATCTTTTGTTGATGAGATCAAAATTGCAGAAAACGTAGTTAAAAACCTCCAGGACCTACCTATGACCTTGGCTTCTTCATCAGTGAGGGTGGTGTTGAGGAAGATCTTCTTGACACGCAGCGTGTTACCGGAGGGCATGATGATCCCTGTCGTAGGCATTGGAGGCTCCCCATCTTTCTGCTGTAGGCTGTCAGCTATCACCAGGAACGCTCGCAAACCGATGTTCATCCGCTGGAAAGGCAGAAAAGAAGAGGATCAGAGGAGATTCACAAACACTCCAGAGATGTCAGAAGTATTAGTCCTGTCTATACCTTACCTCTGGGTTAATAGCAAAGGTTTTGTGAGATTTGCCCACACACAGGAGGTCATAGATGATCTCCTTCATAGCAAAGTCAAGCCTTTCCTGTAAGAGACCAAAAGAGCAATAATAAAAAACCTTTCACGCAGTCACTACATGTCATAGGTTAAGATTAACTCAGCTGCAAAATCCAGGGATGGGAGTTCATGCTCCAAGCTTACCTGAGCTATGAACTGGATGATCTTGACAAAGATGTTGAGGGGTGTGTCCCTGGGCACCACACTGCGGGAGCCTTTGGGGAAAAGTGCTGAAACGATGCTGAGTAGTCGACTAAAAAGAAGTGGGATTTGAACTTATTCAGTGCTGAACCACGATCACCCAAAATAATGCAACTTATAATTTACAGTCAATAACTGCTAAGTGGTGGGTTGTTGTTTCTTGGCCTGTGTGTGTTGCTTGAACTGACCTCTGTGTGACAGTGTTGCTCTCACACTTGATCCTGATAATATAGACCCACAGCAGTCTGTAGAGTGACTCCAGTGCTACACGGGACATTTTGGGGTCTTTGTTCTGTGGACGTTAGAAGAATAATGTGAGCCTCTCATTTATTTCTTTCAGTTCATTACCCACCTGTGAGACTGGAGAGATCAGGCCGTTGCTTCCCTCAGAAAGTCAGATCAAAAAACAAAACTGGGCATCTGTGTTCAGTAACCATGGCATGATGCTTTTACAGTGTCTGTAATGAGTCACAGACTGATGTCTGAACAGTCTCAAGTCCATGTGGTCTGAAGAACATTACACTTTGGGGTTAACAGAATATTTCGGTTGTAGTCATCACACCTAGTTTGTGTGTTGGACACTACTAAAGCTAACGTAGAGAGTAAAGCAGAAACCAGAAGTGGTTACTGATCATGGTCCGGGTGCACCAGGTGGGTGTAACGTTAACGTCTGACTCAAATTCCTCTCTGCAGACGACAGTCTAACATGAGTCTGGTTCTGCTTGAGATTTCTGCCTGTTCAAAGAAATTTCTTCCTCTCCATTGTAACTTGATAAAAGCAGCAAAGTGTCACAGTCATGGTGGATCAAGATGGGTTGAAAGTGCATTTGATCTTACAAGGTGGAACTCAATCTTATCCAACCTTGATAGAGGGTCTTTGTAAATATAACAAAGAGTACAGGAATATTAACAGTCAGTGAACTTTTAAAACATGACGACAAAACACCTCATTTACAGGATGATTGACGTAAGTGTTGTTAAGATGAGAGATTGAGATCTGTTATCGGACACTACTCAGGCTGTGAGCTTATTCTAAGCTTTCCTTTGCTCCGGTAACTTACAGCTCTAATTCAAACAGGGTTTACTGGCGGTAAGCCTTGTTTGCATGAGAGCTCTCTCTTCAACTACAGCATGTGTCCGTTGAGGGAAGAGCTCTACCCTGCAGGGTTCTTTCTGCCCACATTCATTCAATAAAACGTATGGGCTTGGAGCTGCAGATATTCCACAGCATGAGAATTTGTATTGACATCATTTTTGGTGGATACAAGAAGAAACACCAGGCAGTCATTCTCAACAAGAAGAAAATCTCTTTGGGCAAACATGTCAGCGAAGCATTTGAACACTGAGTTTTCATTAGAAATATACCAATGGCTACAAGACATCCAGAGTTCAATTTAGTGTATGTGAGTTTGACCTGCGTTACCTGCTTTGATTGATCACACCCTTACTGTTAAAATAAACAGGAGGATGACCCTTATGTGATTTGAACATGAAGAGAGTGAATTTAAACAGTAGACACAGTTCAAAATTCCAAAACTTTCTTATAAAAGAAACATACGGTAAACATCTCTTGGTCAGGCTGCCTTTTAAATTTTAGTTAAGTATCCCATGAAAGAAAATATCCCTTTAGTTAATACTTATGTGTCCTTGCCTGTGCACAAATGAAACTTGGAGAATGTCAATTTCTAAAGCAAATATAATTCACAGCAGTAATGAGCATCAAAAATAGCTGCTGGTCAGATCATATTGCATCTCCTGCTTCCTCCATTTTTTTCCTCAAAGTTGGTACTTTATATTTATGATACCATGGCTGTTTAGATGTCTTGTTCACAGTAAAGACACAGCCTATAGACAGAGATCATCACTGCTGGGCTCTGCCCCCAGATTAGCGCAGATCTGCCTTTACTGAGAGAGCACAGTGGAGATAATTATGATGATGGCACGGCAGCCTTGGCTTTAGCAACAAATCCCAGTTCCATATCGCAGTAGATCACTAAGCACTACACATGTAGTCTCTGCTGTCACAGAGGTCTACTTAAGATCCCATCTTCATATACCCCATGGTAAAAAGAGAGTTGTTAAAATAACACAGTTTCTATTTATAAATCTTACAGATGTCATTACATAAATGTAATTCAAACTAACTAATGTAAATGAAAAAAGTCAGATGGATGTTTCAAACATACTATGTCCTTATTTTTAACAGGGGCTTTGTCGTGAAGATTTATACTCCTTTACAGCCATAAGGTTGATTCAAAATTCATGTGTCATTGCAAATTAATGCTATGATTATTTTTATATCATATCATATCCTATTGTATCATACCAAATCACATCATTATATTTTTATTATTGCTGGCCTTGCATCACATCCTATTGTATCATAGTGTATGGTATCTCCTGATATTATCATCTCAACTATCGTCTCAAGTATCCTATCATATTGGACCTCATATTATCATATTATCATGACTGTGAACCACGTGTCCTA
Organism: Xyrichtys novacula; assembly: GCA_962446985.1. Taxonomy (NCBI): domain Eukaryota; kingdom Metazoa; phylum Chordata; class Actinopteri; order Labriformes; family Labridae; genus Xyrichtys; species Xyrichtys novacula. The sequence continues at coordinate 12,235,620 of OY660870.1, forward strand.
CTATTTTGTATTAAACATATCAAACTGTACCTTTCTTGATATTACTGCATCCTATTGTATTGTTATATATTCATTATTCTGAGATTTGTATTCTGATATTTCATGTTTTATCATATTGTATGCAAATGTGTTAAATCAAATCACATACCAAATTGCATTATGGTATTATCATTATTGTTGGCCTTGTATGAAGGTGCATTTCATACTGTACTGTATCATATTGTATGGTATCCTTATTTGGTATTATCATGTATATATTATGTGCCACATATAGGGTATTGTATTGTGTGACATTGTGTTGTATTAAATGTGTTCCCTCAGTTTTCACCCGGAGGACTAATTGGGAAGGGTCTGGGACCACTGACAACGCCTAGACCAAGCTTCCTGGTCAATAAAGCTCTGATTTAGTTCCAACTGTAGTGCTTAAACTTCTGAAACATATATTGCAAATTTCAGAGACACTATTGCATAACAAAACTTGTGAAAATGAAATGTCTCTTATTCGTTGTTTCTAAACAATTCAATACAGCCCTTATCTGTGTGTAAAGATACAAGATTTTGCAAAAGAAAACTGACTCTAAATGGCCACAAGCAAATATATGAAAATTTACTGTATCACTAATAAGAGTCAGGTTTCTGACTGTATGGCTAAAGCTGCTTTGCTTTATGTAGATGTGGGACTGAAACAACATCCTGAGTCTACATCACTGTGTGGGTAAGGAAGTATGTACTTGTAACAACAGGTGAACCATCCAGCATGTCAAACATGACTGATAATCATGCTATGTTGACAAACGATGTCAACAAAAGCTGACTAAATTACAAGGAATATGTTACCTCTACCAAACAAAAGCTATCACAACTGCCCACAAACACAAACCAGCCCAGTGACAAAGCCTAAAGCAATACCACAAGTTACAGTCACTCCACATGTTCCTCCTCTCTGCTTAGATAAAGAGAAACATCAACATCACTGTCACTACTGAGAATGACTCACAGCTCCACTAGACAGTCAGGCAGAAGCACAACTGTACTACAACTCAACGTCCAGTTCAAGACGCAGTTCACTGAAAGAAATAAGGAGCAGCAGGGAGGTCGCTGACGCCAGATTAACTCACCTGCAGCGTCTCAATCTGCTTTCGGATGCTGTTGTTAGACGGCATCTGGAGCGAGTCAGTGTGAGAGAAAGATCAAATGACAGGAGACAAAGAACGTAGGGTTTGTGTGGGGACACATGCAAGTTAAAAAAAACAAAAACATAACTGAAACAAATATGACAAGAGCAGTCCAAAGTGTGTGTTTACTCTGGCTAGTGTGACAGGAAATAAGTAGAGCCTACAGCCATGAAATCAAACACAATGAACTGTTAAAACATGCCGCTTTAGGAAAATGACTACAGGCATGCCGGTGCTAAAGAGTAACAGCTCATTTTTATTTGATATGATGTTACATTAAAGGAATAAAATCAATTTAAATGTCTAAAAGCAAAGCAAAACAAGGTGTGCTGTGGTCTGGAAATCAAACAACAAGACGGAGAAAAGACAAGTAAGGGGAGCTGATGTGAGGGAGCACACAACAGAGAGGGAAACGATGTGACGGGAAATTCATCAAAAATCATTCAAGGGAAGAAATCATAATTTCTGCTCAACAAAATCAGCATTCATTAGTATCCAAATTACTAGCTTGGTTAGGTCCATTCAAGAAACAATCTCAACGCCGATTTATTTGACCCCATAAGTATCAATTTTTAAACCAGACTTTCCTGTGGGTTACATATACCTCTACTCCTTTAGTTAGTAAAAAACTGTTGTCATTAGTTTTGATTAGGCTTTGGAAAACAAAGTTATAGTAAACAGTTTATTCTTTACTGCTGTCAGTAAAAAAGCTGTCAAGTCTATGTAAACACATTTGTTCCTACTCCTACTGGTATTTTTTGTTAAACTGGAGAATTAGCTACTAAATATTTTCTTTGCATTGATCTAGACTTTGTTTTGAGATTAATGAAGGCTTAAGTAAAAAAAAGGGGGGAATGTTTATCATCTCGCAGAGTCTTTAACAGCTTTTATATTTCATGTTTCAATGGCATATATGTTTTCTTCCTTTGATAACTATTTTCAGACTACCTTGAACTTGTTCCTCTGTTTGTCTTTGTTTGAGTTGCCTCTGACTGAAGTCGAGTTTTGCAGTGGACAGGAGATTTCCAAGGAGACACTTTTTACAGGCAAATACTCCTCATATTTATAAGCATTACTGTGTACTGTGTCACCTTTTTATTGTATCTGAAGTGAATTCTCGCATCACTGTAAAATACAGGGGCTCTTCAATCTTAACTGGAATTTATTGATAATTTTTCAAGTTCCCCCATTAAGTATTGTTTGATTTTTGGACATTTTCACCCCCCAGATATTTCAATGAATTCATCACAAACCCCAGACTGTAGAAACTGATCTTTGCTAAACATTAGGAGAGAGAACCCTGACTGCACAGTTGTTGTAGATGTGGTATTTTCATTTGGTTACGTCTGCACTCGACCTCATTCCATTCATTTTAAGTTAGCACAGAACTCTTGGTCAGCTGCTTTGCTTTTTTCTCGCGTCCTGAATGTCCTGAATGTCACAGTGCCACTAATCCATGTAATTCACTTACATATCATCATCCCTTTCTTATAATCTTCAAATTCATGATTTATCCACATCACCAGCCTTGTGACTAAAACTTCTTTGGGGAAGACTCTGCCTTACAAAACATTGTTTGTCATGCTTTTATTTTGATATTTTTTCTGTCTTGCATCATGCAGCTGTGCTTTTATTTTGAATTAAGCTTCTTTTGATAGAATGTGAGTTAAGAGCTGAGTGAAAACATTAAAAAGAACGGTTAAAAGTAAAATTGTTCAATGAACAGGTAACTCTAAGAGGCACATTTGATTTACAGTAAATCTAAAAGTGTCAGTTTTCAGCTTCCTTGCAGCTGTTTTTTCTTCTTTGTCTCTTCTGTCTTATGACTTGTGGACCATTACCGTCAACTCTTGGTATTGTATGCTTATTTGTTGCTCTGTATCAATATTTCATTTTTTAAAAGACAGCTATTGTCAATGTTGGTATGTTTCAAAGCTGAGATACTGATACATGAACTATTAAAACTTTCATTGTAAAATATTAAAAGCTTTAAATACAATAAAAAAAAATTTAGAAACCCTGACCTCCCCATGTTTTACTGATTTTAACTGTCTTTTTATAAGTTCTGAAAAGTGTGAAAGTATTTTTTTTTAAGCAACTATCATCACTACACCTAAAACCTACCTTACAGGGTATTTGTAAAAACAAAGAAATGACGAATCTTGTTTCTGGCTGGTTGTTTGTTTTTGTAGTTCATAAAGAGGCATCTGTTTCAAGTCTGTCACAGACAATAATCCACCTTAAAGGAGCTTTAAGCCACAAAAGTGGACTCTGTTAGGGTCAATTACGTGCAAATGAATGGTTGATGCAAAAATGCACATACATTAAATGTTGAAAATGCATCTAGACAGGTAAATAAACACCAAAATGAAATTTTATGTCAGAGTTTCATATGGTGAAATCCTGTTTCTTACACCTTTACTGTCAATGCGTCACCAACTATCTTTTTGTCTTAACTACAATCTGAGCATAATGTAGGTATTCAAGTAGAGTTATTAAAAATAAAAACATGAAAACAGTAGTTAAAATATTAAAATGTTAGTAAATATCATTGAACTATTGTGAATATTTGAAAGGTCTACACAAAAAAGACCGTTTTTAAACTGTTAGAGAAAATTAACCAGCCTGTGATTGTAGAGAGCTACCACAAGGTTAAAATACAAGAGGTCCCAAATCACTGAGATCATCTCCACACTTCAGCTTAGAACAAACCAATACAACTCTTCATGGCAGAATCAGCATCACCACCCAAAACACCGACTGATTACAAATCAAGGAAGTCTAAAACAGTCACAAAGGTGAAGGAGAGGTGCTGGAATAAGATCACTGAGAGGACAGATGACCATAAACAACCACTGAAGATCACAATCACAAGCAGAAATCTATCCACCACATGATCACACAATCTCTCAACAAAGGGCAATCAATGCAGGACAGACACACAGCCATCGAGTCAGTCGGTCAGTCAGTAATTTCATCAATGAGATTCTGGATTGGCTCTGTGATGGTCAGGGAGAGGAGGAAAGTAGCTTTGATCTGTTTGTAATTGGTTTACAGGGGAGTCATTAACAGACCTGAGCTAAAACAGCACTTGAGTTAAGATACAGTGTGTGAGGTGCACCGAGCTGAGATGGAAGATGATGTTCAAAAAGTGCAGCAACACTTCATCTTACATTTTTGGTCTATAAACTCTGTTTGCGATTGAAAATCTGTGATCTCCTGAGTATAGTTGTCCATTTCAAGCACGAATCTTACGTCAAAGGTTCTTCTATAACTGTATTAAATCAAGTGCTATTCCTGTCAAGATCTGGTTGTTGGTAATGGAGGGGAAAGTACATTATGATTTTCATACAAAAACCACAGAGCACACCATGACACTTTCTTCTATCAGAGCTATTGCAACATGAGCTAAAAATAGAGAATCATAACACAAATGGTTTCTGTTTCTTTTTTAAGTAATAGACAGAAACAGGCAGAAAATACATCCTCAGAGGTTTATCAATCACATGAAAGAAGACAGCAGTTACAGGCTGATCTTTCACTAAAACAACTAAATTGGGTCATAAGTTTCATAACACGTCTTAAGACCTCTGAGGTGAACTAAATTAGGTACAGTGTCCTACAGACACTCAGAATACAGTCATAAAGGGAAATATTTTCTCAAAAACTTTGGTGGTAGAGACTGAAGCTGTCTACCTTTAGGTGTGAGAGGCAGTTCTGGAGGAAGATGTGCCAGTTGTTGAGGAAGAACTGCTTCTGACTGACACACAGCAAGCACGTCACCAGAGGATACAGAGCCTGAGGAGAAGGACAAAGCAGAACAGTGTCAGCATCAAAACAACAAAGAGGGGATGTTAGTTCATCCACAATGTCAAAGACTTTGTCCAGACTGCAGGCTGATCAGATCTGTATGTCAAAGAAGATCTTTAAGATAGTGTTTGCTCTGATGTTGCATGTGATCGAAATGCACTGGTGTGTGTCTGTTTATCACAGATGGAAATGTTTGGGGTTGTTATTTAACTCTGCAACATTTAACCATGAAGGTAAAACCGAGGCTCTTATCAAATTTTTTTTTTGTCTGCTTCACTTTGTAAATTGTGTTATTGCTTTATAGGTGAGGTTTAAAATAAGCCCAAAATGAGTTTCTACCTCACCCGCACATGTTTTGTTATAGTTTGCTTGTATTGTTGTTTTTGTTGTTTTTAAGTAGTGCAAATAAACAAATAAATAAAAAAATACTTGAAGCTAGCTCCAAAAGCCGTGCAGAGGGAAGCCGGCACACTGTCATGCGTGTGTAGCTTTACTTGTGTGAAATCACACAAATTACACTGTTCAGAGGTCAATATAAATACAAGCGAGGGTACACACTGTGATATTTTAATTATTCATTTATGTGACATTTGTTAGTATGCAGTTATTAACATGAGAGGACGACAGCTGCTATTGGTTATTTTAAATGTTTGTCTTGTTGTCTGAAGTGGTTTAATTCAACACTGATAACAGTTGCTAAGACCTGTTTTGAATCATTGTGTTTTTGTCTCTGCTGTATCACAAATGTCTCTATAAGAACATAAAAGCCCTGTCAAAATACCCACACTTCTGCCCCAATGCCCCTCAAATGCACGTTCATGCTAAGGGGTGTCCCAGTTCTCTGTAGTCACTCCTGGTGTGTCTGAGACTGCATTAGGTTGAGGTTCTTACCCAGAATCATTGTAATATTGTGACGCTTTAGACACTTGGCCAAATGGAAAGCAAAAGAGTTGTTTTGGGAAAGCTGTGGAGAGTCCTGTTATTCTTAGTACTGCTGCTAAAACTGATGAAAATTCACTAGTTTATAATCAGAAAAATCTGAACACAAGTCTTCCAAGTCTAAGTAATGAAAGCAGAGCTTTCTTCAGGGTTGCTGCATACTTTTAAAATCCATTTAAGCAATTTTCAAGACCTTTGTATGACCCAGAAAGAGAAAACTAAAAACCATTTCTGCACAGAAAAATGTATATAAAGTTTAAAAGCTTTTTCGCATATCTTGTTATTTTCATCTTATTTCATCTTGAAACAAAATTTCCTTGATATATAAAAGACTGATTACAAATAAATACATTTAAATTTTCTCATTTTGTTTTTCTCCTCTTTTCTGTTTGTGAATGAGTAAGAAAACTGCACTAAATGCTCTGTTCGTCCTGTTTAAACAAATCTGAAAAAATAAATAAATAAATAAATAAAGATGAATTTTATCTAATGCTCTCTAGACGGTAGGGATTTGGTTAAATGTCCAATTTAAAACTCAAAATGTCTAACAAGCAAATAAAAGGAGTTTTTATGACTTTAAATTTTAAAAATCCAGTGATAAACTTTCCTAAAATTTTTAAGGATCAGCCGAAAGCCAATTGTTACGGTGCTTTTGTTGATTCATAATATGGAGAGGTCTGCTGAGACGTCAACCATGTTTTATGGAGCCCATGGTCCAGACTTACACCAAATGACGACAGCTGATTGTAATCACATTTCCAAAAGCACATTTTTTAAGTTCTTTTATGCTGAAAATACTCCATGGATCATGTTTGATAAAGTCTGAACAAGTACGTCATGTTTTGTAAGGACATTGAGTTATTCACAAGTAGAAATGACATTATGTGCACAAACACTTTACAACAACAGACAAACAAAAAGCAACAACAGTCTCATAACCAGAGACCAGAGCAACATGATACGATGAGGAAAAGGTACCTCAAATGCTCAGACATGCACCGTAAGTACTGGGTGGGTCAGATGTAGCTGTGACAGGATACTTTTGGACATTTTTTGTCAGTGAATGTGATGGACTCACAATGAGGTTGTGTTTGTTTTAAAAATCAAACATTAATGTGAAACAATGAGAAACGCAGTGTGCTGCAGCTGATAGAAATGAAGATAAAATACAGGAAAAGTGGATGACAATAGAAGAGGGAAGTAGTAAAGATAAAGAGTTAACTGTACTAATGGAGGGTGGGGAGGAAGAGGAATAAAACTAGGATGACTTTTTTATTTTATTTTACCAAAGAGTGCTTCTTCCTTGAACTCAGGTCAAATGTTGTCTGGTACAGCATCTCCACAAAGTTCTTCAGGCATGGCACGTTGACTTCATTTTTCACCGCCTTAAGATAACACAAGTCGTTATATGGGATTCATACTGACTAAGTTTCAAACTGAGACTGAAAACTGTGGAAATTCCTGAAAATGTTACTCACAGCTGCGACAGGGATAAGGATCTCAACGAAAAGGCCTGCTAGAGCGTGTTTGATATCCTTATCCTTGACTTCCAGGAAATACTGGGCACATTCCTGAGAAAAAGACACAAAGAGCACATATGCAGGAGCAACATAAAGAAGTATACTGATAAAACCTGCAAGAAGGGGGTACAGTTTGACATGAAGACACTATGGAAGCAGAGTATCGGCACGAGGACTATGTTCATCATCACATATAAATGTAGGTTGACCTAGCTCTTTGACTTAAGTTTACTTGTTTGTGACCATTTTAGTTTGAATTCTCTCAATAAAAGTCACTCAAATGATGTAACAAAAAGATTCATGTAGGTGACTGCAGTATGCTCACACATCACCTGGACTAATAGGACTGATTAATATGAAAATCAGCGACAGACAGCCACAAGAGAGAAACTTCAAAGTTTTTAGACAATATATATGTGTCATGCAACCTCTGTAAAGTACAGTAAGATTAAGTGCTGATTTAAGAGCTCATTTATCCTTCTTTTTACATAAAAACTGAAAATTGTCACAGCCCTCATACATTCTTGCATCGCTTGTGTTGGAATGGACTTTAAATAATACATTCGCTTAAAGGCTAGTGTTTAAAAAAAAGTTTTCTGACACCTGCCCTGCTGCAGCTGTTTCAGACTTTTGCAAACAACTGTATAAAGAAAAAGAAACTCTTCATGCCGTCAGTCATGTTTTCTTTTGTAGTTCTTCAAAAAGATATCAGTTTCTGTTTTCTTTTAATGTCAGTCAGTTTTAAATCTACCTGAAAAGTCTTTGGAGGAGCATTAAAATCATCATTTGACTGTTTTTGTTGTAAAATTATACACTTGTATCCCTGTCAATACAATATTTCCCCTCAAAGTCCTTTTCTCTGGGCAGTTTGATATGCTGTTTAAGTGTTTTCATAACAGTGCTGCAGGGAAAATAAGGCATCATGAGGAAGCAAATTATCAAACACTATTTCCAATCAATACCCAAAAGCTTATCTTCAATGGAAAGTAGTAAAACTCCAGCGCATGCTGAACCATATGACAAAACAGTGATGCAACCATTCAGGAGGGTTTACTAAAGCAAGGAAATGTTGTTTTAACTGTCTTATTGACTTCCATGAAGGACAAATTAAATTAAAATAGATTGAATTTCTTCAGTATCATTGTAAATGTATATATCCTATATAGGTCAAGGCCTCAGATAGAACGGATAGAAGCCATGAAAAAGAGCAATGGACATAAACTAGACTTTGTTCCATTAACACATTAGGAAATCAGGGTAATGTTAAGAGAGAACAGTGAGTGTGTTTTTATGCACTCAACAGGGGCCAGTAAAAACACTCCATTCACAACTTAGAAGCACACACACACTTACACATACACGCACTACTTGGCAAACCCCACCCCTGATCGTTACTCATTGGGCTTTATGAGCCACCGCTCCAGAGCTGCTGAGTTTGAACAAAGGCGCAGCAGTGAAATAAGATGTCTGCTGCAGTTTAGCAAACACACATATCTGCCACACTCACGGTGGAGACACACTGGCAAACATGCATGATTATGAAAATACAATTTACCTGCATGAACTGGAAAGATGCCTCAAAATCCTCCACAGGATACATTTTGACCCTGAAGAACTTCATGCCCATGATGAGACTGATGATGCTCTGGACCACATAAGGACTCTGCTCTTTCTGACGGAGCTCCTTCAGCTCTGTGATGAACTTCTTTCTGACTGCCTGAAACCTGAACACAGAAAAATTGGACAAAAATACATCACTGGAAAAATCTGGAGCAGTTGAGTGAGGTAGGAGGATAAAAAAAAAGTGAAAAGGTATAAATCATTTGGCCAGTTTTTCAGTCAGGTGTACTTACTTTGACTGTGTGAGGACCCCGATGACCTCGGCATACAGGTCTGCAATGATGTGCACATTGCCAGTGTTGGGGCCACAGTACCTGTTAAATGAAGCATAAAACACAAAGCTTTACAAAAACAGATTAAAACCACACTGAAAACAGCACAAGACCTCTATAGATTAAGGGCTGACAGTGATTTATTTAAGAGTGATAAATGAATTATAAAGTGACAGGAGCATCACTCATCTCTAACTGCAGAATTTGGTGCATTCAAGTTTTTGGTTTTAACACACGTCTAGCAGCTCTGCTCAAGAATAAGAGTATGTGCAGACTAGATTTTCCCTGTTCTTTTAAACGAAACTTTAGTCTATATGTGATTAAGATTACGCACACAGCATTTTTAATCTGAATGTCTACTTTAAAGGAACACTTCCATCTCATAATAACATTTATTACATGTGAACTTAAAGCAGAACGAGTTGAAGTCAATTTGCAATTAGCCAATTTTGCCCCAATTCTGAATGCAGATAATGTCACGTTTAGTTAGATGCAATCAGCAGCAGGGCAAAGACACTCTGTTAGCTGGGCAGCACAGTTTTGGGTTCATTTAACCCACTGCATGTGCTTTGTGAATTAGATGATCAAGCTGATCATGATTCAAGAGAATTTTTTCACTTTTTTGTTATGTTCCTCCCTGCAAGTCCAACAGTGATCATGCCTCTCCCAAAGTGCAGCTGCAGGCTACAGGTAAGCCACATGGTTTCAACACTGATGTGTTGTTGTAATTTCTTTTTCTATACACCTGCACATTAAAGGACATAGAGACAGGAAGAGCAGGGAGAACCTCAGCCATGATTCTGAATTGGCCAATCTGCTCTACAGCTCATCTGATCAGTGTATAATTGAGAATTAACATAATAAAAGCCCCCACACCATGCTTGAAGAGCCAGTTCATATAAAATGAAAGACAGACAGAAATGACCCCATCCTGCTGCAAAGAAAAAGACAAAAGTAAAGAAGCGCATTTGCATCAGAGCTTCTTCTTCTTCTTTGTGTCTTCTTACTTTGTTCCACTGTTTTCTCTGTGTTGATGTTTACTCACCCCTCTTTGTGTTTAAAGTGCTTGAATGCCAGGTTCAGAACTTCATGTACTAAAACATCTGGCACTGGATGAAGAGGAATCTGTGACGTACACAAGGAATCATAGGTTTTATTAGAAGCATTGATAGTCTTCATTCTTTCTCTCTTGCTACCATTCATGGCCCTCCCTACAGGAGCAGAGCCAAGGACAACTTAGCTCTGGTCTCCAGGGTTTGGATTTCAGTTCAGCATGTTGCCTGGATTTGGATGGTTCACTTTAGAAACACTCTCAGTAGAGAGTTGGTCTGTTGCCATTGTATTTATTTACTGTGTCCCCCCGCAGGGCTAGACTTGACTGAAAAACACTGCAGTTCCTTTCAGTACCACAGAAGATAAATAGATGAACAGCACAAACCTATTAAACAATACTGTATCTCTGTGAGTCTGAAAGTCATTAGAGAGACAATAAAAGAAGGGAAGTAATGCCCACTCTCTCTTTTTAGGGGGAAATGTTGTCCTGGCAGATTAAGTAAATGATTACAAGCAATCAAATGAGGGCAAAGAATAAAAGGATTCCATTAACTTAAACTACTCTGTCACAATTTCAATCAATAATATGAAGTGTTGAAGAGTACTTGATCTATTTAACAAGTGCAAGAGTAACGCTGTGCTTGACTTTATTCACTTATTCACAGATTTCAACAACACATAACTCTATCTCAGCAAAGATCAGTTTAATATCACTATAAGGCATGCACATATGCAGTAATACTTTAGGAAATGTCAATATAAAGTCAAATAGATGCACAGCATTCCCCTCTATCTCTCTGAGCAACCAGCAGTCACATGACCCACATAACCCAGGAGCCTGCTCCTTTTTATAGAACCTGAAACTGGAGTCAGATAACTCACCTGTTTTAGAACTTCCACTGAAACTAAACAAAAAATGAAATCTATGGCTAAATCCCTCCGCTCCAGAAGGTAATCTTTATCCCGGTGCTGTTCATCCCTGTGAAACAAGAGAGAGAACCAATTTTACACACAAAAAAAAAAGATTAAAAAAATGTGCAATCATTTGAAAATGAACATTTTAACCAGAAGACCAGGACAGCTGGGGTGACAAAGATCATCTCACCCTTTGGACTTGGTGCTGGAGCGAGGCCTGTACTCGTAAGACTCGTCTTCAGTGCCGCTCTGCCGTCGGTACCAGTCGAACAGTGTGCGCAGTAAAGAGGGCAAACAGTGTTCTGCTATTGAGCTCATAGAGCTTATTAACTGAAAGACAACAACATACAAACATTAGATGCACCACTCAATATAACTATTATTAGTATTATTATTGCTATACTACTATTACTATTGCTATAATTACAGAAAGAAGAAAAAAATCTGCACTTTTGTAACTTGGTGAGTTGTTTCAGATGATACATAAACTCATTATAACTATTAGTATCATTATTGCAACAGTTTATTTTGGTTTTTCATAAAAACTTATATGGAGTAAAACAACTCCGGGGCTGCCCAAGAGCCAAAACGTGTAGCAACACTGTGCAGTTTCCAAAAGAAATTCTTGACTGACATTCACGCAAAGTTACCACAGTAACCCATACAAACAAATAAGATTTAAATAACAGGGCACAGAAAAATGATCACTGCAGGGCGTTGCCTCTGTAAACTGACTGTGATACACCTGGCATATAGAGCAGCACTAGGGTCGAGTTCCGCTCCTACATGGACCACATTTTGTCTAATTCTGTCTTCCCTTCATGAGCATCTGTCCCAAGCGTTGTGCCACTCTATCTGTGACAGCTGAGAAGTCTCAAGCATGTTTACATTTTAGATGAAGTCAAACACAGACCGTGCACATGTATTAGTCAGTGCACTCTATGGATTCATTAAGTGGGCTTTTATTTGGACTTATTGCAGAAAAAGAGGAATTGGCAACTTTTTGTTTTGCACCAAGCAACAACAAAAATAGCAGCATGGTGTTTCATGTCACATGACCAACACTGCACAACCCAATTTCAATGGTTTGATGCAACATCCTGCAGCCCTAATACAGATAAAAGTACATATCATAGACCAGCTGGTCTGCATACAAGGAGGTGACAAACAAACCCACGACACACAAAGTGGCGAGGGTGAGGCAACATTTTGTGTTGCATGGCAGAAAATGGACACTACGTAGTCAAGTTAGGAAGCAGTTGTGCTAATAGAGGTAAATAAATGCTTTAATTAACATGAGAAGAGAACTTGTTGCTGATCATGACTTCTTAATAATCAATGTCACTTGCAGAGTTGCTGTGGGAAAGCAATATCACACTCAAGGTTGTGACGTTGTCCTCAACATCGACATGATTTGAATATCTTCAGCTCTCAGATCAGAAACTCTTTTCTACCACCAAACACAACTGTACTGATGTTCAGCACAACATGATTCCCTCTCATGTGCTTTTTTCATCATTAACCAGGATAAAATGTTTTTTTTTTAAGTGCCATTAAAAGATGTTTGTGTAATCATATAACTGTGTAAAAATGTGAAGTGGACGATCAATAACACAGTGGCACATGGGATGAGTATTGACATGAAGTTTTCTCACCTAAAGGGTGACATACAGAAGCTATTGATCAGATATGGGTGTTTGGTGTAGGATGACATCATATAGCTGCTACAGCATTGAGCAGCTCTGCAATATGTACATATATGGCTCTGTGGTCTATCTATGCAACAGCAGAGATAATATAAGCTGTCCTATTAACACTTCAATAATCAATAATCATACATCAATAATGATGTAAGACTGCAGCTTTGAACCAAGGGCTTAACAAAGTCTTCGGATAAAGATGATGTTGCTGTTTGGTAACAGCTGTATTCAAAGAGAGATGTTTTTGCTATAATTACAGAAAAGAAGAAAAAAAAATCTGCACTTTTGTAACTTCAGGAGTTGTTTCAGATGATACATAAACATGAGAGGAAGTGGTCAGTATGCACAAGCAGCTGAGGTGTGTGTGTGTGTGTATAAGAGCCAATGCAGAGGGATGAAGGAGGTGGATGATGGATGTGAGGCAGGAGAGTTATGCAACTGCTCCCTCTGCCCTTATGGCACGGGGCAGATTCACTCCAGCGCCCAATACTGATTTACTGCTGAGGATGACACAGCGATTCTCCACTCTCACTTTTGCGCTCTCTATACCCATTTTCTCTCCCTCACTCACAAAAGGACAGCTGGATCTATAGCACCATATCCTCGTTGGCTTTGTGTTGTGCTGAACAAAGCATTCTGCAGCAGGCAGGCCTATTGTAGCGAGTTCTGCACCAGCTAAATATGAGGGACAGACGGGCCGCTGAGTGGGTGGAGCTCGGGGAATCAAATACTGCACTGATTTACAAGAGGGAGGAGAGAATCTTTAAAATGAAAATAAAACAAATTTACATCCACACCCCTGCAATCTACTGACCTGGTCAAATTGTGCATCTTCTCCTCTCTGGAGGGACCGGGACAGGGGTTTCTCCTGTAAGAGGGGGAGAGACAGAGAGAAAAGGCTTAATAAAAAGTGTGTTAGTAACCCAGAACAGACTCCACGTCAGATGTTTTTGACAGGAAAGCAACAAATGAGAGGGACCACTTCAGTTTGACTACAAGCAGAGTTAGAGCAAAGCTGGACATCCATCAGGTTCATGTGCCTGCCCTGCTGGGAGCTTCTGTGTAGAGCAGAGCAATATTCATTCAGGATTATGGTAAAAAATCCCAAACTGACCGCCACTCCAATTGATGAGAACAGTAGAGTGTAACAAGCCCCCCTCTGAGCTCCCCTACCTTAAAGAGATATAGGAGTTTTACTTCATTTAACTAAATCAGTCCCATAAAGATCAGAGATTTCTTTCCAATAAAGACCTGGCCAATAACAGCAGCAAAACACTATTTCAAAAACAAAATCCAACATGTAACAAATATTTAGCCGGAAAATTTGCATATAAAAAAAGCCTCAGTTCAAGAGTTTTCACCATTCGAGCAGACTTAATTTTGCCACTTTTGAATAGTTAACATAATGGAACTCACCAGGACTAATAAAAGTGAGGGGCATGATCCAAACATTTCTGAAGTTAGGCAGTACATGACTTCATACAAACCACTGTTTACTATAAAGTCTCTAAAAACAGCAGCATAAACTGAAGGTTACCACCACCTAAAGCAACATGTTAATATGCCAGCTGCAGAAAATAAAGCAGCCAAACAAAACAAGCAAACCCTGAGGAAGCTAAAGACGAATATAAGAAAAAAAAATAATAATAATAAGTTAAAACTACTCTGGTATAAAGAGATATTGTCTGCAAAAGGAAGTTTTCACCAGTTTTATTCAGACTTTTTCCTGCCAGAATCTCATGAAACACGAACACAAAGTCAGGGGTGAGGGCTCTTTTATGCTCTGAGTCCAATATGCTCAATAATCAGATGGCTCTGCGTTCATTTCATCCATATTTTTGCACATTTTCTGGAAGCCCAACGATACAGACCAAGATAAAATACTTGTGCAAATGGGAACAGTCCCAACATGTTGTATCAAATGAACTCACAGATAACTGCCTCTGATTTGGTCTCGTATATTATTACGACATAAACAGTCACAATAAGACATTAAGACAGAAACAACAGCCATCACACAGTACTTGATCAGGTAACAAGTTGAGACCGTTTTGAGAAATAACACTTAATCAGTTGTATTCAGACTTGACTAAAAGTTGATCAAACTGGTTGTGTCTTAAAATCAACCTTGTAATTTTTCACAAGGAAATAAAAGAGTAAATTGAGGAAGGGTGGAACTGAGCTGAATAAAGAAACTGATTGGAGGAACCGGCCAGTCTTTAAATCATTCATAAAGCTCACGAGCTCTCCAGCCTGTTTCCTCAAAAAACCTCCCTGCTTCTTCTCAGCAGCTTAAGGCATGTCAGTTCGTTGCAAAAGAGCGGAGGTTATCTCAGCAGAGTGGACGTCACGTGTTGCGTATTGAATTTCATTTCCTGTGTTTCTTGACACCAGCTCTCACCCCCCTGTGGACTCACCAGCGGTTCAGCCATCACCATCTCGATCTTCTTCTCCGCCAGCACAGCAAACTCAGCAAATAGACTCTTGATGACAAACTCCCCAGGCTTGAGCTCAGGGTCGATGGTGATGCTCGACATGGCGGCGATGTTGTGTTTCTCCCACGACAGGGGAGTCACCGAGGAGGGGGCACGGCGTCTATTCACGCTGCTGCTGACTGGGGCAGAAGCTGCAGAGAGAGAGAGCAGAGGGTAGAGGTTAGGAAATAATACAGAGGGAGGCAAAGCAGCCGGGTCAAACCAGGAACAACTCTCAGTGAAGACCGCAATGTCATGCTACAGTTCTTATCTAAACAGGAGCGCAGACATTTCCTAAAGAGGCTAACTGACTGAACCCAGCAGAGAGATGTGCTGATGCTGACAGAAGCAAAAACACAACTTCCACTTGATCCGTGAAACTCTTCTTGACCATAACAGGCAGCGAGCGATCATAGATGAAAACCACAAATCCTTTCAAGTGGAAAGTGAGAATCTGCTCCTAAAACCCCAACGTTTGTGCTAACGTGGACATGCAAACAGACTAAACATTACAAACAGCTTTTTAAAACGTTGCTCTGACAAAAAAAAAAAAAAAAAGACAATGGCAGTCTAAACTAAAACTCTGAGGCACTCTGATTTGATAACTTTGTGATTTTTATTCATTAAACTTGAGGCTGTTTTACAGATTTATATCATATTCTTATATTGTTTTATTATTCCTGCTGATATTTAAGTGTTTCATTCCTTTGTGTAATCAATTTCATGGTATGGTTATCTATATTTTTATTTATTAAGTTTTTTGTTTTATGTTTTCCTATTTACTTCCTTTTATTCTTAATGGGTTATCTTGAGCTTTTACCACTCTTCTTCAATTCCTTTTTAATAAATCTATTTTCATCTATTTTTATCTAATATTTGTCTAAATATATCCTGTCTATCTGTGTTTTTTTTTCTTGTTGTAACCCTAACACATGAATCAAGTTTTGATTGATTTGAATGATTTTCTGTTTACGTTAGCACTGTGCTACATTTCTACCATGACAAGTGTTATACAAATAAAGTCTGATTGACTGACTAATTGTTA